>OV743335.1:6032258-7232258 GCA_928268935.1 Lasiommata megera | reverse complement strand
TTTTATATTTCATTTTCAGTCATCATCATTATCATGATCAACCCATTACCGGCTCACTACAGAGCACGGGTCTCCTCTTAATATGAGAGGGGTTTGGTCATAGTCCACCACGCTGGCCATGTGCGGATTGGCAGACTTCACACGCCTTTTTTTTTTTAAAACGCACATAACTCCGAAAGTTAGAGGTGCGTGCCCGGGTTCGAAACCCCGACCTCTGATTAGGAGGCTGACGCCCTAACCACTAGGCTATCACCGTTTCTTATTTTCAATATGAACTTTCAATATTTAAGATATAAGAATCTCACAATGTATTGGGTGAAACAAAAAACAAAATAATTGTATAACTTTTTATTGAAATAAACTAAACCACGGGTATGTATTCATAGTGAGCTATAAAGGTTCTTATTTGTTTAGCTTTTATTTGAATAGTGAGTCCGACATCTGCCGCATCACCGTTTTTGATTTCATCACCATTTCTACGTTTTTCATCATCTTCACCAGCCGACTCTTCAACATACTTAGCGTTAAAACTTTCAGCGAAATTATTTTCTTTATTCCATATCCACTTTTCTGTGTCACCCAACCATCTATTGGCGGCTAAACTGGTCTCTCTAACAGATTTAACTTTCAAACTGTTGAACATATCCGACATGTCTAACTCCACGGTTGATTCATCAGATTTCTCCAAATAATTTTCCAATCTGATCAGAACCTGCCCGGGATTCCACGGTTCCAACGTAAGCAAATGCAATCCTAAGGGCAAAGGTTTAATACCCTTGAAACAGTTGTTCAAGTTAACCCAACTCTCGTAAGTAACATGATCGGAATTGGAAACGAAGATTACAGGTTTCAGATGGTTTTCAATCACACGTTTTCTTTCGTTTATAACTTCGTCGTTGTTTCTAGGATTAATATTGAATACTTTATGACTGCCTCTGACTACCAGACCGACTCCATTGACCGTTTCGTTCAAAGCCTCCCCCACACCGAACGCGTCATCATGGAGCAACCGCCTGTGCACCATCACTTCTACATCTCCAGTATTCAATGAAGTACCACCGACAGATCTATCAGTAAGTACCGCAATTTTAGCGTTATCGTCCTCGATTGCGATTTCGTTTGTAACCGGGTAGTAATTACCCGCAACCGGTTCTTCGAGAGTGACATTCCAATCAGCGCGTTTATTGAGAACGCGTTTAAGCATTTGTCTTCCATTAGAGTCTGTGTAGAACACGTTTTTGTTGTTGACATTGGTTTCGTATCTAACTACGTACTCTTTTCCTTCATTATCATCTATATTTATTGGTCCTATGACGAAATCGTGTTCGAAGAAATTAAGACCTTCATACACTCTTAATGTGGTGAAGGCGTTTTGATCTGATATCGCTCGGATTTCGGTCACAACTGGACCTTTCACTGTGCCGTTATTTGTATATGTGATACCGTAGGGGGTTCTGGTTTTCGGCCTGAAGATGTACGCTCCTGAAGATCTTTGGGAGGTATTGGTGTTGTCCCCATAGCAACCGGTCCAATAATACAGTTGTATTTTCAAGTTAGTGGTACGGTCTGGTAGGATCATGTGAGTGATTTGACCCGTTCTGTTGTCTATACGTAGTTTCATATACTGTAAGGAATATTATGTTACTATATAACACAATTTAACATTAAGTATCTCTAGAGAAGATTCCTTAAGGTACTGTTTATAGATTGGTCATTTTCATTGCAGGAAAAGGAAACTTATGGACAAGTTTTAAAGCTCAAATTCCTCTACACTTCTAAAGTCAACGCTCTCCGCGGAATATTGGTAAACTAAACATTAAGTATTACAGAATTTGCAGTTCTAAATCGAGTGCTATAAGAACCATTTTTCTGTAAAGTTATTTTGTTTCGATTTTACCTAAGATGAAGTGAAAATGGCAGTACAATACTAGTTTTAAAATCGTACCATAACGTAAAATCGCTAGGCGATACGGCTTTACTTTTAAGCTGGCCGAACCCTCCTAGCAAACCTATTCTTAAACTTAGTGGCTATGAAACTAAAATTAAAAATGCAAAGTACCAGGACAACATAAGGAATATGGTACTTTTCTGTGAAAGGAATGAACTAGACTCAATTGATTAATATGCTTTGGGAAGCCATTCAAATCCGGGAATTGAACCCAGGAAGTCTTTCGTCGGATAATCCATATTTTAGATCAATAAGGCTGTTTTGGCTATAGACGTCCACTGCTGGTCATAGGTCTTTTGTAGGGAGCTCCAATGGCCACGGTCCTGGGCCGCTTGTATCCAGCGGCTCCCTGCGACTCGTTTGATGTCGTCTGTCTACCTTGTTGGGGGTCGACCAACGCTACCTTTACCGGTGCGGGGTCGCCATTCCAGCACCTTGCACAATGAACTAGGCTCAATTGATTAATATGCTTAGCCATTCAAATCCGGGAATTGAACCCAGGAAATCTTTCGTCGAATAATCCATGTTTTAGATCAATAAGGCTGTTTTAGATAAACTAGCAATAAATATTAATATTACCTCATTCTCCATATAGAATTCGTCTGATCTCTCCACGATCTTCGATTCGTCAGACAGCATTCTCATTTCCTCCTCATTCAAGGCGGGATAACTCCACTTTTTTTCCGAACTCCGTCCCTCTTTCTCATTCTTCCCAAAATACACCTCCCTTATCATCTTCTCCAACTCTCCGACCCCGTAATCTGGTAATTCTTTGTCCTTCAGCAAATCAATATCGATTCCCTTCACAATATTAACTTTGCTATCAATATTGTTTTGGTAATTCACCAATATTGGTATATTATCTTCTGTGTTCCCCGAATATTTATCATGTGATACGGGAATATCTGTGTTATCCTTCATAGGGAAGTAAGTATCTCTAACGTCAACCAAATCGTCTATGTTCTGTATATCAATATTTGTTTTGTAACGAATATTTTTCCAGTAATCATTAATATTACTGTGGTAATCATTGCTGCGGGTGTCCCTTTTGACTTTGGGGTTTATTTTTTTAATGAAAAACGATTTAACTCCCATAGCATGTAGCTTCGCAATGAAAACTAATTCGTGGGTTGCCTCCGATTTCCTAGTCGGTATATTTCTTATTGCTTCAGGTATGTCTACTAATTGCGATGTTATTTTAGCAGCTGTAAATACGAGAATATTTATAATATCTTTATTTTTTTGTCTTTTATACTAATAATATATTAAAAATAATAGTTTAAAAAACTAAAAAAAACACGCTACTGCACGCATGCGTAGTTCGCGCACTAGCTCTGTCTCTCTTACTCGCATGCAAAGGATGCGGAAAGAAATTAATTAATCCTGGCGAATCTAATTAGGATAATCGGATATTTTGATCGGATTATTGCATTGTCATCGACCTTTGACAGGTGTGCAAAGTTTGAATCAAATCTGATCGTTCAAAGTAGGGCAAAATCGAGCTCAAAGGAGTCGGTTACAAACAAACAAACATACATACATACAGGTGAAGCTAATAAAAAGCGTGTTAAAAATAGGAGTGAATTGATAATGGAGTAGTTAAGTTTTAATATAACCTATAAAGGGTAATAGAGAATAATTCTCGATTGAGATAATCATCATCATCATGATCAACCCATTACCGGCTCACTACAGAGCACGGGTCTCCTCTCAATATGAGAAGGGTTCGGCCATAGTCCGCCACGCTGGCCATGTGCGGATTGGCAGACTTCACACGCCTTTGAGAACATTACGGAGAACTCTCAGGCGTGCAGGTTTCCTCGCGATGTTTTCGTTCACCGTTGAAGCGAGTGATATTTTAATTTTTTTTAAACGCACATAACTCCGAAAAGTTAGAGGTGCGTGCCCGGATTCGAACCGCCGACCTCTGATTAGGAGCCTGACGCCTGAACCACTAGGCTATCACAGCTTCTAGATATAATATGAACTTTATTGCATAGCAGTAAAGTTCAAATTGACTCTATTTTTTTTTTTTTATGAAACGTTTATATGGGAAAACGAAAAGAGCTGTTTTTAGGGGTTTCCCGGCAATTATTCGAATTTTTCTCACTTTTTAAACCTTCCCTAGACCTCTACAAACATTTCAAGACCATCATAAGATAAATCCGTTAAGCCGTTCTCGACTTTTAGCGAGACTAACGAACAGCAATTGATTTTTATACATATAGATTGCGCACAATTGTCTAACGCTCAAAATATTGAACCCAGGTAATAGCCGTGGAATAAATGGTGTTTTTTTAATGCTTTAAGTCCGATGACCTTTACCCCACTTAGATGTAACCACAGCTGTGTGTATTTTGGCTTTCACCGTGTACGTTTTATGTAAACTTTGCACAATCGTTGCAACTCTCAAAATATTGAACCCAGGTGGAATAAATGGTGTTTTTTGAATGCTTTGAATGAGTTACACCCCCGACCCTAGCGCTCCTCTCATAAAGAGGAGACCGAAGAACGTTCTTGACGAACCAGACGACCAACTGACATTGGACAACGCTTCCCAAGTAGGTCACACACACACACGATATTACACAGCGTCTTCGCCGGCGAAGACGAGGTCACCGATATCTGTCGTCATCCGGACGTGGGTTTCATCCACGGTTACGGGGGCGCTCGGACTGAGACACCAGTCCAAAAACCCAACAAGTCCCAACGTCACCCTAAGTCGAGGTCCGAGTCTCACACGAGACGCCCTTAGGGGGACGTTCCCCAGAAGACGTCGAGCCCAGGTGCTCTTCTCTCAGGCTGAGCTTCATGCTCGCCAAACCCCCCGGTGACGCAGTAATAATCACTATGGTTATCTGCAACTGACAATTCGAAAAAAAAAATGCTTTAAGTCGATGACCTACCATTAGGTGCGAAAACTTCATATGTCCCATCTTGGACAGGTATCCTTATTGGCTCTTTCACGTCCCAAGCTAGAGGGTTGTAGATGGTTACCTGAAATAAACTTTGGATTAATTTAAAAAGAATTCCGAAGAGAAGAAAGAAAAGTTTTAGAAGCCGTGTCATGGATTCTTCATCATCATATTAACCCAATACAGGCTCATTTCAGCGTACCAGCGTCCCTTCACCATGATACCTTGCTTTTGTTATATTATATTACTAGCTGTTGCCCGCGACTTCGTCTGTGTAGAATTGATGATTTCCCTTGAGATTGAGGTTTCCCGTGCGGCCAATGCCCTGCTTCAGAAAGTAAGCTACAGGCAAATGTCAAATTGCCGATTTTCGTGTTTCTAAATTAAAAAACATAGGACTTTCATACAAACTTCAAACCCCTATTTTAACCCTTTCGGTCTAGATTTGGATGAAAAAAATTCTAACCTTATACTTGCGCCCTAAAATAAACCTATTTTCAAAATTCCATGCTTGTAGGTTTCATAATAAAAAAATAAGCAAAAACTATCATCCCCTATTTTACCACACTTAACATAAATATTAAAAAAAAATTGATGTACATGTTTTTTATTTATTATTATTAATCTTAATGCAAATTTTTGTGTCTCTAACTCTAAAAACAAAGAAAATTCATACAAACTTCCTATACCCCCTTAGGGGTGGAATTTCCAAATATCCTTTCTTAGCTGACATCTCTTAACTATCAACTACCTACTTGCTAAATTATGGCTTTATACGTACAATAGTTTTTGAGATCTCGTGTTTAATCAGTATGTCAGTAAGTCAGTATGTAAGTATGTAAGTGACCTTTCGTATATGGCGGGCGCGGTTTTTTCACGCTTTTCCTGAATTAATGTTTGTTGGCTAATTTTGAAAAGGACTGGTGTTGGTTGTGTCGTGGACAGTTTTGGTGTCGTTTGTGTAGTGGCGGGTTTTCTGAATGGTTAAACCTTTCCCAAATCAACACCTGTATTGATTTGGGAAAGGTTTGAGGGATCCGCGTCTGCGGAGTGCGAAGTTTCCCGCCATTTCTCCCTAACTTCTACATTGCTATAAACTTGACATTGGCTAGTCTGTGCAAAGCCATAAAAAGAGAACTAATAAAATAATAAACTTGACATTGGCTAATCTGTGTAAAGCCATAAAACGAGAAAAAAAAAAAAAACTTTGTAAAGGTCTTCTTTGGAGACGTAAGCCCAGAAGTACAGAAGATCTGGTGAATAAAGGATTAGTTACCACAAACTGGTGACTCTTCTCGGCGACTGGACAGCTGGACTCGTTCAGCCTACACCGCTCGTAAGCGAACAGAGGCAGCTTGGAACTGTCGCCTTGAGCGATTTTGCTGTTGATGAACAGGAAAAAGATTTTCGGAGTTATGTGCGTTTTTAGAAAATTAAAATATCACTTGCTTCAACGGTGAAGGAAAACATCGCGAGGAAACCTGCACGTCTGAGAGTTCTTCATAATGTTCTCAAAGGCGTGTGAAGTCTGCCAATCCGCACACGGTGGACTATGGTCAAATCCTTCTCATATTGAGAGGAGACCCGCGCTCTGTAGTGAGCCGGTAATGGGTTGTTCATGATGATGATGATGATGATTGCACACAAATTTTAAAGAAACAACAACACAAAAATCTCAACACATAAGTATGCAAAGGCGGTTTTATTGCTTCAGTAATCTCTTCCAGACAACCCTTGGAGAAAGAATTAATTAAAGTATGAGGGTTATGGCGCACGTTTCAAAACATAATATAAAATATCAATAAATATAATATATAAATATACTATTCATTAATATGGCATTTAGAAAGAATTTATAATTTAGATGCGGCGTGGTGGGTTTTATTTGCTGGTTGGGTTGCGGGTGTTCCCGTGGCCCAGCCACCAGGCGACGCGTAGGAGCCTCGCTGGGTTTTAGTGGGTATTCTGGTCGCCAGTCTGGCCGCCGGCGAGTCCCACATACCCCGTACAAAAAAGGGTTTAAGCCTCCCCCCCTACCCCTCCCATTTTTTCCACGTAATGTAGGGAGCCACCGCAATCCTAAATACCAGGGTAGCATACTTACAAGGAATATCGTTCAAATAGCGAGACATACAGATATACTTTTCTCTCTCGAACTAAGCTAAGCCCCCATCCCCACGTAATGTAGTGAACCATTGCAATTTAATACCTATGCCAGTATAGCATAGCTACATGGAAAATCCCCCGACCTAAGCGCTCCTCTCCGAAAGAGGAGACCTAAACATATCCTTCACGACCCTGACGATCAGATGACTACTGACAACACACTCGTACCACCTACCACACAATCATACGCTACACACCGTCTTCACGGCGAAGACGACGTCCCCGCTATCTTACGTCATCCGGACGTGGGCTCCATCCACGGCCTCGGAGACGTACGGACCTCTCACCGTCCGACCCCCCCGTTATCCCAAACGTCGCCTAAGCCGAGGTTCGGCCTCACAGGAGGCGCACTTAGGCAGACGTTCCCTAGTTTCTTCAAGCCCTAGGGCTCAAAACTTCTTCTGGAAGCTTCTTTCCGAAGCTCGCCAAACAGCCCGGTTACGCATAGCAACCAATAGGGTCAGCACAGCTAATAGACAGTCCGAAAAAATACATGGAAAACTTACAAAAAGAGAGATACGGATATAGGGTTCAAATTATCTCTCTCTCTTTGCAGACAAAGGAGAATTCCCCCCCCCCCCCCTCCTATTACCTTTTACACCACAATAAAAAACACAAAAGCTACAAAACAACACAACAATACCAGGAGAGCATAGTTATCCAGGAGATGTCACACTAACATAAAGGTAGTACCCACTTGAACGCCTGTCGCGCGATGAGGCTGGCGTCCTCGATGGCCGCGTCGAGCAATCTCTCGTAGTCGTGTGCCACGTGTTGCTTTTCCGTGCCAGTGATCGCGTCGTGGTGTTGCATTACGCCTAGGCACATTAAAAAAAAAAAGATCGTGTGATAGCCTAGTGGTTAGGGCGTCAGCCTCCTAATCAGAGGTAGGTAATAAAAAAAAAACAAATTAAATTATCACTTGCTTCAACGGTGAAGAAAAAAAAACCCGCGAGGAAACCTGCACGCCTGAGAGTTCTCCATAATGTTCTCAAAGGCGTGCGAAGTCTGCCAATCCGCACATGGCCAGCGTGGTGGACTATGGCCGAACCCTTCTCATATTGAGAGGAGACCCGCGCTCTGTAGTGAGCCGGCAATGGGTTGATCATGATGATGATAACATTAAAAAAACTAACTAATATAAGCACAATTTTTTTCGCTAATATTTACGAACAGTAACGAGAGCATTCTAGTATAATGTAACGCAATTTTTGAAGATTGTAGACCCCCATGTAACCCATCGTTACGATTTTCTGTACAGTGATGCGCGCGTCTTACGATTACGTTATGAAGAAATTATGAGAGTGACTCATAATTTCTTCATAACGCGAATAAATAAGTACAAGTTCAAATAGTGTGAACTCAAAGTTCCTCTCTAACTAGGTAGGCCACCAGACATTTTCCGATCTTAAATAGCCACAAATCACTCTTTTTAATAAATAATAATAATTATAAAATTTTGTATGAACAGTGTGTATGATGTCAGAAAAATTGTTAATTCAAACTTACCCATGGCGCTTTTGAGTTCGTTCAACACAAACTTGTTGTGTTCCTCCAGATCTCCTAATACTTGTAGATGTTTCACCATCTACAACACATTGTATACATTATACAAACAAAATTCAAATATACTTAGTTAAAATATACGATCCATCAAACAGTCCAATAGCTAAACTAGCAAACTTACCTGTTAATAATCATCACTCACACGTGACTAGTAGGTAAACAAACTTACCTGTAACTCACGAACACAATCACGTATCATTCTAGCTGAATTAAACGAAACTTACCTGTAAATAATTATTTCCTTGTCGCTCGAAGTATTTAGTAGTAGGTCTCGAAGTGAAGTAACCAGTCCAGTAAGCGGTGGGGTCACTTGCGTAAGGGAAGAAATCGTCTTGTTTTGTGGGCAGAGTTGGGCTGAAAGACAAAAACTAAGTATTTTCAACAAGGTAGTAGAAACATTGTGGGTATTATAATAAAAAAGAATGATACTTTTGTTCGTGCTTCATAAAAGTGAGGTAAAAAAGAAAAATATGCTAACTTGGCATCTCTGACAGCTTTCAAATAACAATCAGGTGTTGAATAGAACAGTTTTATGCTGAGACCATCTTTTGCCGCCTTCATGTTTGTGTATCTGCAAAATAAAGGCAATTATTAAAACTTACCTGTTAATTATAATATAATTGCTAAATGCTAATCTGTCAATCAAATATAAATATAAATATATGTATATTTATAATTAATACACCAATCTTAATACACGTTAATGATATTTATCATATTTTTTTGTTGATTAATTGTAGTTTGCACAATTGGGCAAAAAGTTATAAAATAATTTATTTACTTTATTGTTGTACTTGATTGTAAATGAAGTCTTAGTATCGCATAACTTAATATTAAGATAATTTAGCGTTTGACTTATCGGGTTGTTTACTTAATAATTTAAAAAAAACACCACCAATGTTCATACAAACTCAGATGCAAACCAAGCATTGATAAGTAAGGTAAGGTAAGTTACGTTAAGGTAAATAATTTCACATAGTTTCTTTCCGATCCCTTCGATTTCACCCGAGTTACTTAAAAGTTAAGCCGTAATGTACGTTTTAATATTACATTATCTTTTGAACTACAAATCATACATGCGGTTAAGAGCAATGTTTATAGGGCATTATTTAGGAGCCTATCCGTTACAAACATATTAAAATATAAAGGTTTTCTCTTTATCATGTTACTGTATACTGAGCTTAATGGAAAAACGAGTGGTTAGAAATTCATCAAACGCGTTCTTGTAGCAATGTTTTTGCTCAAATGTTTCACAGTTTAAAAATGCCAAACGTTATCCAGATACTTTTGTTATTAGAACGAAGTTCCTTACGGCAGGCTTGGAGGAGATAGGGATTTTGCTGCGCGACCGAACTAAAAAAAATGTGACAGTAAAACCGTAAGAAAAAGTCCGTGGAATAAAACCGTTCACTGAGACGTGCGCAGGCGCGAAAGTCGTATACACAAGCGAGTAGTGTATAATACCTTTCTCTTTCTCCATCTTTCTTTTCGTTTTCTCATCCCTTTGTCGATTCTACATTAGCCGAAGGAACTTCGTTCCTACCTGGTGTCCCACGACGCCACATCTTTTTTTCCGAAAGATGATCTTGATACAAACTGCAATTTTTTTAATACACTATAAACTAGCCCTTGATGGCTATTTAACTTGGTGGTAAGTGATGATGCTGTCCAGGATGTCAGCGGGCTAACCTGTTAGGAGTATGGTAAGCCCACGCTCCTAATTGGCTTCAACGCGACATCGTGGCGAAGCGCCAAATCGCTTGGCGACACGTCTTTGTCGGTAGGGTGGCAAATAGTGAAGTAAGCCTCCTACCAGAATAGACTAGAGCCCGGAATCTAACCCAGGAACTCCTACTTTATAATGCGACAGCACACGCACTGCGCCACGGAAGTCGTCACAAACATGGTTATAGACCAGTGATTATTGCACACTTGTCAATGAGATTGTCTAACTTGGTTGGAAACTATCAGGAAAGTTACCCAATAAAGAAAGCCGCCAGCCTAAAATGCACAGATTTCCCTAATTTTTTATTTTTATTTATTAGCTTCCATATCTAAAAGACATGAGACCCGGTCAGGTACCACAATAGGTAACAGTACAATTGTTATACATTCATCATATTCTAATGTTAAACAATTCAATAAAAAAATAATAATAATAATAATTCAATGAGTCAATGTTATGATAGTCAAAAAAATATATATATATATTAATATTTTAATTGTTACAGTTTAGCTTTAACAGGCTTCGCTATGTCTTAGTCTGCATTAATCTCCGTCTCCGTGGTAACTTAGCAATAAAAGGGTAGGTATACAAGCATCTTAATACAGAAATGTGAAGAAATTTTTTTTTAATAATGTTAACAGTCACATGAAAAAATCAAATTTCAATAGTACTTTAAAAGGCACTTTTGACGCGTCAATAATTTACATAGTAGTGATTTGATGGTGATAACTACATTCGTAAACCTAAAACTAAAGTTATGAGGGTTCCAAAGGCGCCCTGCTCTAAGAAGAAGCCCACAACAAACTTAGCCGGGTTTTTTTGGTATCACCTTCTCTTAAATAAATAATAAATTATAGTACCTAGCTTTTTATCGTTTATATAATCCTTAGTATCGTAATATGATTTTTCTATAAGCTTTCGTTATATAAAAACTTTGAACTTATTGATCGACATCTCCAAGATATCAATAGGTAATTTAATATAAAATAAAATACAATTTCCTTTGAACGAGTTACTAATTTAGTGCAGCCTACTAAACGGTACGGCTTTTACTTCTGATGTTCAGTGCGTTACCTCCATTTTTTCTTGAATTTATCAATATTTTTATGAACATACCTACATTAAATTTTCGTATAGATATATTTACAAAATATATAGTATTAAAATGACTCACTCAATCAATTTATCGAGGTTTTTGTACCACATATCAGCGTTTTGGTAAGTGAAATCTCCTCCCATTGTCAATATGATATTATTCGTTCTGTAGTATAAAGCCTGCTTTGCCACGTATGCGAGGAATTTGACTATCTGTCAATTGAAAACACATTTTTTTTTATATCCACTACAAGTTAGCCCTTGACGGCAATCTCATCTGATGGTAAGTGATCATACAGTCTAAGGTGGTAGCGGGCTAACCTGTGGTGTTTTGTGGTGTAAACCCACACTTCTATTTGGTTTCTACGCGAAATCGTGCCGGAACGCTATATCGCTCGGCGACACTACTTTGTCGGTAGGGTGGTAACTAACTAGCCACGGCCGAAGCCTCCCACTAGACCAGACTCGAGCCAGGAATCGAACCCAGGACCTCCAACTTCATAATGCGACAGCGAAGAACACATGTTGAGGTGTCATCCTTACAACACATTATGTACAGGATGGGCGTCCTCGACCTTGAAATTTGGATTTCCTGATGGCCTTATTTTAAGACCTTGAAATCCAAATTTCTAGGTCTTGTATCCTGCAATGCGCTTTATTTCGCCTTCCCACCTAATTGGGAGGGCTTTCATGCTGTTTTTACCGATGTCAGGTTAGAAGAACCAACCAGAACCTCCAGAATAGACGTCTTTCCTTGGGATCTCAACTTCCATCGATTCTTCGAGCTATGTGCCCCAAAGTGTCATTGCATCTCGTTAAGCAATAGAATCATTTCTGATTAGATCAAGAACGAAATATAGCATAGCTTAAACTTGTCTTTAAGCCGTTTGTAAAAGGTATAGAACATGATGATGATGCGTGGTCGCTCACTATGGGCCTCTTAAGAAGGCTCAGAGTCACTCAGCGAGCAATGGAGAGAGCTATGCTAGGAGTATCTCTACGTGATCAAATCAGAAATGAAAAGATCCGTAGAAGGACCAGGATACCGACACAGCTCAGCGAGTTGAAGTGGCAATGAGCGGGGCACATAGCTCGGAGAACCGATAGACGTTGGGGTCCCAAGGTCCTGGAATGGCGACCCCGCACCGGTAAACGTAGCGTTGGTCGACCCCCAAAAAGGTCGACAGACGACATCAAACGAGTCGCAGGGTGCCGCTGGATACAAGCGGCCCAAGACCGTGGCCATTGGAACTCCCTACAAAAGACTATGTCCAGCAGTGGACGTCTATCGGTTGAATTGATGATGATGATGATGATGAGACGCTTTCGACTGCGAACCTATTAACCCTTGTGCTGATACAGTCCAAGAGAGAAGCGTAAACGGAAGGTGTGGTACAGTTTAAGCTGATCGCACATTAAAGTATGAGCCGCTAGCAACGCATATTTAAATAATGTATGTACAGTAAATGGGGTGCTGATGACGTCATCAGCATACCTTTTGCAAATTGAAATTTATATTATATCACTTAATGGCAAATATACGGCTAAATAATCATGTTTTTGTGGAATTCTTAAATGTAATCTATTTAATCAATAATATCAAATACTAATATTATAAACGCGAAAATTTGCATTTATATTTGTTACATTTGCAATTTGCATTTATAATATTATTTTTTATTTTTTTATTTATATATGCAAAATTATTTTATTTATTTATTATAAATGCAAAAGTGTAAATGTTTGTTTGATAGTGTTTTGTACGTTTCGACTCTTAACTCCTAAGATTTCCTGGCACAGATCGCTACTAAGCGATAAGGCCGCCTTTTTTATTTGCTTCATTTTGTTTCTGTTAATGTTAATAAATTAAAAAATTAAAACTTCTTTACCAACTTAATTGTAGTCTTAACTACTAGGCCATCACAAAAACACTTTAATTTTTAATCAAACTTACCTGTGAGCTGTGACGTCACAGGTAAGTATGAATGATAGGTATCATGACGAGCTCCTTGCGCGTGCGTTATCGCATTATAAAGCGAGGTCCTGGGTTCGATTCCCAGCTCGACTCAGTTCTGCTGAGAGGCTTATGCTGTTACCATACTGCCATTTAGCGTTTCGGTATGATGCCGAGAATCCGATTAGTGTACTCATTAGTGGTGTATCAGTGGCTCCGCTGGTGAAGACGTTCATGGGTTACAGTGATCACTTGACATCACTTCCGACCCCCCCCCGTTATCCCAAACGTCGCCTTAGCCGAGGTTCGGCCTTACAGGAGGCGCCCTTAGGCAGACGTTCCCTTAGTTTCTTCGAGCCCTAGGACTCAAAATTTCTTCTGGCAGAGCTTCTTTCCGAAGCTCGCCAAACGGCCCGGTTACGCTGTGGCAACCAATAGGGTTAGCACAGCTAATAGACAGTCCGAAAAAAAAAATGACGGGCGTCATTTTTTATTTTTAGTTCGTCATTTGTATTTATACATATGTATATTTTTTTGCTTGCCTTTGGAACTTTACATAACCTATACATATACTAGCTACAAGAACTGTGTCAAAAGTTTTGGACTCACGATATCAATTTGTCCAGGTTCTTAAACCACATCCCAGCGTTCTGGTAGTGGAAGTCGTCCCCCATCGTAACCAGTACATTATCGGTCCGATATGAAAGTGAGATTCGAAGAGCTTGGCCTATAAACGCTGACACCTGAGACACGCAGAGAGCAACCAATAAACTGAAGGTATTCGTATGCCAAATACAATGAAAAATAAAAGGGGGGGTGGAATTACTAATTAACCCCCCCCCCCCCTCTGGCCTGATCGCACACTACAGTACCTATCTTGGGAGGTTATTTGTATCCATTTAGAAAGATGTCTCATAAAAAGTACCAGGAGATTATGTTAACATAAGAGATGACTATATACCATGTTTATATCATTCTAAATTGGATTATTGATAATGAGCAATGAAATATGGCCGAGAAATTTCTATGACAAAAAGATGGATAAAAAAAAACTAAATTGTCTAAAGATATAGCATTTCTGAGGTAATAAACATAATGAAGTATAACCCAGTTAACCTATACGGTAGAAATAGTCAGACAATACTATTTCTCCAGTCCAGTATGGGACTACGAAGTCAACTCTTAGAAGTAATAAAAAAAAAACAAATCCGTTTAGAAATGACGCAGTTCTGAGCTAATAAGCATTTAAAAACAATACAATCGTATTGAAAGCCTCCCCTTTTTTCTGAAGAGTTCGCACTACTTCTCCCGTATGGGACTACGAAATCAACTCTTTAAAATAATCTTTAAAAAAAACAAATCGGTTTAGAAATGTCGGAGTTCTGAGATAATAAGCATTTAAAAAAAATACAAACGTATTGAAACCCTCCCCTTTATTCTGAAGAGTTCGCACTACTTCTCCCGTATGGGACTACGAAATCAACTCTTTTAAATAATCTTTAAAAAAAACAAATCGGTTTAGAAATGTGGTAGATCTGAGCTAATAAGCATTTTAAAAAATACAAACGTATCGAAAACCACCCTCCTTTTTCTGTAGATTTTTATATGTCCAGGATGGAACTATCAAGTTCTCTCTTTGAAATAATAATAAAAAAAACAAATCAGTTTAGAAACGACGGAATTCAGAGATAACCAACAAAAAAAAAACAGTAAGGCCGGTTAAAAATGACGCGTAATTGGCACGAAGTTCCTTACGGCAGGCTTGGAGGAGATAGGGATTTTGCTGCGCGACCGAACTGACAAAAAAGTGATAGTAAAACCGTAAGAAAAAGTCCGTGGAATAAAACCGTTAAATGAGACGTGCGCAGGCGCGACAGTCAAAATTCAAAAATTCAAAATAATCTTTATTAAAATAGTCCTTAAAAAGGCACTTTTGACGCGTCAATAATTTACACAGTAGTTATTTCATGGTGATAACTATATTCGTAAACTTAAAACTAAAGCTATGAGGGTTCCAAACGCGCCCCGGTCTAAGAAGAAGCCCACAACAAACTTAGCCGGGGTTTTTCTTTTTTTCGTTATCACCATCTCACATAATGAATAAAATTAATAATAAACTATAGTACCTATGGAGATAGAGCAATTCACACCCAAGCTTTTTTATCGTTTATATAATCCTTAATATCGTAATATGATTTTTCTACAAGCTTTCGTTTTATAAAAACTTTGAACTTATTGATAGACATCTCCAAGATATCAATAGGTAATTTATTATAGAATAAAATACAATTTCCTTTGAATGAGTTACTAATTTTGTGCAGCCTACTAAACGGTACTACAAGCTTACTTTTACTTCTAATGTTCAGTGCGTTACAGTCCATTTTTTTCTTGAATTTATCAATATTTTTATGAACATACATTAAATTTTCATATATATATATATATATATATATTGGCTATGCACTGTCATTATTTTATAATCTTTAAATTTATCTCTTAATGACTCTCTGGGACCTAATTTATATATCGCACGAACAGCCCTCTTCTGCAAAACGAATATAGTGTCTATATCAGCAGCATTACCCCATAATAAAATACCATATGACATAATGCTGTGAAAGTAGCTAAAATATACAAGTCTGGCAGTCTCTATATCCGTCAAATGACGGATCTTTTTTACCGCGTAAGCAGCAGAGCTAAGTCTGTGCGATAAATTATTTATATGTGGACCCCATTGAAGTTTAGCGTCTAACGTTATGCCTAAGAATGTAGCCGTATTTACCAGATCCAATTCCTCATTATTAAGTAGTACACTGGTTTTCACCTGTTTAACATTGAGCAACGTGAATTTAATACACTTTGTTTTCTTCCCATTAAGTGCTAAGTTATTAGCCTCAAACCAATGTACTACTTTCGCGAGAGAGTTGTTTACCTCGTCAACATTTGTTTCACGCCGTTTAATTTTAAAAACGAGTGATGTATCATCAGCAAACAATACTATCCCGCTATTGTCCTTAGTAAGGTAAGGAAGGTCATTTATGTAAATGAGGAACAGAAAAGGTCCTAATATAGATCCCTGAGGAACCCCTATTTTCACAAATGACCCGTTAGACCGTTTCCCGTTTACGTCTACTTGTTGAACTCTGTCACGTAAATACGAGGTCATTAAATCTAGAGTTACCCCCCGAAGTCCATAATGGTGTAGTTTTCTGACTAGTCGTATACACAAGTGAGTAATGTATAATACCTTTCTCTTTCTCCCTCTTACATATTTTAGTTACCACAAGCCAATAGTTTCAGCAATAGAATTTAATGACGAGACTGATTAATAAGAATTACTTATAATAATAAACTTTTTTTGTAATTATTTCTATTTCTATGTAATTTTATGTTATTTTAGATACATATTTTGCTATTTTAGTTGATAATTTGAATTACGATTTTTTTTTTATTTCCCGTAATTTCCTAAATACTTTCCTGTACTGAAATAAAAACCAATCAGCAAAATTTAAGAGAAAAATCAAGAAAACCTACATAAAATTGAGCACGATTTTTTTTGCAAATTGTGTCGATTCTACATTAGCCGGAGGAACTTCGTTCCTATCTGGTGTCCCACGACACCACATCTTTATTTTTCTGTTTGCATGCATCGAGCATGCATATATTATAAGGTATACAAGTAAACACGCATGTCGACTCACTGTACAAGCTTATCCAAGTTTTTAAAGGGCATACTCGCATCCTGGTAGAAAAAATCTTCACCCATAGTGACCAGGATATTATTCGTTGCGTATCCCTTCGACATGTTTCGGCATATTTCCAAAAAATCGGTTACCTTTGGAATAATAATTTAAATAAAATTACCTAATAATCTTATTGAAATTAAACTAAGATCTGACAACTAACTAGATACTAAAGGACTATTCGATAATTATTTTGAACCAAAATCGTTTTTTATTTAAATATTAATAGCAAGTAAGCAAGAGTCATTAGCGATTATAGAAACAAATTAAACTCATACGAAATTGAAACGTAGCCACCTAGTTTTAAAACTCATATTCGTCCACACTTCCACACACAAGATTTTAAAATAAAAATAATAGGTACGGAAATTGCGACTCTTATATTAAAACCATAAGGTCGATTTTTCTTTGACGTTATAGTGTTTTGATTCTCGAAAGCGACTCCACGTTTGTGCGATTCTTATACTAAGGCTATTATTTGTTATAATTTTATACTATACGAGTATGTTAGCTAAATCGCTTGGCTGTATATCTTTGCCAGTAGGGTGATACAACAACAAAACCTCCCCAGACCAGAGTCGAGCAGAAATAAACCCAATAGTAATAATGGATTAAATTATCAAGGATAAATTTCGTTACACGAGAGAGAAGAAAGATATATTGTAGAGGGAAACCGATAGAGATAACTATATGATAACGCATCATCAACGTCAGATTACTAATTGAGGTACCGTACGTTTGTTTATATTATATATTTCTTATGTATTGGCAAAATTTGAGGGATTCGATTCCGGGCACGCACCTCTAACTTTTCGTAGTTATGTGCGTTTTAAAGCAATTAAAATATCACCCGCTTCAACGGTGAAGGAAAACATCGCGAGGAAACCTGCACGCCTGAGAGTTCTCCGTAATGTTCTCAAAGGCGTGTGAAGTCTGCCAATCCGCACATGGCCAGCGTGGTGGACTATGGCCGAACCCTCTCTCATATTGAGAGGCGACCCTTGCTCTGTAGTGAGCAATGGGTTGATCATGATGATGATGATAAAATAAATTACTTAATAAAAACGATTTAAGTGAGCGAGAAAAAAATATACGTATTAATTACGCTTAAATCTGTAATGTTCTTTAATATCGCTTTATAAGCTGATAGAAGTATAAAATAACTGTGAAGGCCATTGTGACAATGTTTTTTTTTTAACTTTTTTTTTTTTTATTTCTACCCCGTGTACGTTGCTTTTTTTATATTTTAGTACATAAAAATTAACCGCTCGCGGTTTGCCCTGTAATGTGCGATCAGCATTTCAACGAAATAAAGTACTAGGAGAGCATAATAACACAGGAGATATATTGAAACAGAAGGTACATACCCTTGCATCAACATTGAACATGGGTGAATCCGGGTCGTCTATGATAGGTTCGTCGTCGCAAAGCACGTCGAAACAGAACCCGGGGGGAGGGGAGTAAGTATTGAAAAGTACTCCCGTAAATAAGTCGGATGAATTACCTGGAAATTTCCAATTTTTTTATCAGTAATAGTAGAGTTATGTTTGTTACTCCAACAGCCTATAATAAAACTAAATAAAACTAAAAACTATACTAGAGAAAACATTTTCAATGGAATGTATGAAGAAAGCTTTTTTTATACAAGCTAGCCCTAGACGGCTATCTCACCTGGTGGTGAGTGATGATGCTGTCTAGGATGGTAGCGAGCTAACCTGTTAACGAATATGGTAAAACCACGCTCCCAAATCGCTAGAAACGCTAAATCGCTTATCGACACGCCATTGTCGGTAGGGTAGTAACTAGCCACGGTCGAAGCCAGACCAGACTCGAGCCGGGAACAGAACCCACGACCTCTGACTTTATAATGCGACAGCGCACGCAATACGCCGCAGAGGTCGTCAAAAAAAACCTAGTGGTACAATTATTTTGGTTGGTTAGCTTGAGTTATTTATACAGTCCTAGGAAAAAGCATTCAAATCGATTTATATTCATCATGATCAACCCATCGCCGGTTCACTACAGAGCACGGGTCTCCTCTCAATATGAGAAGGGTTCGGCCACAGTCCACCACGCTGGTCATGTGCGGATTGGCAGACTTCACACGCCTTTGAGAACATTATGGAGAACTCTTAGGCGTGCAGGTTTCCTCGCGATGTTTTCCTTCACCGTTGAAGCGAGTGATTTATATTAAGTGGAAGGTAATTAAAACAAATTACCAAATGCAATATCCGGAATGTCTCTCAATAAGTTCAAAGTTTATATGAAACGTAAGCTTGTAGAAAAGTCCTACTATAGTGTAAAGGATTATGTAAATGATAAACAAGCTTGGGTATGAAATATTTCTCTAATAAGATAGCTCTTAAATAATTTTAAGCGGCATGTGAGATGGTGATGACAAAAAGAAAATTTACTTGGCTAAGTTTGTTGTGGGCTTCTTCTTAGACCGGGGCGCGTTTAGAACCCTCATAGCTTTAGTTTCAAGATCACGAATGTAGTTATCACCATCAACTCACTACTATGTAAGTTATTGACGCATCAAAAGTGTCTTTTAAAGGATAATTTGAATAAAGTTTTTGATTTATTGTTGAATAGCAAATGACAGAAATAAATCGACTATTAAATAATAATAATGATGAATTCATAGATGTTTTCTCTATTTCACTTCTTTTCCGCTAGGTTTTTACGTACCTAAATCGTCATCTCCCCTCCAAATCATTTCCATTCTTTTCTGGGATAATCTGGCCCCTTTATCCTGATAGTCTATCCTGCCCAGGAATAGCCCATCGTAACCCATAGCTGCCAGTAGTGAGGCGAACTCTCTGGAGTGGCCGAATGGGTCAATCTGCCATCCTACCCGTGGCATACCGCATGGGCCGAAGGTTTCGTTGAGTTTCCTAGAAATATAATAGAGAGGAAGAGGAATTGATTGAAAGTGAATGGATATAACCTTTTTAGAAATGAAAAACTGTAGAACTAATAAAAATGGTTGATAAAAATACCCTAGACAAAATAAATTCTGTACCCATAGCTGCTTAAAATAGGGGTAGATATGTGGAAAGTACACCTTTCCATGCATACATACCCCATTCACCAAAATATAACCCAAACATACAGGTCCAAAACAACAGATAAGGTTTTTTTTTTATACACCACAATTTAGCCCTTGACTGCATCTCACCTAATGGTAAGTGATGATGCGGTCTAAGATGATAGCGGACTAACCTGTTTTGGTAAACCTATACTCCTAGTTGGTTTCTACACGCCGTCGTGCTGGAACGGTAAATCGCTTGACGACAAGTCTTTGTCGGTAGGGTGGTAACTAGCCACGACCGAAGCCTCCCACCAGACCAGACTCGAGCCGGGAATCGAACCCAGGACTTTAAAATGCAACAACGCACGCGCTGCGCTACAGAGGTCGAGCACTAAAGTACTAGGATATCATACATTAGTGAAGGTGACTCACCTCAGTCCCCAAGTAAACTGATCTATGGTGCTCTGGTAGTGCGACGCTGCCTCGTCGTTCATGCTCCAAGCCCCGCCCACAAACTGCAGCCGTCCTTGTCGCACTAACGTATGTACCTTGTGACGTATGTCATCCCCTTGACGCACCCACCATTTCCAGAAAAAGGCTGTTTCTACGTAGATGAACCTGAGAACAGAGTTTCAATCTATATATATAAAAGCGAAAGGTCACTTACTTACTTACATATTTACATACTGATTAAACACGAGATCTCAAAAACTATTGTACGTATAAAGCTATAATTTAGCAAGTAGGTAGTTGATAGTTAAGAGATGTCAGCTAAGAAAGGTTATTTGGAAATTCCACCCCTAAGGGGGTAAAATAGTGGTTGCAAGTTTGTATGAAAATCCTTTGTTTTTAGAGTTAGAGACACAAAAATTTGCAAAATTTTAATTTGAAAAATAAATAAAAAACATGTAGATCAATTTGTTTTTAATATTACCTGTTAGGGATGGTAAAATGGGGGATGATAGGTTTTGCTGATTTTTATATTATTTAGTCTACAAGCTTGAAATTTTGGAAAATAGCATCCTCTTAGGACGTAAGTATCAGGTTAGAATTTTTTTCATCCAAATCTACCCTGAAGGGCATAAAATAGGGGTTTGAAGTTTGTATGAAAGTCCTGTTTTTAGAAAGTTGGAGACACGAAAATCGGCAATTTGACATTTGCCTGTAGCTTACTTTCTGAAGCGGGGCATTGGCCGCACGGGAAACCTCAATCTCACGGGAAATCAGCAATAATAAATTGTTAAATTCTCATACAAAGCATAGGTACATAAAGGCCGAGATAACAATAAAAAGTAATCGGGTTTACCTCCTTTTAGGATCCTGCCATAGCTCCTGGATGACTGAATCCAAAATGTACTGGACGCCAGCTTTTTGAATGTTGTTACGACCTGATAAACAATAAAAAAAATTTTTAAGAAATATCGGAGAGGAAAATAATAATATTAAGTTTTATAATAATAAGTCAGAGGTCAGGTAAAAATATCAAATATCCCAAAAATATCAAATATCCTGCAGAAATAAGGTAAATTATTTAAAAAGCTTCGGAGATCAGGTAAAAATATCAAATATCCCTCGGAGATTAGGTAAATTATTTAAAAAGCCTCTGAGATTAGATAAAAATATCAAATAGCGAATACTTCTTCAGTCAAGGTAACCTGAATGGTATTGCGTATATTAAGAAATTAAGTCACTCTGAACAGATTTGCCTGCTCATAACAGCTTATAACAAAATAAACTTTATATTAATATACATAAAGTACATTTAGCAATAATCTGCTACGATTGTAAAGGTGGTGTCACACTCACTGCCATAGTAATACTGGTCGACAGTCTTCAGCCAGCCCACGTCGTCGTGCGTGTGCGGAACTATGTGTACATTCAGCAAACCCGACTCTGCTTGAGTGCAACTCTGAAAAAAAAAAAACATTACACAGGTATATTTAAAAAAAAAGACGGGTTGCACTCCGGGAGTGCCGGCAGAAGTGAAAACTTGATTATTAACGTTGAGCATGTTTGATATTTTGGAATGGTTAGGGAATAATTTTGCACCAATTGCTTTATCAGTATAAAAGTACTATCATTTATGTGGTAGAATACAATATTCATTTATTGCGCTATCGTACACAAACATGACAATTTATATTACATTAAAAATTTAACACTTTAAAACTATTACAATTATTTTTCATTAAAAAGTTTATCTATATCAATTTCCATATTTTAAGCACTTTACATTCACGAATTTTACGAATACACAACAATGTGATCACTACACAGACGGTCGAGCCATCAGCTGTCACCATCCATGGATGCGCGTGGCACGCTGTAACATACACGAACATTCCTGCGCTGCCTAAACGAAACAGTAGGCCCAGGCATACATTTTCGCCGCGCCGTAGAGAGGGGATAGCTGTCTACTCTCCATCCGTCTTACGCTTTTTCGATCAGGTCACGTGTCCTGACGCGAGTTTAAGATTTTATACCCATTACAGAAAAAGTGCTCAACGCCGCTAAAGAAGTTTTCACTTCAAAAATAAAGATGTGGTGTTGTGGGACACCAGGTAGGAACGAAGTTCCTTCGGCTAATGTAGAATAGACACAATTTGCCAAAAAAAATCGTGCTCAATTTTATGTAGGTTTTCTGGATTTTTCTCTTAAATTTTGTTGTCTTTGTTTTTATTTAAGTACAGCAAAGTATTTTAGGAAATAATAAATTACGAAAAATAAAAAAATAAATCGTAATTCAAATTATCAACTAAAATAACAAAATATGTCTCTTTATTTTTGTTTAACAACATAAAATTACATAGAAATATAAATAATTAAAGAGGGTGAAAGAGAAAGGTATTACACACTATATACACTACTCGCTTGTGTATACGACTGTCGCGCCTGCGCACGTTTCATTTAACGGTTTTATTCCTCGGACTTTTTCTTACCGTTTAACTATCACATTTTTTTCAGTTCGGTGGCGCAGCAAAATCCCTATCTCCTCCAAGCCTGCCATAAGGAACTTCGATCCAAAAACATTACACAGGTATATTTTATTAAAAAAAAAATTGATTAAGGTTGTATCATTTCATATCAGTAAATGAAACACATTTCATGCAAATATATTTTGAATAGACAATTTTTATTTCATTATAAATATTTATACAAAAAACAATACCGATACCGATATATCGGCCGATTTATCGGTATCGCCGATTTAAATACAGCCGATACAGTTTGAAAAGCGCGCGAAACAAACGACGCGCTCGCGGTTATCTTGCCACTCCGTCTCAAATGCTTGCACAGAAATATTCATCTTACCCAATGAGCTAGCTCAGTTGCCTCAGAACGTATTTTTTCAACTGCAGGCCTCATACAAAATGATTTGCGCAACAGATTATCTGCTAGTCTGCAGTTACCACCCTACCGACAAAGACGTGTCGCCAAGCGATTTAGCGTTCCGGCACGATGTCGTGTAGAAACCAATTAGGGGCGTGGGTTTACCATAGTCCTAACAGGTCAGCCCGCTACCATCCTAGACAGCATCATCACTTACCACCAGGTGAGATAGCAGTCAAGGGCTAACTTTTAGCGTGTAAAAAAAATAGTAACGTGAATAAACTTTATTTCCTTAACAAAAATCTTCCTAAAGTGCACTTTGATTATTAATATTGATTTGATTCCTTGATAAATGTTACCCAAATAAATGTTGATATGATATTTCACCTTTTATTTCATTATTCTTAATTTCCATTTTTGCCACACTTTACAGAATGGATTGTCTATTTATTCTATATAACATAAGTAAGGTTTGTACATATAAAGTACATCATTCTTTATTTACTGGGTGTATTTACTACTAAGCCATCGATATCGGTATCGCCAATTTTTTTCCTCGATAATCGGTATCGGTATCGTATCGGCAAATTCATGTATCGTTACATTCCTAGAAAAGAATAAACGATTTTTTTCTCTTTTTATGTCTGTACACAGATTAGCCAATGTAAAGTCGATAGCAATGGAGAATTGAAGTTAGGAAAAATGGCGCGAATCCTCGAACTAGGCTGCCGCGGCCCCTCAAACCTTTCCCAAATCGATACTTGAACCAGAAAGGAGTGAAAAAACCACCCCCGCCCAATACGAAGTCTCCCGCCTTTTTCTTTTCAATAAATGAATTATACATTCATACTTTTAATTTATTATAAACCACATAGAAAAATAGCGTAATATAAGTATGAAAGAGATCGTATTTAGCAGCCAGAAAACATTTTTTTTTAATGTTAAATTTGCTTTATATTTATAGTATAAATATATGTAACACTAATAAAATAAAACTACATTAAATCTTAAATGTCGTCGATGCTACCGTAACGAGGTGTACAAAATTATAACTAGTAACTCATTCAAAGGAAATTGTATTTTATTGAATAACAAATTACCTATTGATATCTTAAAACGTACCTAATCTAGTAGAAAAATGCTATTACGATATTAAGGATTATATAAACGATAAAAAAGCTTGGGTGTGAATTGCTCTAACTCCATCAACATCAACATCATCATCATCAACCCACCGCCAGCTCACTACAGAGCACGGGTCTCTTCCCAACATGAGAAGGTTTCGGCCATAGTCCACCACGCTGGCCGTGTGCGGATTGGCAGACTTCACACGCCTTTGAACATTACGGAGAACTCTCAGACGTGCAGGTTTCCTCGCGATGTTTTCCTTCACCGATGAAGTAAGTGATATTTTAATTGCTTAAAAACGCGCATAACTCCGTAAAGTTAGAGGTGCGTGCCCGGGTCGAACCCGCGACCTCTGATTAGGAGGCAGACGTCCTAACCACTAGGCTATCACAGCTGGTCTAACTCCATAGCTAATCATAATTATTATTCACTTTGTGAGATGGTGTAAACAATAGTTAAAACCCGGCTAAGTATGTTGTGCCCTTCTTCTCAGCCCTTTTAAACCCTAATAGCTTTAGTTTTAAGTTGGCGAGTGTAGTTATCACCATCTACACGATTAAAATAATGATAAATATAATATTATATATGAACGCTTTATAGATGCCTGTAATAGGTTTACGAGTATAAGAATAAAGCTATTTTGAATTATGAATATAAATATTATATATTAAGTATAAATATTTTTCCTAAAGGTAGGTATTTTTTTCGGACTGTCTATTAGCCGTGCTAACCCTATTGGTTGCGACAGCGTAACCGGGCTGTTTGGCGAGCTTCGGAAAGAAGCTCTGCCAGAAGAAATTTTGAGCCCTAGGGCTCGAAGAAACTAAGGGAACGGTGAGGTAGGAGTTTGCTCACATAATAAAGAAAACTTGTGACGAACTTTGAAGGCCCATATTTGGTTCGGTTCGGTTCATATAAGAAGTTGACATTTTACTAAGAAGTTTAAATCAAATATTTTTAATTACGTTACAATGTTATGAAAATAATGTTTTTTTTTTTAATAAAATAGTAATTAAAGTAATAAAAAATACTCTATTTTTTTTATAAAAAATACTCTATATTTTTTTACTTTAATTACTATTTTATTTAAAAAAAAAACATTATTTTCATAACATTGTAACGTAATTAAAAACGACGGTAAGTACCACCGTTTAACATACATAATTAAATGTATTTAACACAAATAATAACAGTACAGTTTCCGTAAATAATGACGTTATGGCTGCTGATAGCAGCTGACCTTTCCACCCGATTGAAAGCGTAATGTCATGTATGACAAACAAACATACATGTATATATACATACTAGTATATTAATAAGACTGCGATATAAAGTACAGGTTGAATCATGATCACAAGGTTATAATGTAATATAGAATTTTAATTAAATTTTACAATTTTTTTTTATATATGAAGGAATTCGCTTTTCTTAAAGCGAGGATCACGCTGCGTCAATTTCGGCGTACAGTTTCGAGCCATGGGGTATCATATTAAGTAGATGAAGTTTAACTTTTATTCGATTATTTGTGTGAACCATATTCAAATCCGAATATTTGTGACCGATATTCGAATACGAATATTTGTGAATTTTAATCAAATTCGAATATTTGTGATCGTTAATCAAATGCTAATATTAGGGTCCGAGATACAAATGCTTATATTTATGATCGTGATCAAATGCGAATGTTTGTGATCGTTAATCAAATGCGAATATTTGTGATCGTTAATCAAATGCGAACATTTGTGACCGATATACAAATGCGAATATTTGTGATCGTGATTAAATGAAAATATTTGTGATCGTTACTCAAATACTTATATTAGTGATCGATATTCAAATGCGAATATTTGTGATCGTTAATCAAATTCGAATATTTGTGATCGTTAATCAAATGCTTATATTAGTGATCGATATTCAAATGCGAATATTTGTGATCGTTAATCAAATTCGAATATTTGTGATCGTCAATCAAATGCTTATATTAGTGATCGATATTCAAATGCGAATATTTGTGATCGTTAATCAAATTCGAATATTTGTGATCGTCAATCAAATGCTTATATTAGTGATCGATATTCAAATGCGAATATTTGTGATCGTTAATCAAATTCTAGTATTAAGAATAAATTAAGATACTGTAATTAGCTTTTGTTAATTTATCGTCCAGGTTAATTTTAAGTCATTTTTTATTTAATTATTTTTAATTGTTTGTACCCCATCTTGTGCATGCTATGTTCGCATCGAGAAGTCAATTTTGTAAAATTAAGATATTTTTGTATTCTAATGACTATGACTATACAATTGTCGACAGTTTTGAAAACTAATAAATAAAAAAATAAAAAAAAATCGAATATTTGTGATCGTCAATCAAATGCGAATATTTACGATCGCTAATAAAATGCTTATATTAGTGATCGATATTCAAATGTAACGTGCTAATATGCGAATACTAACTTGCACGTTTGTATGCAATAACTCGAAACTTATAGACAAAACGTGCAAAATGGACGATACGCCTGTACGCATTTACCTACTCACATATAATAATACAAAAGCGATTCTGTCACAGACAGTTACAAATTATTGTGTTTGTATAGGTGCAACATTTTAAACATAATAAATATAATTTTGAAGTTATTTTTACTTATGAGTAATTTTAGCTTTTCACTTAAAGTTTTAACTACAATTTAAGCATAATTAATTAATGATAGCCTAGTGGTTAGGTCGTCCGAATCCTAATCAGATGTTGGAGGTCACCTCTAACTTTTCAGAGTTATGTGCGTATGTAAGCAATTAAAATATCACTCGCTTAAACGGTGAAGGAAAACATCGTGAGGAAACCTGCACGCCTGAGAGTTCTCCGTAATGTTCTCGAAGGCGTGTGAAGTCTGCCAATCCGCACACGGCCAGCGTGGTGGACTTTGGCCGAACCCTTCTCATGTTGATAGGAGACCCGCGCTCCGTAGTGAGCCGGCGATGAGTTGATTAGGATTGTACATGAAACCACAACCTGGCATAAAACCGGGACGCGAAATCTCTATGACCTTGCTAGTAGGCTCCCACATGACCAGTCGACCCGGGAATCGAACCCAGGACCTCCAACTTTATAATGCGACAGCGCACGCGCTGCGCCACGGAGGTCGTCAAAGAAGGTTTGAAAGTTGTAGATATATTTTCTGCTTATAACAATACGGTTGGAAGCCGGTATGGTGCTTGTTTATACATTAAAAGTTGGCCCTTGACGGCTATCTCACATGATGGTAAGTGATGATACAGTCTAGGATGGTAGCGGGCTAACCTGTTAGCGGTATGGTAAACCCACACTCCTAATTGGTTTCTACGCGCCATCGTGTAACGCTAAATCGCTTGGCGACACGTCTTTGTCGGTAGGGTGGTAACTAGCCACAGCCTCCTACCAGAGCAGACTCGAGCCGGGAATCGAACCCAGGACCTCCAACTTTATGATACGACAGCGCACGCACTGCGCCACGGAGGTCGTCAAACTTGACATAACCTACCTCATAGCCACATTTCTCCCCACTCCTGGGATACACTTCGTCGGCAAGTGGCACAGCTGATGAGATCCCCACTGCCGACAACAGAAGCAACGCGAACATGTTCTGGGAAAACAAAATATTATTAAATATGATGATCATCACTTCAACCGATGGACGTCCACTGCTGGACATAGGTCTTTTGTAGGGAGTTCCAATGGCCACGGTCTTGGGCCGCTTGTATCCAGCGGCTCCCTGCGACTCGTCTGATGTCGTCTGTCCACCTTGTTGGGGGTCGACCAACGCTACGTTTACCGGTGCGAGGTCGCCATACCAGCACCTTGGGACCCCAACGTCCATCGGTTCTCCGAGCTATGTGCCCCGCCCATTGCCACTTCAACTTCGCAATTCGCTGAGCTATGTCGGTAACTCTGGTTCTTCTACGGATCTCCTCATTTCTGATTTGATCACGTAGAGATACTCCCAGCATAGCTCTCTCCATCGCCCGTTGAGTGACTCTGAGCCTTCTTATGAGGCCCATGATGATAATTATTGCTATATATGCGGGCAGAAGCTAGTTCTGCCCGCGACTTAGTCTGCGTGGACTTCAGAACTGGGTCTAAAGCTTCGCTCGTTAACAATTTTTAATCTTCCCACGGAATCTATTTGAGAGATCGGTATAGAAAGTACATGTCCTTTTCCATAGCATAGGTGACGTGCATACCGAATTTCAAAGCTGTCTGCCCGCGGCTTAGCTCGTAAACGATTTTTAATTTTCCCTCGGGAACTACTTAAGGAATCGGGATGAAAGGTAGCCTATGTTCTTTTCCATGTCAAAGGCTACATGCATGCCCAATTTCATCCAAATCCGTTCAGCCGTTTTTGCGTGATTGCGTAACAAACATACACACTTTCACATTTATAATATAAATATATAGGATATAGGAATATAGGATATGTAAATTATTTATTTATTTATTTACTTTAACAAATTTATTGCATATTGAACAAAAGAAAGGGAAAGAAAAAAAATTTTTGTGCATCCTATCAATAAAAAAATATATCTATATATATATAAACATACAATAAACTAACACAAAATTATTTATATATAAAATAAAATAAAATAAAACAAAAATAAAAATAGAATAAAAATTCAAAAAAAAAAGTAAAATTTCTCCTTTTACATGGCGGTTGCCTGGAAGAGAAGAAGCAAGTGATATTTTAATTGCTTAAAAACGCACATAACTCCGAAAAGTTAGAGGTGCGTGCCCGGATTCGAACCGCCGACCTCTGATTAGGAGGCGGACGTGCTAACCACTAGGCTATCACAGCTACGCAACACAATAAAACTTTCTTACAATTAAGTGTCAAATAAACACACCACTCAATAAATTATATTTAAACAACCATTAACGCATAGCTATCGGTATTCGTTATCGTAAATTAAATATAAACATCTTGTTTAAGTGTTAATGAACCTTCGGCGTGATAAGTATAGTTATTGGATTTAACAAGTTTAATTAACCGAAGATGAAAACACAAAAACTAGATTTTAACTATGCTAAATCGCTAAACATTTTTATATTATGTACGGGTGTGTGCTACCCGATTTATTAAAATATAGAACAGCATTAAAATCGGTACAGTACTTTCACAAAGCTCTAAAAACAAACTATTATGATATACCTATTACTTGGTTTAATTAATCGTTGATTTATCACTAGCCGTAGATCGATCATTAACGCTCAAAAAATGGGATGGAAAAGTAGTGCACAAATAGCGACGCGTGCACTCCTTTCCCCCAGTGTGTGACAAGGCTAGACGAAAGTCACCGATTCTAACACTCGAACCGTATAAGCCGAATGAATTACAAAGCACTACGCGCCGCTATAGATAATATAACGGCCAGATGTCTCGTGTATTAGACGGGTTGTAATACATCGATGTACCGATATGTAGGAATGTATAGTTAGTTGGTGTCAAATTCTCGCCTTGTTTTTGTATGACGCGCTCTATCTACGGCTAGTGGTAAATCAAAGGGTTTATTGGCCAAAGGCTAACTACTAGGCTATCACCACTTCCTAACACATTAATCTGTACAATAAGTAACATTAATCAGACCATGTTTTTTTAAGTCGGTTATAAAAAGCCCAAGGAATACCTACAGCAAAGTAAATTCCGGGACACGGGGCGCATAAATTCTAGGGCCTTGATAAATAAATTCTATGTGAACCGCTTGACGTGATAAAAAATGTCGGCCGCGCCGCGTCCGTAAGTACGACCTCCCCGCAAGGTATGAGATCCTGGTAGCTAGATAACCTATTAGGGCAATGTAGACTGGACCGATTTCGATGAGGTTATACTTTTTATGCCATTTTACATTAAATAAACGTGGTCTACCTGAGTATTGTAGTACCGTTTAGTAGGCTGCACAAAATAAGTAACTCATTCAAAGGAAATTGTATTTTATTTTATAATAAACTAGCTGACCCGGCCACGCGTTGCTGTGGCTAAAGTTTTTGTTATATTACATTATAGTAAACAATCTAAGAGGAACAATAAGAGAACATCAGTCACGGAGTCCACTATGCTTTTTCACACAGATGGTATTTGTAAAAAAATATGTTGATCTCCTTATTTGACTTTCTACTACTATAACCCTTTAGTACAATGAAATTATTTACGAACAAAGACGAAAATGTTGATGTTGGTATACAAATTCACTGGATTGAGATTCGAAGGGGAAGTACGTTGAACACAATTAATTAAAATGTACTTACACTTGATATTAAGCAGAAATCAATAGGTACAAAATAAAAATTTATCAGATTTATTATTTCCATTTAATTTTATAACAAATATAAGTATATTACAGTATAATACAGTAAATAACATGTGACGCTTAAACTCATGAATGAGGTAGGCAAGGCAGACAGTCTTAAATTTTTAAACATTAATATCTATTTTTTTGAATTATAAATACTTTCAATTTCAATTTAATTTAACACCAATCGGTGCACAATGTTTTTGGTTAACCTGTCTTTAGCTAACACAAATAGATTCGACGGTTTCCCAACACGTGAACACGCAACATATAGTTGCCCATGAGAAAAACATGGATTTTCCAAATCTAAACCACAAATGGACATTTGTTGGTTGGTTTGACTTGAGATTTATTTATAGACATGGCGAAAGCTAAACGAATTGGAAACTGTAGCCTTTTGAAGGGTATGGTAGAATCTGATGGTATCATCGGAATACGTGGCAGCAGGACACTTTTCCTTTAAACTTCCCAGCCAAAATGGTTGCTTCAAGAATGTTTCCGGTGATCTTTTTGATGACCAAACGCGTACCGTTACATAATTGAGGTGGATTCAAATTACGGAGGAGAATAACAGGGGAACCAATCTTTAATCGAAGATTATGTGGTGGCAGTCCAGGGATATCTAATGAATTTAAAAATTCAATAGGAAAATTTACACTTTCATTTTCATCAACAACAGTATCGATTGATTTAAAGGACATCAGATCGCCTGGTAACAACTGTTGTATCTGGAAGTTAATTTCGTCAACATCAACGTTTTTGGCTGCCAAAATCGCCCGTTGACTAAGCCATTCATGATTCAAATAATTATTCTGTATATCCGGGAAAATACTCTGAATACATTAATTTTTATCCTGAACAACAGTGCAAAAATTGTCTGGTAGTTTAATGCATTGCGTATTTGGTTGCAGTTCTATTTTACCGTTCCCAATATCTAGTAGTTGTTCGGAAAATATTTGTGCTGATGGATCATTTTGCAATTGTACTTCGCCATAAGAATGATTGTTTCAAACATGCATTAATCTCATCCGCGAAAGTAGAGCGAGGTATAACCGGTAATAATTTCAATAAGAATTGAAATACTAATTTAATCGTTTAAATATAAGAAAAAAAATCTGAAAAACTTGTTATCATAGCACATTGAAATAATAAGTGCTAAATATTTTTTAATAGAGGTTAAATAAAAACAATAAAAAAAAATATTTGTACAACTATTGAAAAAGTGTAGGAAATTGTGTATCATTTTTGCATTGACATTTTAATTAAATTTTATAATTATGTGATAATACTTACATACATATATTCAAATTAAATTATAAAGTTTTGATCAATGAAGCACAAATAAGTAAAAAACAGGATTAATTTCACTGTATTATCTTCATTATTATATGAATTCAATTTACACTTCAGTCTAAGTAACACGTGGCCGGCTATGCTAACACCAAAAATTTAAAAAGTGGAAATTACTGAATTATACGGTATTTCGTTCACTACAAAATAAATTTAATTAATTTTATAGCGTCAACAACACGTGGTAATTATGCTGTTAAAATGTAGCTTATATGACACGTTCGTAGATTTACCATAGCAGCGCCATCTATTGATTACTTACTCAACCCAGTCGAAAGGTATCGACATCTGTTAGAATCATTTGGAGTTAACAGATAATTGTGACTGTCAAATAATAATAAACAACTAATTAGCAATAAATTAAAATTGCGACTATAATTTGAGATTTAAACTATCCTATCTCTCAAGTTGGATCGAACTGCACATGGTGTGCGAATTTTATTACAATCGGTTAAGTGGTTTAGGAGTCCATTGAGGATAAACATTGTGACACGAGATTTATATATATTAAGATTACCTATTGATATCTCGGAGATGTCTATCAATAAGTTCAAAGTTTTTATACAACGAAAGCTTATAGAAAAATCATATTACGATATTAAGGATTATATAAACGATAAAAAAGCTTGGCTGTGAATTGCTCTATCTCTATAGGTACTATAATTTATTATTGATTATGTGAGATGGTGATAGCAAAAAAAAACCGGCTAAGTTTATTGTCGGCTTCTTCTTAGACCGGGGCGCGTTTAGAACCCTCATAGCTCACGACTATGTAAATTATTGACGCGTCAAAAGTGCCTTTTAAAGGACTATTTGAATAAAGATTATTTTAAATTTATTCTGATTCTACCACTGGTATGTTTAGTAGAGATTCCAGGGATTCGTTTTTGATTCAATTTAATATATTATTTAATAGATTAGTATAGGTACCCTCGTTTTAGTAATACTGGTTTCCTATAAACATATAAATTAAACAAAAAAAGAATACTTTAAATGGATCGTACTTAGGTGTACATTTAAAAATTTGCGTTTTATGGAGTGGTCAGTAACGTTCTTGAATAAAATTTGATTTAAGTATGTACATTTCAAGTTTACTTTCCTTCAAACCCAAATTTTACTTAATTTGAAACAATATTAACTACATCTGCGTATTGTTAGAAATTTCCTTTAAAATAATAATTAGTACGTTACAATTAAATAAAACGCCTGTTATACACAAGTTACCGGGTAAGTTGTAAGTACCAGTATGCAATTATTGTATATTTTTCCGGTTATAAACGAACTGTTAGGAAATTGCTGTAATAATAAAAAGTATCAACTCACCAGTCTAAAATTCACACAACATTTAGAAAAATTACGAAAATTGCAACGTATATTAAATTTCAATTTTATAAAAACAACTAAACAGACGTCTGTAATCTTCCTCCTACAATTAATGAATAGCAATTAGCAATTAACTTCGCAAATGTCAAATAGCAATAGCTATTGACAGACATTTAATAATTCTGACTGATGCACAGATGATAGTGACATTTTGAAATACCTGTAGGTATTTATCGTTCTAAGCAAAGAGGATTCAAACACTATGTGGTTGTGAGGATAAATTTATTTTCCTGGGTAGGTAATTATGGATATAGTTTTAGATCAAAGGATAGGTACACAATATTATTTAAGGTGCTGAAATATGGTAAAAATATTATACACAGATTAAAGTACTTAGCGTGATGCTTAAGTTTCTTTGATTTTCAATCAACTCAGAAAAATGTTATAAAAATTAAACGCACTATTGCACAGCTCCAGTAAATGCCTGTTTCAGTCAAGATCACTCTAAAATTCAGACTAATAGCAAGCCAGTTATTACGACGATCATTAACCATATTAATGAGTTCTCTATAAACTCCCTGTATTGCGGTTAATCGAAGGCTATCTGCATGAATATATTTTTATCTTCTTAATTGTATTACCTATAAATAAGACGAATACTTGCACAGGATACATGTGCATGTTCGAGCACTAAATATTTATCACAATCAATTTAGATCTTAGCCCGCATCTGACTGGGTTCGAACCCAAAGCCGTAGCATTTAAAAAAAAAAATATTCTTTAACAAGGTAATACAATTTTGACTTTACTGATAAACAAATCTTACAATTTGTAAATTTTATAAGCCGTTGATTGGGAAATCATGGCTTTATGGGAATTTTCAGAGTCATCTCTACCTCTTCTCAGACGTTGTATTGAGACCGCAAACCGTCACCAATATGAAGAAAATAAATGGATACAGAAGTTTAGAAGCAAACCTGTCAATTTGGATAAAAATGATGAGGTTTCGGATATAAACATAGTCGATAGTACAATTAAGAATTCCAATAAAGATGCCGCAAATACAAGTATAGATATAGACAATATGGCTATGGTTGAAAAATCGCATGTCTCAGCTGCTCTAGCGAATGAAGATTTATGGCGCGAAATTTTGGATTTGGAACCTAATTCTAACGCTAATTTCGACTACATTATAGAAAAATGTTTAGAAAATAGCGATCTGTATCTATTTTTAGCTAAAGAATTGCCTTTTGTTTCTATAGAAAAACTGTGTAAGCAAATATACGAAACAAAAAATCTTAATTCAACATTTATAGAGAAATTTTATACAATTTTTTTTCCGGCGCTTTTGAGAAGAGAACCCACTCGACTGTCTTTAGCTTTATTAATTAAGGCGAAGTGTTATCCGTTATTTTTTAAACAATTACTTGCCATTTTTGTAAAAGATACAAAGATACCGAGCACAATGTTACATGATTTTGTAGGCACTTTGGATATTAAGGAACACACAGATTTTCTGGAAACTTTTAGTCAAACAGATATGCGAAAAGAAATTTTTATACATCACTTACTTTCATTCCATTATGTGTACAAGAATAGCCAAGTTAACTGTGATATTCAGAATTTTATTCTGGCGAAATTAACTGATATCTCAGAAGATTGTTTAACGGATAAGAATTATGGTCGCTTTTTACTAAATTTTCTTCAATGTCATAGAAATTATCTGACTAATATTTCAGAAATTGAAAACATAATTGAGAACCATAGATCCGCTTTTACGAAACCCTGTCTGGTTATATTCAATGAAATTAAAAGTATGGCAAAAAGTAATTAGTGATATTCACATATTAATCAAATAAGGTGGGATAACAAGTTTTTTTTTTAACTTTTTATGAAATTAAATATCAGGGATTTTTCTTTGTATTGTTTAATTTAATTTTATGTATTTTTTGTCTGGTGGAAGGCTTCGGCTGTGGCTAGGTACCACCCTACCGACAAAGATGTGTTGCTAAGCGATTTAGCGTTCCGGCATGATGTAGTGTAGAAACCAATTAGGAGTATGAGTTTACCATACCCCTAACAGCTTAACCCACTACCATCTTAGACCGTATCATCACTTACCATCGGGTGAGATTCAGTCAAGGGCTAACTTGTGGTGAGTAAAAAAAAAAAAATTTTTTTTGTGAAAATCAAAACAGAACCTCACCATTTTTGTTGGCCTTTCTGTCTGTCAAAGTGCTTATTCAGAAGTAGATTAGCAGACAGACAAATTATAGGACTTTTTAATAATTAATAAAACTACAAGTTGCCCTTTACTTCAATCTCATAGAACTATTGCATGACACAATATTATGGACTGGTAATTTCTTATCATAATTTCACCAGACTGTCCAAATGCATAGGCCATTAAATGGCCGAGCCAGTACTCTTTGATTAAGACATAAGATTTGTAAAGTTAGTTCTTGGTAGAGGAATGTGCTTGCGTCTTCATAATATCTGTTTAAGTTTCTACAGTTCTTGGCAACCAGTTTTCATGAAATGTTTTCCGAGTGATTAATTATGCTAATTCATATATTCTCTAACATTAGTTCTTGGTATAGGAATGGGCTTGGTTTCACAATATCTGTTTATGCTTTGACATTGTAAGTGTAAGCTTGCGAGTTCTTGGCAACCAGTTTTTATAAAAAGGTTTTCCGTGGGATTAATTATTCTAATTCATATATTCTCTAACATTAGTTCTTGGTATAGGAATGGGCTTGGTCTCACAATATCTGTTTTGTTATTGTAAATGTAAGCTTGCGAGTTCTTGGCAAACATGTTTAACATGAAATATTTTCTGTGGAATTGATTACAGTGGACCCCCGATAATCCGGCCGTCTAATCCGGCGCCCCTTGTAATCCGACATGACTTAGAATTACTACTTGACGACTAAAAAAACTTGATGAATATTTCAAAGCTTCATAATTTGATATAGTATTCACTACATGATTTTGATTAATAATTCTTGATTATTTTGGTAGATATGTATGTGCATTTATGCTTAATTTCATAATAAAACGTAAGCTCTCAATTGTTATTTAATTTACTAAATTCGACTTACATCAATTAAGTCTGATTTGTACTTCAAAGTACATACATGTGTACGTATAATATATAGATTCTTGTCATTAGATATGTAATTTGTCGGATTACAAGGTACTCTTTCGTAAAAAAATCCGGACTATAGGGGTCTTAGGCAGTGCTCTATAATCCGACAAATTCGATAGTCCGACACTGCCCTGCATAATGTTTGCCGGATTACCGGGAGTCCACTGTATTCTAATTCATGTATTCTATAGCTTTACTTCTTGGCAGAGGAACGGGCTTGGCTCTTCATAATATCTGTTTACTTATGACAGTGTAAGTATAAGCTATATCTACTACTAAGACTATATATCTTTGGTGGATAATACGGAACTAATTAAATTGGCAGAAAACTAGATTAGTTCTCTCTTTCTATGGCTTCGCAGAGACTAGCCAATGTCAAGTTTATAGCAATGTAGAAGTTAGGGAGAAATGGCGGGAGACCTCGCACTCTGCGGACGCGGCTCCCTAAAACCTTTCCCAAATCAATACCTGTTAACCATTCGAAAAACCAGCCACAAACGACACCAAAACTATCCACGACATAAACAACACCAGTCCTTTCTAAAATTAGCCAACAAACATTAATTCAAGAAAAGCGCGAAAAATCCGCGCCCGCCATATACGAAGTCTCCCGCCTTTCTCAAAACTAGATTTAAAAAACTTGAGAGGTGTCAAGGGACACCCGGATGGAACGAAGTTCCTTTTGATTAATTAGTGAAGGAATTGTAATAAAATTTTATTTTATTTGAGTTATAATAATATTTGTTTTTATTATTAACAAATATAATGTTATATAAACTTAATCAGTAGGCTCAATTTTGTACTCCATCAGCAATATCCGAACTTGTGCAGAAACACTGTCAGGATTCATTATTATTATTATTTTTTATTATTTACAAAAAACCTGTATACACTCAACAAAAATAATCGTTGCGACACCACACTGTTCAATGCTTTCTATAAGAGAGAGAGAGACAGACAGAGAAACATGCGACGCCCAGCTTACAATAACAAAAAGTGTCGTGACAACTTTTCGTAAGAATTTTTTCCGTCTAGCCCCGTCATTCACAACGCGCGATAAGGAACTTCGTTCCAAAAAAAAATAAAAAGAAAAGCAAAGGAAGTTACCAGATTATAGTCTATTTCTTCGACACCTAAATACTTTGTCATTGGTTACTTGTTTAAAGTTAAAGATTTGAATATAGAATTATCAGTATCGGTCAGTTTTCTTGACATTTTCAACTGTATTGATTTTTAATATACGAAAAATTAAGTTGGATCTACGGTGCTGGCTGGGCCGCGGTCGAGTGCACAAGTGTCCCTGTGACCCAGCCACCACTCACCAGGCGACGCGAAGGAGCATCGCTGGGTTTTAGTGGGTATTCTGGTCGTCAGCCTGGCCGCCGGGGACTCCCACATACCCCGTCGGAAGCGGCAGGAAAAAAAAGGGGTCTACGGTGACCGGTGGCACCATTCTAATTGTGCCCTCACCGGTTAACGCAGCTACGATGGTGCTAGAGCACCTCAGGGACTCCAACGTTGATATGATCTCTGTGCTATTCGCCCCGCCTTTTAACACTTTAGCACTTTAATTTTCTGTTCGAATCACTTCGAGAAGCTCCCAGGACTAAACCGTAAATAAGCAGCGACACTTTTTAAGGTTCGGAAGCGTGGTCATTGTTTGAAGTCTAAAGTCTGGTCTTCAAAGTACTTAGGGATTAGACAAAAGATGTCACGATGTTTGCCAAACGCTGCCCACCCGAGTAGAATTCAGTTCAGCTGTTCATTGCAGCTATTTCTCAAAATACCATCGTTCAAAGCTTAATATCAATGTTTCAAAAGTCTAGCTGTCTTTGAATCTACCTTCTACAGTCGTTTAACTTTTTTGTATTTAATTTTAAAGTAATCGTCAATGTCGTAATATCATTTATAATAATTTATCAATCATAAAAGATACTACCTATTAAAAGTCATAAACGTAGTGATTGTATTCTCTTTGAGTAATTTCATTAATGTTATTTGGTAAAAAGTTGTATACTCTCACGAAAGAGCACGGGTCTCCTTCCAATGTGGAAGAATTTGGCCACAGTCCACCACGCTGGCCATATGCGGATTGACAAAGCTAAATAATATAAACTCTTAGGCTTGCAGGTTTCCTCACGATGTATTCCATCACTGTTGAAGCAAATGATATTTTAATCCCTTAAAAACACACCTAACATTAAAAAGTTAGGGTGCGTACCCGGATTCGAACCCCCGACCTCTGATTAAGAGGCGGACGCGCTAACCACTAGGCCATCATAGCTTCTGATACTCTGTCGCCATACAGTATATATTTCTGTTATAGACTTGACTATAACGTAGTGATTATATTCTCTTTGGAGCTGACCTTTTGAATAAGGTTACCAGAGACTCCTAGGTATATCACCTATATATCCTACTCTATGAGACTCCGAATAGGCACCCTGTATGGTATAGGTAGGTACATAAAAGTTGCGGTATAATAAACAAGGTTCATGTTTGGGTAAACGTAGTGTTTATATTCTCTTTGGTTTGGCTAACGCAAGTAGGACCAGTGTCACCTAGTTCTCGTTTCAAGTGGTTAGCCACTCGACTTCTATCCTTGTTTTGTCTTTCCGCTCTGCGTTTGATGATCACGATGTAGCATATTCCGTTAGTTGTTGTTTGAAATTTTCTGAACGTTTTCTGAGACACAAAACATTAAAAATGCATTATTAAGTATATAGAAACCTAATTTGTTCACCGAGGGAAAGTATAAGTTGCGAGTTAATTGATAAAATTGAGTGTGTAATATCTAAGGTCATTGCAAAGATGCGGGTACATGGATATTAAGAAAGATTTTCTTCTTAAACCAGGGCGCGTTTGGAGCCCTCATAGCTTTAGTTTTAAGTTTACGAATGTAGTTATCACCATCAAATAACTACTATGTAAATTATTGACGCGTGAAAAGTGCCTTTTAAAGGACTATTTGAATAAAGATTATTTGTATTTGGTAGAGACTTAAAATTTTGACAGCGTACTACTGTTCTAAGAAATATATTAAAAGGATCACGTCTGAAAAATCCAAGACTTGAAATCTTGAAATCCGACCCGAGAAGCCCAGGGCCAGGCCCCACGAAAAATACAGTTGTTTCAATCCATCTTGATTGTGCCAATGTTTGGTAGTGTTTTTTATTTCACCACGATAATCCTTGGAATAGAATCCTTCGTATGCGTGTCCATAAAAAATTCGATACTTAAATGATTATTCACTAGAAAAAAAGAACCCCAGCTATCTATATTAAACGTTAAATAATAATAACGTTAATTTTAACATAATGACGGAAATAATTATATGTCTAATATATAAATAATACTTTTAAAATTTATTTTTTATTGTGGTAAAATCTTAAATATTGTACATTTTGTAGAATGACAACATTAGTAAACTTTCGTGCTTATAACACTGCTAAATATAGGAGTCTATCTTCCCACTTTTTAATGTATTGATTTTAATAGCAGTCGTTATGCCATTGTTAATCTTAGGAGCCATTTTCACTTTGTGCGATTAATCATACATATGATTTTGTATGCTTTTGAATTAAAAATTGACAAACTTAAAAATGGTGAATTTGAATTGTATCTGAATATGAAGGTAATTTGTGGATAACTTTCCGTGTCAAAATGAAGTGATATTAACTACAAACGTCGTCTTTGGTTCATCGCTACGGAACAAAAGGTATTTTATTTATAGTACACATACATGTTTCTAAAAACCCTTTGTTTCATGAAACTAACTTATATAGCTAAAAATTTTTCTTCCGCAGTGTTTTCTATCAGTATTAATGCTTAAAAATCTACGCAAGAAGTATCAAAGTGGCCAACAATGGCGTTTGCACTGCGGAAAATGTTTTCAAATATAAGTTACTTTAAAAAATCGGATTCCGAGCAACCACAGCCAAATCAGAAAATTCGTCGGCACACATATGTAATAGATGAGCCCTCCACAGTAAATTTTGATTCTACAGAGCCAGATTCGACATCTAGACAGTGCACAAGTTTAAACCTTTCCGAAACCGTGAAAAACGTAGACGTAAAAAAAGGATCTTTATCAGACACGGATTTGTTAAATTTAAATGCAACACCTATGCGTAAAAAGCGTAAGTGTGACACACTGAAGTTGGATTTAAAAAAAGCCAGTCAATCTATGAATACGTTGAGTTACGATAGTAATGTTGAGAATACTCCAAAACACGTACATTTAGAATGTAAAAGTTCTGATGTCTTTAGCGAGAGGTTCAAGGGATTGGATTTCAACAAATCATTTAATCTAATTGACGCGCTGTCCGATGATCCATCGTCATCACCATTTGAGGAGGATTTTGATATAGAGTCGTTATCAGAGCTTACAGACTCGGAAGTGTCAATGCCCAGTAATAAACCTTCCATAAAAATGTGTCGCAAAGTATCAGACAGCGAGTCAAGTGATGATAAACAAATAGTTCCATCGGAAAGCATTGAATCATTTGCGGACATAGAACTTGATAGGAATGAAGAAGAAAGAGTCAGATTACTTGACAACTATCAAGCAAAACTAGAAAAGTTAGAGTGTTTTTTGGGAAACCTGCTCAGTGAATTCCAATTTCACATTGATGTATCTAAAGTCTTCAATTCTAGGTCCCAAGTCACTTCTGTACCTGGTAATATAGATGATATGCCTAAAATGCTGAAAGAAATGATTCACACTAATAAAAGCACGGACAAAGACAGTTTATCTAATTCCTGGAATGTTATTTATGAAAAAGACAATAACAAAACTAAACATAAAGTCAAAAAGCATTTGATTTCTATGAAACGGTTCATAGATGAGTTTATGCAATCGAATTTGCAAAGTTTGGATAATTCTGATACTGATTCGAAAATGAACAGTCGGCCGGTCAAAAAATGTCAAAGATACATCCCAAAATATGCAAATTTAAGTCATAAAAAGAAAATCAAACATTTTGATTTCCCAGATTTAAGAGAAGCCATGTTAAATCTGTTTAATATTGAAGATTCAATTGCACAAGATACTTCCATTGATACAAGTTCTTCGGAAGAGTCAGATATATTGAAATGTATGTGTAAATGCCATAGCACTACCTCGGACACTGATTCAGGGGCAACTTCAAATGTGAACGACCAATCCTTGTCAATAACATCATCTATAGGCAACTTTACACTTGAAATGTCTGAATTAACAGCTTATTCAGAGTCTCTCGATCAAATTGTTAGCTACAACAGCTTCCAAGACACTAGTTTGTACGGTACACTTTTACAAAAAGCTGCGATCGAACGAATTTCATTCTATGTGCAAGTCCACAGTATACAATTAAAGTGCGAACCTGATCCTGAGTTTGAATCAAGAAATACCCTAACATTCCACTGTCCGCCTTGCAAAGATATCCAGACGGAGGAAAATGGTTTACTAAGACATATCTTGAGTTCATCGCACTGCGAGAAAATACATTTTCTCTATAAGACGGCATACATAAAAAAATGTGTCGCTGCTGGGAAGGAAATACAGCCAAGTACAGTGCTTAATCCTATGACACTGTATAGAGACGAGAATAAAATTGTTTGTTTTGGAGATGCGTTGTATGCTTGTACACTATGTTTCGAGAACTTGATTGTCGGAGAGTCTGTGCTCATGACCCACTGTTATGAACCCCAGCATATTGAGAGAAAGGAGAAACTTGCTGATATCATAGGTTAGTGGGGTTAGAATCAACCTTTGTAGACCTAAAGTTGTGATTATGTCATTGTAAGAGTGTTTAAGTCATGTAGTAAGTAATTAAGTTCGGGTACACGAAAATATTTATCGGAAACTTTAATAAGAGCCATAAAAATCTTGTTATTTAAAGGGGTATAACTATTTTCTTAATTTATTTGAGCCTTGAAAGATTTTTCACCCAAGACCTCTTCTACAATCACATTGCACATTTGTGTAGAATATCAGTTATATTCAATTTTGCTACTGAGTGTGTTCAGATATAACACAGAAACAAATTTATATTACATGTTATTTTTTGAGTTTATTTCGCAGTTAATATAATATTGCAAATTTTTTAGTCCTCACTTTCTAATTGTGTTGCCAAGCCATAGCCAACAATAACTTAAATGTGATCGTAGGAATTATTTGATACGCTTAATTTACTCTCCCCTTGCTCAAATAGATTATTTACCGCCGAATAGTGCCAAAAAAAACCCAATCAGAATGTGTTCAATTATTTCACACTCGTTGTAAGGTTCAAGGCTGAGGCCATTGAGCATTTGGCCAAATAATTACTGTACTAACCACAAATTAATGTAATATGCACATTTAAAATTTTATGAAGACTGACAGACAACAAATTCCTTATGCTGCAAACTTTACACGCTCATTACACAGATAGTAATATTTCTTGTCGCCATGACAGTTTTTCAAGAAAGTCTTGTCACAAAACAAAACGGAGAAATAGAGTTTCTACAATGTGGCACCGTGCAGTTGCTGTAAGGGCATTGCATTCTCTCCCAACTAGAAGAAAGCTGGTCTTAGGTCTAGGTGTATCAACTTGTGTCAGAAACTATGTGTGATTCTGTGAAGTCATTCGGTATGTTATGGATGCAACGTCCAATTATATGCAATTTGCATGCTCGTGAAGTTTAGCAATTATTTTTAAGTCTACATTATACCTAGTTTGCATTTCTCTATTTGTGTGTTTATATGTATTTTTTTTTTGTTTTGTTATCTGACATTTAGAACAAAATATTTTTCTAGAAACTATCTGTTGATCTTTAATCTGTTGTGATATTTCCTATTAATTATTATTAACCTGTTTATTTGATTGCATGTATGTTTAATGGTAACATTGTTATTCATTAATGGTAAAATATATGTTTTTTGGTGTTCATACAAACATTTTGAATCTGGTCGGCTTGTTTTAGCCATTTTAAGTTTTTTTTTAATTGATTCAAAGGCCTGGAAGTCTAATTGTTCAGCATATTTTTTTTTGTAATTGCTAGGTTTGCCACAGATCCCATATCTTCATTTTATCCGTCAATTCTATTATAGTACAATTATATATTTTATCATAAGTAATGCAAAACATTTTTGATAAATGGAACCTTATTTTTAGTAAATATCGTTTGTATTTTTGCATTTTTGTGTCATATTTACACTTGGATCTCAATTTTATATACCATACATAGTATAAGTAGAAAATTAATTAGTTTTAAGTTACAACATCCTAATGGAAACATGGATAAAATTTAAGAGGTGCTCTAAAATGAGAAATGTTTATTCTAATTGCAGCTATTTGACACAGACAATAATAAAACATGCTAAAAAAAAAAAACTTTAGTAAATCTTTGTATGAACACCCTAATTTAAGAACCTCACTAATTTTCAAGTAACACAAACTTGACAAATCTATTTTATACTCTGTTATTTACTTCTTTACAATTTGTACTCATTTTCATTGACTGAGCGTTTTAATATTTTTTTTTCCAAACTAGTAAATTTTATTAATATGTATATTATTGCAATTTATTTTGTCACTTTTTTGCACATTTTAAAAAGAGACAAAATTGTTATTTTTTATTTTACGGTGCTGTAATGATATATTACAATTTACCAGATTTTTATTTATAATAAGCATGCACATATTTATTATATTTAAAAAAAATATATTACTTCTACTATGGATTCTTTTGTTACACAGTTTTGGGTGTTTTTGTCTTGCCTTTTAAAACATCCACTTTTATCCGAAAGTGGCTAGAAAACAAAAATACCAACATACATAGAAAAATATACAATAGACAAAAATGAAAATAAAAAAGTTCCTATACCTTTTCAATGTCATTGGTGTTAAAATTTGAAAAATATAAATGGTGATATTGTTATGAATTTACAAAAAAAAACAGGGTGTTCCAGTATGTTTTTTGTTTCGAATATTTAGTAGATTAAACCTTTTTTTTTTACATGTTTACAATAATACAATTAGTCCAAAATTATACTTGTTAGCATATATATGTACTTAGGGTATAAAATGAAAAAAATGAAAACCCAAAAAAAAGCCACTAGGGCAATTTATCTAGCTCTTATACAACTTTAGATAACTTTTACACTATACACAATTTTTTTGTAATTTCTCCCAGTGTAATATAAGTTTTATAACTAGAAAATATTGAGGTTAGTATTTAAGACTGTTAAACAGAATAATAACGTGATTTTACAGGTAATTTTTTTTTTGTAATTCATATATCCTAATTATTACTAAGGCAATGGAAATGCTGTTGAAATTATCGATCTCAAAAATGTACTGATGGAAAACTTTAAATATTCACTTGCAGGCTTTAACGAAACTCCTTATGGGCAATTTAGTAAATAATTAGTAATATATTTATCGATTTAGAGCTTTAACAATTCAGTTGTCGAGCGTTTCAAGGCAAGTAAAAAAAAAATTTGGATATTTTTTTAATTATTTTTTGAAACATGGAATCTTGTTTACAAATGTCAATGTCATGTGTCAGAAGGTAACTTTTCCTTGATTCGGCTTGTATGCATAGCTTTATTAAAGCCTCCAAATTAAGACTGATCTCTGAATTGAATTCTCGATTATTGTGCATTGAAAATTATGTGTTCATGTAATTAAATTAGTCATTTTTTATTAGAAAGAACTCGTTAAAAATCTAGCCATCTTCACCCGCCTATCCTATGCAGTAGGAAATTAGATTTAAATGTAGATTTTAATTCTTACTAGATGGTTCCACATTATTAGAGGAGCGTCGCGGAGAAATGACTTCAATTTCACAAAAATGACAGTGAGTGACATTAATTGAAATGTCAATTTTAATAAAGTCATTTTCGTAGAAAGTTTTACAAAAATATGTTAATATGTATTTTTTTCTAAGGTGGATTATAATGTATACAAACCTACATTAAGTGCAAATTAGTTGTTATAAGTGTTTAAAGCAAACAAAAAAGAGGAAATTATAAATAAAAAAAGTTTTTTTTTTCTGATTTTAACCGGACTGAGATTTTCTTTAAGGATATTTTTTTTTAGTACAAAAGAGTATACGAAATAATTGTTTACATTATATTTAAGACACAAACGAAAGAATAGAATTAGGTTATTTCAAATATGTACTGTCACATAATTTAGAAATAACAAAAACACTTAGAATTAAGAGTAGATCAATTTCAGCCTATTTTTATTAACAGTTTAACTATATATAAAGCATATCGCCTCTGAAAAGTCATTTCGTTGTCGAAGCTCCTCGCCCAATGGGAACCTATAAGCTATTGAATAACCTAGATAATATTAGAACCTTTTTAGTCTTTAAATAAGACATTTTTTAAATATATAAAAGTAAAGTTATACAATTAAGATTACGAGTAAAGTGGTGCAGAAACACTCACTAAAGTGAAAATATCACTGATTTAAATTTGATTCAGTAGTAAGCTACTTAAATAAACTCTCTTTTTTATGATAAATAAACTCTCTTTCTCGCTCTAATCCCACATTATGTGGGATTAGAGCGAGAAAGAAAAAAGAAAGAGACAGATTATCCAATTTAAATATCTACTTGCAATAAGAGAATTGCAAAAATTGAATTTTTCTCGTAGCTTTGTTATAAAATTAAAATTTGCTATAGTAAGCAATATAATTATAACCTTAATTTAAGGGCTAGTAATATATAATAACTCTCTTTTTGTAAAATAACTTTTTGGCAAAACATCTAATGGGTATGTAATATCAAAATTAATTTTAAAATCTGATTTATTTTTCTAAAATGTTTATTCATGCCCATTATTTCATTACAAGATATGCGAAGCATACTTTTATTTGGCGTACTTTAAGTAATAAAAAAAAAAACTTAATAATCTATTTAAACAATAATTAACTGCATTTAATCGCTAGTTTAACTTAAAGCTAATTTTAAGCATTAAAAAAAGTTTGCACTCTTAAAAGGTGGGCTGAAATGACTGTTTTTTTTTAATAGGCTATACATTTTTATCCTAAAAGGTTCAATTAAAAATTACTAAAAAAATAAAAACAATTCTGTGATCTAACTGTTGATATCCGAAATTATTGTAAAAAAAAAATAGTTTTTATAAAAGTGTGTGATGACTTGAGATAAATTTTGTTTTTAAACTGTCTTGTTCTATTCCTCTATTCTTTGTTAACCTATTGACGAAATATTTAATCTGTTATCTATTTTTTTTTTTGTTTATTAATTGAAAACGACTATTTTGCTGAAGTTGTCACACACGTTATCTGTGATCCAAAATAAGTGTTCATATTGTTATATTAATTCACATAAAGTCCAGTATTGTTTAAAAAAAAAACCAGAACAACTGTAGCCATGTGTAATTTTTGACAGATCCAAACGTTGAACAATCCCATTAGCGCTTGCCGCTTTCGAAAAAGATGACGTGCTTTTAGTTTAGGATTTACATTCGTTTGAATTAATACTTAAGAAAAGTCGATTATTGATACACCGTAATAAACCTATTTATTTAAAATAATAATAATAGTTTAAAAAACTAAAAAAACACGCTACTGCACGCATGCGTAGTTCGCGCACTAGCTCTGTCTCTCTTACTCGCATGCAAAGGATGCGGAAAGAAATTAATTAATCCTGGCGAATCTAATTAGGATAATCGGATATTTTGATCGGATTATTGCATTGTCATCGACCTTTGACAGGTGTGCAAAGTTTGAATCAAATCTGATCGTTCAAAGTAGGGCAAAATCGAGCTCAAAGGAGTCGGTTACAAACAAACAAACATACATACATACAGGTGAAGCTAATAAAAGCGTGTTAAAAAAATACATACTGTTATTTATTTTAAATTTATTAAGTATAATATTTGTAGTTGAATAATAATGAAATTAAGAACACGCTCCATCTTTCCTTATTATAAAACCGTTTTCTTAAGGTAATGGTATTTTTTTTTTGATTGACGGGTGATAATGTTATACTGAAATTCATTATACCCAAGGGCGGTAATATGATGCGAATTAAGAAAAAAAAAAGTAATTTTAATATTGCTATATTCTTACGAATAATCATGGCGTCTGTTTATGTCGCCGGAGTCCCTAAAGAGCAAACTATACAGTAATGATCTATTAAAAACTACCAACACTCAGAATTCTAGAAGAACCACTTGCTGCACTTGGGAATTATAATCTATATATATAAAAATCAATTGCTGTTCGTTGGTCTCGGTAAAACTCGAGAACGGCTCTGAACGAATTTGTCTTATCTTGTTCTTGAAATGTTCGTGGAGGTCTAGGGAAGGTTTAAAAAGTGAGAACAATTCGAATAATTGCCAGGAAAACCCAAAAAAACAGCCCTTTTCTTTTTCCCATATAAACGTTTTCTAAATAAAATGTGGAGTCAATTTGAACTTTATTGCTATTCAATAAAGTTCATATTAAATTATAAACTCACTGTTGTCTTAGAAATGTAGGTGTGTTCAACGTTGTACTTCAACTAGTCAATTTGCAATTTATATTTAGGCAATATTTTATCCCGGTATTTCCACGGAAACGAAAACTGTGCGGGTGAAACCGCGGTTCTCAGCTAGTATACTTTGTATTAGTAAAATTTAGTGTGATTATTAAAACTGGGGACCATTTTATTGTCCAAAAATCTCTACTCTATATTGTTTTTTTAATACCGGTGTAGTGAAAAAGGTTGCATTTCATTAAAATAAGTCAATTTAAGCTTAATTTGTTTACAACAGATTTGGCTGTGTTATTTAGTGGTATTCCAAATTGCTCAACCCAATTTACTGGTAATCCTGAATAATTTATATTTTGTGTTTACACATGGCAACCCTAAGTGTCAATTGTTGGGATTTTCCCATTGATTTACCACTAGCCGTAGATGGAGCGCGTCGTACAAAAAAAAGGCGAGAATTTGTCACCAACTAACTATACATTCCTACATATCGGTACATCGATGTATTACAACCCGTCTAATACACGAGACATCTGGCCGTTATATTATCTATAGCGGCGCGTAGTGCTTTGTAATTCATTCGGATTATACGGCTCGAGTGTTACAATCGGTGACTTTCGTCTAGCCTTGTCGCACACTGGGGGAAAGGAGTGCACGCGTCGCTATTTGTGCACTACTTTTCCGTCCCATTTTTTGAGCGTTAATGATCGATCTACGGCTAGTGGTAAATCAATGACTATAAATCAAGATTGGACTTTATTTCAGTGGCTAATTACAGACAAAATAATTTTTTATACATTTTTTATTTCCATTTATTTTATTCATTTCACAAGCAGTTCCCGTTATTTAAATAAATGTTTTATTGAATTATTACGTCTGTAATTCCAGCACCATCTGTTGTTTTTTGACTGTTGAAACTAATTATAATTTTTTTTTGAATCAAATTTCACCGATTTTTCGACTGAATAAATGTGTGCAGTTTGGATAAATTAGTTTTATTTTCCTACTAATATTATAAACGTTTGTGAGTATGGATGGATGTTTGTTACTCTTTCACGTAAAAACTACTGAATGGATTTTAATCATCATGATCAACCCATTACCACCGGCTCACTACACTGCACGGGTCTCCTTTCAATATGAGAAGGGTTCGGCAATAGTCCACCACGCTGCAGCGCGCTGGCCATGTGCGGATTGGCAGACTTCACTCGCCTTTGAGAACATTACGGAGAACTCTCAGGCGTGCAGGTTTCCTCACGATGTTTTCCTTCATTGTTGAAGCGAGAGATTTTAATTTTTTTTTTGTTAAAACACATAACTCCGAAAAGTTAGAGGTGCGTGCCCGAATTTGAACCGCCGACCTCTGATTAACCACTAGGCTATCACCGCTTCGGATTTTTATGAAACTTTACAATAATATAGCTTATACATCAGAATAACACAAAGGCTACAATTTATAAAAATACCGTGTCATCATCATCAATATAATCACTTCAACCTTTAAACGTCCACAGCTGGACATAGGTCTTGGTCTTGGGCCGCTTGTATCCAGCGGCTCCCTGCGACTCGTTTGATGTCGTCTGTCCACCTTGTTGGGGGTCGACCAACGCTACGTTTACCGGTGCGGGGTCGCCATTCCAGCACCTTGGGACCCCAGCGTCCATCGGTTCTCCGAGCTATGTGCCCCGCCCATTGCCACTTCAACTTCGCAATTCGCTGAGCTATGTCGGTAACTCTGGTCCTTCTACGGATCTCTTCATTTCTGATTTGATCACGTAGAGATACTCCTAGCATAGCTCTCTCCATTGCTCGCTGAGTGACTCTGAGCCTTCTTATGAGGCCCATAGTGAGCGACCATGTTTCAGAGCCGTAAGTCATCACTGGCAACACGTACTGTTCGAAAACTTTAGTCGTCAGGCACTGAGGGATTTTGGACAAAAAGATGTCGCAGAGTTTCTCAAACGCTGCCCACCCAAGCTGAATTCGGCGGCTGACGAATTCAGCTCGGGTCGGAATTGTCCAAAATAAGACGATAAGTGACAAGTGAGTAGGAAAAAATTGCGTGATAATTTTAATGTCCTAATGTTAGTTCTTTTCTACGCCACGCTAATATAAGCTACTCGAAATACTAATCCTGCGCAGACGAAGTCGCAAGCAACAGCTAGTATTTTACTATAGGTACTCCCTACATGGCTCAAAAACATATATAGTACAATGTAAACTATATAACGCCACTAAAGGGTCTGAGCATTTTATAGCGTTATAGAGAGATGTGGTTAAATGGAAACGAACAAAAGTCATAATTATGAAAGAAAAGTTTATTTTGATGTTAGATGAAGTACTAGCCATGTTTTTTTTTTTTAAACTTTATTGCACAAAAAAAACTGTACAAAAGGCGAACTTAATGCTAAAAGCATTCTCCACCAGTCAACCTTGGTACATTATGAAAACTAACGGTAGGCGCACGAACAAAAAAAAAAGTAAATGTATATATATAAAAGTAATAGATACCATAATAAAATAATAAATAAATACCAACAGATAATTAAAAATATGACGGCAATCAGAAAGCAGCGCCATCTAGTTTAGGAGTCATGTACGACAGACAAGAGAGTGGCATCGCCCCCCCTCTTTACGCAACACTAAGTGACGTATGCAGGTTCTTATAAGACTCACCGGCGCGGGACGGCGCATTGCATTGATTGCACTCGGTCGGGTCGCACCGGTGGTTGAGCTGCGGTGGTGCATTCGTACTTGGTGGAGCGTATAGTCTGCTCCTTATAAATTACCATACTTATAATTGTAGTTCGGTTCTACCAAGAGTGTCTGGTCTCTTTGCCCGAAACTACCCACGTCTACCCAAATTACTGACAAAGACACGCACCCGCCCGTAGTCATCCTACAAATATATGAATATAAAAAAACAAAGAAAAAAAGAAATGCAATACGAATTCTCGTATAATTCTATAGAAAATGTAAACAAGCACCAAATAAAAAGGATAGTTAATACCCACAAAGCAACAATTCTTTTACTCTAATTTTAAAGGAAGAAACACAGAGCAACTAAGAATATGGTAACGTACTGTCTTTTTTTATCTTACGTCATCCGGACGTGGGCTCCATCCACGGCCTCGGAGACGTACGGACCACTCACCGTCCGACCCCCCGTTATCCCAAACGTCGCCTAAGCCGAGGTTCGGCCTCACAGGAGGCGCCCTTAGGCAGACGTTCCCTTAGTTTCTTCGAGTTTTGACGACCTCCGTGGCGCAGCGCGTTCGCTGTTGCATTTTAAAGACGGAGGTCCTGGGTTCGATTCCCGGCTCGAGTCTGGTCTGGTGGGAGGCTTTACCGTGGCTAGTTACCACCCTACCGACAAAGACGTGTCGCCAAGCGATTTAGCGTTCCGGCACGATGTCGTGTAGAAACCAATTAGGAATATGAGTTTACCATACCCCTAACATGTTAGCCCGCTACCATCTTAGATCATCACTTACCATCAGGTGAGATGCAATCAAGGGCTAACTTGTGGTGAATATAAAAAAAAAAAGCCCTAGGGCTCAAAATTTCTTCTGGCAGAGCTTCTTTCCAACACCTGATTACGCTGTGGCAACCAATAGGGTTAGTACAGCTAAAAGACAGTCCGAAAAAAATAATCTTAGTTGGTCACAAACTTTAAAACTGTAAATATGGCTATAGCAGTGTTATTATCTCGCTCCATACTCGGTCATAAATCATAATCGGACTAGGAATGTGCGCTAGCTGCGCACGCGCAAGGTCGTCGTCGATAATGGAATCATCAAGGTTCTTTAAAGTATCCGTGCACAGTTAATGGATGCCTATAGGATATGGGTAATGACGACCTGCGTAGCGCAGTGTAAAGTTGGAGGTCCTGGGTTCGATTCCCGACTAGTCTGGTTTGGTGGGTGCGATTTAGCGTTCCGGCACGATGTCGCATAGAAACCAATTAGGAGTATGGGTTTACCATACCCCTAACAGCTTAGCCTGATACCATCTTAGATTCCATCATCACTTACCATCAGGTGAGGTTGCCGTCAAGGGCTAACTTGAAGTGGATTTAAAAAAAAGTTATATCGCTTGGCGACACGTCTTTGTAGAGTGGTAACTACCCACGGCCGAAGCCTCCACCAGACAAAACGTGTAGCGTATAAAAAAAAACAAGTTTTCAAAGTCAAAACCAAGTCTCAAGTCACTTTAATTCGTTATTTTTATAACTATACATAAATAAAACCCAACGTGTTGGTCCAAGTCTTCACGTGTACAGGTTCGGATGTTTCTCGATGACGGCGCGCACTTCCGCCGGAAGTGACGTCATCTTGCTCGCTACGAAGAACTTGAGCGTGTCTCTGAGCGCAGCGGGGAAGTACGAGGCGTCGATCTCCGCAGCCAGAGCGGAGTAACACGCCGGGATCCGCCATCGAATCTTATATTCCTTGTTCTCGGACTGAAAAACAAACAATAACATATATAATATACGAGTATTTTATATTAATAGTTTATTTCTTTTAATTTTAATATATATGACGGCAATCAGAGAGCAGCGCCATCTAGTTTTGGAGTCATGTACGACAGACAAGAGAGTGGCATCGCCCCCTCTCTTTACGCAGCACTAAGTGACGAATGCAGGTTCTTATAAGACTCACAGGCGCGGGACGGCGCATTGCATTGATTACACTCGGTCGGGTTGGATCGGTGGTTGAGCTGCGGTAGTGCATAGTCGTACTTGGTGGAGCGTATAATCTGCTCCTTATAAATAACCATACTTATAATTGTAATTCTGTTCTACCTGTATCTGGTCTCTTTGCCCGAAATTACCTACGTCTATCCAAATTACTGACGAAGACACGCCCCCGCCCCGTAGTCATCCTATATATAGATATAACTAGCTGACCCGACAAACACTGTTTTGCCATATAAATTATTTCTAGAGTATTTCTATTGTAGAAAAAAATAACTAACTTATTGTGTGTAAGGATGTGGTATATGAGTGAAAGAAGCATGGAGCGCTGTGAACGATGAGAGAATACAAAAATAACATATATATTGTATATGTTCAAAAATTTAGCTTTACAATAAGCTCGGGGAAATTTTAGTCGAATTAGAGTGAAAAACATTCACAATAAAGACGATAATTGTTCAGTTATCGAGCGGGGTGACAAATGATTAAATTACTAAAATGACTATTAAAAAATAGGGGTTGGCGATAGAAGGGTGAAAATTTAGGGTTGTATGTACTTTTCAATGCTACATAATACAAAAAAAAAAAATATCCAGAAAATAATTTAACAGTAGCCGATTCCCAGACTTACTGAATATGCAAAAAAAAATGTCATAAGAATCCGTCGAACCGTTTCGGAGGAGTATGGGAACGAACATTGTGACGCGAGAATTTTATATATAAGACTAAATATATAGTTAAATAAGAGTTGATTGCTGGCTGTTATAATACGCGACATATTGTTTTTCAACTTTATTAAATCTTACTGCTATTTAATTTGATTTATAACATTTTAATATTGCCGTTAAACTCATTATTTTATTTAAAGTCACTGTATTTAATAAACAATAAACAGCAAGTATAATTTGCTATATTCCGCCGACAACGAAAATAAACGTCATCATCATCATCATGATCAACCCATTACCGGCTCACTACAGAGCACGGGATCTCCTCTCAGTATGAGAAGGGTTCGGCCATAGTCCACCACGCTGGCCATGTGCGGATTGGCAGACTTCACACGCCTTTGAGGACATTACGGAGAACTCTCAGACGTGCAGGTTTCCTCGCGATGTTTTCCTTCACCGTTGAAGCAAGTGATATTTTAATTTTTTTAAACGCACATAACTCCGAAAAGTTAGAGGTGCGTGCCCGGATTCGAACCTGCCACCTTTGATTAGGAGGCTGACGCCCTAACCACTAGGCTATCACAGCTTCAGAGTTATTAACGGATAGCCCGAACTTAAAATTAACTTCTTTATAGGATGTTAAATATTTAGATAGATAAATTATTTATTATTTTATCAATAAAAAAATAATAGAATACCGTCTATATATAATAATGTATATACATAGTGTACAGTTCATATATAATATATTTTACATTTATTTTAATTCGCGAGTTGATGGTGATAATTACACTCGCCAACTTAAAACTGAAGCTGAGAGGGTTCAAATTACGCGTTCTAGTACGTAGAACCCACAACAAACTTATCCTGTTTTTTTTTGTTATCACCATCACAGTCAATCCATTTTGTCTATAAAGTTGGAGGTCCTGGGTTCGATTGCCGGCTCGAGTCTGCTCTGGTGGGAGGCTTCGGCCGTGGCTAGTTACCACCCTACCGACAAAGACGTGTCGCTAAGCGATTTAGCGTTCCGGCACGACGTCGCGTAGAAACCCGTTAGGAGTTTTGGTTACCATCCTAGACTGCATCATCACTTACCACCAGGTGAGATAGCCGTCATATAATAGTAAGAAAAATAAATCAAAAGTACCAGAGCAACATGAGTCTAAAGAAAGTCTTTACCTTTATCAGTTTCAGTGCTCGCAGTAAAGTGTTAGCGAGTAGCCATTGCTGTCTCGCTCTCTGCACTAGCGTGTGATAGAGACGTTTAGCGGTTTCAGCAGCGGTCACACTCTCCCCGGAGAGTCCCGAGACGCAGCAGAGGGCTTCCACGTAGGCCAGGGTTAAACTCTCCTGGTCACGTATCGACTGGAAATTAATAAAATAGAGAAATTAAAAACAGAATTACTTCAATTCAAATAAGATTACTTGCAAATTCAAATAATCTTTATTCAAATAGTCCTTTAAAAGGCACTTTTGACGCGTCAATAATTTACATAGCAGTGATTTGATGGTGATAACTACATTCGTAAACTTAAAACTAAAGCTATGAGGGTTCCAAACGCGCCCCGGTCTAAGAAGAAGCCCACAACAAACTTAGCCAGGTAAATTTTTATTTTGTCATCACCATCTCACATGCCACTTAAAATTATTTAAGAGCTATCTTATTAGAGCAATATTTCATACACATGCTTGTTTATCATTAACATAATCCTTTACACTATAGTAGGACTTTTCTACAAGCTTACGTTTTATATAAACTTTGAACTTATTGAGAGACATATTCCGGAAATTGCATTTGGTAATTTGTTTTAAAATCACTCGCTTTACCGTTGAAGGTAAAGTATCGTGAGGAAACCTGCACGCCTGAGAGTTCTCCGTAATGTTCTCAAAAGCGTGTGAAGTCTACCAATCCGCACACGGCCAGCGTGGTGGACTATGGCCGAACCCTTCTCATATTGAGAGGAGATCCTTGCTCTCTAGTGAGCCGGCGATGATTAATATGAATATAAATCGATTTCTAAATGCTTTTTCCTAAAGTCTGTACAAATCACTCAAGCTAACCAACCAAAAGAATTATTTTAACAATAGCTTCCTTCATACATTTCATTGAATTTCTTCCTTTAAATCCTTTACACTAACACACACACATATATATATATATATATATAATAGGACTTTTTTACAAGCTCACGATAAAGATGATGTTAACTTGAATTTGTATGGAATCTAGCGAGTAGTTTCCATACAAATTCAAGTAAACTTTAACGCGATCGATAAGTAGGAAATCTCGCTCAGGTCTCTTAACTTAAATATAGTTTTTGACGACCTCCGTGGCGCAGCGCGTGCTTTGTTGCATTTTAAAGTTGGAGGTCCCGGGTTCGATTCCCGGCTCGAGTCTGGTCTGGTGGGAGGCTTCGGCCGTGGCTAGTTACCACCCTACCGACAAAGACGTGTCGCCAAGCGATTTAGCGTTCCGGCACGATGTCGCGTAGAAACCAATTAGGAGTGTAGTTTTACCATACCCCTAACAGGTGAGCCCGCTACCATCTTAGACCGCATCATCACTTGCCATCAGGTGTGATGCAGTCAAGGGCTAACTTGTGGTGAATAAAAAAAAGTCACTGTATCATACATTTGGTAATATAGCGTATACTGTTTTTTTTGTGATGTGATTGAAGGAACAGAAACTTAATTTAGGGAGCATTTGGAGGGATCCATTGTGGGTGGTTTGAAAAAAACATTTTTTTCGGACTGTCTATTAGCTGTGCTAACCCTATTGGCTGCCACAGCGTAACCGGGCTGTTTGACGAGCTCCGGAAAGAAGCTCTGCCAGAAGAAATTTTGAGCCTTATGGCTCGAAGAAACTAAGGGAACGTCTGCCTAAGGGCGCCTCCTGTGAGGCCGAACGTCGGCTTAGGCGACGTTTGGGATAACGGACGGAGAGTGGTCCGTACGTCACCACGGCCGTCCGGATGACGTAAGATAGCGGGGAGCTCGTCTTCGCCGTGAAGACGGTGTGTAGCGTATGATTGTGTGGTAGGTGGTACGAGTGTGTTGTCAGTAGTCATCTGATCGTCAGGGTCGTGAAGGATATGTTTAGGTCTCCTCTTCCGGAGAGGAGCGCTTAGGTCGGGGGAGTAAAAAGAAGCCGCAACTACGAGAGGGTTGGGGTGTCGGATTGATGTTTTGAAAGCTTACCTGTAAATGTGCGTCGATCACGTCGGCCGGGTTTGATCCCAGGTTTATCAGGTTCTCTACTGTGGGATACTTCAGGAATTTACCGACGTCCGTGACGACCTCCTCTACACCTGGAAAATAACATTATGGACTTTATAAACAATAAACAGCAAGTATAATTTGCTAAAAAAGCGGTGATAGCCTAGTGGTTAGGGCGTCAGCCTCCTAATCAGAGGTCGGCGGTTCGAATCCGGGCTCCGAACGTAATGTAATGCGTCTTTAAGAACCTGCATACCCCACTTAGTGTTGCGTAAAGAGAGGGGGCGATCCCACTCTCTTGTTTATCGTACATGATTCTAAAACTAGATGGCGCTACTCCCTGATTGCCGTCATATACAACTTCCCATGATGAAAGGTTGTATTAGGCGGTTCCGATCCAGTACGGTCGAGCTTAATAAGGTTACTCACCGCTTTGGTCCAGGCTGATCTCCTTCCCCATGTCCAGGGTTATACTGTGCTGAGCGTCCTCAGTAGCACTGTCCGCGTCCGACTGGCCTCCCTCCTCATCCTCCTCCTCCATCTCATCGGATTCTGAACCCGATACGTCTGTGGAATATACAAGCCTAATTAGAAATGGAATTACAGTGGACCCCCGATAATCCGGCCCTGTCTAATCCGGCGCCCCCTGTAATCCGACATGACTAAGAATTACTACTTGACGACTAAAAAAAATTGATGAATATTTCAAAGCTTCATAATTTGAAATAGTATTCACTACATGATTTTCATTAATAATTCTTGATTATTTTGGTAGATATGTATGTGCATTTATGCTTAATTTTATAATAACACGTAAGCTCTCAATTGTTATTTAATTTACTAAATTCGACTTACATAAATTAAGTCTGATTTGTACTTCAAAGTACATACATGTGTACGTATAATATATAGATTCTTGTCATTAGATATGTAATTTGTCGGATTACAAGGTACTCTTTCGTAAAAAAATCCGGACTATAGGGGTCTTAGGCAGTGCTCTATAATCCGACAAATTCGATAGTCCGACACTGCCCTGCATAATGTTTGCCGGATTACCGGGAGTCCACTGTATATGAACAACAGCCTCAAAAAAAAAAACTTTATTCAAACAATCTTTGAAAAGGCACTTTGTTGCGTCAATAACTTATTATTAACGCACTGATTTAATGTATGTTCATAAAAATATTGATAAATTCAAGAAAAAAATTGACTGTAACGACGTCCGCCTTCTAATCAGAGGTCGGGGGTTCGAACCCGGGCACGCATCTATAGCTTTTCGGAGTTATAAGCGTTTTTAAGCAATTAAAATATCACTCGCTTCAACGGTGAAGGAAAACATCGCGAGGAAACCTGCACGCCTGAGAGTTCTCCGTAATGTTCTCAAAGGCGTGTGAAGTCTGCCAATCCGCACATGGCCAGCGTGGTGGACTATGGCCAAACCCTTCTCATATTGAGGAGGAGACCCGTGCTTTGTGGTGAGTCGGTAATGGGTTGAACATGATGATGATGATGATGATGATGGAATTATATATAGTACGTATTGAAAGTTAACAAACAATGGTTGCTTTATGTTAGCAAACCCAATCTGTATTGGTACATATTACGTTTTAAATCTTCAATCAATTTTGTACAAGCATGCTTTGCTATAAATACGAGGCATTCTCGGTCGAGACGTCGGACCGTTCGGACTCCTTAGTCATTGTCGCAATAAAAGTGTAATCCCGCAGTGTAATCTCTCTCTCTCTCCAATGAGAGATAATGATGGTTAACTCACATTCGTCCTCACTGCCCTCGCCCTCGCTGAGTTCTGCGGAAGGGCCAAGTTTGTCTTTCATCGTCTTTTTGTTCTCTGCACCTCCTAAACTGTTTCCTGGAACGATATAAAGTAAAGGTTTCATACCCGTTGCAATAAAAGGGTTGCCAACTTATTATATTGGACGACCTCCATGGCGTTCTTGGTCCCGGGTTCGATTCCCGGCTCGAGTCTGGTCTGGTGGGAGGCTTCGGCCGTGGCTAGTTAACCGACATAGACGTGTCGCAAAGTGATTTAGCGTGATGTCGCGAAGAAACCATATATTTTTTACACGCTACAAGTTAGCCCTTGACGGCTATATCACCTGGTGGTAAGTGATGATGCTGTCTAGGATGGTAGCGGGGTAACCTGTTAGGAGTATGGTAAACCCACGCCCCTAATTGGTTTCCACGCGACATCGTGTCGGAACGCTAAATCGCTTGGCGACACGTCTTTGTCGGTAGGGTGTAACTAGCTACGGTAAAACCTCCCACCAGACCAGACTCGAGCCGGGAATCGAACCCGTGACCTCTAACTTTATAATGCGACAGCGCACGCACTGCGCCACGGAGGTCGTCAAAAAATTAGGAGTGTGGGTTTACCACACCCCTAACAGGTTAGCCCGCTACCATCCTAGACTGCATCATCACTTACCATCAGGTGAGATAGCCGTCAAGGGCAAATATGTAGTGTTGGCAGAATTGCTGTGAGTAATGGCGGCACCCACCCAAACACTATAAAAAGCAAGCCTTCAGCTGAAATTGATTCTTTTTTGGTGGTTGAGTCGAGCGAGAAGGTTGTGGTGCCGGCATTATTTGCAGTAAGTCTTTTGACACTTTTTTTATATTTCTTTATTACGTTATATTCCGTTCTTTTCTTTATAAATTGTTATGATTGATTTATTTAATCGAGTTAATATTAAAGTAAATTCGACTTAGGCTACCTGTTTTAGTTTTTTTTAATATCTTTCACTTCTGGGTGCTAAATGTAGTGTATCAAAATAGAGTTCAAAATATAGAATCTCACCTGCCAATACAACTCTTGTAAGCCTGTCTGCGCTGTCGGGTAGAGATGTGAGGGCGTCGACAACCTCCATACATGCTTCCCTCCCTATTTCGTTATGGCTAAGATCCAAGGACTGAAAGAGACAAAACATTTGTTTACAAAGGCAATACAACGGAAATAATATCTTAAAACTATTGCCATAAGGTTCAAATTAATATAGTGTTTTTCTATTACTAAGATTTTTTTTTCCTTTTATGGCTTTGCACAGATTAGCCAATGTCAAGTTTATAGCAATGTAGAAGTTAGGGAGAAATGGCGGGAAACTTCGCAATCTGCGGACGCGGCTCCCTCAAACCTTTCCCAAATCAATACCTGTTAACCATTCAAAAAACTAGCCACTACACAAACGACACCAAAACTGTCCACGACACAACCAACACCAGTCCTTTTCAAAATTAGCCAACAAACATTAGTTCAAGAAAAGCGTGAAAAAACCGCGCCCGCCATATACGAAGTCTCCCGCCTTTCTTCTATTTAAAAGATAATTTACTAAGATTTAAAAATATTTTGTAAATATTTATATTTTTATTCAGCTAAACGGGTATTTTTTTTTAATCTCACCTCTAGTAATTCAGAGTCTTTTAAACTTTTGGCCAGAGCCTTAGCGCCCGCGCTTTTCAATAGACAATCTCCAAAATTGATAGACTTCAGTTTCTTTAATCTGTAACAGAATCATACATAATAAAAAAAATGTGTTTGTCGTTGATCAAGTGGATATATTCGAATTTAGAATTTATTTTTCATCAGTACAGAGTACCTAGATATATTCGAATTTCGAGTTTATTTTTCATCAGTACAGAGTACCTAGATATATTCGAATTTCGAATTTATTTTTCATTAGTACAGAGTACCTAGATATATTCGAATTTCGAATTTATTTTTCATCTGTGTTGCTTCAACACTGCCTTATACTGACTTAAATGAGTTACATTACTTCTTCAGCATTCATAATTCCCTGGTACTTCTGGAGTATCCATGGGTAATTGAATGTTGCAAAATCTCTTCAGAAGAGTCATCATCATCATGATCAACCCATTACCGGTTCACTACAGAGCTCGGGTCTCTTCTCAATATGAGAAGTGTTCGGCCATAGTCCACCACGCTGGCCATATGCGGATTGGCAGACTTCACACGACTTTGAGAATATTATGGAGAATTCTCAGGCGTGCAGGTTTCCTCACGATGTTTTCCATCACCGTTGAAGCAAGTGATATTTTAATTATTTAAAAACGCACATAACTTCGAAAAGTTAGAGGTGCGTGCCCGGATTCGAACCTCCAACCTCTGATTAGGAGGCTGACGCCCTAACCACTAGGCTATCACAGCTTACTTCAGTAGAGTATCCTGGTACTATAAAAGATTTATGTCACCAAAAAGTGACGTCAGAAAATATTATTGAGATCTCGGGTTACCTGGGTAAAGCAGTGGCTATGGCTGCGGCGCCAGTTGGTCCCATGGTATTGTCGTTCAGATTCAGGCAGGACAGTCCAGGGTTCTGTTTAAAGGCCTCAGACAGAGCAGTTATACCCGAGTGGTATATACCGTTCTGGGGCATGGAGACCTCCTCCAGTGATCCCATCGACTATTTGAAATGCAAAATAAAAGTATAAATGTTAATCAAATACCTTATGTTTATAAAATTGAGTAAAGAAAGCAATTCCTTAATTAAAATACCTTACGAATCAGTAAAAAAAAAAAACTTGAGAGGTGTCAAGGGACACCCGGATGGAACGAAGTTCCTTTCGATTAATTAGTGAAGGAATTGTAATAAAATTTTATTTTATTTAAGTTATAATAATATTTACTTATTTTTAACAAATATAATGTTATATAAACTTAATCAGTAGGCTCAATTTTGTACTCCATCAGCAATATCCGGAACTTGTGCAGAAACACTGTCAACATTCATTATTATTATTTTTTATTATTTACAAAAAAACCTTTATACACTCAACAAAAATAATCGTCGCGACACCACACTGTTCAATGCGAAATAGAAATGAAAATATCTGGCTTGCTTTCTATAAGAGAGAGAGAGACAGACAGAGAAACATGCGACGCCGCACAGCTTACAATAACAAAAAGTGTCGTGACAACTTTTCGTAAGATTTTTTTTCCGCCTAGCCCCCTTTCACAACGCGCGATAAGGAACTTCGTTCCAATACGTAAGAATATGGCTTGTTTTAAAATTGTTAATTAACATAAAATTGGTGTTTTGACGTTTTAATTAATATAATTTTATAGTTTTAGATTATTATAGGTTTTTTTTTGGCAAAATATGTTTTAGTTTAAGATTTTAAGTTTTATATTACGCATGTCCAGTTAGCCTGTAAGTGAGTATATATTGATAGTCCTAAGTGTATATACATAAATTGTATTAAGATATATATATTTCTTTGTATACAGTTGGCATCCTATTAAATAAAATAAAATAAAATAAAAATTCTGCAAAATGCAGAATAAAGTGTTAAAAAGTATTATAACTCTCTGGGTTTGTCTAAAAAAAAAAAAATACGCGGTGACAACCATAAAATAAATTGTTTCACAGATTACAAATGAAAAAGAAATAAGATAATTCACTGTTGTTGTTGTTTATGAGATTTCATGCTGTGACATCGAGTCATTATGATTAGTTGGGATTGGCATTTTTTAAACATGTTATTTATATTTTAAACTTCTTATTATATATATTTATTAGTTCGCAAAACTTTCAACAATTGCATAGTCATAGTTCATTAAAATACAAAAATATCTTAATTGTACAACATTGACTACACGATGCGAACATAGCATGCACAAGATGGGGTACAAACCGTTAAAAATAATAAAATAATAAAATATGAAGCTAACATAGATATTACTTTAAAATATAACCCTTTTACCATTCTGAGTTAAGTATAAGAGGTACTTTTTACAGGTGCCTTAAGATCCCTTTTACCCCTTTTAGCGTTATTAATTGCGAGTAAATTGTAGAGGAAAAAAAATGGACTGTAATGCACTGAACATTAGAAGTAAAAGTAAACTTGTAGTACCGTTTAGTAGGCTGGACAAAATTAATGACTCATTCAAAGGAAATTGTATTTCATTTTATAATAAATTACCTATTGATATCTCGGAGATGTCTATCAATAAGTTTAAAGTTTTCATAAAACGAAAGCTTATAAAAATGTCTTATTACAATATTAAGGATTATATAAAAGATAGGTACTATAATTTATTATTGACTATGTGAGATGGTGATAACAAAAAAAACCCAGCTAAGTTTGTTGCGGGCTTCTTCTTAGACCTGGGCGCGAATGGAAACCTCTTGCTTTAGTTTTAATTATGCGAGTGTAGTTATCACCATCAAATCACTGCTGTGTAAATTATTGACGCGTCAAAAGTGCCTTTTTAAGGACTATTTGAATAAAGACTACTTTGAATTTTTGAATTTTATCTACAAAGCAACATTGCAGAATCTTGTAAATAGGTATATAGATTACAACAACAGTACCTGAAATACGTTTGCCAGTGCTTTGGCCCCTTCATTCTCTAACCGATTCCGTCCAGCCACAAACACTCTCAAGTGCCTCGGGCTGGCTGAGAGTGCTTTGGCTAGTAATCTTCCACCGTTTATACCTAAACCGTTGTTGTTTAGATGCAGCTCCTATAATTAAGTAGTAAAAATGAATAAATACTAATTAATAAAAAATGAAGCGGTGATAGCCTAGTGGTTAGGGCGTCAGCCTCCTGATCAGAGGTCGGCGGTTCGAACCTGGGCAGGCACCTCTAACTTTTCGGAGTTATGTGCGTTTTGAAAATAAAAAATTAAAAATATCACTTGCTTCAACGGTGAAGGAAAACATCGTGAGGAAACCTGCACGCCTGAGTTCTCCAAATTCTCAAAGGCGTGTGAAGTCTCCCAATCCGCACATGGTCAGCGTGGTGGACTATGGCCAAACCCTTCTCATATTGAGAGGAGACCCGTGCTCTGTAGTGAGCCGGTAATGGGTTGATCATGATGATGGTAAATTTTACTTTGACGTTGCATTGTTTAAGTAATCTAATAGCGACTAGTATTGCCAGTGTGCAAATCTTGTACTAAGGCTACCGTATTCATGTTATTTTAGGCTAATTCTGCCATTGCATATTTTGGAGTACTTACTTGTAACTGAGAACAGACATCACTCTGCAACAGTTTGGCAAGACCCTCAACTCCGATTGGTCCAAAGGCATTGTCACTAAGATCCAGAACCTTGAGACGAGCACCAGCCTCTATCATTCCATCTCCTAACGCACTCTAGAAATAAGATAAACAAACTTTCAGACATACTTGGAAATAATTAACTTCACTTTCACTTATTATGTGGATATCTTCTGTGATAATATACATAGCATTAAGAGGAAATTATGTACACTTGGGTGAATAAAATTACTGACTAACTTATTAGTAAGTAATTTTATTAACCCTTTGTTTTATTGTTTTTTTTTTTGTTTTTTAATCTTAGTATAATGTTGTATGGTTATTTTGTGCCCTCCCCTTAAACATGTCAGGTCCACATCCAGGAGACTCAAGTGTAAATCTATTAATCTCAAGACTGCATTAAGGCTATTTTATACACTTGTAGTCAGTTTTGTGGACTAATAATAATAAATAAATAAATAAATTATATATTTTTAGCAGAAAATCAGTTATTGTGGTTTATTCATGAGATATAGACAGATAGTTCAGCTGATTTTCTTTTCAATCTACGCAATAATATTTTTAATATTTATATATATGTCAGCCTACTCAGATAAACATTTTCTGTCCTTGTTACGCAGGCAAAGTCGACGGAACTAACAAGTATGCATGCGAAACCTGTTCCCACGACAAAATACCGCTGACACAGGTCCATTACAAGGAATATCAATACGATCCGGCCGGCATCGCTTGCGCGACGCCGTGAGACAGGTAGAATTAAGCCTTAGAATAAGATAGTAGAGTAATCAAGTAAAATAAGAACTTTTTAATTTTGGTAGAATAAAATAGTTTATAATTAATCTTCTATAATTTGCACCCCCTGCTGCCGTCCCGATATAATTTCCTTGTAAATATTTATCAACGTAATTATTTGTATATTTATTTCATGTATATCTTATATTTTAGATATGTATTATTTGTATTGTTATTATTTTATGTGTGTAGTAGCATGTAGTTATTAGTGTGTATATGTAAATATATAGCTTCTTTTTTTTTTGCAACTTCTGTGTAATTTTTAACGACTTCAACGAAATGGTTACCTGGAAGAGGTCACTATTAGTGATAAGGTCACCAGTTGCTAATTGTTTTTGTCTTTTTCATGTATGTTATGTCTATTTATTTATTTATTGAGGTTCACAAACAACGACACAATATGTGCTTATTCAAGGGTTTTACATAAAATAATTATTACTGTGGTAACAACCACGTAAACCACATTTTAATCATATTGAGAAGACATACTTAACTACATTTACATGTATAACAAACAAATAAAAGGAAATTTTCATTGCGTCATTCTAAATATTGGAGACCTCTTATCCGCATTAGTACAACATTTTGTAGTAGAAAAGAGTTGATGTATTCGACTACTTCGCATAGGTATTCTAAAGGATACTCTGTAACTTTTGTGTTAAGTCTGTAGTCGTATTTATTATGACACAAATCGTATAACAATGTCCTATAGATTGCAATAAAGTTATATAAATAAATAAACTAGTACTGTAGCTTTTTCTACTAGCTTGCTTTACAAACATCATTATTTCACAATTTTATTCAAGAAGTATAGACCAGTGAGCAATCACACTTGACTATAATGAAGATGCAAACTTTTTATAAGAGACCTTACCAGTGCAGGCGGTATTTCTGTCTTCATTCGACCTGTGAACATGTCGGAGAAGCTGGCAGTTTTCAACTCAGGGTGCCGAGTTAGTGCTTTAGATATAGCCTGTGCTGCCCCTACGCCTAGAGTGTTGCCAGTTAAAGTGAGATATTGTAGGTCCGGACAAGCATTTATTGCGTCTATTATCGGTTGGGCTGAAAGAAAAAGTATGTTAATTATTTATTACAGTAAAACTTAAGTTTTAGTTAAAAGGTATTAAACCATAATTAATAAATTCTTTAAATAAAAAAATAAATTCTTTATTCCACAAAAACAAGCATCAAAATAAGTTCATAAACAACTTGTAAAGTAACTTATAAACACACTTTAATGGTGAGTATGGTTAGTATGGGGTATGTATGTATGTACTTGTGCAATATAATCTACTGCCCCTGATTTAGGTATATACCTGTATTTCAGGCAGCAGTACTCTCCTAAAATTATTGAAACACCATCCATGATTGAGTGTGAGTGTGTGTGTGTGTATTCGTTTTGTTACTTAATCCAAACCTAAGACTTCCAGCAGTTTTTCAGTTTCACCATATGATTTTGTGATTAACCACTCTTTTACACGTTTTTTACATATTTTTTTGTTAAGAGGATGAATATTTATAGCTTTATTTATTTTATTGTAGAGTCTAGAGCCCATAATGTAGTAATTATATCTATATGTATATTTGATAACTGGCTAAGTTAGACTAGCCCACCTAAGGCCCCTGTTGCATACAGTATTGTCATTTGAGAAAGTTTGATGAAGGATTTTTAACTGTCGTTGTCAGATGTTTTGGACGTACCCGTACGACATAAATTCAATATATTTTTTTTTTAAGCTGTGACAGCCTAGTGGTTAGGACGTCAGCCTCCTAATCAGAGGTTGGGGGTTCAAACCCAGGCATGTATCTATAACTTTACAGAGTTATTTGCGTTTTAAAATATCACTTGCTTCAACAGTGAAGGAAAACATCGCGAGAGTGCACGCCTGAGAGTTCTCGTTAATGTTCTCAAAGGTGTGTTAAGTCTGCCAATCCGCACATGGCCAGCGTGGTGAACTATGGCCAAATCCTTTCAGATGTTGAGTGGGTTTTTATCCACTACAAGTTAGCCCTTGACAGTTATCTCACCTGGTGGTAAGTGATGATGCAGTCTAGGATGGAAACGGGCTAACCTGTTAAGGGGGTTTGGCAAGCCCACACTCCTAATTGGTGTCTATGCGACATCGTGCCGGCTTAATCGCTTGGCGACACGTCTTTGTCGGTAGGGTGATAACTAGCCACGGCCGCAGCCTCTCACCAGACATAACTCGAGCCGGGAATCGAACCCAGGACCTCCAGTCGTCAAAAACACCACAGTTTCTACGCGAATACGAAATTTACTATAAGACATGGCAAACATCTATTGTGTGATATACATTATTTGGAAAGCGCATAAATGTTAGGTTATGTTTAAAAAATCCTTCCTATCTAATCTGAACTGCTATAGGACAAAATGTACACAAAATAACTGGGCTGCAAAATGTTTAATGCATGTTAAAACTGGATTTATACCATCTTTTTCTGTGTCCAGTTTCAGTGATCGTCCGGAAAAATCGACACCACTCACTGTTCTATTGGGTTCATTTAAGGCTGTACTTAATGAATTTAAATCGATAGACATGTTTCTAATATAATCTAAATATATAAGTAAGTTTTTAAGAATGTTTTATACAAAAACAACACGTAACGGCTTTTTTTTAACTTTCAATTAACTTCATGGAAGCTTCGCTTGTCACATCACTGACAGACCAATATTAAACAAAGTGTCATTGTCAAACTATGCTTTCACATTTGGGTTTCACAGAGACTTTGCCAGATACAAATACCTAGTTGTAGAAAACTAGTGCTTCGTAACATAGGTATTCAAGCTTATGTAGACTGTAGATTTAGTTTAATAAAAGACAATAAATTATGTTATTTTATTCGTGGTGGCAAATTAGAATTTTTAAATCGTAAAAATTTAATTAAGGTCTGGTTGAATGGGATCTTCGGCGTTCCGCGCCTCAAAGCCGTATAGTCTATCACTTATTTAATAACCACGTAAAACTTATATATTTTTTTAATTAGTATTTAATGTTGTGGTAATAATTCTTAAAGCACGCCAACATACAAATGAGCAGCCCGATGAGCCAAGTCTATGCTCTTAAGTTAGAGGTGGAACGTGATAGAATAGGTTATTGTAATTATACAAATAAAAGTAATTACTGATATTTATTAATAAAGAAATCAATAAAAATATTAATTCTTTGTTGCGGCATCTCAGTGATAGGAATGACACTTGACAGTTTAGTGATTGATAGCTCTGGTGATAACAATTTTAACTAATCTGTGCATCCAATTATTTACCTGTACTGTCAAGTGTCAGATGTGGGTATTGGGGATTTCTTAAGCTGTTATCTAAATCCAGTTAATGAAATTCTTGGTTAACTATTTATGATTTATCTAAACGAAAACTCGTAACATATATACAGGTTTTCGTTTTACAGAGTACAGTTAATTTTTCTCTAACACCCTAGATCCTGTTTGCTAACGTGACTTCTAAGCGGAACATAATGGCAGGTGCGTACTTATTTTGAATTTTAAATTTTGGAATACGAGAAGGTTGTTTACAACTTTACATACATATTGCAATAATTTTCTACAACATATCTTTTCATTCTTATCACCGTATACTTGAGAAAAATCGAATGATATCGCTTTTCTAAGTAAACAAGAAACTTAGACGCTGATAATGGTCTATGAAGCTATTTAATAAACATTATACGTATAACCTTTGATCCTATACGTGCGTTTGATTATTGTTGTAAGCGTTAAGAACCTAATTGATACTAAAATGTACTTTCAAGGTTACTAACTGGCAATTTTGTACTTTTCAATAGTCACTTCCTCTTTATTATAAATCTACAAATCAAATTTAGAATGAATTATTGATTTATGAACGTAACTAATAAGCTATTTATTTCATAAATATAGTAGTTACTTAAAATTTCCTTTTAAATAATAGGATAATTCAATCATTAGCTGTTTTTAAAACTCATCATTATCATGATCAACCCATTACCGGCTCACTACAGAGCACGGGTCTCCTCTCAATATGAGAAGGGTTTGGCCATAGTCCACCACGCTGGCCATGTGCGGATTGGCAGACTTCACACGCCTTTGAGAACATTGTGGAGAACTCTCAGGCGTGCAGGTTTCCTCACAATGTTTTCCTTCACCGTTGAAGCAAGTGATATTTTAATTTTTAAAAACGCACATAACTCCGAAAAGTTAGAGAGGTGCGTGCCCGGATTCGAACCGCCAACCTCTGATTAGGAGGCTGACGCCCTAACCACTAGGCTATCACCGCTTTAAAACTCATGTTATGAAGAATTATCTGTCAATTTAATTAATATCTATTCCTTCTATATTTTCTATATTAGTATGTATATATTATAGTAATTATTTATTTTTTAATATTTTTTAATAGTATGTAATTATTAGTATGTTAATATGTCTGTGTTGCGATTTCCCGTCTTTTATTTCTGTCAGGTTCTTGCAAAAAGGTGGCCTGAAAGAGATTGCTTTAAGTGATAAGGTCGCCTTTTGCTTTTATTATTTCTTGTTGTTCTCTTTTTCCTTTCTTTTGTATGCAATAAAATTGTATGAATAAATGAAATAATTTTGAGTAAGGATTTTTTTTTCGAGTACTAAAATTGGAGTGTCTGTTTGTAATATTGCAATAACTGTTTTTTACTACATGCATATGAATTGTATACGGTACATACACCAAAATAACATTTTTTACAATTTTTGTCTGTCTGTCTGTTTGTTCCGGCTAATCTCTGAAATGGCTGAACCTATTTTATGGGACTTTTATTGGCAGGTAGCTGATGTAATAAGGAGTAACTTAGGCTACTTTTATTTTAGAAAAATAAAGTAATGTTGCAATGTCCAAATACAGTACCGCGCACAGCTCACACAAATGACACCCCCTGTGCCATCACATCTCGGGTGCCTCCCACCAACTGTTTTAGTTTAGTAATTATTTCAAGTAATACGGGTTAGTAGTCTTATTAAATAAAATGGGGATAAATCAGCTGTTTTAAAAATGTTTTCTTGACAGGTTACTATAGAAAGGAGTATGTCATGTTTGATGTTGAGTGCATGTAAACTTGTTTAATTATTTTAAGAGAGCCTATATAGGAATATTGGGTCTCACCTAAACTACAATCTATGGAAAGCAACATAGAGAGAGAGTTAACTTTCTTTTTCTAGAGAGGTTTAAGAACTTTATAATCTTTTAGAACTAATCAGAGGACTATCAGTTTTTTGCAGGACTCATTTTGGTAATCAATCAAATAATTTGCAATCTAAAATTGTTATAAAAAAGCTTGGGTGTGAATTGTTCTATCTCCATAGGTACTGTAATTTATAATTGATTATGTGAGATGGTGATAACAAAAAAACACCCTGCTAAGTTTGTTATGGGTTTCTTCTTAGACCAGGTTGCGTTTGGTACCCTCATAGCTTTAGTTTTAAGTTTACGAATGTAGTTATCACCATTAAATCACTAGTATGTAAATTATTGATGTGACAAAAGTGCCTTTTAAAGGAATAATTGAATGAAGATTATTTGAATTTTGAATTTGAATTGTAGAGGCCAGACAAATAAATACTTGATGTTTTAAAGCACTTACATTAAAATGTAAGCTTTGTAAATATTATTAATTGTAAATTTAGAAATCACAAAGATCCTTATGGTAATGAGTAGACCAACACTATGCTATGGTTATAAAATTTTGGTATATTACCTCAGAGTACCTACATATTCTCTCACTGATAACAGCTAATAACTATCAAATATGCCAAAATGTTATGTGATGATAAAGATAATTAAATATGTCTGCTTGTTGAAGCCTTTTGATACATGTAAAAATAATGTAAAATACAGAAGTAAATTGCACCATAAGTCATGTGAGATAAGGGGATTTTCCATACTTATCTGTTTTGCTACCATATAGCTTTATATTTATGGGCCTTAGGTCGCCAAGAAGAGTTTGCTATATTTTAACAATAAGGCCACCAAATTGTACTTATAGTACTGTTCTATTGTAATTGATTTATTTATTATCACTCTTTATTGCTCTAATAAGATAGCTCTTAATATAATTTTAAGTGGCATGTGAGATGTGCGCTTCTTAGATTGGGGCGCGTTTGGAACCCTCAAAGCTTTAGTATTAAGTTTACGAATGTAGTTATCACCATCAAAGCACTGCTATGTGAATTATTGACGCGTAAAAAGTGCCTTTTAAATGACTATTTGAATAAGGATTATTTTAATTTTAATTAGAATTTATTGATGTTTTTTTTGTTATTTCCTGTTGTAGAAAAGATAATTTTTTCCAGCCTCCAGTAACCCATACCATAATCTGTTGAAAACTTTGGACATCAATGGAAAGACATACAAATACTATGATCTTGGAGTACTGGGGGAGAAATATGGTGAGTCCTGTGTTATTATAATATATTACTAGTTGACCCGGCAAACATGGTTTTGCTATATAAATTATTTCTAGGGAATTTATATTGTAGAAAAAAAAAAATAACTATTATTATTGTGTGTAAGGATGTGGTATATGAGTGAAAGAGGCATGGAGCGCTGTGAATGATGAGGGAATATAAAAATAACATAAATATTGTTTATGTTCAAAAATTTTAGCTTTACAATAAGCTCAGGTTTAGTCAAATTAGAGTGAAAAACATTCACAATAAAGAAAATAATTGTTCAGTTATCGAGCGGGATGACAAATGATTAAATTACTAAAATGACTAATAAAAAATAGGGGTTGGCGATAGAAAGGCGAAAATTTAGGGTTGTATGTATTTTACAATGCCACATTATACAAAAATAAAATAAAAATATTTTTTTTTGGGGTGGACACCCCTTATGGGAACAAACATTGTGACGCGAGAATTTTATATATAAGATAAATAGAGAAATTTATCATATTAAAAAAAAAATTTGGTCTATAATAATGAACAAAAAATCGGGTTCAATTCCCACCTCCAGTCTGGTCTGGTTAATGCTTCGGCCGCGGCTAGATACCAGCCTACTGGCAAAGATATTTCGCCTAACCACGAATGTATGTTCCGGTATGATGTAGAGGAGAACCTGTGGCTCCTCTAAGTGCTGCAGATGTTCATAGGCGATGGTTATCATCAGGTTACCCAGCTGCTTATATGCCCGTGATGTCTAAAGAAAAACAAGCATAATATAGAATGCAATCTTTGCAGACCGTCTCCCCTTCAGCATCAGAGTTCTCCTGGAGTCATGTGTCAGGAACTGCGACAACTTTCAAGTACTGGAGACGGATGTGAAGAATGTCCTCGACTGGGAATCGAACCAGAATGTCGACGGTGGAGTGGAGATTGCTTTCAAACCCGCAAGAGTTATATTACAAGTAAGTTTATCTCACATCTAAGGGTAGCTGGAAGAGATCTCTTATAGGGATAAGCTTTCCTTTGTATACTTCTTTTGTAAGTTATTCATATAACAAATTTGGTACAAAAATAATAAAAATAAATAAATAAATAAGTTTTGTGTTAGGAACTAAATGCAATAGTGTTAATACTTCATAATATCTCCTCAATGATCATGTTACCCTGGTACTTGACATGCTCAAATTACATGCACTTGCAGTATATTACATACACTTGCATTATATTACATACACTTTTATATATACAACTACAATTACATACATTCATAATTTTTCATCATAATTTGTTGTATGACATATAGCATTCCTACTTGGTTTCTGTTTATCATTTATTTTGTGGAACACTGTATTTATTTCTTGAACAGGGATGATTACTGCAACACAGTTTTTACTTGGGCAGGATCATCGTTTTCATGTGTTTAAGCTTCCTGTATTATTTGTTACTAATAAAAAATCTTTTATCCCTATCTTTAAATTCTCAATTGTCTGGGCCATGGGTATATTACTCATACTTTACTAAATCTCCTTAAAACTCATGTTACCCTGGTACTAGTGAGTACTTTGACATTCACAGGTATATTACTCATACTTTACTAAATCTCCTTAAAACTCATGTTACCCTGGTACTAGTGAGTACTTTGACATTCACGGGTATATTACTCATACTTTACTAAATCTCCTTAAAACTCATGTTACCCTAGTACTAGTGAGTACTTTGACATTCACGGGTATATTACTAATACGTTACTAAATCTCCTTAAAACTCATGTTCCCCTAGTACTATTGAGTACTTTGATATACACGGGTATATTACTTATACTTTACTAAGTCTCCTTAAAACTCATGTTACCCTGGTACTAGTGAGTACTTTGACATACTATAAGTTTTTTTATTTAAGTTTTGACTTACTGACTGACATCGTATGTATAAAGAATATCCAACAAATCTTACCCGAACCGGATTTAACGTAGACAAGCTTATTTTACAAACTGAACAAAGTACATTATATCCAGGATTTGACTGGCGTACCGGCGGTGGTGGACTTTGCTGCGATGCGTGATGCTGTGAAGGGTTTAGGAGGCAATCCGGACAAGATCAACCCAATATGTCCAGCCGATTTGGTCATAGATCACTCTGTGCAAGTTGACTTTGCCAGAATGTGAGTAACCATCAACCACTTGTATTTATTTACAGCAACATTTTGTTAATAAATTGATAAGAAAATGTAACAACGGTGACACTTGAATAATCATCATCATCATCATCATTTCAACCGATAGACGTCCACTGCTGGACATAGGTCTTTTGTAAGGAGTTCCAACGGCCACGGTCTTGGGCCGCTTATATCCAGCGGCTCCCTGCGACTCGTTTGATGTCGTCTGTCCACCTTGTTGGGGGTCGACCAACGCTACGTTTGCCGGTGCGAGGTCGCCATTCCAGCACTTTGGGACCCCAACGTGCATCGGTTCTCCGAGCTATGTGCCCCTTGAAATAATATGTAGGTCTATCTTCCTAAACACATGTGGATTTTGCTGACACCGATTTTCAGCCATTTTTTTATCTTTCAGCCCAGATGCTTTGAACAAAAACCAAGAATTAGAATTCGAGAGGAACAAGGAAAGGTTTCAGTTTTTAAAGGTATGTTTATCTGTTTATGTTATCAATACAAAAGTAGATTTTTAAATCAGAAGTGGGACCACTTTTTTAAATGTGGATCTAGACGTCCAAATATAATGAGATGTTATTCTTTCACAGTGGGGTGCCCAAGCATTTGATAATATGTTGATAGTACCACCAGGATCTGGGATTGTACATCAGGTAATTTCATTTATATGTACTTGAAACTCCACTATTGATAAATGCATAATTAAAGCGTAAAATAAATTGTATCATCATCATGAACCCATTACCGGCTCACTACAGAGCACGGGTCTCCTCTCAATATGAGAAGGGTTTCGCCATAGTCCACCAAGCTGGCCATGTTGAGAACATTACGGAGAACTCTCAGGCGTGCAGACGTTTTCCTTCACCGTTGAAGCAAGTGATATTTTAATTGCTTAAAAACGTACATAGCTCCGAAAAGGTGCGTGCCAAATAAATTGTATAATTAAATATAATTAAGCCACCAAAAAAAAAAGCTGTGATAGTGTGCCTAGTGGTTAAGACGTCCGCCTCTTAATCAGAGGTCGGGGGTTCGAACCCGGGCACGTATCTCTCGTGGTGGGAGTTTCTTATTTGTGTGCAATAAAAAGTATCTATCTATTTATATCTAAGGTTCTCTATATCTTCTTAATATATATAAATCTCGTGTCACAATGTTTGTCCTCAATGGACTCCTAAACCACTTAACCGATTATAATAAAATTCGCACACCATGTGCAGTTCGATCCAACTTGAGAGATAGGATAGTTTAAATCTCAAATTATAGTTGCAATTTTAATTTATTGCTTATTATTTTTCTGTTATTATTTGACAGTCACAATTATCTGTTAACTCCAAATGATTCTAATAGATGTCGATACCTTTCGACTGGGTTGAGTAAGTAATCAATAGATGGCGCTGCTATGGTAAATCTACGAACGTGTCATATAAGCTACATTTTAACAGCATAATTACCACGTGTTGTTGACGCTATAAAATTAATTAAATTTATTTTCAATTATTTCCACTTTTTAAATTTTTGGTGTTAGCATAGCCGGCCACGTGTTACTTAGACTGAAGTGTAAATTGAATTCATATTATAATGAAGATAATACAGTGAAATTAATCCTGTTTTTTACTTATTTGTGCTTCATTGATCAAAACTTTATAATTTAATTTGAATATATGTATGTAAGTATTATCACATAATTATAAAATTTAATTAAAATGTCAATGCAAAAATGATACACAATTTCCTACACTTTTTCAATAGTTGTACAATTTTTTTTTTTTTATTGTTTTTATTTAACCTCTATTAAAAAATATTTAGCAATAAATAATAATATTTCAATGTGCTATGATAACAAGTTTTTCAGTTTTTTTTTCTTATATATAAACGATTAAATTAGTATTTCAATTCTTATTGAAATTATTACCGGTTATACCTCGCTCTACTTTCGCGGATGAGATTAATGCATGTTTGAAACAATCATTCTTATGGCGAAGTATTGAAACACTTCGATTGACCATAAATATGCGAGTACAATTGCAAAATGATCCATCAGCACAAATATTTTCCGAACAACTACTAGATATTGGGAACGGTAAAATAGAACTGCAACCAAATACGCAATAAAATAATTATTATAAAATAAAATAATAGAATAGTTATTTGAATCATGAATGGCTTAGTCAACGGGCGATTTTGGCAGCAAAAAACGTTGATGTTGACGAAATTAACTTCCAGATACAACAGTTGTTACCAGGCGATCTGATGTCTTTTAAATCAATCGATACTGTTGTTGATGAAAATGAAAGTGTAAATTTTCCGATTGAATTTTTAAATTCATTAGATATCCCTGGAATTCCACCACATAATCTTCGATTAAAGATTGGTTCCCCAATTATTCTCCTCCGTAATTTGAATCCACCTCAATTATGTAACGGTACGCGTTTGGTCATCAAAAAGATCACCGGAAACATTCTTGAAGCAACTATTTTGGCTGGGAAGTTTAAAGGAAAAGTGGTCCTGCTGCCACGTATTCCGATGATACCATCAGATTCTACCATACCCTTCAAAAGGCTACAGTCTCCAATTCGTTTAGCTTTCGCCATGTCTATAAATAAATCTCCAGGTCAAACAATATCCATTTGTGGTTTAGATTTGGAAAATCCATGTTTTTCTCATGGGCAACTATATGTTGCGTGTTCACGTGTTGGGAAACCGTCGAATCTATTTGTGTTGGCTAAAGACAGGTTAACCAAAAACATTGTGCACCGATTGGTGTTAAATTAAATTGAAATTGAAAGTATTTATAATTCAAAAAAATAGATATTAATGTTTAAAAGTTTAAGACTGTCTGCCTTGCCTACCTCATTCATGAGTTTAAGCGTCACATGTTATTAACTGTATTATACTGTAATATACTTATATTTGTTATAAAATTAAATGGCAATAATAAATCTGATAAATTTTTATTTTGTACCTATTGATTTCTGCTTAACATCAAGTGTAAGAACATTTTAATTAATTGTGTTCAACCTACTTCCCCTTCAAATCTCAATCCAGTGAATTTGTATACAAACATCAACATTTTCGTCTTTTTTCGTAAATAATTTCATTGTACTAAACGGTTATAGTAGTAGAAAGTCAAATAAGTAGATCACCATATTTTTTTACAAATACCATCTGTGTGAAAAAGCATAGTGGAGGACTCCGTGACTGATGTTCTCTTATTGTTCCTCTTAGATTGTTTACTTTAATGTAATATAACAAAAACTTTAGCCACAGCAACGCGTGGCCGGGTCAGCTAGTATCTTTATATAAGTTTCTAAAGATAACAGTTATTTGGGGCAGTGTTGTATAAGGTTTTCTGTTTTACAGGTCAATCTGGAATACTTGGCCCGTGTAGTGTTTATTGGCGATGTCCTTCACCCAGATTCTGTGGTGGGGACGGACAGTCACACCACCATGATAAATGGTTTGGGTGTCGTTGGATGGGGTGTCGGAGGTAGGTGGATTTATATGAGTAAAGGTAATTTGTGTAACCCTAACAGGTTAGCTGGCTACCATCCTAGACTGCATCATCACTTACCATCAGGTGTAATTGTCGTCAAAGGCTAACTTGTAATGGATAAATAAAAATATTTATTTAATAATAATGTATGAAATCAGACTAAATATCAAATGACAGTACTAGGACAACATGTTTATAAAGAGATTTCTTCCATAAAAAAAAGAACGGTTCGGGTTAACATTTCTGAATTTTGTCTGGTTAATCTTATAATGAAAGTAATACTATCGGATCAACAACTCCGTATGTAAAATAGCTTTAAGCAATTATTATGAAAAGGACTTATATATAATAACACAGATTATCCAAAGATCCAATGAAGGTACAAACACTAAATTGGTAAAAAAAAGTGTTTGTCTTCTCATTGTCATATACTGTCTAATCTGTAGTTTGTATCCTCTTTTTTTTCTAGTAATAAGAGCATTATGCAAAAAAAAAAAAACTTATTTTTTATTTTAATAAACAAGAACTCGAGGATGACACAAACATTTTATACCAGGTATCGAAGCGGAGGCCGTGATGCTGGGTCAAGCTATAAGCATGCTGCTACCAAAAGTGGTGGGGTACAAACTGGTGGGGGAACTGGACCCCTTGACGACCTCCACAGACCTAGTTCTGACTATAACCAAGGTTGGTAATTTAACCTAGAATCAAGACATTGTTGAAAAGGCGGGAGACTTCGTATATGGCGGGCGCGGTTTTTTCACACTTTTCTTGAATTAATGTTTGTTGGCTAATTCTGAAAAGGACTGGTGTTGGTTGTGTCGTGGACAGTTTTGGTGTCGTTTGTGTAGTGGCTAGTTTTCTGAATGGTTAACAGGTATTGATTTGGGAAAGGTTTGAGGGAGCCGCGTCCGCAGAGTGCGAAGTTTCCCGCCATTTCTCCCTAACTTCTACATTGCTATAAACTTGACATTGGCTAATCTGTGCAAAGACATAAAAAGAGAGAGAAGATATTGTTTCGTCATAAATCTACCAGGACATCATAACTTTAAAGGAGTTTTTGTTTTGATGTTCAAATGATTTCATTATGTTTGTGGCATTTTTTCTTGTCATCCAAGGGTCGTACAGTTATGAAATAAGTTTGCTCAATAATTAGGCTATTAAATAGAATTTAGGTTCTTTTATTCTATTTAATAGCCCAATTATTGATCATCATCTCCTTCCAAAGCAGAGATTAGCTTCCAATTAAAAGTAGCAAAATCGATTTCTGTTGTATTAGTAGTATAGAATAAGTCAATGTATACCACATTACTGGATTACACCTATCTAGTTATGGTATCCTGGTAGATGTTGACAAAGATTTTTTTTATACTGCTTTTATTATGCACTTTTTTAATAGTTTTATCTCATTTTATCTATCTTAACATTAATTCCGAAGCTTCTAGTTAAAGCCTTGAATTGTAGGCTATTGCATTTTTTTTTAATTTCCTAATTCCTAGCTTCATCATAGGAAATTGGGGTTGTACACTCATGTACCTTTAGTGATGATGAAGATCATTTTAGAATATCAACAACAATCCCATTTCCAAAAAAATATAACCCTACCTAGCTTATATATTTTCGAGTCAATATTATTTGCCAAAAAGCATATAAATATGTATACAAATAAGGAGTAGGAGACATAAGAACGAGCTAAGCGTTCCACCGTTCAGAACTGTTTATTTTTTATTTATTTATTTAAGAAAAAAACATTGACATAATGTTATAATAGTTAGGTGTAATCACAAACTCGTAGCTTGAGTTTTTCCGTACACCTAAGCCGTCGACAATTACTGACACGTACACGCTTATCTACAAACATAACATGCAATGCATGCAACAAATGCTACTTATAAACTAACATCATTATATATTAAGAGCAATGAAATACATTAATACAAAACTAAATGTACTAGGTAATAACTAATTCATAAATATATATTTTTTAATAAATGTAGGTTTAATTTCGTAACAGCTCTTACATCATGTTACCGAAACTTTATAACCGTTTACCGACCGAGTTCCATAAAATAGACGATTTTTTCAAGTTTAAAAGCAAGTTAAAAGAGCATCTCATACAAAAATGTTATTACAAAATTACCGAATACCTTCAGTGCTCGGTAAGTAAGTAGGTAATGAGTTTCTACAGGATAACGGTATTGTTCAGGTATTGATTGCGATTTTGTTTATGACATTCCGAATCAGTATACAATTTATTTTAGCCTAAATAATTATTTAAATCTTTATTACTATTTCATTTCATTTTATTAATTGATTTCATAACACTTATTTTAATTTTAAATTGACATTATTGTTTTTTCGTTGTAAGATTTTTGTTGCACGCCTTTTAGGCAGAATGTGTTAGGCAACCCTTTAATCTTAAGATCTTTATATGAATGTACCACTTTCATGCAATAAACGAATTTGAATTTGAATATAATTTCGTATTTTAACATACTACAAATAAAGCTTAATTTAAAATTAAATCGCTTATAATAATTTTATTCTTCTTCTAAAATAATAAGTAATTTATTTAACTATCTTCTACCGAATTTTTGTATGATCCTTGATATAACTTGCTATATGCTATAATAACTAATAACTAAGTATAATTTAAAATAAGGTTATCTGTTAATAACTCTAAATGAACCAGTTATAATTTATTTTCGTTCCCAGCACCTCCGCTCGCTCGGCGTGGTGGGTAAATTCGTGGAGTTCTTCGGCCCAGGCGTGGGTGCTCTCAGTATCGCTGACAGAGCCACGGTCGCCAACATGTGTCCAGAGTTCGGTGCTACGGTCGCACATTTTCCCGTAGACGAGAGATCTTTGCAGTACTTAAGTCAAACAAGTGAGTATTCTCAGTTTTATGTAAGTCAAAATCATTTTATATCTTTTGGAACCCACGTTTGTTTATTTTCATTATAAACGGTTTTGAATGAAAGATTATTTAGTTGTAAGTTTACAAATGTAACTTTCATATAAAAAGAGCCTTTGAATGAAGGATTTTTTAGTTTTGTGTTTAAAAAATTAAGTTTCACATAAAAAGAGCTTTTGAATAAAGGATTATTTAGCTTTATGTTTACCAAGTATTTACACATCAAAAGTGCCTTTGAACAAAAGGATTATTTAGCTTTATGTTGACCATGTAGTTACACATCAAAAGATAATTTGAATAAAGGATTTTATAGTTTTATGTTTAACAAGTAGTTACACTTCAAAAGTGCCTTTGAATAAAGGTTTTTTAGTTTTATGTTTATAAATGTAGATACACATCAAATGTGGTTTTGAATAAAGGTTTTTTTAGTTTTTTCTTTACCATATAGTTACACATCAAAAGTGACTTAGAATATAGGATTATTTTGTTATTTGTATGTTAACAAATACATCAAAAGTTCCTTTCAATTAGGATTATTTGAATAATTGTATGATTGTTTGATTGAATGATTGTTTTGTGGTAAACTTCGCTTTTTAAAATCACTGTTTTTTTTAGCAACAAATATACGCTTTTATAGGCGCTTTTGTAAATACATATTTGAAAATGACAACCATAATAAAATTGGATAAAAGAAGCAGCTAATTTTAAATAATTATCATGTTTCTCCATTGATTTACCACAAGCCGTATATCATTAACGCTCAAAAAATGTGACGGAAAAGTAGTGCACAAACAGCGACGCGTGCACTCCTTTGTCCCAGTGTGTGACAAGGCTAGACGAAAGTACCGATTCTAACACTCGAGCCGTATAATCCGAATGAATTACAAAGCACTACGCGCCGCTATAGATAATATAACGGCCAGATGTCTCGTGCATTAGACGGGTTGTAATACATCGATGTACCGATATGTAGGAATGTATCGTTAGTTGGTGACAAATTCTCGCCTTGTTTTTGTATGACGCGCTCTATCTACGGCTAGTGGTAAATCAATGTGTTTCTCACATCACCTGTCTATTTATGTACCCGTCTGTATGTTAACATTACTTCATTATTAATTCTCTTCTTTCCTCAGATCGATCGGCTGACAAAATCAAAATCATAGAGGAGTATCTAAGAGTCACCAAGCAGTTCAGGGACTACAGTAATCCAACTCAAGATCCTATTTTCTCGGAGGTGAGTTTTCCTCAACTGTCTCTCACTCATCAGCGGTGTATATTGATAACATGTTCTGTGTTCAACTTACTGACTATGTGAGATGGTGATAACAAACCAAGACTGGCTAAGTTTGTTATGGGAAGCCTTCTTTCTAGCTTAGGTTTTCTTAGACTGCGTCAGCACTTACCACTATGTGAGAGACATCAAAGGCTAAAGTTGTAGTAGAATGAAACCATCACCTCACGAATTAAAATAATGAAGATTTTATTATATATATGAACGCATCATAGATTCATGTAATAGGTTTACAATTAGGAATAAATATTTTTATTTTGCGAACGCAATAATGTGAAATAGTGACTTAAAGATACTGAAGATACTCCTAGAATCCAATGAACCTTCATAGGTTTCTAGTGATAGTGCTATATGTATTCATATTAGTTAGCTTGTAAGAGGGGTATACAATGAGATTATTAAGTTATATATCTATTCACTGCTATGTTTAGATGCATCAAAAGTGCCTTGCCTCATTGATTATTTAAATTATTTTACATATATATATGAGCATTGTATACAAAGTTATTAAATAAATAGATATATAAATGGATGCAAGCTAAATTTGTAAACATGTATATATATATATATATATAGGCGAATAACAATGCAATAAAACCTAAATGAACAATCAAAATTAAGCTTAACGGCCCATTATCCCGGTTTTTAGCGACTAAGCCACCTTTCAAACCAATTCAAAGCCATGAAAAAATAGTTTTTTTTCACTGTTAAAAATACATATTAAAGATACATGCCTTATCTCTTTAATGGACTCATGAAAACACGATAAGTTAAACTTGCCTCGATCATAAAAATTTTTGAAAACATGTTGTTTTTGTTCATTTTTCTAATGGCATTTCCAAAGCTTTAGACTAAATTTCATAAAAATTATACGTAAATTAAGCTCATTGTATTAACTATTCATTGGACAGACAGATTTTAAATAAAAAAATTGCTGCAAAATTTCGCCCAACAGAAGTCATAAAATGATTTCAATTTTTTTTCCGTGTAAAGATTGAAGTAAACCATAAGAGGTTTTTTTGAAAAAAATCTCCTCAGGAGATGTTGACAGTACAATCTGAAAGATCTGTATGGTGTGGTGAACAAATCGCTACATAGTATAAAACAAAGGCGCTTTCTCTGTCCCTATATCCCTATGTATTCTTAAATCTTTAAAACTGAGCAACGGATTTTGATGCGGTTTTTTTAATAGATAGAGTGATTGAAGAGGAAGGAGGTGATTTTTTTTAGTTTATTAATGTGATGTCGAATGTCGTAAATTCTAATGAGATTTATCAAAATAATGTACTAAGTATTGTACACATTGAAAAGGTCTACAGAAAACTCCGCTATGGTATATTATGTCTATCTCTTATGGATATCCCACAATAAAATTTTTTTGTCATTTACTTCATACAACAAATAATGGGAAAGAAGAATTGTTTTACTCTAAATTTAACGCGTGAGGACCGGGCAGTAATGAATAAATCAAATCTACTGGATAGATTTTAATAAGTTTTTCAGTGAATGACATAGGCTATATATTTTATATTAGGCTAGTCTTACCTAGCAAATTAGGTTTTGAACGCAGTTCCTTTCGATTAATTAGTGAAGGAATTGTAATAAAATTTTATTTTATTTAAGTTATAATAATATTTTTTTTATTATTAACAAATATAATGTTATATAAACTTAATCAGTAGGCTCAATTTTGTACTCCATCAGCAATATCCGGAACTTGTGCAGAAACACTGTCAGGATTAATTATTATTATTGTTTTTTATTATTTATTATTTACAAAAAACCTGTATACACTCAACAAAAATAATCGTCACGACACCATACTGTTCAATGCGAAATAGAAATGAAAATATCTGGCTTCCTTTCTATAAGAGAGAGAGAGACAGACAGAGAAACATGCGACGCCGCACAGCTTACAATAACAAAAAGTGTCGTGACAACTTTTCGTAAGAATTTTTTCCGTCTAGCCCCCTTTCACAACGCGCGATAAGGAACTTCGTTCCAATAAATAAAAATTTTATACCCGTGCGTGCCTATAATTTTGCCTGGTTTTCGGGTGTTGAACTGAATGTTGATTGTAAATAATGGATTTCTGCAAAGCAATGTTTTATGTTTATGTTTATTTATCAGCTCAACCTTTCCGTTCCAGGTGGTAGAGCTGGACCTGTCAACAGTTGTGACGTCAGTGAGCGGACCCAAGAGACCTCAGGACCGAGTATCCGTGTCCGTGATGAAGAAGGACTTCCAGGAGTGTCTCACTAATAAGGTATGGGCCATTTACTGAAGGGAAAGCTTCTTTAGCAGTTAAGTCATTCTTGGTATATATATGGCATATCTTATGAGTTTGCGTCACCGACATGCGACATGCTAAAGTGACGGGCTAGACTGAATGCTCGTATGCAGTGTAAAGCCATTGACACTGATTGAATGTGATGCTAATTGACGACTTCCGTGGTGCAGCTAGTGCGTTGTCGCATTATAAAGACGGACGCCCTGGGTTTGATTCCCAACTCAAGTCTAGTCTGGTGGAAGGCTTCGGCCGTGGCTAGTTACTCTACCGAAAAGACGTGTTCCCAAGTGATTTAGTGTTCCGGCATGATGTCGCGTACAAACCAATTAGGCGTATGTCACCATACATCGTAACCGATTAGCCCGCTACCTTCTTTGACTGCATCACCACTAACCATCAAGTGAGAATGCCGTCAAGGGCTAAATGAATGGCCGTGGAATCAAAAAAAAATGCTGTTTTAAAAAGGTCTTAGCTAAAGTATTAGCCAACTGCTGAAAGCTTAAATATGTGAAAAAAAAAACAAAATTGAAAGGATACATCTAATATAATCTAATGTCATATAACAGTGTGACAGTGATCACTGCAAGAGTGACAGAACAATACTAACATGTCTACTAAGTGAGTGACAACTGTCATTGACAAACATTTTGTTTGTTTCGTTTCTCGGTGCTACTTGTAATGGAGTAACCATTGCAGCGATAGTGATCACTACACCCAGTGACAGAACAATTTTAACGTGCCTACAGAGTGAGTGACAACTGTCATTGACAAACATCTTGTTTATTTCGTTTCTCGCTGCCACTTCTTGTAATGTAGTATCCATTGCAGTGATAGTGATCACTGCACCCAGTGACAGAACAATACTAACATGTCTACAGAGTGAGTGACAACTGTCATTAACAAACATCTTGTTTATTTCGTTTCTCGATGCTACTTGTAATGGAGTAACCATTGCAGCGATAGTGATCACTACACCCAGTGACAGAACAATTTTAACGTGCCTACAGAGTGAGTGACAACTGTCATTGACAAATATATTGTTTAATTCGTTTCCCGCTGCCACTTCTTGTAATGTAGTAACCATTGCAGTGTCAGTGATCACTGCACCCAGTGACAGAACAATTTTTAACGTGTCTACAGAGTGAGTGACAACTGTCATTAACAAACATCTTGTTTATTTCGTTTCTCGATGCTACTTGTAATGTAGTAACCATTGCAGTGTCAGTGATCACTGCACCCAGTGACAGAACAATTTTAACGTGTCTACAGAGTGAGTGACAACTGTCATTAACAAACATCTTGTTTATTTCGTTTCTCGCTGCCACTTCTTGTAATGTAGTAACCATTGCAGTGTCAGTGATCACTGCACCCAGTGACAGAACAATTTTTAACGTGTCTACAGAGTGAGTGACAACTGTCATTAACAAACATCTTGTTTATTTCGTTTCTCGCTGCCACTTCTTGTAATGTAGTATCCATTGCAGTGATAGTGATCACTGCACCCAGTGACAGAACAATACTAACATGTCTACAGAGTGAGTGACAACTGTCATTAACAAACATCTTGTTTATTTCGTTTCTCGCTGCCACTTCTTGTAATGTAGTATCCATTGCAGTGATAGTGATCACTGCACCCAGTGACAGAACAATACTAACATGTCTACAGAGTGAGTGACAACTGTCATTGATAAACATCTTGTTTATTTCTTTTCTCGCTGCCACTTCTTGTAATGGAGTATCCATTGCAGTGTCAGTGATCACTACACCCAGTGACAGAACAATTTTAACGTGTCTACAGAGTGAGTGACAACTGTCATTAACAAACATCTTGTTTATTTCGTTTCTTGCTGCCACTTCTTGCAATGTAGTAACCATTGCAGCGACAGTGATCACTACACCCAGTGACAGAAACATTTTAACGTGTCTACAGAGTGAGTGACAACTGTCATTAACAAACATCTTGTTTATTTCGTTTCTCGCAGCGACTTCTTGTAATGGAGTAACCATTGCAGTGACAGTGATCACTAAACCCAGTGACAACAATTTTAACGTGTCTACAGAGTGAGTGACAACTGTCATTGACAAACATCTTGTTTATTTCGTTTTTCGCTGCCATTTTTTGTAATGTAGTAACCATTGCAGTGACATTGATCACTACACCCAGTGACAGAACCATTTTAACGTGTCTACAGAGTGAGTGACAACTGTCATTGACAAATATTTTGTGTTTTTTTTTGTGTTGACGCTATTTGTATTGGAATAATCGTTGCAGTAACGATAAATTTCAGAAATCTTCCTTTTATAATATAACTGTATGCTAAATTATGAAACCTTTATTAAAAGACTTCAGTATTAATCATAAAATTAAGAAAAATAATACCATCGTTATAAGATATAAAATATTGTTTGTTATTTTTGTTTGTTAATTGTGAAAAATAATTACTCTTGCCTTCTTTGTGATAATAATCACCAGTGACAGTAATCACATACCCAGTGACTGATTCATGACAAGTCTGCTGAGTGAGTGACAACGAACATTGGCGATTGTTCGTTGGTTTTTCATGACGGCTTTCTTCTTCGTGATAATAAACACCTGTGACGGTAATCATACACCCAGTGACTGAATGATGACAAGTCTACTGAGTGAATGACAACGATCATTGGTGATTGTTCTTCTTTTAATGACAGCATTTGTCTTCCCTGCGATAATAAAAACCTGTGACAGTAATCATACACCCAGTGACTGAATGATGACAAGTCTGCTGAGTGAATGACAACGATCATTGGTGATTGTTCTTCTTTTCATGACAGCATTGGTCTTCCCTGCGATAGTAAAAACCTGTGACAGTAATCATACACCCAGTGACTGAATGATGACAAGTCTACTGAGTGAAAGACAACGATCATTGGTGATTGTTCTTCTTTCCTTGACAGCATTTGTCTTCCTTGCGATAATAAACACCTGTGACAGTAATCATACACCCAGTGACTGAATGATGACAAGTCTACTGAGTGAATGACAACGATCGTTGGTGATAGTTCTTCTTTTCATGACAGCATTTGTCTTCCCTGCGATAATAAACACCTGTGACAGTAATCATACACCCAGTGACTGAATGATGACAAGTCTACTGAGTGAATGACAACGATCGTTGGTGAAAGTTCTTCTTTTCATGACAGCATTTGTCTTCCCTGGGATAATAAACACCTGTGACAGTAATCATACACCCAGTGACTGAATGATGACAAGTCTACTGAGTGAATGACAACGATCGTTGGTGAAAGTTCTTCTTTTCATGACAGCATTTGTCTTCCCTGGGATAATAAACACCTGTGACAGTAATCATACACCCAGTGACTGAATGATGACAAGTCTGCTGAGTGAATGACAACGATCATTGGTGATTGTCTTAGTTAGTTAGTAGTTTAAAATGTCAGTTATTTTCTTCGTGCTAATAATCAACGAAAGACTTTCGCCGCTAAAAGATTTTACCCACACAGCTTTATAAAACTGATATGATAATAATAAGTAAATTTACAAATAAAGTACAAATTTATAGAATTTCTCGAAACAAGTATCTCTCAAGAATAACCGTCAAACACCCAGTGACAGAAATGTGACACTGCCTACTGAGTGAATAACTGCTATCACTAAAAGATTTGATTCAGTCCTAAATCATTAAAAATTTACAAATAAAGTACAAATTAATAGAATTTCTCGAGGTAAGTCTCTCTCAAGAATAACTGTCAAACACCCAGTGACAGAAATGTGACACTGCCTACTGAGTGAATGACTGCTATCACTAAAAGATTGAACTCAAAGCTAAATCATTCAAAACTTACAAATGAAGTACAAGTTAATAGAATTTCTTGAAGTAAGTATCCCTCAGGAATAACTGTCAAATACCCAGTGACAGAAATGTGACACTGCCTACTGAGTGAATGACTGCTATCACTAAAAGATTGAACTCGGACCTAAATCATTCAAAACTTACAAATTAATAGAATTTCTCGAAGTATCTCTCAAGAATAACTGTCAAACACCCAGTGACAGAAATTTGGCACTGCCTACTGAGTGAATGACTGCTATCATTAAAAGATTGAAATCAAAGCTAAATCATTCTAAACTTAAAAATAAAGTACAAATTAATAGAATTTCTCGAAGTAAGTATCTCTCAAGAATAACTGTCAAACACCCAGTGACAGAAATGTGACACTGCCTACTGAGTGAGGGACTGCTATCACTAAAAGATTGAACTCAGACCTAAATCATTTAAAATATACAAATAGAGTACAAATAAATAGAATTTTTTGAAGTATTTCTCAAGAATAACCGTCAAACACCCAGTGACAGAAATGTGACACTGCCTACTGATTGAATGACTGCTATCACTAAAAGATTTGATTCAGTCCTCAATCATTCTAAACTTAAAAATAAAGTACAAATTAATAGAATTTCTCGAAGTAAGTATCTCTCAAGAATAACTGTCAAACACCCAGTGACAGAAATGTGACACTGCCTACTGAGTGGATGACTGCTTTCACTAAAAGATTTGATTCAGTCCTAAATCAATAAAAATTTACAAATAAAGTACAAATTCATAGAATTTCTCGAAGTAAGTCTCTCTCAAGAATAACTGTCAAACACCCAGTGACAGAAATGTGACACTGCCTACTGAGTGAGGGACTGCTATCACTAAAAGATTGAACTCAGACCTAAATCATTTAAAATTTACAAATGAAGTACAAATTAAAAGAATTTCACGAAGTATCTCTCAGTAATAACTGTCAAACACCCAGTGACAGAAATGTGACACTGCCTACTGAGTGAGGGACTGCTATCACTAAAAGATTGAACTCGGACCTAAATCATTCAAAACTTACAAATAAAGTACAAATTAATAGAATTTCTCGAAGTATCTCTCAAGAATAACTGTCAAACACCCAGTGACAGAAATGTGACACTGCCTACTGAGTGGATGACTGCTTTCACTAAAAGTTTTGATTCAGTCCTTAATCAATAAGAATTTACAAATAAAGTACAAGATAATAGAATTTCTCGAAGTAAGTATCTCTCAAGAATAACTGTCAAACACCCAGTGACAGAAAAGTGACACTGCCTACTGAGTGAATGACTGCTATCACTAAAAGATTGAACTCGGACCTAAATCATTTAAAATTTACAAATAAAGTACAAATTAATAGAATTTCACGAAGTAAGGATCTTATAGTAATAACTGTCAAATACCCAGTGACAGAAATGTGACACTGCCTACTGAGTGAGGGACTGCTATCACTAAAAGATTGAACTCGGACCTAAATCATTAAAAAATTACAAATAAAGTACAATTAAATAGAATTACTTGAAGTAAGTATCTCTCAGGAATAACTGTCAAACACCCAGTGACAGAAATGTGACACTGCCTACTGAGTGAATGACTGCTATCACTAAAAGATTGAACTCGGACCTAAATCATTAAAAAATTACAAATAAAGTACAATTAAATAGAATTACTTGAAGTAAGTATCTCTCAAGAATAACTGTCAAACACCCAGTGACAGAAATGTGACACTGCCTACTGAGTGGATGACTGCTTTCACTAAAAGTTTTGATTCAGTCCTAAATCAATAAGAATTTACAAATAAAGTACAAATTAATAGAATTTCTCGAAGTAAGTATCTCTCAAGAATAACTGTCAAACACCCAGTGACAGAAATGTGACACTGCCTACTGAGTGAATGACTGCTATCACTAAAAGATTGAACTCGGACCTAAATCATTTAAAATTTACAAATAAAGTACAAATTAATAGAATTTCTCGAAGTATCTCTCAAGAATAACTGTCAAACACCCAGTGACAGAAATGTGACACTGCCTACTGAGTGAATGACTGCTATCACTAAAAGATTGAACTCGGACCTAAATCATTCAAAACTTACAAATTAATAGAATTTCTCGAAGTATCTCTCAGGAATAACTGTCAAACACCCAGTGACAGAAATGTGACACTGCCTACTGAGTGAATGACTGCTATCACTAAAAGATTGAACTCAGAACAAAATCATTAAAAATTCACAAACAAAGTACAAATTAATAGAATTTCACGAAGTAAGGATCTCTCAGTAATAACTGTCAAACACCCAGTGACAGAAATGTGACACTACCTACTGAGTGAGAGACTGCTATCACTAAAGATTGAACTCGGACCTAAATCATTAAAAATTTACAAATAAAGTACAAATTAATAGAATTTCTCAAAGTAAGTATCTCTCAAGAATAACTGTCAAACACCCAGTGACAGAAATGTGATACTGCCTACTGAATGAATGACTGCTGTAACTAAAAGATTTGATTCCGTCCTTAATCATTTAAAATTTACAAATAAAGTACAAATTAAAAGAATTTCACGAAGTATCTCTCAGTTATAACTGTCAAACACCCAGTGACAGAAATGTGACACTGCCTACTGAGTGAGGGACCGCTATCACTAAAATATTTAATTCAGACCTAAATCTTTAAAAATTTACAAATAAAGTACAAATTAATAGAATTTCACGAAGTTAGGATCTTACAGTAATAACTGTCAAACACCCAGTGACAGTAATGTGACACTGCCTACTGAGTGAATGACTGCTATCACTAAAAGAGAAATAAATATTTATTATTTATATACATTGCAATAATGTAATAAATATAAGTCTCAAAAACAAAAAGTTTGACTTCATCTTACGCTGTTACACCTATACTGAGACACACACTCTTCACTTCAGAGACACACACTTCTACACTTTTTCACAAAAACACTTGCCCACTTTTGGTATGATACTCTTAACTGCTGAAATGCAAGTGAATAATTTTGCAACGCACCTTGCGTATTTAAACTAGGGTTTGTTTAAGGGGAGTGGGGAATAATTAGTAGCGTAACGAAATAAATAATTTACAAAATTAATTAAATGCCGATTCTCATAAAAAATAATTTAAAAAATTAATTAATTGCTCATTCGCTAATCGGTTATTTGTTAATGGGTTAGAAGGGAATCGGTATAAATTAAGCATGTGTTTTGGGATTATGTAATTGTCTTCATATTTATTTGTAAATTATTTATTACAATCTGTTGTTGTCTTACTTTTTTTTTCCAATATATTCAACGGTAAAGAAAAACATAGTGAGGAAACCTGCACGCCTGAGAGTTCTCCGTAATGTTCTCAAACGCGTGTGAAGTCTGCCAATCCGCACACGGCCAGCGTGGTGGACTATGGCCGAACCCTTCTCATATTGAGAGGAGACCCGCGCTCTGTAGTGAGCCGGCAATTGGTTGATCTTGATGATTGAATTCAAAGTTTATAGTGGACAGATTTCCTTACATTTAAGTGTTAAGTTTATATATCAATGATTTATTACTTTGACTTTAAGGTTAAAAAATATATTGTAATACTAATTGGAACGAAGTTCCTTACGGCAGGCTTGGAGGAGATAGGGATTTTGCTGCGCGACCGAACTGAAAAAAATGTGATAGTAAAACCGTAAGAAAAAGTCCGTGGAATAAAACCGTTAAATGAGACGTCCGCCGGCGCGACAGTCGTATACACAAGCGAGTAGTGTATAATACCTTTCTCTTTCTCCCTCTTTAATTATTTCTATTTCTATGTAATTTTATATTGTCAAACAAAAATAAAGTGACATATTTTGCTATTTTAGTTGATAATTTGAATTACGATTTTTTTTATTTTACGTAATTTATTATTTCCTAAAATACTGAATTTCCTAAATACTTGCCTGTACTTAAATAAAAACTAAACAGCAAAATTTAAGAGAAAAATCAAGAAGCCTACATAAAATTGAGCACGATTTTATTTTTTGCAAATTGTGTCGATTCTACGTTAGCCGAAGGAACTTCGTTCCTACCTGGTGTCCCACGACACCACATCTTTTTTATATACATTTGAAAGCAATACTATATATAAGATAGTTTATCCATAGATTTGTTCAACCAGGCATCAACTATCTTGATTGAATAATGAATAGAAGCAGGCGTTACTTTGCGGAAGTCCATGACAAACAATAAACAGCAAGTATAACCTGCTACATTCCGCCGAAAACCGGGAGATTAGTATAGTATAACACCACACAAAATACTCCACTAGAACCTCTACGCACGCTCCGACCCGACACCGGATCATCCTCAGGAGATGTTGACTTCACAAGCGAGAAAAGCAAAGTCAATCTTGATTGAACTTTGCAAAAGTATAAGCTATATGTTTGATACACTCTTGAGTGACGGCATCTTTGAAGAGTATGTTTTAAGTACACGCCCAGTGATTCGGTGAGAAAGCTTTAAGACTGAAGAAATCACTTAAAAACTGAGTCACCAAATCACTGAATTGTGCAATAATTAAACGCTGTTCCGAAGCCGTGGTAGCGAAGTGGTTAAGAACTCGACCTTCCTGCTTAGGGGACTAAATTCGAGCCCCAACATGCATGTTTAAACTTAACAATTCTAAATTATTTCAATTGTTTTCCTATATCTAACGTCATAGGAAATTGAAACGTATCCACATGTCTGGTGGGAGGCTTCGGCCGTGGCTAGTTACCACCCTACCGCCAAAGACGTGTCGCCAAGCGATGTAGAAACCGATTAGGAGTATGGGTTAACCATACCCCTTACAGGTTAGCCCGCTACCATCCTAGACTGCTTCTTGACTTACCATCAGGTGAGATTGCCGTCAAGGGCTAACTTGTAGTAGATAAAAAAAAACATATGTTTAAAATTCAAATTCGTTAAACACTTCCACAGACTGCACAAGTTTATAAATTTAGAAAAAAGAAAGCATGGAAATTGCGACGGTATAATTAAATCATAAGGTTCATTTTTCTTTGATGTTATAGTGTTTCGATTTTCGAACCTGACTATACTATTGTGAAAGTGCAAATATTACACAAAGAAAACAGTTGAAAGTAGTAAAAAAGCTGTGATAGCCTAGTGGTTAAGACCTCTGTCTTGGTTTGTCTGGTGGGAGGCTTCGGCCGTGGCTAGTTACCACCCTAACGACAAAGACGTGTCGCTAAGCGATTTAGCGTTCCGGCACAATGTCGCGTAGAAACCTTTTAGGAGTGTGGGTTTACCATACCTCTAACAGGTTAGCCCGCTACCATCATAGACTGTATCATCACTTACCGTCAGGTGAGATAGCCGTCAAGGGCTAACTTGTAGTGTATAAAAAAAAACGGCCGCCTCCAAAACAGAGGTCGGGGGTTCGATTACCGGCTCACACCTCTTAACTTTTCAGAGTTATGAGCAATTAAAATATCACTTGCTTCAACGGTGTAGGAAAACATCGCGAGAAAACCTGCACGCCTGACAGTTCTCAATAACGTTCTCAGAGGCGTGTGAAGTCTGCCAATAAGCACATGGCCAGCGTGGTGGACTATGGCCGAACCCTTCTCATATTGAGAGGAGACCTGTGCTCTGTAGTGAGCCGCCAATGGGTTGATCATGATGATGACAGTGAAACGTATGCAAAGTAGGCTTTCAGTTCAATTTTCACTCACTTCCAATGGTGTATAGAATAAAAATAGAATTTATGCACAACCGATAAAATCGAAAAATTTTTTTTTTTTAAATATAAATAGAAAAGAAAAATTCACGTAATTATAACTGATTTAATTTAATGTATTAAAAACTTTTCTATATACATATATATTATGTATTATATTTTACAAAATTTTGATTTGCTTTGAACCTAACCACTTCAATAGGTTACTAACTATGTATTATTTAATTTACCAGCCATCTTTCTTGTATATATTAATATCAAAGAAACAGTTATCGAATTCGTGTGGTTTCGCACAAATTACCGCATTTGTATGTCGCAGTTTTATTTGAATTACGTCAAAACTAAAACGTCCCGCTAGCTCCCGGTATCTTTGGCTATGCTTTTGGACCTTAATATACATTTATTTATTTATTTGGGTTTACAAACAAAGCTACAGTATAATATATAACAATCAAACTTACACCTAATATAAGTTACCGTGGCGTCAACCACCGATACATTTTAAGTGGACCGATTACAAAATCCAAATTAACTTTACAAAAAACTTAATTTACTTTACTAAAAAAATCCCGCAAATATGAAAATAAATTCGGAAATCTCACAACTTAGAAATGAATAATATATATATATTCATTTCTTACGATAAATGAAAAATTATATACTAAAACGTCGTAAATAATTTATGTATCTCTGTTAACTATTACAACTTATAATGATTTACTAGCTTCTGTCCGCGACTTCGTCTGCGTGGACTTCAGAATTGGCTTTAAAGCTTCGCTTTTCTTTTTTTAATTTTTTATCTTCCCAAGGTATAGAAAGTACATGTCCTTGCCATAGCATATGTGACATGCATACAAAATTCCAAAGCTGTCTGCCCGCGGCTTAGCTCGTAAATAATTTTAATTTTCACTCGGCAAATACTTAAGGAATCGGGATAAAATGTCCTATGTTCTTTTCCATGTCAACATGCATGCCATTTCATTGATTGAGTAGCAAGCATCGACACTTTCACATTTATATATATATATATATGTCGCAGCCGGAAATGAGTTCGTACACTAAATGAAACGCAAGCGCGCTGGCTAGCAAGCGTAAAGAGTTTTGGCGTGCTTCGACAGAGTCGTCAACGAAAGGAAAAAAGAAAAGAGACGTTGTCACGGAACTGTCCCACGTTTCTCTTAGTGGTTATTATCTTAATTAATATCGTTCTGCTTTTACGATATTAGTTAAATTCAGTGTTTGAACAAATCGAGACAAATCTAAAGGTGTTCTTATTGCACGATACCTGCAAATTGCCCACACGATGTCGGACGGATCAAGTCAAAATCCGCCCGATCCTACATCAGAAGTGGTATCGCATCGTGCAAATAAGAATCACACCGAAAACAATGAAACTCAGTGGCGATTACTCTTTGAATCCCAAACCCAGCAAATGCGGGAATTGATACAAACTTTGAAGACACCGAGTAACAATAACAAAATAGTTTTACCGGAATTCAACCCCGACAAGCGCGATTGTGATGCGCGATTGTGGTGCGCAACCGCTGACTTGTGTTTGGACGGGAATGCAGTGAATGGCGGCCAGCTTATTGTGATGATCAGCAAGGCGTTAAGAGGTTCGGCATCAACGTGGTTAGCACAGATAACCTATCCAGGTATGACTTGGGACCAATTTAAAGAATTATTTACGGCTAGATTCGTCAACGTGGAAACCTCTGCGGCTACCCTGATTAATTTGAATAACGAAAAGCCAAAAGAAAATGAGACCTATGCCGCCTACGCCAGTCGTCTTGTGACGTCATTACTTATCCGATGGAAAAACGCGAGCATTGAGCAAATTGCAGTATCGATGGTTGTCGCTCAGTTGGCTCAATTTGATACTCGCCTACAGCGACTTGCTTTCACAACCGAAATTACAACACGTCACCAGCTGCAGCAAGAACTTCAGGCTTTTTCCTACTTGAAGCGAAAGGCTCCTATGGATACCCAGACAGACGATAAAAACAATAAACGCCCAACGTTTTCATCGCAGTCGGTGATCAAGTGCCATGCGTGCGGTAAGATCGGGCACAAACAAGCGGATTGCCGTACGAGGAAGACCGAAGCAAGGAAACCAACTCCTGTGGCAACTTCAACGAGTGCTGATCAACGCCGGCAACTCAATGGTAGCTCTGTGGTATGCTATAAGTGCGGAACTCAGGGCCACATCGCCAGCCGCTGCACAGCCAGCGGACCCAGTGTCACAACCCCGGTGGAGAAACGTGTTGACCTGTGCGAGGTAAAGTCCCCATTCGGAGTGCTTTGGTGAGTGTTTCAAATTTGACTTTGACTCAGGAGCTGAGTGCTCAATAGTGAAAGAGACTGTTGCGTGTAAATTGAGAGGCAAACGAGTTAATAATTTGATTTCATTAGTTGGTATGGGTAAAAAACAAAATGTATACGGTACTTTGCAAATCAGGTAAAAATTAATAACTTCGCGGCTGAAATCTTATTCCTTATTCTTATTTACGTAGTGACATTTTGATTGGCCGTGAAATATTAAATAATGGGTTTTGTGTTAGTTTGACTGCAACGAAACTTACTTTGGCGAGAGATAAAAATGTAAACGCGTGTAACTCGACGAATGTTGGTGTGTCTTCTAATAATTTTGATCGTATGGACACTGATATTTCAACCGACAGGCTAAGTGAGTTAATGAATATTTTAGAACTGTATTCTGAATATTTCATTAACGGTTTTTCAACTACTCACTTTAATACTGGAGAGTTAGCGATTAGGCTGATAGACCCCAGTCGAACAGTACTAAGTCGACCTTACAGGTTGTCTCCGGATGAACGTCAAATTATGCGGGATAGGGTAAATGAATGATTGCAAGCAAAAATAATTCGGCCTAGTAACTCGCCTTTTGCTAGCCCTGCCATTTTAGTGGAAAAATCTGACGGATGCCCTTTAGTCTCCGTAACGCAATCTGTGTTTTCCAGCGCGCAATCATTAATGCTCTCGGTGACCTCGCTAATCAAAACGTGGTAGTATACGTCGATGATATTTTAGTTGTATCAGACTCAATTTCCCAAGGTATAAAGAAGCTGCACATTGTGCTCGATAAGCTCTCAAAAGCTGGGTTCTCGCTGAACCTGAAAAAGACTTCTTTCCTCAAGACGCGAGTAGAATTTTTAGGGTATGAGGTAGAAGCATGTGAGGTTAATCCTAATAAGCGTAAAATAGAAGCTCTATCGTCATTACCTTCACCCCAAACTATTACGCAGGTACAATTTGTAGGTTTGGCTTCTTACTTTCGCCAGTTCATGCTAAACTTATCGCACCTCATGGGTCCGATCTATAAGTTCACCTCAGTTAAGTGTCTATTCGAATGGACGCTCAAATGCGAGGAAGTGCGACGAAAGGTAATCGACATATTGACTAATGAACCAGTGCTTATGATTTTTGACCCTTTGCATCCGGCTGAACTTCATACGGACGCCAGTGCAAAAGGCTATGGAGCAATATTATTTCAAATTATAGCAGGCAAGCGTCGGCCAGTGGCTTATTTTAGCAAATGTACGACGCCGGCTGAGTCAAGATACCACTCATATGAATTGGAAACGCTCATCGCTGTCAATTCAGTAAGGTATTTTAGGCAGTACCTACATGGTAGGAAGTTTACATTTGTAACCGACTGTAACTAGCTAAAGTTATCACGCAATAATATCGACTTGAAGCCGCGAGTTCGTCAGTGAATTCATTTTCATTGAAAATGAAGAACGCAATCATAAATCAAACAAAACTAGATGCTAAATTTAAAGGTCCGTTTCAAATCTTAGAAGTCATAGATGGAGACCGATATGTGCTGAAGTCAATGATAAATAAGCGCGCAAGTACGCTCATGATCGAATTAGGAAGATGCCTGAGGGCCAAGTACCTATTGAGATTATAGATAAAGACGAGATAGATGAAGAAGAATCTTCTTAATTGAATGCACAGGTTCACGATTTGTTGGGTCGGAGACTGTACCAGAATGCTGTAGCCGTAGCCTAGTAGAAATCGGTGTCTGCTCTTTGAGTAGTCCGTGGGTAAGCGGTAGGCGGTAGTTCTGGGTAGTACAGTCGGATCTTGCCTTGTAGCGAAGATCATAGAGTCGATGGTAGACTCTGGTTTCCCGTGGGGAAGGGCTTAGCAAATGTGATTGCTAGAGCTATGTGTGGACCGCAAATGTGTAACCTGGTGCTTGATCAAATTATTTTGATGGTTTTTTTATTGAGATTTGTGTTATTTTTGATTACCAATGCTCAATGGTACATGGACTCAGTAATCTTTGGAGCTTTTGTAATAATTTTGCCTAGCTAAAGTGAAAGAAACATTGTTGACAGATTTTAACTTCAGTTTTGGTTGATATTTGATTTCCAATTTAGAGGGTAAGCAGTAAAGATATTGTTTGTGATGGGGGTTAAACTTGTCAACTAAATGTTGTTAGTAAAAATAAGCAAACTAAAGACCATACTTTTATTTCTGAAGCGTGGTAAACTTAGTTAGAAGTAGGATGAGCCGAACGATAACAGCGCTGGTGTGTGTGTGTGTGTGTTTTTTTTTTATCACCATCTATTTCAGATTAACACACGAGGGCGTGTGTCATGCAGGATGGCAGTGTCGCAGCCGGAAATGAGTTCGTACACTAAATGAAACGCAAGCGCGCTGGCTAGCAAGCGTAAAGAGTTTTGGCGTGCTTCGACAGAGTCGTCAACGAAAGGAAAAAAGAAAAGAGACGTTGTCACGGAACTGTCCCACGTTTCTCTTAGTGGTTATTATCTTAATTAATATCGTTCTGCTTTTACGATATTAGTTAAATTCAGTGTTTGAACAAATCGAGACAAATCTAAAGGTGTTCTTATTGCACGATACCTGCAAATTGCCCACACGATGTCGGACGGATCAAGTCAAAATCCGCCCGATCCTACATATATATATATATATAGTCATATTTTGCTGCTTCCACCTGGTTAACCTTAATTTTAATCTCATCTGGTAGTAAAGATTTAGTCTAAGACTAACGGGCTAACTATTTATTGACATTGAATTATATTATACCATGGAAATTATTTTTCGTGTGTGTCGGAATCGCTTGGTGGCATGTTCTTATCGCTATTGTGGTAGCTAGCCGCGGCCAAAGCCTCCCACCAGTAGAATAAGATAGATAGATAGACTCTTTATTGCACATTACAAACTTGGATTCAAAATCATCATCATCATCATCATGATCAACCCATTATCAAGTCACTACAGAGCACGGGTCTCCTCTCAATATGAGAAGGGTTCGGCCATAGTCCACCACGCTGGCCGTGTGCGGATTGGCAGACTTCACACGCCTTGAGAACATTACGGATTCAAAATAAATAGAACAAAAATAAAAAACAAACCTAATGCGCAAAGGCGGTCTTATCGTTAAGCGATCTCCTCCAGACAACCTTTTGTTTTGACAACAATAATATACTCCTATATGTTTTCTTGTTTGTCTGGTAATTTATCAGTGTGACCTGTTTTGATATTTTGCAGGTAACATTTCAAATATTTTTTGATAGTAATAATTATTATCTATTGTGTGGTTTGAAATAACTGTATTGGAAAATATATATAGAATAATATTTTTGACTATTGGTTGCCCGCGACATCGTCTGCGTTCTGATGCGTTGTTTTTTTTTATTATTTTGTATTCAAGGCAAGAAATACAAAAGTTATACATATCAGTCAAGCCAATTTCGAGTTTGATATTTTTATTTAATTTTAAACCAATTCGAATTCAAATAATCTTTATTCAAATAGTCCTTTAAAAGGCACTTTGGACGCGTCAATAACTTACATAGTAGTGATTTCATGGTGATAACTACATTCGTGAACTTAAAACTAAAGCTATGAGGGTTCCAAACGCGCCCCGGTCTAAGAAGAAGCCCACAACAAACTTAGCCGGGTAAATTTTCTTTTTAATGAATAGAAGCAGGCGTTAGTTTGCGGATCCATGATAAACAGTAAACAGCAAGTATAATTTGCTATATTCCGCCGACAAAGATTAGGTTAGGTTTAGGTAAGGAAGTCGGCGGTGCTGTTTATTGTTTAATTTTTTTTTTGTTATCACCGTCTCACATAATCAATAATAAATTATAGTACCTATGGAGATAGAACAATTCACACCCAAGCTTTTTTATCGTTTATATAATCCTAAATATCGTAATATGATTTTTCTATAAGCTTTCGTTTTATAAAAACTTTGAACTTATTGATAGACATCTCCGAGATATAATATTGTATTTATATACTAATTATTATTGTGGTTAGTGAGCAGGTAAAAAAATGTAATTTAACCATCGCCAATTACATTAGGTAATCATCTTTAATGAATAACATTATTTGACAAGAACTTGTCGTTACTTCCTATTAATTAATGAACTCGACTTATTCATAATCTACCTAAATGTCATAATCACGATAATTTAAGTGATATTTCTCTTTGACCGACTTCAAAAAAAGGGAGTAATAATAATAGTAATTCAACAATCAGAATACAGAGCGCGGGTCTCCTCTCAACATGAGAAGGGTTCGGCCATAGTCCCCCACGCTGGCCATGTGCGGATTGGCAGACTTCACACGCCTTTGAGAACATTATGGAGAACTCTCAGGCGTGCAGGTTTCCTTACGATGTTTTCCTTCACCGTTGAAGCAAGTGATATTTTAATTGCTTAAGAACGCACATAACTCCGAAAAGTTAGCGTGCCCGGGTCCGAACCCCTGACTTGATTAGGAGGATTAGGAGGCGGACGTTTTAACCACTAGGCTGTCACAGCTTTTATCATTTTTTTTTGTACAATTAAGGTGCCTGGGTCCGAACCCCTGACTTGATTAGGAGGCGGACGTTTTAACCACTAGACTCTCACAGCTTTTATATATATATATATATATATTGTATTATAAAGTGGGAGGTTTTCGGTTCGATTTCTGCCTCGTATCTGGTCCGGTGGAAGGCTTCGGCCTCTGCTAGGTACCACCGTCCGAGTAGAAACCGACTAGGAGGATGGGTTCGGCAAAGCATTGGTACCACCTGTGTTGCTGCAGATGTCCATGGGCGATCACTTAACATCAGAAGTGTTCGGCCGCTTTGCTGATGTATATAAAATTAAAAAAAAAAAAAAAAACATACCCGATTTCTCTCCGTCATGTCGCACTAAATCCACAATAGAGACTATAAGTACGAGAAAAGTCACATTTAGTTGTCACAATACTAAATAAACGTGAGTTTTGGTCGAATCTTTTATATTATCACTAAAACTTAAATTTACTTGTGTCAGCCATTTTAGTTCCTCGTTCAACTTTTGTTTACACATAGAAGTTAAAGTTTGTCGGTCCATGTTGAGGTCTAAACAAGTGCGGTTTCGTACATTTAAAAAAAATTACAAATTCATATAATAATACGAGAAGCTGTGATAGCCTCGTGGTTACGACGTCAGCTTGCTAATCAGAGGTAGAGGTTTCGATCCCGGGCACGCACCTCTAACTCACCTATAACTTTTCGGAGCTATGTGCGTTTTTAAGCAATTAAAATATCACTCGCTTCAACGGTGAAGAAAAACATCGCGAGGAAACCTGCACGCCTGAGAGTTCTCCGTAATATTCTCAAAGGCGTGTGAAGTCTGCCAATCCGCACACGGCCAGCGTGGTGGACTATGGCCAAACCCTTCTCATATTGAGAGGAGACCCGTGCTCTGTAGTGAGCCGAGAATGGGTTGTAGGTACTTTTATTGTTATAAATTAAAAGATAACCTTTGACGGCAAACTCATCTGATGGTGGATGGAGCCGGGAATCGAACCTGGGACCTCCAACTTTATATGCGCTGCGGAAATGGCTCTCATAGTTTCCAATTAGTGTGTGTTTTAGTAAGTTAGTGACAAATATGGAATATGTGAGTGTTCCTTATATATCCAATAATAAATAAATAATAGGGGTCAAGTATCTTGAGTTTCAATCACAAAGCTGGTGCGATGCGCATAAAAACTATCCTGTGAAAAAAACTCCGGCTAAGTTTGTTGTGGGCTTCTTCTTAGACCGGGGCGCGTTTGGAACCCTCGTAGCTTTAGTTTTAAGTTTACGAATGTAGTTATCACCATCAAATCACTGCTATGTAAATTATTGACGCGTCAAAAGTGCCTTTTAAAGGACTATTTGAATAAAGATTATTTGAATTTTGAATTTTGATTTAATGTCCTTCTTTTCCAGGATTTATTTATTTATTTATAACGCATTCCAGCGACAAGTTGTAAGTTACATTTTAAATCAGTCTAAATAAGCTAGTATTAGTGCTGGTACTGTTACAACTTATCCATTACAGGCACACTCAGCATTGCCAACATTCTCCGAATAATATTTATTAAATAGTCTATAAAAATTTACAAATTAATAATTAGATTGGATAGTTATTAAATATTTAAAATGTCAGGCGAAAAATGGTTACAACATAAATTGAATTAAAATTAGGTAAATTAAATAAAACTTAAAAAATATTTACATAAATTAATCATGAAACCAAGAACAATTTTAGGATGATAGCTATATGTGTTAGAAACTTCATCAAATGCGTAACATCCGTTCATATATCTACCAGTACGTGGATAACAAAGAAGAAAAAAAAAAAGGCCAATACGAACTGCGCGGTTCAACATAGATAAACTCCCCCGACCTAAGCGCTCCTCTCCGAAAGAGGAGACCTAAACATATCCTTCACGACCCTGACGATCAGATGACTACTGACAACACACTCGTACCACCTACCACACAATCATACGCTACACACAGTCTTCACGGCGAAGACGAGCTCCCCGCTATCTTACGTCATCCGGACGTGTGCTCCATCCGGGGACGTACGGACCGCTCACCGTCCGACCCCAAACGTCGCCTAAGCCGAGGTTCGGCCTCACAGGAGGCGCCCTCAGGCAGACGCTGTGGCAACCAATAGGGTTTGTACAGCTAATAGACAGTCTGAAAAAAAAAATATAGATAACCAAAAAAAAAACTAGACTAAAAATAATTTTTTATTATTTTTTGTCGCTTTTTTTTATATATAAATGCAAGCAATCGCGGACGAAGCCGAAGCAACGGCCAAGTATTCTATCATAATAATTTATAAATGCAACAAAGCAAATTCTGCGCGTTGATGATTTTGCTTACACGCACAAATTTTTACACGACCTTTTGCGGTAGACGGAGTTACATTTCCTTGTTACACTTAAAAAGTGTGTCGAGACAAATCTTGACCCACATTTTTAACATTTAGGCCTGCCGTACACGGACTGCTTCAAGCAGTTGAGACCGACTGCTTAAAGCCGCGACCGCGCGGTGAACTATAGTCATTCATTCGCTGCCGTACACACGACTGCTCGAGCAGTCGCGACCGCTTCAAGCCGTCAACTGCATGACGAAATTCCATCGTGCCGTCGACCGCTCACGAGCGGTCGCGAGGCATACACTGACTGCTCGAGTCATTGACTGCGCTAGAGCAGTCGACAGCTCTTCCCGCCTTCCCTTGTGCCCTCGCGGCGTCCGTCTGTCTCGTCTCATCCATGACTCGACTGTGGTAGAAAATCAACTGCTCGAGCGGTTGGTAGCGACAGCTCGAGCAGTCAACAACCGACCGCTCCAGCAGTCGACGCCGACCGCTCGGGCGGTCCGTGTACGTCACTCAGTCGTTAACTGCTCGAGCAGTCCGTGTACGGCCGCCCTTAGGCCGTTATTTACTATGCGAGCGTAGTTTTACCTCTGACTTTTGTGACAGTTGAAACGAGAAACGAGACTGACTTATCGGGCACAACCCGACATATGTCTGTCTCGTTTTAACACTAACTGTGGCTGAACCAAGTCAAAGAACAGATGTATATCTCGGCCTTAATGTGCTTAAACTCCCCCTCAAACCCGCAAGAGTTATATTACAAGTAAGTATTGTATTAGGAACTAAATGCAATATTGTTAATACTATTATGAAGTATTAACAATAGTCTCCTCAATAATCATGTTACCCTGGTACTTGACATGCTTAAATTCTCAATTGTCTGGGCTACGGGTATATTATCACCATCATCATCATCATTATCATTACCGGCTCACAGGGTACGGGTCTCCTCTCAATATGAGAAGGGTTTGGCCATAGTCCACCCTCCCCCGACCTAAGCGCTCCTCTCCGAAAGAGGAGACCTAAACACATCCTTCACGACCCTGACGATCAGATGACTACCGACAACACACTCGTACCACCTACCACACAATCATACGCTACACACCGTCTTCACGGCGAAGACGAGCTCCCCGCTATCTTACGTCATCCGGACGTGGGCTCCATCCACGGCCTCGGAAACCACTCACCGTCCGATCCCCCCGTCATCCCAAACGTCGCCTAAGCCGAGGTTCGGCCTCACAGGAGGCGCCCTTAGGCAGACGTTCCCTTAGCGTCCTCGAGCCCTAGAGCTCAAAATGTCTTCTGACAGAGCTTCTTTCCGGAGCTCGCCAAACAGCCCGGTTACGCTGTGGCAACCAATAGGGTTAGTACAGCTAAAAGACAGTCCGAAAAAAAAAATGCTTAATATCATTCGGTCTTCTAAAAAACGTGACATAACGGAATATTTACAAAGTGCTTGGTCACACTTTAACTAATAGCAACATTTGAGGACCTCCGTGGCGCAGCGCGCGCGTGCTGTCGCATTATAAAGTTGGAGGTCCTGCGTTCGATTCCCGGCTCGAGTCTGGTCTGGTGGCCGCCGTCCGGTAAGTGATGATGGTGGCGGGTTAACCTGGCGTATGGTAAACCACACTCCTAATCGACTTGGCGACATGTCTTTGTCGGTAGGGTGGTTACTAGTCACGGCCGAAGCCTCCCACCAGTGCAGACTCGAGGTGGGAATTTGAGGTTGTCAAAATTTACCATAAATATTTAGTTTCTTTTTTTTAAATAATTATTTGTCTTTATTTTTTAATTATTATTTGTCATTTTTTTTCTTAATAATTATTTCGTACTAAAATCCGTCGACGCTGTTGTGATACGAGCCATTGCTCATAAATAGATCTAACAGGAATAATAAAAAATATAATAAATATAGATCTAATAGATATAAGTAATTTTGTAACAGGAATAATAAAAAATATAATAAATATAGATCTAATAGATATAAGTAATTTTGTAACAGGAATAATAAAAAATATAATAAATATAGATCTAATAGATATAAGTAATTTTGTCAATTCAGGAATAATAAAAAAATATAATAAATAATAAATAGGTAGATGAAGCTAAGGAATAAGGCTAAGGAATAATAAAAAAAATATAATAAATAATAAAAGTTGATATAATTATTGACATGGGTGAAAACTATTTACATGTTTGGATTTGCCCGACCAGGTGGGCTTCAAAGGCTACGGTCTGTCGCCGGCCCAGCTGTCCGCGTCAGGCAGCTTCTCGTTCACCGACGGCAACACCTACAGCATCACGCACGGCTCCGTCATCATCGCAGCCATCACCTCGTGCACCAACACCTCCAACCCCAGCGTGATGCTCGGAGCCGGTGAGCTAACCTTAACCCATCATCTCGATCATAAGCCCGTTTATGTCTCACTGCTTGATAAAGTGTTTAAGGAAGAAATGGAAGCTTTTAATTTTTTACGTAACATCTTATGTAAAGGTAAACCCTATGAATCCCATGAGGCTTCAGCTGCAGCGAGCTGCATATAACAAAGTATAAAACAACACTACTAAAAAAAACAAACAAACAAACAAATGCCCTAGTGCATGATCTTATAAAAAAAAAAGACGGGTTGCACTCCGGGAGTGCCGGCAGAAGTGAAAACTTGATTATTAACGTTGAGCATGTTTGATATTTTGGAATGGTTAGGGAATAATTTTGCACCAATTGCTTTATCAGTATAAAAGTACTATCATTTATGTGGTAGAATACAATATTCATTTATTGCGCTATCGTACACAAACATGACAATTTATATTACATTAAAAATTTAACACTTTAAAACTATTACAATTATTTTACATTAAAAAGTTTATCTATATCAATTTCCATATTTTAAGCACTTTACATTCACGAATTTTACGAATACACAACAATGTGATCACTACACAGACGGTCGAGCCATCAGCTGTCACCATCCATGGATGCGCGTGGCACGCTGTAACATACACGAACATTCCTGCGCTGCCTAAACGAAACAGTAGGCCCAGGCATACATTTTCGCCGCGCCGTAGAGAGGGGATAGCTGTCTACTCTCCATCCGTCTTACGCTTTTTCGATCAGGTCACGTGTCCTGACGCGAGTTTAAGATTTTATACCCATTACAGAAAAAGTGCTCAACGCCGCTAAAGAAGTTTTCACTTCAATAAAACGAAACAAAACTAAAAAAATATAACATCATAACTAAAATATATTATTAAAAGGAGTCCCTTTAGGCAAGGTTCCGCAGATACTGTCAGCGTGCCCCCTTTGAATGGCTACACTAATTCTTTGTCCGAGGTAGCTGGCAGCTCTTCGGTCCCCTGTGACGTCGACTAACCTTTTTGCTATTTCCTTAAAAAGCCCTACAGCGCTAGGACCCCACGGACCGAGGGTCTCGACAGCGAATGTGACAAAGTATATTATTATTCTATTATATATTATTTTATTATTATTTTTCAATTATATATATCATCATGATCAACCGATTACCGGCTCACTACAGAGCACGGGTCTCTTCTCAATATGAGAAGGGTTTGGCCATAGTCCGCCACGCTGATTGGCAGACTTCACACGCCTTTGAGAACGTTATGGAGAACTCTCCGGCGTGCAGGTTTCCTCACGATGTATTCCTTCACCGTTGAAGCAAGTGATTAATTTTTTTTTTTAATTTATTTAATTATTTACTTTTAATTTTATTAAAGCATGTAACAAAACAAGACATACTAGTCATTATGTAGATACCTGTTTTGATTTATCCCTGTTTATAAGATCATCTCCCACACATCTTAGGATATCTGGAACAGATCTCTTATAGATTAAGAACTTTTCTCTTTATACCTCTTACATAAATGTTTATTACTACAGATCTGTTTGCCCCCAGGTCTCCTGGCGAAGAAGGCTGTACAAAACGGACTCTCGGTTCTTCCCTATATCAAGACATCTCTCTCTCCGGGGTCTGGTGTGGTCACATATTACTTAAGGGTGAGAAACGGAAGCCGGAAGGGTACAGTATGGGCTAATATGCGCGCGTCGAGATAATTATATCTATCATTTTCTTGTCCTATTTGTATGATATAAGATAAGAAAATGTTTTACAAAATTATCTCATGGTGCATATTAAACCATAACTAAACATACAAACTTTTAATTGTACTTTCAAACACTTTTAATTCTATACTCATTCTTTCAAAACGTAATTTATACTTGCAAACTTGTATTTGCACTCTCAAACTTTTACTTACACTTGCAAACTAGGATCTGTACTCTCAAACTTTTACTTACACTTGCAAACTAGGATCTGTACTCTCAAACTTTTATTTACACTTGCAAACTTGTATTAATACTCTTAAACTTTTATTTACACTTGCAAACTTGTATTAATACTCTTAAACTTTTATTTACACTTGCAAACTTGTATTAATACTCTTAAACTTTTATTTACACTTGCAAACTTGTATTTATACTCTTAAACTTTTATTTACACTTGCAAACTAGTATTTGTACTGTCAAACTTTTATTTACACTTGCAAACTAGTATTTGTACTGTCAAACTTTTATTTACACTTGCAAACTAGTATTTGTACCGTCAAACTTTTATTTACACTTGCAAACTAGTATTTGTACTCTCAAACTTTTATTTACACTAGCAAACTAGTATTTGTACTCTCAAACTTTTATTTACACTTGCAAACTAGTATTTGTACTCTCAAACTTTTATTTACACTTGCAAACTAGTATTTGTACTGTCAAACTTTTATTTACACTTGCAAACTAGTATTTGTACTCTCAAACTTTTATTTACACTAGCAAACTAGTATTTGTACTCTCAAACTTTTATTTACACTTACAAACTTGTATCTGTACTCTCAAACTTTTATTTACACTTACAAACTTGTATCTGTACTCTCAAACTTTTTTTACACTTGCAAACTTGTTCCTGAACTCTCAAACTTTTATTTACACTTGCAAAGTTGTATTAATACTCTCAAACTTTTATTTACACTTGCAGACTTGTATTAATACTCTTAAACTTTTACTTACACTTGCAAACTTGTATCTGTACTCTCAAACTTTTATTTACACTTGCAAACTTGTATTTATACTCTTAAACTTTTATTTACACTTGCAAACTAGTATTTGTACTGTCAAACTTTTATTTACACTTGCAAACTAGTATTTGTACTGTCAAACTTTTATTTACACTTGCAAACTAGTATTTGTACTGTCAAACTTTTATTTACACTTGCAAACTAGTATTTGTACTCTCAAACTTTTATTTACACTAGCAAACTAGTATTTGTACTCTCAAACTTTTATTTACACTTGCAAACTAGTATTTGTACTCTCAAACTTTTATTTACACTAGCAAACTAGTATTTGTACTCTCAAACTTTTACTTACACTTGCAAACTAGTATCTGTACTCTCAAACTTTTACTTACACTTGCAAACTTGTATCTGTACTCTCAAACTTTTACTTACACTTGCAAACTTGTATCTGTACTCTCAAACTTTTACTTACACTTGCAAACTTGTATCTGTACTCTCAAACTTTTACTTACACTTGCAAACTTGTATCTGTACTCTCAAACTTTTACTTACACTTGCAAACTTGTATCTGTACTCTCAAACTTTTACTTACACTTGCAAACTTGTATCTGTACTCTCAAACTTTTACTTACACTTGCAAACTTGTATCTGTACTCTCAAACTTTTATTAACACTTGCAAACTAGTATTTGTACTTTCAAACTTGTACCTTATACTTGTACTCTCAAATATTTACTTGTATGAAAGTAATTTGCACCACTAACTTTCATACATTTTACTTGCATTGTTATTTGTACACAAACTTTAAGTGACATATCAATGGAATTTTACTGCCATATCAATGGAATTTTATCACACGTTTCCAGGAGTCTGGAGTGGTGCCGTACCTCGAGAAGCTCGGCTTCGACATAGTCGGCTACGGCTGTATGACTTGTATTGGTAACTCGGGCCCTATCGACGACAATATCGCCAACACCATCGAAAAGGTAAGAGGTCTTGCCTTAAAATAAGGTATCTATGTGAAAAAAAAAAAATTAAAACAAGACACTGAACCTTATGACGACCTCCGTGGCGCAGTGCGTGCGCTGTCGCATTATAAAGTTGGAGGTCCTGGGTTCGATTCCCGGCTCGAGTCTATTCTGGTAGGAGGCTTGCTTCACTAGTTGCCACCCTACCGACAAAGACGTGTCGCCAGGCGATTTAGCGTTCCGACACGATGTCGCGTGGAAACCAATTAGGAGCGTGGGTTTACCATACTCCTGACAGGTTAGCCCGCTACCATCCTAGACTGCATCATCACTTACCACCAGAGATAGATAGATTTGTACTAGCTGGGTCCCGCGACTTCGTTTATGCAGGATTAGTATTTCGAGTAGCTTATATTAGCGTGGCGTTGAAAAGAACTAACATTATGAAATTAAAATTATCACGCAGATGGTAGATTTTTTCCTACTTACTTGACACTTACCGTCATATTTTGGACAATTCTCTCAATATCTTTTTTAACTAATTAAAATATCACTTGCTTTAACGACGAAGGAAAACATCGCGAGGAAACCTGCACGCCTGAGAGTTCTCCGTAATGTTCTCAAAGGCGTGTGAAGTCTGCCAATCCGCACACGGCCAGCGTGGTGGACTATGGCCGAACCCTTCTCATATTGAGAGGAGACCCGCGCTCTGTAGTGAGACGGTAATGGGTTGATCATGATGATGATGACTCTATATCTTGATTGTTGATGTGGTTACCTGGCTAATTTTGTTGTGGGCTTCTTCTTAGACCGGGGCGCGTTTGGAACCCTCATAGCTTTAGTTTTAAGTTTACGAATGTAGTAATTTATTTAATTGTAATGTAATCAAATCAATACTATGTAAATTATTGACGCGTCAAAAGCGCCTTTTAAAGGACTATTTCAATAAAGATTATTTGAATTTGATGTAAATTAATTTGATTTATCCTCGGTTTTGGTATAGAACGAGCTGGTCTGCTGCGGGGTGCTGTCGGGGAACAGGAACTTCGAGGGTCGCATCCACCCCAACACCAGGGCCAACTACCTGGCTTCACCGCTGCTGGTCATAGCGTACGCCTTAGCCGGCACCGTCGATATTGACTTTGAGACTCAGCCACTGGGTAAGTCATGTTTAGTTACGTCTTAGACGTTACTTGGTAAGTCATGTTCACTTTTAGTTGCGTCTTAGACATTACTTGGTAAGTCATGTTCACTTTTAGTTGCGTCTTAGACATTACTTGGTAAGTCATGTTCACTTTTAGTTGCGTCTTAGACATTACTTGGTAAGTCATGTTCACTTTTAGTTGCGTCTAAGACATTACTTGGTAAGTCATGTTCACTTTTAGTTGCGTCTTAGACATTACTTGGTAAGTCTTGTTCACTTTTAGTTGCGTCTTAGACGTTACTTGGTAAGTCATGTTCACTTTTAGTTGCGTCTTGGACGTTACTGGGTAAAGCATGTTCACTTTTAGTTGCGTCTTAGACGTTACTTGGTAAGTCATGTTCATTTTTAGTTGCGTTTTTGATCTTACTTGGTAAGTCATGTCCATTTTTAGTTGCGTCTTAGACGTTACTGGGTAAGTCATGTTTAGTTACGTCTTAGATATTACTGGGTAAGTCGTGTTCAGTTTTAGTTGCGTCTTAGACATTACTTGGTAAGTCATGTTCAGTTTTAGTTGCATCTTAGACATTACTGAGTAAGTCATGTTCACTTTTAGTTGCGTCTTAGACGTTACTGGGTAAAAGTAATGTTCACTTTTAGTTGCGTCTTTGACATTACTTGGTAAGTCATGCTCACTTTTAGTTGCGTCTTAGACGTTACTGGGTAAGGCATGTTCACTTTTAGTTGCGTCTTAGACATTTTAAACTAATTATGATTTTAGCCCAATACCTTTTAGTTGTATAGCTTAGCCACTTTTAGTTCTATAGTAACTTTAAGACTCGAATTTTAGTTATCGACGTATGTTCATCAGTGTAGTATCAGTACGCCCTTTTAGTTATACAGTTTAGTCACTTTTAGTTTTAAAGTAACATTAAGCCTCGTTTAGTCAATTTTAGTCTGTTCCCGACGTATGTTCATCAGTGTAGTATCAGTTACCCCTTTTAGTTCTACAGTTTAGTCACTTTTAGTTTTAAAGTAACATTAAGCCTCGTTTAGTCAATTTTAGTCTGTTCCCGACGTATGTTCATCAGTGTAGTATCAGTTACCCCTTTTAGTTCTACAGTTTAGTCACTTTTAGTTTTAAAGTAACATTAAGCCTCGTTTAGTCAATTTTAGTCTGTTCCCGACGTATGTTCATCAGTGTAGTATCAGTTACCCCTTTTAGTTCTACAGTTTAGTCACTTTTAGTTTTAAAGTAACATTAAGCCTCCTTTAGTCAATTTTAGTCTGTTACCGACGTATGTTCATCAGTGTAGTATCAGTACGCCCTTTTAGTTATACAGTTTAGTCACTTTTAGTTTTAAAGTAACATTAAGCCTCGTTTAGTCAATTTTAGTCTGTTCCCGACGTATGTTCATCACTGTAGTATCAGTTACCCCTTTTAGTTCTACAGTTTAGTCACTTTTAGTTTTAAAGTAACATTAAGCCTCCTTTAGTCAATTTTAGTCTGTTACCGACGTATGTTCATCAGTGTAGTATCAGTACGCCCTTTTAGTTATACAGTTTAGTCACTTTTAGTTTTAAAGTAACATTAAGCCTCGTTTAGTCAATTTAAGTCTGTTACCGACGTATGTTCATCACTGTAGTATCAGTTAGCCCTTTTAGTGGTACAGTTTAGTCACTTTTAGTTTTAAAGTAACATTAAGCCTCGTTTAGTCAATTTAAGTCTGTTACCGACGTATGTTCATCAGTGTAGTATCAGTTAGCCCTTTTAGTGGTACAGTTTAGTCACTTTTAGTTTTAAAGTAACATTAAGCCTCGTTTAGTCAATTTAAGTCTGTTACCGACGTATCACCATTTTAGTACCTCTCTAATGACATAGATGTACCCAGTAGACAGTAGTTTGACATTATGGTATGCTAAGTTATTGACAGTATACTGTTTCTAGGTAACCGTGCGGACGGAACACCAGTGTTCCTTCGGGAGATTTGGCCGACTAGAGCCGAAATTCAGGAGGTGGAGAACAAATACGTCATTCCTGGAATGTTTAAGGAGGTATAAACACAAACACACACACACACACACGCACGCATGCTCACACGCACACACGCATGCACGCACGCATATACAAGCACGCGCACACGGAGATACACACACTCGCACGCACGCACGCTCGCACGCCCATGCACACACACACGCACACACTCACATGCTTACACTGCGTGTTAGAAAGTAAGCTAGTAGAAAAGTCCTATTTTAATGTAAAGGATTATGTTAATTATAAACAAGCTTGGGTTATTAATAAGTTCTATTAAATAGTATATTTAGTTAGTTAACTAGTTTATTATATTTGTCGGCGCGAAGGAGTTATTAACTTCATTCAGCGGCGCCAACAACCTCAAGAATTCAATAATTACCCACATTCGAACTCTTGATGATTTTGCTAACACAATTTAGACAGTCAATCAATTTTGTACAAGCATGCTTTGCTATAAATACGGGCGATCGATGTCTTTCGAGGCATTCTTGCTCGAGACGTCGGACTGTTCGGATCTCTTAGTTATTGTCGCAATAAAAACGTAAACCCGCAAGTTGTGGTTTTAATTACTATGAGCGAAAGTAAACAAAATCGTGACGTCAGCAATGCTGACGTCACTCTTACTTAAAACTACTCTGACGCCCTTGACTCGTCATATTAAATAGGTGATGGGTTGATCATGATGAGATACGTTTTTAAAATTCTTCAGTCAGTTAGTGACAGATTAAATATATTTATAATGATGTTTGACAGGTATACGAGAGGATAGAAGAGGGTTCCTCTTCGTGGCAGGCCCTGGACGTCCCCCAGGGCAAACTGTACGGATGGGACCCCAACTCCACCTATATCAAGAGACCACCCTTCTTTGATGGTATGACCAAGGTAAAAAAATACATCTCAAGTTCAATCTATACTAATATAATAAATCATGAATGTTTAACTAGTTGTTACCTGTTTGTTTGTTTGTATTATTTAAAACGAATAACCTAAATGCCAATTTTCATGTCCCTAACTTCAAAAACATAGACCCTCTTGCAAACTTCTAACCCCATTTCACCCCTCTTGGGGTAGATTTTCGTAATATTGATTGTACAGATCTTTATTATTTATAATTAACAACTTAGTTGCCAGTTTTCATGTATTTATTTATTAACTTCAAAAATATAGGATTTCATACAAACTTCCAACCCCCATTTCAACCCCTTAGGGATGGATTTTCTCAAAACCGTTTCTTAGCTGACCTCTACTTCATAAAAGGAATCTACCTTCCAAATTTAAAGTTCGTATGTTTTATAGTTCCTGAGATATCGTGATAATCAGTGAGTGGTATTTCGCTATTATATATATATATATATAGATATATATATATTAATGGATGTTTCTTTCTATACGTGTGTCAGTTAAGTGAGATGGTCTGCCATGTTTCTGTGTTCCAGGAGCTGCCGCCGATCCGCAGCATAGAGAACGCTCGCTGCCTCCTCCTGCTGGGCGACTCCGTGACCACCGACCACATCTCGCCCGCCGGCTCCATCGCCAGGAACTCTCCCGCTGCGAGGTTCCTTGCTGACAGAGGGTGAGTCAACTAAGTTCGAGGTACAAGTTTCAGCGTTTGTAGACCTCCCCACTAGGAGCACAGGTATTGCAGGGGGTCAGTCTGCGGAGGACCCCCAAAACCCCCCTCCCCAATTCTAATTCTCTTCTTCATCCGGCTCGAAGGACCATAAACATTTAGGGTTTGTTCTACGATCTTGAGATGATACTGGTGCTGATAGTGGAGATGATAGGCTGATACGTGATAGGGTGCGGCTAATGAAACAAGATTCACTGCTGATATATAATAATTTAACGCACACATTGATAATAACTACGAAACTTTTTTATCCACTACAAGACAAGACCGTCTGGCCGATCGCCTAGCTGGTGAACTGATTAGGTGAAATCACTGACTGGCCTTCCGCTTGCAACCGTTATTGGAAAAGCCGAGGACTGTACAGAGTGGAAGGCTTTATAGGCTATTTAGGCTGTCGCATTATAAAGTTGGAGGTCCTGGGTTCGATTCCCAGCTCGAGTCTGGTCTGGAGGGAGGCTACCACCCTACCGACAAAGACGTGTCGCCAAGCGATTTTAGCGTTCCGGCACGATGTCGCGTAGAAACCAATTAGGAGCGTGGATTTACCATACTCCTTACAGGTTAGCCCGCTACCATCCTAGACTGCATCATCACTTACCACCAGGTGAGATAGCCGTCAAGGGTAAACTTGTAGTGGCACTTTCATGTGGACTCGACCTTCAGCAATGAAGTGTGCGACCAAGAAGGGAATGTTTTGCGATGCGTGTTGTGGTGTCGATAAGCAGTCAGGTGTTGCATCCCCAGGCTGACTCCTCGCGAGTTCAACTCGTACGGCTCCCGGCGCGGCAACGACGCGGTGATGTCCCGGGGCACGTTCGCCAACATCCGGCTGCTCAACAAGATGGCGCCCGCGCCCGGCCCGCGCGCCGTGCACCAGCCCTCGCAGCAGCTCATGGACATATTCGACGCGGCCGACCGGTGAGCCTTGCGTTACCTCCATTACCATTAGTTACCCCCCCTCCAATAAGTTATCCGTGCTGTAAGTTATCCCTGTTCCCATTAGTTACTCCCGTCCCTATGAGTTACACCCGTCCCCATAAGTTTTCCCCGTTCTCATTAGTTATTCGCCCTCAATGAGTATCTCCGTCACTATGAGTTACCCCCGTCCATATAAGTTATCCCAGTCCCCATTAGTTAATTGCGGCACAATGAGTTATACCTTTCTCTATATTTTATCCCCGTCCCCATTAGTTTATCGCGTACCAATGAGTAAACCCCGTCCATAAAAGTTATCCCCGTCCCCATTAGTTTGGCGTACCAGCGAGTAACCCCCGTCCATATAAGTTATCCCCGTCCCCATAACTTTTGCTTACCAGTGAGTAACCCCCGTCCATATAAGTTATCCCCGTCCCCATTAGTTTCGCGTACCAGTGAGTAACCCCCGTCCATATAAGTTATCCCCGTCCCCATTAGTTTTGCGTACCAGTGAGTAACCCCCGTCCATATAAGTTATCCCCGTCCCCATTAGTATCGCGTAACAGTGAGTAACCCCCGTCCCTATAAGTTACCCCCTTTCCTATGAGTTACCCCCGTCCCCATGCAACCTGCGTCTAATATCACTTCCTTTCGCGCTTTCCTCTTAACTAACCTAACATCAACATTACAATATCAATACACATACTCTTATTTATACATATATTCTTAATTAAGCATACCTTGAAAAAAAAAAGACGGGTTGCACTCCGGGAGTGCCGGCAGAAGTGAAAACTTGATTATTAACGTTGAGCATGTTTGATATTTTGGAATGGTTAGGGAATAATTTTGCACCAATTGCTTTATCAGTATAAAAGTACTATCATTTATGTGGTAGAATACAATATTCATTTATTGCGCTATCGTACACAAACATGACAATTTATATTACATTAAAAATTTAACACTTTAAAACTATTACAATTATTTTACATTAAAAAGTTTATCTATATCAATTTCCATATTTTAAGCACTTTACATTCACGAATTTTACGAATACACAACAATGTGATCACTACACAGACGGTCGAGCCATCAGCTGTCACCATCCATGGATGCGCGTGGCACGCTGTAACATACACGAACATTGCTGCGCTGCCTAAACGAAACAGTAGGCCCAGGCATACATTTTCGCCGCGCCGTAGAGAGGGGATAGCTGTCTACCCTCCATCCGTCTTACGCTTTTTCGATCAGGTCACGTGTCCTGACGCGAGTTTAAGATTTTATACCCATTACAGAAAAAGTGCTCAACGCCGCTAAAGAAGTTTTCACTTCAAAAAAAAATGTAATCGAACCAATTCAAATGAGACATTCATCTTTTTCATTTCAAATTCACTGTCATTTCATTTTCACTTTAATTTCTTATTCGTTTCATTTTATAGTGGCCTAAATTTACGCATCTCCTGAGTTATCGACGCTAATAAAATGATACATTCATGTTTTCATTTCATTTTAAATTCACTTTCATTTCATTTCACTTTCATTGAATTTTCACTTTAATTTACTATTCGTTTCATTTTAAATTGGACTCAATTTACGCATCCCTTTTGTTATCGACGCTAATTAAAATGAGACATTCATCTTTTTCATTTAATTTTAAATTCACTTTCATTTCATTTCACTCTCAGTTTCATTTCATTTGCATTTCACTTTCATTTCCTATTCGTTTCATTTTATATGGGACCAAATTGACAGTTGCATATTTGTCCACAGATACTCGAAGGAAAACGTGCCTCTTATAGCGATAGTGGGCAAAGACTACGGATCTGGATCGAGTCGAGATTGGGCCGCTAAGGGGCCCTTCCTATTGGTGAGTTGGGAAGACTTTGGTTTAGGACCTCCGTGAAATTCTGAAACTTTGAATGTAGATATTTTATACACTCTATTTACATGAAGGTTCCTTTTTATCGCGGAAAGATCATTGTTAGTGAGGATTATTGGAACGAAGTTCCTTATCGCGCGTTGTGAAAGCGGGCTAGACGGAAAAAATTCTTACGAAAAGTTGTCACGACACTTTTATTATTTTCATATTTTAGATATTTTCATTTCTATTTCGCATTGAAGTGTGGTGTCGCGACGATTATTTTTGTTGAGTGTATACAGGTTTTTTGTAAATAAAAAATAATAAAAAAAATAATAATAATGAATCCTGACAGTGTTTCTGCACAAGTTCCAGATATTGCTGATGGAGTACAAAATTGAGCCTACTGATTAAGTTTATATAACATTATATTTGTTAATAATAAAAAAAATATATTATAATAACTTAAATAAAATAAAATTTTATTACAATTCCTTCACTAATTAATCGAAAGGAACTTCGTTCCATCCGGGTGTCCCTTGACCCCTTCAAGTTTTTTTTATTTATATATAGGCGCAACAATATTTTAAAATTAAAAGTTAATTTATATTTTTAATTGATAAAAATCATTAATTAATTTTCTAACTGTTTTGTAAACAAATCCCCCACTCTCAATTTAGTTATATATACGAATATTCATTATCTCTCGAGTCATTCCGACACTAGTAGTCGAACAATACGGAGGTCTGAGTTATTGTTGTCGCTCATCTAGATTAAATAAACGATATTTCAGGTAGGTACCTATAGTTTAATTTCCTGTCACTATCATCATCATCATGAACAACCCATTACTGGCTCACTACAGAGCACGGGTCTCCTCTTAATATGAGAAGGGTTCGGCCATAGTCCACCACGCTGGCCATGTGCGGATTGGCAGACTTCACACGCCTTTGAGAACATTACGGAGAACTCTCAGGCGTGCAGGTTTCCTCACGAGGTTTTCCTTCACCGTTGAAGCAAGTGATATTTTTTTTTTGTCACTGCAAAGTGATAATGATATGTATGCAGTACAGTTTGCCTGGTTTTTGCGAATTAAGGCAAATTGAGCCTTACGTTTATTGTAAGAGAAGCTAGATAAGAGAAGAGAATATAAGATAGCTCTTAACATAATTTTAAGTGGCAGATGGTGAAAGCAATAAGAAAATTTATCTGGCTAAGTTTGTTGTGGGCTTCTTCTTAAAGCAGAGCGCGTTTGGAACCCTCATAGCTTTAGTTTTAAGTTCACGAATGTAGTTATCACCATCGAATCACTGCTATGTAAATTATTGACGCGTCAAAAGTGCCTATTAAAGGACTATTTGAATTTAAAATTTACTACCCTCATATATGCTCGATGTTCTTCATCATCAGGGCATCAAGGCCGTGATCGCAGAGTCGTTCGAGCGCATCCACCGGTCGAATCTGGTCGGCATGGGCATCATGCCACTGGAGTTCCTGCCCGGGGACAACGCGGAGACGCTGGGGCTGACCGGGACGGAGCAGTACTCCATCAACGTCCCAGATGAGCTGGTGCCGCTGCATTTACTAACTGTTCAGGTATATATGACGTGACCACCGTGGCACATTGCGTGCGCTGTCACATTATAAATTTGGAGGTACTGGGTTCGATTCCCAGCTCTGATCTGGTGGTACAGTGCTTTCGTTGCTGTATTATAGTGGGAGGTCCTGGGTTCGAGTCCTGGGAGGCTTCGGCCTTAACTAACAACCGTTACGTTCGTTAATTAGGCAATTTAGCCTTCTAGTATTATATATATATATATATATATATATATATATATATATAGTATTTAGTCTTCGATGACAAGTAGAAACTAATTAGAAGAATGTCTTCAATCACCAATTGTTATCACCATCTCACATAATAAATAATAAATTATAGTACCTATGGAGATAGAGCAATTCACAGCCAAGCTTTTTATCGTTTATATAATCCTTAATATCTTAATATGATTTTTCTACAAGCTTTCGTTGTATAAAAACTTTGAACTTATTGATAGATAGGATTTTAATAGGTAGGTAATTCTATATACGTATTCATATTATAAAAGTGACAGTGTGTCTTCGTCACTCAATCACGCAAAAACGCCTGAACGGATTCGGATGAAATTTGGCGTGCATGTAGCCTTTGACATGGAAAAGAACATAGGCTACTTCAAGATATCAATCTTGGAGATGTCTATCAATAAGTTAATAGGTGATTTGTTATATAATAAAACACAATTTCCTTTTGGGTTCCAATCCAATTGGGTTGAACGTTTGACTCGTAAGGTATTTTTGTATGTCTGTTTGTATGACGTGGCCGTTTTCTCTTCTACCCTCGAGTTCAAATGTGGGTAATTATTGAATTCTTGTTGTTCTTGGCGCCGCTGAATGAAGTTAATAACTCCTTCGCGCCGGCATATATATATATATATACTAGTTGACCCGGCAAACGTTGTTTTGCCATAAATTATTTCTAATTTTAGTCGAATTAGAGTGGAAAACATTTACAATAAAGACGAAAACTGTTCAGTTTTCGACCGGAGAGGAAAAATGATTTAATTACTAAAATGGCTATTAAAAAATAAGGGTTGATCGTAGAAGGGTGAAAATTGAGGATTGTATGTATTTTTGTATATTGTATCATAAAAAAATAGAAATTAAAAATTTAGTCAAAAAAATAAAAAATAAAATTTAGGGGTGGACTACCCCTAACATTTAGGGGGATGAAAAATAGATGTTGGCCGATTCTCATAGATACCGGATAAGCACAAAAAATTTCATCAAAATCGGTCAAGCCGTTTCGGAGGAGTATGGCAACGAAAACTGTGACACGAGAATTTTATATATTAGATATATACACCCCCTCCCGCCCTTGTAACGTACCGTTCACTTTTTACAAGACAAATCCCCCCCCCCCCACCTCAAATTGCGTTACGTAGTAATGCTCCCTTATGTATGTTTGTATGTCTGTTTGTATGACGCATCCGTTCTTTTACCCTCGCCAGGTGGACAGCGGTAAATCATTCCAAGTCAAAGCTCGCTTCGACACCGAAGTTGATTTGACTTACTTCAGGAACGGCGGCATTCTTAACTACATGATCAGGAAGATGCTGTGATCTTCAGTTATGGTTGGATATACGGACAGTAATTGAGAGTTGTTGGATAACCATACATTGATTTACCACTAGCCGTAGATAGAGCGCGTCACACAAAAACAAGGCGAGAATTTGTCACCAATTAACTATACATTCCTACATATCATTACATCGATGTATTACAACCCGTCTAATACACGAGACATCTGGCCGTTATATTATCTATAGCGGCGCGTAGTGCTTTGTAATTCATTCGGATTATACGGCTCGAGTGTTAGAATCGTTGACTTTCGTCTAGCCTTGTCACACACTGGGGGAAAGGAGTGCACGCGTCGCTATTTGTGCACTACTTTTCCGTCACATTATTTGAGTGTTAATGATCGATCTACGGCTAGTGGTAAATCGATGGTTTCTTATTTTATTATATGGGTTCGGGTACGTTATGATATAGAATACAAAGTGTACTTTTGTAAAAACCATCGACTATAGACTTTAGCGCAGAATCATTGGTCTGGTGGGAGGCTTCGGCCGTGGCTAGTTATCACCCTACCGACGAAGACGTGTCGCCAAGCGATTTAGCGTTCCGGCATGATGTCGCGTACTAACCGATTAGGAGTATGGGTTTACCATACCCCTAACAGGTTAACCCGTTACCATCTTAGACCGCATCATCACTTACCACCGGGTGAGATTGCCGTCAAGGGCTAACTTGTAGTGGATAAAAAAATAAAAAAAATCATCATGATCAACCCATCGCCGGCTCACTACAGAGCGCGGGTCTCTTCTCAATATGAGAAGGGTTCGGCCATAGTCCACCACGCTGGCCGTGTGCGGATTGGCAGACTTCACAGGCCTTTGAGAACATTACGGAGAACTCTCAGGCGTGCAGGTTTCCTCACGATGTTTTCCTTCACCGTTGAAGCGAGTGATGTTTTAATTGTTTAAAAACGCACATAACTCCGAAAAGTTAGAGGTGCGTGCCCGGGTTCGAACCCCGACTTCGAACCTCTGATTAGGAGGCTGACGTCCTTACCACTAGGCTATCACGGCTTCAGCACAGAATATGGTAATCAACCAAATGTTGTAAAATTTACGTAGTAACGGCACACGAACGCGTTATGCCAGACGCCGTGACGGCACAGGGTCGATTTTACAGCTAATGCGCCCTAAGAGATATTTCAGTCCTAAAATTATAATTATGATTGCGCGAACAGCAAGTCGCGTGACGGCACAGAATAACGTCGTGCCGTGTGCCGTGACGGAGTAACTTCGTTTTGCATCCATAATTGCGCCATTAGATATTTCACATCAGTCAATCTGCCACTCAACCAGTATATTTGCAAGTCAGTCAATCAGTCTATCTGTCAGTCAGTCAGTCTATCTGCCAGTCAGTCAGTCAGTCAGTGAAAGGGGAGTTTGTATAAAAAGCTGTCCAAAAGTGGCTTATTTAAATGCTTCATATTGCGGTTTTGGAACGTAATGTTATCACAGAGGTAGTTATAAGAGTTTATACAATATTATATTTGTTTAAATAAAAATATATTTTGTTGTAATTTTGAGTTTTATTTAAACATCGCCTAATGTTGCTTTAAATGCTTATTTTTGAAAATTAGGTGTGGAATTAATATGACGGCAGTCGGAGAACAGCGCCATCTTTTTTTTTATATATATATAGCGAGCAAAATGCAGGCGGGTCACCTGATGGTAAGTGATTACCGCCGCCCATGAACATTTGTAGCACCAGAGGAACCGCCAATGCGTTGCTGGCCCTTGAGCAATTTGTTAATCCGCCCTTTGAAGATCCCCATATTATAACCATTAGGGAACACAGAAGATGGAAGCTGGTTCCACAATTTGCGGGTGCGTGGCAGAAATGACCTGGAATAGCGAGTGGTGGAAGAGGACCAGGCATCTAGTTTCAGAATCATGTACGACAGACAAGAGAGTGGGATCGCCCCCTCTTTTTACGCAACACTAAGTGACGTATGCAAGTTCTTAAAGACGCATTCATTGCATTGATCGGTGGTCGAGATGCGGTAGTGCATAGTCGTACTTGGTGGAGCTTATAGTCTGCTCCTTATAAATTACCATACTTATAATTGTAAATCTGTTCTACCAAGAGTATCTGGTCTCTTTGCTCGAAACTATCCAAGTCTACCCAAATTACCGACGAAGACACGCACCCGCCCTTGTTTCGCCGTAGTCATCCTATATATAAAATGAAAACAACTTATTGACTTAGTCACTGACTACGAAGAAATGAAAGTTGACGACCGTGGCGCAGCTCTGTCCTATCATGAAGTTAGAGGTCCTGGGTTCGATTCCCGGCTCGAGTTTGATCCGGTGGAATCTTCTGCCGTGGTGCCGACTAGAATGTGTCAAGCGATTTAGCCAGTTAGAACCAAATTAGGAGTATGCGTTTACCATATCCCTAACAGGTTACTACCATACTACCGACTGCATTATCACTTACCATCATGTGTGATTGCCGTCAAGGGCTAACTTTTAACTAAGTTTAGTATTAATTAATGAAGTGCTCGCCACTGCACTACATGCTTGCTTGAAAACACTGTCTTGAAAGGTGGGAGGCTTCGGCCGTGGCTAGTTACCACCCTACCGACAAAGACGTGTCGCAAAGCTATTTAGCGTTCCGGCACGATGTCCCGTAGAAACCAATTAGGAGTGTGGGTTTACCATACACCTAACAGGTTAGCCCGCTACCATCTTAGACAGCATCATCACTTACCACCAGGTGAGATTGCCGTCAAGAGCTAATTGTAGTGGATAAAATAAAATAAATAAATACAAAACTTGGAGGTCCAGGGTTCAATTCCCGGCTTGTTAGTTGAACTTACAGTGTTACTATACTCGATAGCGACTACGAGCTTGCAAATCTTATACTTATAGTTACAGGATGTATATCAAAGAAAGTTTTCTGTTTATAACTATTAAGTAAAAATATTATAACTGTAGAAGTTTCAAAATAGCGAATGTTTACAAAACATAAGTCTGCTTACTATCTTCATTAATTTTTCAGTCTGTGAAGTGTTCAAGTAAGTTTAAGACTGGTATTTTCACACTTTTTTTTTCTCGCCCTTATCCCCGAAGCGGTGATAGCCTAGAGGTTAGGGCGTCAGCCTCCTAATCAGAGGTCGGCGGTTCGAATCCGGGCACGCACCTCTAACTTTTCGGAGTTATGTACGTTTAAAAACAAAATTAAAATATCACTTGCTTCAACAAATTGTGAAGGAAAACGTCGTGAGGAAACCTGCACGTCTGAGAGTTCTCCGTAATGTTCTCAAAGGCGTGTGAAGTCTGCCAATCCGCACATGGCCAGCGTGGTGGACTATGGCCGATCACTTCTCATATTGAGAGGAGACCCGTGCTCTGTAGTGAGCCGAGAATGGGTTGATCATGATGATGAGTAATAGTTGTTTATTGTACTGATTGTGTAAATAATACTAGAAAAATAAATTTGACTGTCTGTCTGTCACTAGATAGTTGAAATTTGAACACAAAGTAGGCAAATGTATTTAAAATGCTAGAGGCGGGCAGCCCTACCGCATGCTTACGTACCGCGCGGCTGTAGGCATTTATTTCAAAGATAAGGCCGAGTTTCAATTTTGTATACATAATATTACCGTGTCACAGGAATGCATGGGATGTCGCAGGTGTTTCGGACATAGTTATCGACAGTTGTTCCGTCATTTCGGGGCCAGCCGTTGTCAGTGTGTTTTTAAGCGACCAAAAACGAAATGGTTGTGACTATAAGGTGCGTTTATTCGCTGATTTGTTTGCGAGTGGCGCTGGCAATGGACTCGCAGCTGGTAGACCTGCTGACTCCTGTACCACAGCTGGGGGAGAAGTGCGGCTATGATGTAAGTATTTTTATTTTGCCTTATTATGTAAGCGTTGACTGAGTTGATTGACCGCTTTTGATAGAGTGAACGTTCATTCTTTCTGATGTTGGAATGTAAAATGCAATTATTTATTTTATATACACTACAAGTTAGCCCTTAACGGCTATCTCATCTGGTGGTAAGTGATGATGTTGTGTGGGATGGTAGCGGGCTAATACACAAACTCTCAAGTGGTTTCTACACTAAATCGCTTGGCGACACGTCTTTGTCCGTAGCGTGTTAACTAACAAGCCGGGAATTGAACCATGGACCTCCAAGTTTATAATTATTTATTTTATTCTATCCACTACAATTAGCTCTTGACGGCAATCTCACCTGGTGGTAAGTGATGATGTAGTCTAAGATGGTAGCGGGCTAACCTGTTAGGAGTATGGTAAACCCACACTCCTAATTGGTTTGTATGCGACATCGTGCCGGAACGCTACATCGCTTAGCGACACGTCTTTGTCGGTAGGGCGGTAACTAGCTACGGCCGAGGCCTACCTCCAGACCAGACTCGAGGCGGGAATCGAACCCAGGACCTACAACTTTATAATGCGACAGCGCGCGCACTGCGCCACGGAGGTCAAAAATTTTATTGAAAAAGTAACACGATATTCATATTCATTTCGACGACCTCCGAATCTGAAATATAGACTTGTTGAAGTGAAACTTCTTTAGAATCGTAGTTTTTTTTTTTCGGACTGTCTATTAGCTGTACTAACCCTATTGGTTGCGACAGCGTAACCGGGCTGTTTAACCTGGTACGTGCGTAACGTAGATCTGCACAGAGACCTAGAACTTGACACTATCGCTCAGCACTTAAAGAAACTCTCGAAAAGCTATTTCGAGCAATCAATCCAACACCCCAACCCTCTCGTAGTTGCGGCTTCTTTTTACTCCCCCGAGCACTAAGCGATCCCCTCCGAAAGAGGAGACCTAAACACATCCTTCACGACCCTGACGATCAGATGACTACTGACAACATACTCGTACCACCTACCACACAATCATACGCTTCATGGCGAAGACGAGGTCCCCGCTATCTTACGTCATCCGGGCGTGGGCTCCACGGCCTCGGAGACGTACGGAACACTCTCCGTCCGACCCCCCCGTTATCTCAAACGTCGCCTAAGCCGAGGTTCGGCCTCTTAGGCAGACGTTCCCTTAGTTTTTCGAGCCCTAGTGCTCAAAATTTCTTCTGGCAGAGCTTCTTTCCGAAGCTCGCCAAACAGCCCGGTTACGCTGTCGCAACCAATAGTCAGTCCGAAAAAAAAGTAAGTATACATTGAATTTAGTCTGTTTTTTAGCTAAGCATAAAACTTGTATTGTTAATCTAAGTTTTATTTTAAGTTTTATGTAAAATAGTTAAAATATACAATTCATGATAAACATATTTAAATAATAAAAAAAAAAACTTGTATTACAGAGTTGCCCCTCTCTCAAAGACGGTTGGATTAACGTCCATGTGGTACCTCATTCACACGGGGAGCTTGGCTTGGCGAAAACCTTTGTCGAGTACTACACCGGAGGTGAGAATCTGAACCAGTGTATATCCCATATGCGATGCCCCATCAAAAAATCCATTCACCATCATCATGATCTACCCATTACCGGCTCACTACAGAGCGCGGGTCTCCTCTCAATATGAGAAGGGTTCGGCCATAGTCAACCACGCTGGCCATGTGCGGATTGGCAGACTTCACACGCCTTTGAGAACATTATAGAGAACTCTCAGGCGTGCAGGTTTCCTCACGATGTTTTTTTCTTCACCGTTGAAGCAGGTGATATTTTAATTGCTTAAAAACGCACTAAACGGAAAAATTAGAGGTGCGTGCCCGGATTCGAACCGCCGACCTCTGAATAGGAGGCTGACGTCCTTACCACTAGGCTATCACAGCTTTATAAAAAAACCATTAGCTAGATAGATTACGATTTGACGACCTCCGTGGCGCAGTGCGCGCGCTGTCGGATTATTAAGAGGTCCTGGGTTCGATTCCCAGCTCGAGTCTGGTCTGGTGGGAGCCTTCGCTGTGGCTAGTTACCACCCTACCGACAAAGACGTGTCGCCAAGCGATTTAGCGTTTCGGCACGATGTCGCGTAGAACCAATTAGGAGTGTGAGTTTACCATACAGCTGTGATAGCCTAGTGGTAAGGACGTCCGCCTCCTATGCGGGACCCTGGCGACCAGAATACCTACTAATATATTCACCCACTAATGGTCCTTCGCGTCGCCTGAGAGCTGGATCATGAGAACACTTGCGCAAATTTTGTTCGGTCTACTAAACGGCACTACAAGTTTACGTACTAAGTTTTTAGCAAAGTTGGAGGTCCTGGGTTTGATTCCCGGCTCGAGTCTGGACTTATGAGAGGCTGTGGCTAGTTACCACTCTACCGACATAGACGTGTCGCCAAGCGATTTAGCGTTGCGGCACGATGTCGCGTAGAAACCAATGGAAGAGAAGAAGAATGGGCTAACCATACCTCTAACCATGTTCTAAGATTAGCCCGCTACCATCCTAGACAGCATCATCACTTACCATCAGGTGCCGTCAAGGGCTAACTTGCGGCATATAAAATAAAACAATAGTAAAATAAATTAATACTCTTTATTTCACACAAATTAGTGATAAACAACGTCAATGTTGGAGGCACGCACCTCTAACTTTTCGGAGTTATGTGCGTTTTTAAGCAATTAAAATATCACTCGCTTCAACGGTGAAGAAAAACATAGCGAGGAAACCTGCACGCCTGAGAGTTCTCCGTAATGTTCTCAAAGGCGTGTGAAGTCTGCCAATCCGCACACGGCCAGCGTGGTGGACTATGACCGAACCCTTCTCATATTGGGAGGAGACCCGTGCTCTGTAGTGAGCCGGCAATGGGTTGATCGCGATGATGATGATTATTGTCTATATTTCCAGATTCCTACGGCGGTGGGGCAAGAATTCGCATGAACTGGAAACTTATATTCGATTCCACGATATCTGAGCTGTGGGCGGAGAAACAGAGGAAGTTAGTGAAAGATTTCTTTAAACGATGTACCTACCTTTTTTTTTTTGTCGTGGTGGAAAAGCTTTATAGCCACTTCCGTCTTTGGCAGGGAGGTTATGTGGGACTGCCACCCATGGGTGGTCTACCCGAACTAAAAACCACCACGGCATGTCCCTCTCGCTGGTTTTACTGGACGCCCGGGGGACCCGTTGTATACTTCCCGATCGAAACGATGTATCTACCTACAACTTATAGTGAATCAAACTAAATCAAATGAAAATATCTTTATCTATTACAGGCATCTATGAATCGTTCATATACATTCTTAATACATTTTTCATTATTTATATATGTATATTTCATTTATTTATTATGATTAATTGGTAAATTATTATACATCAAACATTTTACATAAATATAAAATATTAAAATAAAATTAAAATCAAAATTAAAGGGTAAAAAACTTATAAAAACACCCAACATATATTATAACTCTACCCATATTTATAACTACGTGATCAAATAGAAATTAAGGATCAGAGTTACCGACATAGCTCAGCTAGTTGCGAAGCTGAAGTGGCACATAGCTCGGTGAACCGATGGACGTTGGGGTCCCAAGGTGCTGGAATGGCGACCCCGCACCGGTAAACGTAGCGTTGGTCGACAGGTGGACAGACGACATCGGTTAAATATTACTGTCAAATTTCCACTTTATTAGCTCGATACCAACTTGGACTGTATCATCACTTACCACCCGGTGAACTAGCAGACAAGGGTTTAATAAAGGATAACATTAATGAAGTAAAAGCAAACTTGTAGTACCGTTTAGTAGGCTGCACAAAATTAGTAACTCATTCAAAGGAAATTGCATTTTATTTAATAATAAATTACCTATTGATATCTCGGAGATGTCTATCAATAAGTTCAAAGTTTTTATAAAACGTAAGCTTATAGAAAAATCATATTACGATTTTAAAGGATTATATAAACGATAAAAAAGCTTGGGTGTAAATTGCTCTGTCTCCATAGGTACTATAATGTATTATTCATTATGTGAGATGGCGATAACGAAAAAAAAACCCGGCTAAGTTTGTTGTGGGCTTCTTCTTAGACCGGGGCGCGTTTGGAACCCTCATAGCTTTAGTTTTAAGTTTACGAATGTAGTTATCACCATCAACTCACTGCTATGTAAATTATTGACGCGTCAAAAGTGCCTTTTAAAGGACTATTTGAATAAAGATTATTTGAATTTGAAATTCATTTCAGATTCACAATATCGGGTAGCGAAACACCGTATTTCTTTCATTGGTGGGCTCGGAGAGACGGAACTGGTAAGTTGCCTAGTTCATTTTGACGACCTCTGTCGCTGTCGACGTCAACGTCGAGTCTGGTCTGGTGGGAGGCTTCGGCCGTGGCTAGTTACCAACCTACCGACTAAGACTTTTTATATTGTACACCACGTAAGTATAAGGTTAGAATTTTTTTTCATCCAAATCTACTCCCGAAGGGGGTAAACCAGAGGTTTAAAGTTTGTATGAAAGTCCTATGTTTTTTTAAATTTAGAGATACGAAAATCGGCAATTTGACATTTGCCTGTAGCTTACTTTCTGAAGCAGGGCATTGGCCGCACGGGTAACCTCAATCTCACGGGAAATCAGCAAATCTACGCAGACGAAGTCGCGGGCAATAGCTATTATATAGATATGTATCTAAATTTTGACGACCTCCGTGGCGCAGTGCGTGCTCTGTCGCATTATAAAGTTGGAGGTCCTGGGTTCGATTCCCAGCTCGAGTCTGGTGGGAGTCTTCACCGTGGCTAGTTACCGCCCTACCGACAAAGACTTGCCGCCAAGCGATTTAGCGTTCCGGCACGATGTCGCGTAGAAACCGATTCGGAGTATTGGTTTACCATACCCGTAACAGGTTATATCGCTACCATTTTAGACTGCATCATCACTTACCATCACGTGAGATTGCCGTCGAGGGCTAACTTGTAATGGTTAAAAAAACCTCTGTCGCTATCGACGTCAACGTCGAGTCTGGTCTGGTGGGAGGCTTCGGCCGTGGCTAGTTACCACCCTACCGACAAAGACTTTTCATATTGTACACCACAAAATATAGTACAAAATTATAATATACAGCAATGTCTTCCAGCAACCAATGGCGTTTAAAAATGCTGTGGAAGCATGGTGGGTGATGCAATAAATATAAAACAAACATATAACTATCATCATCATCATGATAAACACATTACAGAGCACGGGTCTCTTCTCAATACGAGTTTGGCCATAGTCCACCACGCTGGCCATGTGCGGATTGACAGACTTCACACGCCCTTGAGAACATTATGGAGAACTCTCAGGCGTGCAGGTTTCCTCACGATGTTTTCCTTCACCGTTGAAGCAAGTGATATTTTTTTTTTTTAAAAACGCACATAACTCCGAAAAGTTAGAGGTGCGTACCCGGATTCGAACCGCCGACCTCTGATTAGGAGGCTGACGCCCTAACCACTAGGCTATCACCGCTTCATGTTATACTTACATATTTATATTAATTTAGTAATAAGTTAGTGTTAAGATTTAAGAATTATAATTATGTTTTAGTTTCTTTTTAAAGGAAAAATAAAAGGTTTTTTTATTTATTTATTTTATGGACAGTACGTCGCATGGTGTACGAGCTGGTACGCCAAGGTCGTCTGCTGTTCGTCGGTGGGGGGTGGGGGATGGCCGACGAAGCGTCCACCAGCTATCAGTCCATCATCGACAGCTACACCTACTCCTTGAGGTAAATAGTCCGACAGACACCTTTTTTTTCCGGACTGTCTATTAGCTGTACAACCCTATTGGTTGCCACAGCGTAACCGGGCTTACCTGTTAGGGGCATGGTAAACCCACACTCCTAATTGGTTTCTACGCGACATCGTGCCGGAACGCTAAATCGCTTGGCGACACGTCTTTGTCGGTAGGGTGGTAACTAGCCACGGCCGAAGCCTCCCACCAGACCAGACTCGAGCCGGGAATCGAACCCAGGACCTCCAAGTTTTTAAAAACATGTACACGACACTCGCGCCTGAACAGTGCTCGGCGCAGAAAGGTCGCGCGCAAAAACGTAACGAGCTCACTCGCTCACTAAATTTTACTGCTCGTATTATTATCATACCGGGGACTAACTTGTAGCAAATAAAAAACAAAAATACATATTTTAATATTTACACTCCAGGTACTGTGTATAGACTTGTCTTTAATACCAATAATAACTGGTGTTTTCAATGAGAATTCTCCCCCGACCCAAGCGCTCCTCTCCAAAAGATATCCTTCACGACCCTGACGATCAGATGACTACTGACAACACACTCGTACCACCTACCACACAATCATACGCTACACACCGTCTTCACGGAGAAGACGAGGTCCCCGCTATCTTACGTCATCCGGACGTGGGCTCCATCCACGGCCTCGGAGACGTACGAACCACTCACCGTCCAACCCCCCCGTTATCTCAAACGTCGCCTAAGCCGAGGTTCGGCGTTACAGAAGGCGCCCTTAGGCAGCCGTTTCCTTAGTTTTTTCGATCCCTAGGGCTCAAAACTTCTTTTGGCCCAGAAACAGCCCGGTTACGCTGTCGCAACCAATAGGGTAAGGGTTAGCACAGCTAATAGACAGTCCGAAAATTAGAAAAAATTAGAATTCAACTACAATTACAATTTACTACATAAGTACCTGCTTCTTCTTATCATAAAAACCAGCTAGTGGACCCTATACTAGGTGATAGCCTGTATCGTAGGGTCCATAGGTACCTGTATCGGGTCACAATGGAGATTCTGTGGTTTTGATCAACAGAAAGATCAACGCGACGTTTCTGTCGTGCGCGCGACCGCTGGTCGCGTGGCAGGCGGACGCGTTCGGGCACTCGCGCGAGCACGCGTCGCTGGTCGCGCTGATGGGCTTCGACGCGCTGTACCTGAACCCGATCAGCTTCGACGACGAACTGCTGCGCATGGAGAGGCGGGCGCTCGAGTTTGTATGGCGGGGCAGCGACGACCTGGGTAATGAACGATTTTTATCCACAGAATTCGAGACGGAGGTTTAATATAGAACCCTCCAAATAAACGCAAATTGCATTTTTCAATCGAACATTAGAAAGAAAGAATGTATACTCGGTCTTTTCACTGCCTACTGTGCTGTGAGATTGAATAAAAGCGGTCAATGAACCCAGTCAACGCTCACATAACGAAGCGTTCAGTTACGTGATCTTAGACAGCTTCGACGACGAACTGCTGCGCATGGAGAGACGGGCGCTCGAGTTTGTATGGCGGGGCAGCGACGACCTGGGTAATCATCATGATCAACCCATTACCGACTCACTACAGAGCACGGGTCTCATCTCAATATGAGAAGGGTTTTGGCCATAGTCCACCACGCTGGCCATGTGCGGATTGGCAGACTTCACACGCCTTTGAGAACATTACGGAGAACTCTCAGGCGTGCAGGTTTCCTCGCGATGTTTTCCTTCACCGTTGAAGCAAGTGATATTTTAATTTTTTAAAAAAGCACATAACTCCGAAAAGTTAGAGGTGCGTGCCCGGATTCGAACCGCCGACCTCTGATTAAGAGGCTGACGCCCTCTAAGCTATGATAGATCAGTGGTTAGGGCGTCAGCCTCTTAATCAGTGGTCGGCGGTAAGCTGTGACCTGGGTAATGAGCGATGTTAATTCAAAAAATTCGAAAGCGCGGTTATAAGCGGTAACAGTAGTAAGAAATCACGTTTACTCGGTTATTTCGCTGACTACTTGTGCTGTGAGATTGAACACAAGCGGCCAATGAACCCAGACAACGCTTACACAAAACGGCATTTAGGAAGTTATTCGACGTGATATTCGACGCGCTTTATCTAAACCGAATAAGCTTCGACGACGAACAGACGAGCACGGAGAGGAGGACGCTGGAGTTTGTATGGCGGGGCAGCGACGACCTGGGTAATGAGCGATTTTTATTAAAAAAAAATCGAGGGGCGGTTCGATATATCCTTGCAATCAAACATTAGAAAGAAAGAATGTATACTCGGTCTTTTCACTGCCTACTGTGCTGTGAGATTGAACAAAAGCGGTCAATGAACCCAGTCAACGCTCACACAATGAAGCGTTCAGTTACGTGATCTTTGACGCGTTTTATCTCAACACAATCAGCTTCGACGACGAACTGCTGCGCATGGAGAGGCGGGCGCTGGAGTTTGTATGGCGGGGCAGCGACGACCTGATAGGATAAGTTTTATGCTGATGGTGGCCACCGAGGAGGTTTTATTGGGTAAAAATCCCACATAACCCGAGCTTTTCCCCAAAGCAATAGTCGGGTATCTCACTAGGAGATTCCCCCCCATAAAAAAAAGACGGGTTGCACTCCGGGAGTGCCGGCAGAAGTGAAAACTTGATTATTAACGTTGAGCATGTTTGATATTTTGGAATGGTTAGGGAATAATTTTGCACCAATTGCTTTATCAGTATAAAAGTACTATCATTTATGTGGTAGAATACAATATTCATTTATTGCGCTATCGTACACAAACATGATAATTTATATTACATTAAAAATTTAACACTTTAAAACTATTACAATTATTTTACATTAAAAAGTTTATCTATATCAATTTCCATATTTTAAGCACTTTACATTCACGAATTTTACGAATACACAACAATGTGATCACTACACAGACGGTCGAGCCATCAGCTGTCACCATCCATGGATGCGCGTGGCACGCTGTAACATACACGAACATTCGCGCAAGCGCCCTGCGCTGCCTAAACGAAACAGTAGGCCCAGGCATACATTTTCGCCGCGCCGTAGAGAGGGGATAGCTGTCTACTCTCCATCCGTCTTACGCTTTTTCGATCAGGTCACGTGTTTAAGATTTTATACCCATTACAGAAAAAGTGCTCAACGCCGCTAAAGAAGTTTTCACTTCAAAAATGTGTGCGTGTACTAGTGTACACACGTAAGAAGTGAAGCTTCTTTATGGCCTTATTTTTCGAAAAATGATCTACGTGCAACTTTCTAGAAATTGGTTAAATAAAGTTAAATTAGATAAAGTTTAAACAAAAGGATTTTATTATCATAGACATGAATCCAAATAATACAATTATTTCACTTTACCTTTTTGCTACTAAGATAATTACAGCATTTCATTAATTGTAATAGAATTATTACTATCATTGTCATCGTCATTATATATTTTTGTAATTAATGGCTTATGGTAACTGAAATATGAAATATATAGTTTACATTCCACGAAATTTAGTGACCGAGTAAAAACTCCATCAATTGTAGTGCCAGATCTTGTTGTTGACGTTTGAGGACTGTTTTTCATGGATAAATTCAATTTATCTTTCAGAAATTCAACTAGCTTCAAAGATTTTTCCGATGCAAAATTGACATTAAAATCTCCACTTAAAATCATCGGTATTTTTTAATTATTGTTGCCGAGTAAAGAGGCACCTTCACTTGTGTACGGCAACAATGAATGGTGAAGAAAATTAATAATATCGTCCAACTTCTGATTAGGAGATATATACAGTGCAACAATCAAAATTTTCATCCCATTTTCCATTTGGCATTGAGCCATACATAAATCACCAACTGCTGATGCTAGTGACCCATGAAAGTCAGGAGAAAAAACAGAAAAATCTATCGATGGAGTCACAACATTAACAACATCATTAGAATTATGATATATTCCTACACCTCCTGCTCTCGTGCTCAGCCGTTTAAATTTTGCAATGCATTTAAAATTAGTGATGTTTACTTGACTGTCATTGTTCAGCCATGTTTCAGATAGAACTAAAACATTTGAATTTTTCACAATTGAATCATCCAGGTCATCTATATGAGCTCTAAGACTTTGACAATTGAAAATAAAAAGTGACAAACCTCTTCTTTTGTTCATGAACTTAGTAACCGTGGTAGGGGCAAGAAAAAGATGGCGCGTAACGGAAAAATGTGACGCGTAACCAAAAAATGTGACGGTAAATTTTTTTCCAACGCCGATAAAGAAGTTTCACTTCAAAAAAGGACCCTCCAATTAAACGCAAATTGCATCTTACAATCGAACAGTAGTAAGAATTCACGTTTACTCGGTTATTTCGCTGCCTACTGTGCTGTGAGATAGTACAAAAGCGGTCAATGAACTCAGTTAACACTCACATAATAAGGCATATAGGAAGTTACGTGATCTCAGACGCGCATCAGCTTCGACGACGAACTGACGAGCATGGAGAGGCAGTATAATCAAAGAATTCGTGAGAGAAGTTTAATATATAACCCTTCAAATCAACGTAAATTGCATTTTACAATCGCATATTAAGAAGTAAGTACGTTCACTCGGTCATTTCGCTGCCTACTGTCCTGTGAGATTGAACAAAAGCGGTCAATCAACTCAGTCAACGCTCACACAATCAAGCGTGTTACGTGATTACTTGAGTAACGTGACTAATTCTTATATAATAAATATACTTTAGTATTATTTATGTAGACGATATTATATCAAAGCGCTCTATGACCAGATTCTAGTTCGTGGTCAGAGAAATTTGGCACTCGAGGCTACTTGTGAACGTTAGCGGTCAATCAACTCAGTCAACGATCATACATACATTTTGACGACCTCCGTGGCGCAGCGCGTGCGCTGTTGCATTTTAAAGTTGGAGGTCCTGGGTTCGATTCCCGGCTCGAGTCTGGTCTGGTGGGAGGCTTCGGCCGTGGCTAATTACCACCCTACCGACAAAGACGTGTCGCCAAGCGATTTAGCGTTCCGGCACGATGTCGTGTAGAAACCAATTAGGAGTATGAGTTTACCATACCCCTAACAGGCTAGCCCGCTGCCATCTCAAACCGCATCATCACTTACCATCAGGTGAGATGCCGTCAAGGGCTTACTTAACCGTACATTCCAGGTGCAGAAACAGATATTTACACCCACAAGCTATTCGATGGCTATTGGTCACCGCCGGGGTTCTGCTTCGGCAGCACGTGCGAGGACCCGCTCCTCGTCACCTCGGATAAGTTATTTAATAACGTCGATGAAAGGGTAAGTTTTGAAGTGTAAACTTTTACCCCAGTTGTGCGATATTTTGTACAGGCAGAACTTATCGGTTTGCGTCACTGACATACGACATGCGACATGCTGATAAATGAGTAACAACGACGATCGGCTTTAGTATAGGCTTACAATGCTGTTATCTTATATATAAAATTCTCTTGTCACAATGTTCGTTCCCATACTCCTCCGATACTGCTCGATCGATTCTTATGACATTTTTTATGCATATTATTAAATAAATAAAGCTATAAATATTTATCCTCTCAACAAAAAACTATGTAAAATACGTGTAAAAGTTACTCACAAAATAATACAGTGAAACTGAAAAACTGCTGGAAGTCTTAGGTTCGGATTAAGTTATAAAACGAATACACACACACACACACACACACACACACACACACACACACATACACTCAATCAGTTGTTCAATAATTTTAGGAGAGAACTGCCGCCTGAAATACAGGTATATACCTAAATCAGGGGCAGTAGATTATATTGCAGAAGTACATACATACATACACACATACATAATGCCACGACGCGACGCGATCAACTGCGAAGCGTTGCGACGCGACGGTAGCTTCCCCGCATTAATTTATTAGTTGTATTGTAATTGTAAGCCAAAGTGTTATGTTAATATTAAAACGAAATAAACGAAATATTCTGAGAATCGGCTGCTATCTATCTTTCAAACCCCTAAGTGAAGGAGTGTCACGCCAAAAAAAATATTTTTATTTTTTGGAATTTTGGAACGAAGTTCCTTATCGCGCGTTATGAAAGGGGGCTAGACGGAAAAAATTCTTACGAAAAGTTGTCACGACACTTTTTGTTGTTGTAAGCTGTGCGGCGTCGCATGTTTCTCTGTCTGTCTCTCTCTCTCTTATAGAAAGCAAGCCAGATATTTTCATTTCTATTTCGTATTAAACAGTGTGGTGTCGCGACGGTTATTTTTGTTGAGTGTATACAGGTTTTTTGTAAATAATAAATAATAAAAAATAATAATAATAATGAATCCTGACAGTGTTTCTGCACAAGTTCCGGATATTGCTGATGGAGTACAAAATTGAGCCTACTGATTAAGTTTATTATATTTGTTAATAATAAAAAAAATATTATTATAACTTAAATAAAATAAAATTTTATTACAATTCCTTCACTTAATTAATCGAAAAGAACTTCGTTCCATCCGGGTGTCCCTTGACACCTCTCAAGTTTTTTTTTATTAGGCAGATAAGGTTTTTGACGAGCACCGTGGCTCAGCGCGTGTGCTGTCACATTATGAAATTGGAGGTTCGATTCCCGGCTCGAGTCTGGTCTGGTGAGGTGAAAAAAAAACTGAGAAATTCCCCTCATGAATTTACCTTTCTAGAACTTATCCTTTGCTCATGATTTCCACGCAAAGAAGTCCATTTTGTGAGCCAAGTGAAACTAATGGAACCTAGTGACCTATGCTTTTATTTTTGGTTGACTGTGGTTCAGACATTGCAATGAAGTTGGTTAAAATATCATTAAGACTCCTTAGGTTTTTTGTTTACCGGCCGTGACCCGGCTAAGTTTGTTGTGGGCTTCTTCTTACAGCGTTTGGAACCCTCGTAGCTTTAGTTTTAAGTTCACGAATGTAGTTATCACCATCAAATCACTGCTGTGTAAATTATTGACGCGTCAAAAGTGCCTTTTAAAGGACTATTTTAGTAAAGATTATTTGAATTTGAAAAAACAAATTGAATTTGGGTTTGTCAGACGGTGAGATAAGAACCTGGTGGCCAATTTCCAGATCGAAGAATTCCTTGCACTGATACGACACCGCCAGTTGCCCCACTACACTACCAGGCACGTGATGGTGGTGATGGGGAGGAGGGGCGGGTACTACGACGCGAAGCTGTGGTTCGCGAACGTCGACAAGTTGATACAGTGAGTTCCCTACTCCGAACCTTGGACCAGGGTTGACAGTCAATCCGACATCCCAACCCTCTCGTAGTTTCGGCTTATTTTTACTCCCCCGACCTAAGCGCTCCTCTCCGAAAGAGGAGACCTAAACATATCCTTCATGACCCTGACGATCAGATGACTACTGACAACACACTCGTACCACCTACCACACAATCATACGCTACACACCGTCTTCACGGCGAAAACGAGGTCCCCGCTATCTTACGTCATCGGGACGTGGGCTCCATCCACGGCCTCGGAGACGTACGGACCACTCACCATCCGACCCCCCGTTATCCCAAACGTCGCCTAAGCCGAGGTTCGGCCTCAAAGGAGGCGCCCTTAGGCAGTCGTTCCCTTAGTTTCTTCGAGCCCTAGGGCTCAAAATTTCTTCTGGCAGAGCTTCTTTCCAAAGCTCGCCAAACAGCCCGGTTACGCTGTGGCAACCAATAGGGTTTGTACACCTAATAGGCAGTCCGAAAAAAAAAGGGTTGACAGGCAACAAAATCATTCTCTATAAACATTCTCTACAGACAGGGTAGACAGTGCTTTCAAGCAAGCATGTAGTGCAGTGGCGAGCACCGCATAAATGCAATGCGCCGTCGCCGGTGCGTCTTTAAGAACCTGCATACCCCACTTAGTGCTGCGTAAAGAGAGGGGGCGATCCAACTCTCAAATTTCAAATTCAAATTGGTTTATTGCATGAAAGTGGTACATTCATATCAAGATCTTAAGATTAAAGGGTAGCCTAACACATTCCGCCTAAAAGGCGTGCAACAAAAATCTTACAACGAAAAAACAATAATGTCAATTTAAAATAAGAGTTATGAAATCAAATAATAAAATGATATTAAATAGTAATAAAGATTTAAATATTAATTTAGGCTAAAATAAATTGTATACTGATTCGGAATGTCATAAACAAAATCGCAATCAATACCTGGACAATACCGTTATCCTGTAGAAACTCATTACCTACTTACTTACTGAAGGTATTCGGTAATTCCGTAATAGCATTATATATATCGTAACTCTCAGGAGCAGACTATACGCTGCACCAAGTACGACTATGCACTACCGCGACTCGACCAGCGATCAATGCAATGAATGCGTCTTTAAGAACCTGCATACCCCACTAAGTGTTGCGTAAAGAGAGGGGGAGATCCCACTCTCTTGTCTGTCGTACCTGGTTCTTAAACTAGATGGCGCTACTCCCTGATTGCCGCCATATATATTTTTTTCTTCCAGTAAATTAAACGAAAGAACGTACAAGAACAATGAAAAAATACACGCAACTTACTCCACGCCATTTTGTTATTTTAAAGCAGTATATGAAGATAAGTATGTTCAATTATTCAATAGTTTTTAAAAGCGTGGTCCACATGGCTCTTGAAGGTTATCTCAGCTGGTGGTAAGTGATGATTCTGTCTAGGATGGTAGCGGGCTAACCTGTTAGGAGTATGGTAAACAAACTCTCCTAACTGGTTTCTATGCGACATCGTGCCGGAACGCTAAATCGCTCCCACCAGACCACTCGAGTCGGGAATCGAACCAAAGACCTCCAACTTTGTAATGCGACAGCGCACGCACTGAAGAAGCTGTGATAGCCTAGTGGTTAGGACGTCCGCCTCCTAATCAGAGGTCGGGGGTTCGATCCCGGGCACGCACCTCTAAGCTATGTGCGTTTTTAAGCTATTAAAATATCACTCGCTTCAATGGTGAAGGAAAACATCGCGAGGAAACCTGAACGCCTGAGAGTTCTCCGTAATGTTCTCAAAGGCGTGTGAAGTCTGCCAATCCGCACATGGCCAGCGTGGTGGACTATGGCCGAACCCTTCTCATATTGAGAGGAGACCCGTGCTCTGTAGTGAGCCGGTAATGGGTTGATCATAGCTGTTTTTAAAACCCGTGTTAAGAAGCATTATCTGTCAATTTAATTTATATTTATTCCTTCTATAGTTTTATATTAGTATGTATTTATTACAGAAATTATTTATTTATAATATTTTTAATAGTATGTAATTATTACTACGTATATATGTATAAGTGTTGCGATTTCCCGTCTTTTATTTCTGTCGGCTTCTTACAAAAACGTGGCCTGGAAAAGATCGCTTTTAGTGATAAGGTCGCCTTTTGCTTTTATGTTATGTACTAGCTGTTGCCCGCGACTTCGTCTGCGTAGAATTGCTGATTTCCCGTGAGATTGAGGTTACCCGTGCGGCCAATGCCCTGCTTCAGAAAGTAAGCTACAGGCAAATGTCAAATTGCCGATTTTCGTGTCTCTAAATTAAAAAACATAGGACTTTCATACAAATTTCAAACCCCTATTTTACCCCCTACGGGATAGATTTGGATGAAAAAAAATTCTAACCTTATACTTACGCCCTAAAAGAAACCTATTTTCATAATTTCAAGCTTGTAGACTTCATAACAAAAAAATGAGCAAAAACTATCATCCCCTATTTTACCACCCTTAACAGGTAATATTAAAAAAAAGACGGGTTGCACTCCGGGAGTGCCGGCAGAAGTGAAAATTTGATTATTAACGTTGAGCATGTTTGATATTTTGGAATGGTTAGGGAATAATTTTGCACCAATTGCTTTATCAGTATAAAAGTACTATCATTTATGTGGTAGAATACAATATTCATTTATTGCGCTATCGTACACAAACATGACAATTTATATTATATTAAAAATTTAACACTTTAAAACTATTACAAATTAAATCAAATTACATTTGCAAATCATCTAATTGCTTTTGGAACAATTCTTCTACATTTTTGTCATTTTCCTTTAAACCTTTTGTACGTTGATAATATGCTCTTTGATTCTCACAATGTCTTTTTCTTTTTTTTCTTCTATTTCCTCCTTCGAATCTTTTTTCTTCAAATCTTTTTTACGCTGACGCCATGCCTTTTGGTATTCTCGATTCCGTTCTTTTTTTTTTCTTTTCTTTCTCTGAAAAACGGAGATTATTTATTATCATTTTATTTCATTTATTTTCATTCGAAATTATTTGTTTGGTAAACCTACACCGCACATGTGCTTATTGTGATGTTATAAAAAAAATAGGTTAATGCTATAAAGTATAAACATATTACAAATATTACATTTATACTATGTAAGTTCATATGTATCTAAAGGGTGTAAAAAGACCCTTAACGAAAACGAAAACCACATATTCTGCCCATCATTGGGATCATTTTTTTCTTCTAGACAATACCTGGGAAACCACAGGTTCTGGAGATATTGAAGGTCAAAGTGTCCATTTTTTTTTCAACTTTTTAGCAAAATCGAATTCTAAGCGTTAACACAACGCGCGGCGCGGCTCGAGCCGGTCGGGTGTGTGTGTGCAGTGTGCCGTGTCCGTGTACTCGTGTAGGCACAACGCACACATTCGAACAGCCGGTTGCGCGCAAACCATTACCCGCTACAAAAATCTGATTATTTTTAAAGTCCAAAAAAAAAATTCCGTTTCCCAGCAATTATTTTTGCGCAGTGTTACTTAGTTTCATGTACAGAATGCTTGGTTGACGGCTTCGTGAAGGGTCTGTTTACACCCGTTAAGCAGTACGATAGACTCGATCGAAACCTAACCTTAATTATAAAATTATATTAATTAAAAATTAAAACTTATTAAATTTTCATCTAGTATATTTATAAAGTACTCACTCATTTTCTTTCGCTATTTCTTCATCACTTTTATCATTAATAGATGCACTTTGTTCAATTTCCATATTTTAAGCACTTTACATTCACGAATTTAACGAATACACAACAATGTGATCACTACACAGACGGTCGAGCCATCAGCTGTCACCATCCATGGATGCGCGTGGCACGCTGTAACATTTATTTTATTTTTATTTTATTTTTATTTTTATTGGATCATTAAACTAGTCACTATCTAAAAACAACAAAAAACATTTCAGAAGAACAGACACCAGATAGTGGCCTTCTAGAAATGACCACAGCATGCACAACCTTAAAATTAACCTTACAACTAAATAATTCAATTTATACCTAAAGCAAGTAAGACTATTACAGCATTAAAATGCTGTAATAGATAGTCTTACTTGCTTTTTAAAAGAGGCTACAGAACTGCAGGAGATGTCGCAGATATTCCTGTGATCATTCAGCATTGAGCATATTCTATAGATAGGCGCATGCTGACCTGCCTTGGTTCGACAAAACGGTAAATGAAACGGTTTTCGATTCCGGAGGCGACTACCCTTACGCGGCACACTAAACCTCAGAGTGTATCCATTAATGATTTTGTAGAAAAAAACCATGGCTAACATTTTACGTCTGTTCTTTAGTGACATAAGATTATAGGATAGTAACCGAGAATCATACGAGACCAAGTCACTTAATCTGAACTGACGGTGACTCATCGTTCTTGCGCACAAAAATACGGCCTCCTCGAACCCATACGTATCTATAGTGTTTTTCCTGTGCGGCAAGCCTAGTTGATGCATGCAGACGTTTGTTAGTTGGGGACAAGTGCTCTGCGACATAAACCTGCTGCTTAGTACCGGCAATCCCTAGGTGAGAAGTGTTGAGTTTGTCAGCTGCATGTTTTTTATTAAAGATTCTCACAGCCGCTAAAAAGTTATCTCGCTTAAGTGGGCTAGATAGTTTAAAAATGATACTGCGTGGGCGTTTGGATTCGGTATTCATTTTTGCAACTCTATGAAAGTTTACTATATCAGTGGGTCCAAGCTGAAAATTAACCACCTTGGCCAATTGAGAAATCAATGTTAGCAGATTTTCTGATCGATGCTCGGGAACACATTGAATTTCTAAGTTGCTGTCACGAGACTGTTGCTCCATCTGAGATATTTTAAATTCAAATTCAGTCGACCGAGATCGTAGTTCCAAGTTCTCAATTTCCAGTTTAGATATTCTGGCAGACAAGTCCTTATTTAAAGTATTCTGATCGTCGTGACAGTCAGACAAAAATTTAAGAGATTTGATAGCCTCATTTAGCTCATCCTGTATAGTAGTAAATTTTTTTATAACTCCGGTAACTTCTTGTTGTAATTTCATTATGGCTATGTTAAAATTACCCAAGGTAGATTGCTGGTTTTCAAGCTTTTGATTTATCTCCGTTCGAAAACTACGTATTTCGCTCAAAAGACAATCAAGGGACATGTCTACTGATGTAGGTGAGCTATTAACGTCCGCACGCTGCACATTTTTCCTTTTATTGGATATTGGAGTATTAATATTATCTGCCTTAGGACGCTTGGCAATACACGTTGGGCACATCCACTTAGACCGATGGGTTGAAGTCTCACCATAATTAACACAATCTGAATGATATACGAGTAAACAATCGATGCTTGAGCACTTCACGCGTTTTTGAGTGACAGAAATGCTGGAGTTACAGGCACCGCAATTCATATTTATATTATGTGGATATTTATGACAACCGTTTTGACTTTTTCGTTTTGACACCACTCCGATGCTCAAGTTAAACAAGTTTTAATAGAAGAAAACCATAATGATCTCTTGAAATATCACATTACACGATTCTCCTATCACTGAATAATACAAAAACTATGACTCTGTAACAGTACTGCAGGTAAAAACGATACTTTTTGAATTATAAAGCGTAGCGCGTTAGTAGCGTGTAGGTTGACGTTCGTTGCCATGGAAATAAACATACACGAACATTCGCGCAAGCGCCCTGCGCTGCCTAAACGAAACAGTAGGCCCAGGCATACATTTTCGCCGCGCCGTAGAGAGGGGATAGCTGTCTACTCTCCATCCGTCTTACGCTTTTTCGATCAGGTCACGTGTCCTGACGCGAGTTTAAGATTTTATACCCATTACAGAAAAAGTGCTCAACGCCGCTAAAGAAGTTTTCACTTCAAAAAAATTGATGTACACGTTTTTTATTTATTATTATTAATCTTAATGCAAATTTTTGTGTCTCTAACTCTAAAACCAAAGAAATTTCATAGAAACTTCCAACCCCTGTTTTACCGCCTTAGGGGTGGAATTTCCAAATATCCTTTCTTAGCTGACATCTCTTAACTATCAACTACCTACTTGCTAAATTATAGCTTTATACGTACAATAGTTTTTGAAATCTCGTGTTTAATCAGTATGTAAGTAAGTGACCTTTCGCTTTTATTATTTATTAATATTTGATAGATTAGATAGAATAAATTGTATAAATAAATAAATAAATATAAATGCATTTCAGCCCCATTTTGGAGACGAAGCAAGATGACTTCTTCCCCTATGCTTATGACAAGAACACTTATACCACTGGGATGTATACCACGCGACCGACCCTCAAGTATTTAGTGAGAGAATCCAACGTTTTTCAGCAGGTGAGTACATGAGAGAACTAAAGGTAAACTAGTTGTTGGCGATTCTTTTTCAACTGCGTAGACAGTTAGTTTAGATTAGATTTTTTTATCTACTACAAGTTAGCCTTTGACATCTCACCTTGTGGTAACCTGTTAGGGGTATGTAAACAACATCATCATGATCAACCCATTATAACCTCACTACAGAGCACAGGTCTCCTCTCAATATGAGAAGGGTTTGGCCATAGTCCACCACGCTGGCCGTTTGCGCATTGGCAGATTTCACACGCCTCTGAGAACATTATGAACTCTCAGGCGTGCAGGTTTCCTCGCGATGTTTTCCTTCACCGTTGAAGCGAGTGATATTTTAATTGCTTAAAAACGCACATAACTCCAAAAAGTTATAGGTGCGTGCCCGGATTCGAATCCTCGACCTCGTATTAGGAGGCGGACGTCCTAACCACTAGGCTATCACAGCTGTACGGTAAACCCATACTCCTAATTGGTTCTACGCGACATCGTGCTGGAACGCTAAATCGCTTGGCGACACGTCTTTGTCGGTTGAGTGGTAACTAGCCACGGCCTCTCATCAGTCCAGATTCGAGCCGGGAATCGAACCCAGGACCTCCAACTTTATAATGCGCCACGGAGATCGTCAAAGACTTCGAAACGACAAAAACGCACATAACTCTGAAAAGTCGAATCCCAAAACTCTGATTAGGAGGCGGACGTTTCAATCACTAGGCTATCACAGCATTTAACCAACTTTATAACTAATTATAATTTATTATTGACTATAAGAGATGGCGATAACAAAAAACACCTGGCTAATTTTGTTGTGGGCTTCTTCTTAGACCGGGGCGCGTTTGGAACCCTCGTAGCTTTAGTTTTAAGTTCACGAATGTAGTTATCACCATCAAATCACTGCTATGTAAATTATTGACGCGTCCAAAGTGCCTTTTAAAGGACTATTTGAATAAAGATTACGATTTTGATTGTAGATGGCGAAACAGTTACAAGTTCTAGTAAATTTGGGAAGTAACGACGAGTTGTTTGAAAACTTTAACTGGATAATGGGTGAGTGCGTCGGGTTAAACGTCTAGTTACCGACATCTGAAGGGTTGTTTACACTTATAACGTACAAGCTTCCAACCCCCATTTCTACCCCTTAGGGGTGGATTTTTGTAATATTGCGTATAGAGGTTTTTATTTTTTAAAACAAATTACCTAAATGCCCATTTTCATGTCCCTAACTTCGAAAACATAGAATCCTCATGAAAACGCCCCACCCCCATTTCGCTTTTCGTAACATTGATTATACAGATCTTTATCATTTATCATAAAAAACTTAGTTGCCAATTTTCATGTCTCTAACTTCAAAAATATAGGACTTTCATACAAACTTCCAACCCCCATATCTACCCCTTAGGGGTAGATTTTCTCAAAACCGTTTCTTAGCTGACCTGTACTTCATAAAAGAAATCTACCTTCCAAATTTACAGATCGTATGTTTTATAGTTCCTGAGATATCGTGATCATCAGTCAGTCAGTCAGTCAGTGGTATTTTGCTTTTATATATATAGATTAATCAAAGGGGTCCCAAGCCACTCCATTCCAGTTGAGTCGAAGAATGACAACTGTTCCTCATTTACATAAATGACCTTCCTTACCTTACTAAGGACAATAGCGGGATAGTATTGTTTGCTGATGATACATCACTCGTTTTTAAAATTAAAAGACGCGAAACAAATGTTGACGAGGTAAACAACTCTCTCGCGAAAGTAGTACATTGGTTTGAGGCTAATAACTTAGCACTTAATGGGAAGAAAACAAAGTGTATTAAATTCACGTTGCCCAATGTTAAACAGGTGAAAACCAGTGTACTACTTAATAATGAGGAATTGGATCTGGTAAATACGGCTACATTCTTAGGCATAACGTTAGACGCTAAACTTCAATGGGGCCCACATATAAATAATTTATCGCACAGACTTAGCTCTGCTGCTTACGCGGTAAAAAAGATTCGTCATTTGACGGATATAGAGACTGCCAGACTTGTATATTTTAGCTACTTTCACAGCATTATGTCATATGGTATTTTATTATGGGGTAATGCTGCTGATATTGACACTATATTCGTTTTGCAGAAGAGGGCTGTTCGTGCGATATATAAATTAGGTCCCAGAGAGTCATTAAGAGATAAATTTAAAGATTATAAAATAATGACAGTGCATAGTCAATATATATATGAAAATTTAATGTATGTTCATAAAAATATTGATAAATTCAAGAAAAAAATGGACTGTAACGCACTGAACTTCAGAAGTAAAAGTAAACTTGTAGTACCATTTAGTAGGCTGCACAAAATTAGTAACTCATTCAAAGGAAATTGTATTTTATTTTATAATAAATTACCTATTGATATCTTGGAGATGTCTATCAATAAGTTCAAAGTTTTTATAAAACGAAAGCTTGTAGAAAAATCATATTACGATATTAAGGATTATATAAACGATAAAAAAGCTTGGGTGTGAATTGCTCTATCTCCATAGGTACTATAGTTTTTTTATTCATTATGTAAGATGGTGATAACGAAAAAAAGAAAAACCCCGGCTAAGTTTGTTGTGGGCTTCTTCTTAGACCGGGGCGCGTTTGGAACCCTCATAGCTTTAGTTTTAAGTTTACGAATATAGTTATCACCATGAAATAACTACTATGTAAATTATTGACGCGTCAAAAGTGCCTTTTTAAGGACTATTTGAATAAAGATTATTTTGAATTTGAATTTTGAATTTGGTACTGATGAAAATTAAATGAAAAACAAAACGTTTTGAATTATTTCAATTATGTATTTATGTTATTTATTTCTAGAATGTAATTATTAATGTTTTTTTTTTATACACCACAAGTTATCCCTTGACGGCATCTCACCTGATGGTAAGTGATGATGCGGTCTAAGATGGTAGCGGGCAACCTGTTAGGGGTATGGTAAACCCATACTCCTAATCGGTTTCCACGCGACGTCGTGTCGGAACGCTAAATCGCTTAGCGACACGTCTTTGTCGGTAGGGTGGTAACTAGCCACGGCCGAAGGCTCCCACCAGTCCAGACTCGAGCCGGGAATCGAACCCAGGACCTCCAACTTTATAATGCGCGCGCTCTGCTCCTTGAAGGTCGTCAAAAAAAAGTGTATATATATATGTAACCGACATAGTTCGAAGGGCTGCACGCTGGAGTGGCAGTGGGCTGGTCACGTTTGTCGGAGAACCGACGGACGTTGGAGTCGGAAGGTCCTCGAGTGGAGACCACGTCTCGGCAAACGGTGTGTGGGCCGTCCTCCGGACAGGTGGAGTGATGACCTCCGAAAGGTGGCAGGCATCGACTGGATGCGAAAAGCCGGAGACAGGATGACTTGGCGCTGCCTCAAAGGGGCCTACGTCCAGCAGTGGATTAATGTTGGATGATGATGATGATATATTTTTAAGCAATTAAAATATCACCTGCTTCAACTGTGAAGGAAAACATCGCGAGGAAACCTGCACGCCTGAGAGTTCTCCGTAATGTTCTCAAAGGCGTGTGAAGTCTGCCAATCCGCACACGGCCAGCGTGGTGGACTATGGCCGAACCCTTCTCATATTGAGAGGAGACCCGCGCTCTGTAGTGGGTTGATCATGATGATGATAAAAAGTAGCTCAGAAACTTTATCTTGGCAGGCGTTACGGTAAATAAGGTGACGTCTACTGGTCTGCTTACCCTAAGTGTTTTGACAGGAGTTGTTCAAGACCACAACATCATATCGGGCGCCATGAGAGACCACGTGGCCGGATATTACGTTCGGAAATTACACTCTGCGGTGCAGTGGGCCACTGAGCTGTTTCAGAACGCATTTAAGTACCTATGTTTATTTAAATTATTTTTTTAATATAATTTATTTAAATTAAAGATTAAAAAGATAAAAAAAAATCGTATTGTATTTAAAATTTATTATCTTTGACGGTTTTCTTAAATATCATTTTCATTTGTATCGTATTATATTATTTTTGTATGTTTATATACAACCCCCCAACTTTTCGTTACGTACGTACGTTTTTAAGCAATAAAAAAATTCAGCAAAAACTATCATATCTTATAAGGGATTTTTTTTATTATTAAATGAAAAATGAAATGAAAATATACTTTATTGCACACCATATAAAAAGAAAAAAAAACAAAAGAAATAAACACACACAAGAAAATAAATAGGTGCAATAGGCGGCCTTATCGCTAATGAGCGATCTCTACCAGGCAACCTAGCACAAATAAGGAATAAAATATAAAGTAAGGCGAGGTTGGGGTGTACAATCATACAAAAAAAATATAAGGTTAAATATATCTACAACTAAAAATATAAATAATATAATACTTAATACATATATACAAAACAATAGTAGTAATAAAAATAAAATATTTCATCAATTCAGACAGGAAAATAAGTATTATATATATGAAGATGAATAAAAACATAGTGATAATGGCAAACAAGATTAACAGTTTAAAATTTCTAAAATAATAAATAATATTAAGTCTACAAGCCTAAAAATTGAAAATAGGTAGCTTTTAGGGCGTATATCATCATCCAAATCTGCCCTGAAGCATAAAAAAGGAAGTTGAAATTTGTATGAAAGTCCTGTTTTTTTTTTAATTTAGACACGAAAATCGGCAATTTGACATTTGCCTGTAGCTTACTTTCTGAAGCAGGGCATTGGCCGCACCTCAATCTCACGGGAAATCAGCAATTCTACGCAGACGAAGTCGCGGGCAACAGCTAGTATATAAATATGATCCATGATGTCACTCTTGTGAGTTCAATCAGATTGCAACTGAATAGGTCTAGCTAGATATAAGATATCTAACCATTGATTTACCACTAGCCGTAGACAGAGCGCGTCATAAAAAAACAAGGCGAGAATTTGTCACCAACTAACTACACATTCCTACATATCGGTACATCGATGTATTACAACCCGTCTAATACACGAGACATCTGGCCGTTATATTATCTATAGCGGCGCGTAGTGCTTTGTAATTCATTCGGATTATACGGCTCGAGTGTTAGAACCGGTGACTGTCGTCTAGCCTGTGTGTGACAACACTGGGGGAAAGGAGTGCACGCGTCGCTATTTTTATATCATTTTTTTTTTTTATATTTAAGGTATATATTAGTATATTTATTACTATATTGTGTTATTTATGTAATCTGGTTTATATATTAGTATTTAGTTATTTGTTTGTAGGTTTTTTGTTTATACTACGCCACCTACTTTCTTCTTTAACTTTTCCTAATCCTAAGGTTGCCTGGCAGAGATCGCTACTAAGCGATAAGGCCGCCTTTTGTATCCTGCTTCTTCTGAATTTTGTTTTCTTGTTATTTCTATTTTTGTTGTCATAAATAATAATAATAATATTTGTGCACTACTTTTCCGTCACATTTTTTGAGCGTTAATAATCGATCTACGGCTAGTGGTAAATCAATGTATCTAACGTTAAGATATTTGTTACAGCAAAATACGTAAAAGTCCTCCCAATACCGAATACCGTCTGTGCTATCTCAACACATCGTCATGTCCCAACACCAAACTGGACAGATTCTACGTGAGTCAATATGCACTATTTTTATCGCCATTTCCAACCGATGCGCACTTACCTTAGTACAATTTAGCTCTTTTGTCCCATTCGGTGTCGAGACCCACGGTCCGTGGGGTCCTAGCGCTATAGGGCTTTTTAGGGAAATAGCAAAAAGGTTAGTCGACATCACAGGAGACCGAAGAGCTGCCAGCTACCTCGGACAAAGAATTAGTCTTGCAATCCAAAGAGGAAACGCTGCCAGTATCTTCGGAGCCTTGCCTAAAGGGACTCCTTTTAATAATATATTTTAATTATAGTTTTAGTTTTAGGTTCAATTTTAAGTTTTTAAGTGTTTATAATACAGTTAAATTGTTTTAGTTGTTAATTATAATTATTAATAAATTCTTCTAGGACAAAAAAAATTTAACTCTTTGACTTTACTTTTCTCGCTTGTGAAGTCAACATCTCCTGAGGATGATCCGGTGTCGGGTCGAAACGTGCGTAGAGGTTCTAGTGGAAGATTTTGTGTGGTGTTATATTATACAAATCTCCCGGTTGTCGGCGGAATATAGCAGATTATACTTGCTGTTTATTGTTTATCATGGACTTCCGTAAAGTAACGCCTGCTTCTATTCATTACTTTAGCCCTTGATGGTTATTTCACCTGGTGGTAAGTGATGATGCAGTCTACGATGGTAGCAGGCTGACTTGTTAGGTTTACGATAAACCCATACTAATTGGTTTCTACGCGATATCGAGTAACGCTAAATCGCTTGGCGACACGTCTTTGTCGGTAGGGTGGTAACCAGCCACGGCCGAAGCCCAGACCAGACTCGAGCCGGGAATCGAACCCAGGACCTCCAACTTCATAGTGAGACAGAGCGCGCGCTGCGCCACGGAGGTCGTCGAAAAATTCACTTCAAATTTCATCATGGAAAATCCACTCCAACCGCCACCTGCCCCGCTGTTGAAATCTTTATTTTCTTTTAACATTTTATAAAATAATACTTTTTGGAAACACAAAAAACTTTAAAATTATAAGATTTCATTAAATTTGCGCATTTTCGCTAAAGCTCTGATGCTGCAGATGTGTTCAAGGGCGACAGTAATCTCTCAATGATCAATCAACATCAAGTGATCCGATGGTCACTTAACATCAAGTGATCCAATTGCCCGCAATGTCATTACATTACAAACCAATCGTCGAAAATATAAAAAAAAACTCCCCTCTATCTTACGTCATCCGGACGTGGTTTCCATCCACGGCCTCGGAGACGTAAGGACCACTCACCGACCGACCCCCCCGTCCCAAACGTCTCCTAAGCCGAGGTTCGGCCTCACAGGAGGCGCCTTTAGGCAGACGTTCCCTTAGTTTCTTCGAGCCATAGGACTCAACATTTCTTCTGGCAGAGCTTCTTTCCGAAGCTCGCCAAACAGTTCGGTTACGCTGTGACAACCAATAGGGTTAGCACAGCTAATAGTCAGTCCGAAAAAAAAACAATTTTTATGTTTGTGGCGTTTTCTGTAATGTCATATTTTGCGAGCCATTTTTACTATAACATTTCCAATACAAATGTCTGTGAAGCAAAAAAATGTAGTATTGTTTATTACAGATAACAGTCTATAACCCACTGGCTTGGCCCGTGACTTTGCCTGTCCGGCTGCCGATCAGGAATGTAAGATATGAAGTGTTCGATCCCTCAGGTTGGTTTAATTACATTCCTTTATTTATTTTTAACGCTGGGAAATGCGTTTACGCATCCCCCGAAATTGGCGCAGGCAGAACTGCGCCGCTTCCGGCAGGGTAAGTGGGGCTCGCCGGTAGCCAGAGTGGCGACCAGATTACCAACTAAAACCCAGGGATGCTCCTTCGCGTCGCTTGGTGGCTGGGTCACAGAACCACTCGAGCAAACTCGTCCGCAAAACCCAGCCAGCAGCGTCTGACGAGGTAGACCCTTGGTTGGTGAGGCCCCCGACCCCAGGACTAGGCTCGACGGATGATGCTTCTCATCCAACACCCTCACATGCTTTGTATGTGTGAGAATGGACCTGACCATAAAACCTATTCCACGGGAACCGTACATATTTCTGGAATAAAATTAATTTCCCAGACTTTATCTCTGTGCTAAGTTTTACCCTGATCGGGTCCGGCGTAGTTGAGAAACAATATTTTATTTATCAAAACTCGCATTTATTATATACTAGCGGGCGCCCGCGACTTCGTCCGCGTGGAATAAGTTTTTAAAATTCAGTCAGAATCAATCAATCAATCAATCAGCCTATAGACGCCCACTGCTGGACATAGGCCTTTCCGAGAGCGCGCCACCACACACGGTCCTCCGCCTTCCTCATCCACCCGCCACCAGCGATCCTTTTCAGGTCGTCGGTCCAGCGAACAGGTGGTCGTCCTACGCTGCGCTTACCGGTACGCGGTCTCCACTCCAGAACACGTTTGCCCCAACGGCCGTCGGTTCTGCGACAGATATGACCCGCCCATTGCCACTTCAGCTCGCTAATCCGTTGGGTTATGTCGGTAACTTTTGTTCTTCTACGGATGTCCTCGTTACGGATTCGATCCCAGAAAAACACCCAGCATAGCCTTTTCCATAGCACGCTGAGCGATTTTGAACTTTTGGACAAGGCCTACCGTGAGTGTCCACGTTTCTGCTCCGTATGTCATGACCGGTAAGACGCAAGCGTTGAAGACTTTTGTCTTTAGGCAGTCAGAATAAGTTGTATAAATTCCTACGGGAACTCTCCTATGTACTGACATGAGACTGCTCTAGGTTCAAAAATTACATTGATCCATAATTCTGTTGCATGTCACCTATGCTATGGAAGAGGACATGTACTTTCTATACCGATCTCTCAAATATTTCCCGTGGGGAGATTAAAAATTGTTAGTAGCGAAGCTTTAGATCCAATTCTGAAGTCCACGCAGACGAAGTCGCGGCCATCAGCTAGTAAAATATAAATCGATTAGTTACGGCGTAAGCATCGAGGTCACACCGACTTCAATCCCTCTGTAAATTACAGGTGCAAAAATAAAAGCCATACAAATAAATATACCAGACCATGTCCTCAGCATACCTAACAGAGTAGTTCCAGTTACAAATGAACTGGTATTTATAGCGAAAAACCTTCCACCGTTAGGACTAAGGTCGTATTTTATAGAAAAGCAAAAGAAACCGCGGATGAGAAAATCACTGATAAAAAAAATAAGCAAAAACCAACAGAAAAAATACTATATAAGACAAACGCCGAAAGAGAATGGAACATTCTACGAAAATGACTATGATGGTTTTGATGAAACTTTACTACATAAGTTTGATGAAGTGAAGGATAACGAGGCCCTCACACCAAAATATACGAATGATTTCGAACCTATCACTAAAGATTCTAATGAAACTAAAATTATTAACGTCTATAATGAATCGCCTATTCGAAATGTTGATGATTTAGAAATAACAACTAATAACACTGTGCCTAATTATGAAAATTATGAGGATTATGAAAATATCCCTTATAATAATAAAACGACAGTAATTGATGAAATTAAAAATAATACTGATGCTAATGCATCAACTAGTAACAATAATGATGAAGGTGATGTTATCAATGTTGATAACCTAAACAATAAGACAATTGATGAAGTTGAAATGATTACTGATGTTAATATAGAAGAAACCACAGAAAACAGTACATTAGATACAGTTGTTCTAGGAAGTATTGCTGTAGAGGATTTACCTTTAGTGGATAAATCACAGAATATAAGTAGCAATGAAAAAAATGCCACAGAGAACAGCGAGTTTATTAGTAGTAGGAAAAGAATTACGGGACAAAATGATGCTAAATTTAGAACGTGGGTACCGGAAAATTTCACCGTCGGAACTAAAGAAGAGCAAAGTTTAAACGACTTGGATGAGGACGACTATTTTTGTAGAGAATCTAAAGATAATTTTATAAGGAACCAGGTAATAAGATTTCCTTTTTACAATCAGTTAGTATTGACCCTTACGTAATCTTCTAGGTAAGGATAATAAGGAACAAATACGGTTCTAATGCATGGGTCATTTTACATCCAAGGTCAACGTTAAAGAAAACCATGGGTTGCCTGGTTGAGATAACTCTGTAGCGATAAGGCTGTCTATTGTACCTCTTTTCTTTTCTATGTGTGATTTTTGCTCTCTTTTATTTATTATTTTGTGTGGTGTACAATAAAGCGTATTTCCATCTTCATTTCATTTTACAACTGTCTATTAAGTACAATCGAGAAAGTGATAATGCATAGCGACTTCCGGAATGGGGTTTGAAGGTTTAAATAATGGTGTGGGAGGTCTATTGAAATAATTACTACTTCCCCTTTTATGATAATTATTATATTTCAGTCCACCTTAAAAACGTTCCGTAACACATCTTCTCAATACTTCTCCGTAACACCGAATGTCCCGTCAACCTCTATCGACCATGCTTTTAAGTCGATCAATCACCCCCACCGTCACTGTTATTGGTCGACATTTCGTCGTCAATTAACGTCTTTTAAATATACAAATCTATCGTAACCTAAAACTAATCCCACTATTTTTTATCATCATCATCATCATGATCAACCCATTACCGGCTCACTACAGAGCGCGGGCCTCCTCTCAATATGGGTTTGGCCATAGTCCACCACGCTGGCCATGTGCGGATTGGCAGACTTCACACGCCTTTGAGAACGTTATGGAGAACTCTCAGGCGTGCAAGATTCCTCGCGATGTTTTCCCTCACCGTTGAAGCAAGTGATATGTCATTTTTTTTAAACTATTATTATATTTTTTTAAACTATTTTTTAGTACATCCAAATAAATCTAGACGAGTACCGCAAAATATCCAGCATGAACCTTTCGAACGGCGTCAACACGTCGCTAGATATTCAATACTACGTGTACATATCCGACGAACCGGATCCTAACTCCGGTAAAAGGCGACCAGGTGCTTACATATTCAGGTAAAATATTGCCTGATCTATTTTAAACAGAAATCCGCGATCTGGTAAGTTTTCATCCAACACAGTTTTTTAGCCTTACCAATCATGGATTTTGCTTTTTGCTTAGTAGGGGAAGGTATGCACCAATACTACTCATAAACTCATTCTCGGCTGACTACAGAGCACGGGTCTCCTCTCAATATGAGAAAGGTTCGGCCATAGTCCACCACGCTGGCCGTGTGCGGATTGGCAGACTTCACACGCCTGTAGAACATTATGGAGAAATCTCAGACATGCAGGTTTCCTCGCGATGTTTGCCTTCACTGTTGAAGCAAGTGATATTTTAATGGCTTAAAAACGCACATAACTCCGAAAAGTTATGGGTGCGTGCCCGGGATCGAATCCCCGACCTCTGATTAGGAGGCACACGTCCTGACCACAAGGGTATCACAGCTTCGAAGAAGGTATGCACGGTTTAGTCAAACTTAACACTCTTCCTAATAGTGTATGAAGCTACTATAGCCTCCTAATCAGAGGTCCGGGGTTCGAACCCGTTCACGCTCCTCTAACTACCACTACCAATTATGCGCGTTTAGCAAGCAATTATAATATCACTTGCTTCAACGGTGAAGGAAAACATCGTAAGGAAACTGACACGTCTGAGAGTTTTCCGTAATGTTTTCAAAGGCGTGTGAAGTCTGCCAATCCGCACATGGCCAGCGTGGTGGACTATGACCGAACCCTTCTCATATTGAGAGGAGACCCGTGCTCTGTAGTTAACCGGCAATGGGTCGATAGTGATGAGTGTATTTATTCTAGTTTCAACAATATTTACTTCGTTACAAAATTAATAATCGCGATCCGTCATCGTATACATTCGCTGTTTGATTCTTTCGTTGTTTAAGACATTTTTGAATTACTAAAGATATATTTAATGATATTTGTATTAATTTGCAGACCCGTAGATGTGAATCCTGAACCCATAATAGATTTCATCGAGACCAAAGTATATAAAAGTGGCTTAGTTGAGGAAATACACACGAAATATTCTAACTATGCGTCTTTTGCAGTCAAATTGTACACAGATAGTCCTATTGTAGAAATCGATTGGGTAGTTGGTCCGGTACCAGTAGAAGATAGTTTTGGGAGAGAGGTATTCATAAGATACACTACAGATTTGGAAAATGACGGTGTTTTTTATACGGACGCTAATGGTAGGCAGACCTTGAAAAGAATAAGACATTTGCGTCCAACGTACGTGCCTTATAATTTGGATCCCGTAGCTGGTAAGTGGTACACTGTTAATTCTGTTACCACCGTTAGTAATTTTAAGATTTATTTATTTATTTACTAGCTGTTGCCCGCGACTTCGTCTGCGTAGAATTGATCTGATTTTACTTGAGATTGAGGTTACCCGTGCGGCCAATGCCCTGCTTGAGAAAGTAAGCTACAGGCAAATGTCAAATTGCCGATTTTCTAAATTAAAAAACATAGGACTTTCATACAAATTTCAAACCCCTTTGGGGTAGATCTGGAAAAAAAATTGGGAAAAATTATGTACATGTTTTTTATTTATTATTATTAATCTTAATTTTACCCTCTTAGGGGTAGAATTTCCAAATATCCTTTCTTAGCTGACATCTCTTAACTATCAACTACCTACTTGCTAAATTATAGCTTTATACGTGTATTAATTTTGCTATATGTTAACTGAGTGGCCAGGTTCTCTACCGTAGCCCTATCTATTAACTGGTTCAAAAGGGTGTGGTTTTACTATGGAAACTTCTACTAGAACTGTCCCCGCTAAATAATGAACTAGCAGAGAAGGCCAATTACATTAGATATAATAGAACATAACCACCTGTAAAATATGATAGTGTGTGACACTGTTGTGATCTACATGGAATAAAGGTTACTTATTAAATTCACTTGTTTTTATTACTGTTCTAACCTCATAAAATTATCTCAGCATGGTAGTTTGTTAAATTAAGAGTTTTGCTGTTGCTAGGTAACGACACTCTATATTCGCCAACATCCCTTAATATTTATGTTGATAACTATCTAGTTACTTTTTTATCAAATCTCAGTCTCTGGACTCCCTATCTAGTAGCTAGGTTATATACAATAAAGGGAAAGACAAAACGGCATGGCATCAACAATTATTTGTATTAACATAAATCTTTGTACATTACAGTTACGATTATCGAAGAGTACAAATATAATTTACTATACTCATCTTCGGGTAACGAGTCTTAATAATCCGGCACCAGAATCACTTCACCTCGGCCGCCACCTCGGCCACCAGCTTTCCTTGTAGTCTTCATCACCAATCGTAACCTTCCCATCCGATCTCCACCGCGGACTATTCCGTTCTCTCCAAAAAGCCCACACTTATAAAAATAACGTTGATTGTTTAATGGTAAACAACTGACTTCCTATTTAAGAGGTTATTTATAAATCCTATTATTTATGGTGTTTAGACATCATCACTGATTCACATCATCATTTGTTCTATCGCCCTTTTTTCCAATCTTGACGTCTATTCATCTTTTTTTTCTATTTTTAAATCTTTTTATCTTTTTTGTCGGCAGTCAATTATTCAATCATTAAATCCTTATTTTTCCAAATACATATTAGAACTCCTTTATTGCATAGTTATAACATAATACATAGTATTTAGTTAGATTGTAACTAGTATAATAGTTACTTTATACTTATTTTTTGGTGTAATCTAACACGGCCATACTGATAATGCTTCGTTCTCGAAGCATAAACAAAAAAATATAAAATAAACACAATGAAACTCATACTTTCAAATGTTAATACATAACATTTTCAGCCACAAATAATAAAACAAATTAATATTTAATTTTCATCAAAAAGAAAACTTCTTTCATTTTCTTGCCAACAACAATTGTCTGGCAACCAGATGACAATTTTCAGAAACTACATCAAAACAACATCATGACTGTGGCAACCATCAACTACATCAATTGTTTCTTACCAGCATCACGACACCTGGTAACCATAAACTACATCAAATTTTTCTTGCCGACAGTACATATGTGTTTACAACTAGACCACACTAGGCCTTTACATCAATTTTTTTTAAATTGTCATCCTCCAAAACAAACCACAAAACTCAAGTACATTTGTGTTTTTAACTAGACCACACTCGGCCTTTTCGTCATTTCATTTTTTTTTTTAAACCATTTATTCTCAAAAATAAACCACCAAACTCAAGTAATCTAACAATGGCCATCAATATAATTTTTACTTAAAACTAAATCCTAATCACTGCTATTTACAATATCATGTTCAACAGAAGCATTTTGATCTATCCATTCACCGGGCCAAAGTCTTAGTTTTTCCTTAGCAATTGTAATATTCTTTAAACTTCCCTTTCCTTTGAGTAAAAATCTATCATTTTCTAAAATATTAATAATTTCATATGGACCTTTAAATTTAGCCTTTAATTTATCATGTCGTCTATGATCTTGATTTACATAAACAATATCACCAATATGATATACAATATTATTTCGCCTGGATAAATCAAAACGTTTTTTAAATGCATTAGCTGCATGGGCTAGTCGCTGTTGAGCTAGTAGTCGCTCGGCACGTACATCTATTAATTCTCCCTGCACATTATCGTCACTGTTTGTTATATCATTCAATCGAGCCTGTATGCAGGGTATATTCCCATCAACACCCACCAACAAACGAATAGGAGCAAAACCAGTAGACTTTTGTATAGTAGAATTCAGTGAAAGTTGAACTTTCCATAATTCGTTCGGCCAGTCTGACGTATTACATGTATTTAACATATTTATTATCGTTTTGACATATCGCTCTATTTGACCATTACCACGAGGAGAGCCAGTAGTAACCATATGATGCTCAATATTCCAGTCACTAAACAAAGCCTTTAAGAGTTTACATGAAAAGTTTGTACCTCGATCTGAAATAACAAGTGATGGAGTCCCAAATAAGGTTAATGATTCTCGTACAATGTTTACCATTTCAAAGCCACCCATTGTTTTTAATGGTTTTAAAATACAATACTTCGTAAAGCCATCTATAATCATAAGAATATGCTTATACCCCTCGCTAGATTTCTGAAAAGGACCGGTACAGTCCAAATGCACAGTATGAAAAGGAATCGGGTTTTTTTTTTTTCAATGGGCATGTTCAACAAGGCATGTTGCATCATGCCTTGTTTGGGTCCTGAATGTGATTTACGTTCTGTACATACTAAACAATGAGAAATATATTTCTTAACAAACCCTGTTACACCTGGAAACCAAAAGGTCTCAGAGATCTTTCGTAGTGTTTTATCATAGCCAACATGGCAATTTTCATCATAAAATAATCGCAAAGTGCTTAATCTACTGCCCTTAGGTACATAAAACTTCCCCTTAAATTTGGGCCCCGTCTTATAATATAGTAAGTTATTTCGTACAAGGTATTGATTCTGATCAAGATCACCTACTTGCGCTTTCTTCATCAAAGATTGAGTTTCGTTATCCTTTTGTTGCGCAATTTCTAACCATGAGTAAATTGCTGCCATTACATAAATTGTATCGTTATTAGTAACTGTATTAAGGTTCTCAGCTATTGGTTGAGATAATTCAGGGACATGTCTTATTTCAGTAACTTGTACTGTCTCGTCATGATTATTAGTTACAGGATTTCGACTCAAATAGTCTACGTGTCCTATAAATTTTTCCTTTCTGTATACTATTTCATAGGAAAAATTAGCAACGCTTCGTGAAATATCCTTTTTATTTGCAATGGATTTGATAGCATTACAATCAGTAATTATTTTAAATTTTAATCCTAAGAGATACACCCGAAAGTGTTTTAGTGCATTATAAATAGCCAAGGTTGCTAACTCATATGAGCAAAATTTGGACTCTGAGGGGGTTGTTCGCTTGCTATAATATGCTACAACTCTGTTCATACCATCAACTTTTTGTCACAGTATTGCGCCATAACCCTGGGCACTAGCATCCGTATGTAATTCTGTAGGGTGTGAGGGATCAAATATAATCAATAATGGCCTAGATATTAAATGTTTGATGACATATTATCGTGCCTCGTCATGTTCTGGTCCCCAATCCCATTTTTGATTATTCTTGGTTAATTTAGTAATACAAGAGGTCCGAAAGGCAAACTCGGGAATGAACTTCCTGAAGTAACTGGCAAGACCCATGAATTGGCGTTGTTGTTTCACTGTAGTGGGAATTGATGACCTTTCTAAGGCAGCGATCTTAGTTACACTAGGTCTAACACCCTCGGCTGATATATGCTGCCCAAGATATTCGATACTTGTCTCAAAAAATTGACACTTCTTTAAATTTATAGTAAAACTTGCACAACTCAAAGCAGTTGAAAACGGAATAAGTAAGTCATCCACATAGACAAGCAAAAATTTAAGATGACTTTTACAGCCTTTTTTATTGCTCTTTGAAATACTGATGGACCATTGCAGATTGCGAAAGACATTTTCATTTAATAAATGCAGTATATCTTATTGAACCTGGTGCACTAGGAATTTCATAGAATCCATTCTTCATATCAATTGAAATAAAATATTTTGATTTACCAAGTTGATCTATCTGATCTTCAATAAGAGGTAAAGGAAATCTTTCCATCTCAATTATTTTATTTAATGCCCTATAATCTTACACACATTCTGTCGCTGTCATCTTTTTTTCTTACTAATAATATTGGACTTGCGTAGTCAGACTTACTTTCTCGAATTATGTTATTGTCTATCAATTCATTTACAATTACTTTGACCTTTTCCCGTTCAACTGGTGCTAAACGATAAGGGCGATAGTAAATAATTTGATCAGATTTTAATTTAATCTTTAGTTCACGAGTATTGACCGTGCTAATCTTATCAGAATGTATAACTGAAGAGTATTTTTTAAATATTCCTACAATTCTATTCTGAAGCCCCAGGTCACGATGTAGAATTAAATTTAATAATTAAGTTGAATCATCATTAAATCCCTGTATTTACTGTATTCCTGTATTCACGAATTAATCTACTTCCAATAGAATCGGTAACTATGGTTATATCTGGGAATTCAATAGCATTTCGTCCAATTATACAATCATATTTAAAATTAATACTTGTAATTACATACAAATTTAATTCAAGAAAAATATCATCAAATTTAACCGGCGCTGTTATTTTCCCCCCTGCATTTATTTTACCAGTTCCTATACCATCAATAGTTATGAGGCATAGCGGTATGTGGCAATTAAGGCGTTTGGCAATTGAATATTTTATGACACTACAACTGGCTAATAAACAATCTTGGTGGTAATCATTTATAATATTTTTTGTTAGTCATAAATGATTTGCAGCAGACTCCTTAGCAACTCTTTTCTTATGAAAACGATAATCAATTGTATGGCCATCCTTATTGCAAAAGACACAATGAAGTTTATTTGCTAGCATGGTCTCTTTGACTTCCTGTCCGAACAATATTGAGAGATGTGACCTGGTTTGTTACAGTTAAAACAAATACGTTCCTTAGAAGGCTTTGGATTGTTTAGCTTAAATCTTTTTAAAATGCTTGGCCCAACACTGGCATTTTGATTTTTTTCAATTTCTAAAGTACGTTTCCTGGTTAGTTTTGAGAATGTCGAAAGCAATGTTATTAATTCTGAAGTTGTAGTCACTGCAGAATTATGACAAGTCATTTTTATATTACGTTCACGAATACCCCCACATATAAGCTCGATTAATTCACTCACAGAAAAGTTAATTTTACATTTATGAAATAACTGACAATTTCTCCCTGGCATAATCAAAATAAGAATCATTATTATCGCTTGAATATAATACATCTTTCGTTAGTTTATCAGCAAGGTTCTTTTTCTCAGGATACAAGGAAATAATATCATTTTGAAAATATTCCCAATATTTGCCCTTTTCTGGTTCCCAAGTCTCAAACCAAGACAATGCAGAACCCCGTAGGGCCTTACCCGCTTTGGCTACCTTCTGTATACTGCTCAAACCAAGCTCGGAGCTGAGTGACTCGATGCTTTTGCACCACGATGCTGCGCCGTTGTCGCTCTTTTCAGGATCAAAGACAGGTAGTGCGATGTCATCACTGCGATGGTTGGATGTCAAAGAGTCACGAATACTCTGCAACACTTCTTGTAGCTGCTCAGTGCTCAGATTCATTGTTATCTGTAATTACATGAGCAATCTTATTTTTTTTTTAGACTTAAGATATCGATCCCACTTCTGATATTAATTTTGCTATATGTTAACTGAGTGGCCAGGTTCTCTACCGTAGCCCTATCTATTAACTGGTTCAAAAGGGTGTGGTTTTACTATGGAAACTTCTACTAGAACTGTCCCCGCTAAATAATGAACTAGCAGAGAAGGCCAATTACATTAGATATAATAGAACATAACCACCTGTAAAATATGATAGTGTGTGACACTGTTGTGATCTACATGGAATAAAGGTTACTTATTAAATTCACTTGTTTTTATTACTGTTCTAACCTCATAAAATTATCTCAGCATGGTAGTTTGTTAAATTAAGAGTTTTGCTGTTGCTAGGTAACGACACTCTATATTCGCCAACATCCCTTAATATTTATGTTGATAACTATCTAGTTACTTTTTTATCAAATCTCAGTCTCTGGACTCCCTATCTAGTAGCTAGGTTATATACAATAAAGGGAAAGACAAAACGGCATGGCATCAACAATTATTTGTATTAACATAAATCTTTGTACATTACAGTTACGATTATCGAAGAGTACAAATATAATTTACTATACTCATCTTCGGGTAACGAGTCTTAATAATCCGGCACCAGAATCACTTCACCTCGGCCGCCACCTCGGCCACCAGCTTTCCTTGTAGTCTTCATCACCAATCGTAACCTTCCCATCCGATCTCCACCGCGGACTATTCCGTTCTCTCCAAAAAGCCCACACTTATAAAAATAACGTTGATTGTTTAATGGTAAACAACTGACTTCCTATTTAAGAGGTTATTTATAAATCCTATTATTTATGGTGTTTAGACATCATCACTGATTCACATCATCATTTGTTCTATCGCCCTTTTTTCCAATCTTGACGTCTATTCATCTTTTTTTTCTATTTTTAAATCTTTTTATCTTTTTTGTCGGCAGTCAATTATTCAATCATTAAATCCTTATTTTTCCAAATACATATGAGAACTCCTTTATTGCATAGTTATAACATAATACATAGTATTTAGTTAGATTGTAACTAGTATAATAGTTACTTTATACTTATTTTTTGGTGTAATCTAACACGTGCAATAGTTTTTGAGATCTCGTGTTTAATCAGTATGTAAGTAAGTCAGTATGTAAGTATGTAAGTGACCTTTCGCTTTTATATATATAGATTTATCCCCTCTTATTCTAGCTTGACAGGATAAAAACCTAATTTGCTAGAGTAGCCTAATATAAAAGTGTATAATGTATATAAAAATTGCCTAAATTAAAATATTCCGGTAACATATCATCCATGATGTCACTCTTGTGAGTTCACTCAGATTACAACTGAATAGGTCCAGCCTCTCTGCGACATCGTTCAGAGTGATAAGTGCGCGCGTCAGAGGCGCCTGGTTGAGCAGGTTGGTGCGTCCCCTAGGCACTGCCAGCAGCGGCGGCCTGCGCCTTCGACACACGTACCTATCTGGGACCCTAAGCCGCACTTGCACTAATACATCTAGCCTAGATATTTGGCCTCTTATTAATTTGAATAATATATAAAGCCCGTGTGAGACAACATTTTCCATCTCTGTAAATTATCTTATTAAGTTACTGATTAGCACCGAGGACAAACCTCTTTGGTTTTTTCGGTGCCTTTATTATATAACTAATTTTATTCCTTGTATATTAATAATAAATAAATTTATTAACGTAATTGTTTGTATATGATGAAATAACATGTATATATAAGCGCAGGAGAGCCTTCGTCAGAACTCGTCATCATAAACAAACTATTCTTCTTTCTATCAAAATCACTTAGCACAAAATGATAAGTTATTCAACACAATTTATCATTAAATGTGAATCACTGAAATAGCTATTTTACTGTAATTTATTAACAACCCTTAATTCACACTATTACTATTATTAATCATTTAATCACTAGTTTTAAAAGTTATAAATAGCGATTCGTCGCAATCACGGTGCGCTGGTTTTCCCGCCAATCTCGTAGTATTCAAAAACTTCCATGATGGCGAATCCTTCCCCGCTACCATAAACGCGACGCTCCGCTAGAATTACTATATATTCCTCCGTCACTCTTATCATAGACACGCCGTCATATATATTATACTTTAGATATGTATTATTTTGTATTGTTATTATTTTATATATGTAGTAGCATGTAGTTATTAGTGTGTATGTATATATAGCTTTTTCTTATTTTTTTTTATATATATTTTTTTTAACTTCCGTGTAATTTTTAATACATCGGCTTCAACGAAATGGTTACCTGGAAGAGATCACTATTAGTGATAAGGTCGCCAGTTGTATGTTATGTCCTATAGATTGCAATAAAGTTATAGAATTAATGTATATAACTATATTGCAATTTATTAATTATATAACTTTACTGCAAATTATATAAATTAATTTTATTCATTATGTGAGATGGTGATAACGAAAAAAAAGAAAAACCCCGGCTAAGTTTGTTGTGGGCTTCTTCTTAGACCGGGGCGTGTTTCGAACCCTCGTAGCTTTAGTTCTAAGTTCACGAATGTAGTTATCACCATCAAATCACTGCTATGTAAATTATTGACGCGTCAAAAGTGCCTTTTAAAGGACTATTTGAATAAAGATTATTTTGAATTTGAATTTGAATTTAAATAAATAAGATGATTATCCTGACTTAACACAGTTCGGAATAAAAAGTACAAATAAAATTTTTCCAGGTAACTTCTACCCTGTGACTTCAAGAATATACATCGAAGATAATAGAAAGAATTTACGTTTTTCAATTTTCAACGATCGCTCTCAAGGTGGCAGTTCGCTTCTAGAAGGATCTATAGACCTTATGGTACATAGACGTATATTGACGGACGATACTGGTGCTCTGACATTTGTAAACGAAACAGAAGATGGTAAAGGTATCATTGTGAGAGGGAATCATTATTTGTATCTAACGAAAGCTGATTACAAACCGAACAGAGTTTACGAGAAAAAGTTCGCTAAAGAAGTCGAATTTAAACCGCAAATATTTTTTAACAGAATAACACAAGGTATAAATAGAGACGTTTGGAAGGGTTACGACAATGAATTCGGCGCTATAAACAAAAAGTTACCCGTAGGTGTCCACATTTTAACAGTACAAGAATGGAATGATAAAACTGTGCTATTGAGATTAGAAAACTATCTGGAAAAGGTCGACGTAGTTAGGAATGGGGTGAAAAAGGTCAATTTGAACGATTTGTTTGTTAACATACAACTTTTGAGTTTAACAGAAATGAATTTGTCTGGGAATATGTTATTAAAAGATAAGATTAGGTTGAATTGGCGCGTAAACGGTAGTTTTTTTAGGAATTTTAATCAGTTTTATGGCAAAAATAGGGATATTGAACATTGTAATGATGATAATAAGATAGTTGATAATGTTGATCCTGAAGGAAACGTAACATTGGTACCGCAGCAAATACGAACTTTTGTTGCAAAGTATCAATATATCGAGAGTAAGGTGAATTGATAGCAATAAATAATACGAGGAATCAAATTGTCTATATACCTTACTAGCTGTTGCCCGCGACTTCGTCTGCGTAGAATTGCTGATTTTACTTGAGATTGAGAAAGTAAGCTACAGGCAAATGTCAAATTGCCGATTTACGTATCTCTAAATTAAAAAAACATAGGACTTTCATACAAACTTCAAACCCCTATTTTAGCCCCTTCGGGGTAGATTTGGATGAAAAAAAAATTTAACCTATACTTACGCCCTAAAAGAAACCTATATTCAAAATTTCAAGCTTGTAGACTTCATAATAAAAAAATAAGCAAAAACTGTCATCCCCTTTTTTACCACCATCCACCACCAGGTAAAATTTAAAAAAAAATTATGTACTGGTTTTTTATTTATTATTATTAATCTTATGCAAATTTTTGTGTCTTGAACTCTAAAAACAAAGAAATTTCATACAAACTTCCAACCCCCCTTTTATCCTCTTAGGGGTGGAATTTCCAAATATCCTTTCTTAGCTGACATCTCTTAACTATCAACTACCTACTTGCTAAATTATAGCTTTATACGTACAATAGTTTTTGAGATCTCGTGTTTAATCAGTATGTCAGTAAGTCAGTATGTATGTAAGTGACCTTTCGCTTTTATATATATAGATATATAAAATTCTCTTGTCACAATGTTAGTTTTTTTGACGACCTCCGTGGCGCATTATAAAGTTGGAGTTACTGGGTTCGATTCCCGGCTCGAGTCTGGTCTGGTGAGAGGTTTGCTTCACTACTTGCCACCCTACCGACAAAGACGTGTCGCCAAGCGATTAAGCGTTCGGGCACGATGTCGCGTAGAAACCAATTAGGAGTGTGGGTTAACCATACCCCTAACAGGTTAGTCCGCTACCATCTTAGACTGCATCATCACTTACCATCAAGTGAGATTGCCGTCAAGGGCTAACTTGTAGCGGACAAAAAAAAAAGTTCCCATACTCCTCCGAAACGGCTCGACCGATTCTTATGAAATTTTTTATGCATATTCAGTAAGTCTGGGAATCGGCTACTATCGATTTTTCATACCCCTAAGTGATAAAGGGTGTCCACCGCAAAAAAAAGAGTTTTAATTTTTGGATAGTTTTTTATTTATTTTAGTTTCATATTATGTGGCATTGAAAAATACAAACAACCCTAAATTTTCACCCTTCTATCGCCAACACCTATTTTTTAACAGTCATTTTAGTAATATAATCATTTGTCATCCCGCTCGATAACTGAACAATTATCGTCTTTATTGTGAATGTTTTTCACTCTAATTAGACTGAAATTTCCCTGAGCTTATTGTAAGTTAGTTATTATTTTTTTTAATAATATAAATTCCCTAGAAATAATTTATATGACAAAACAATGTTAGCTGGGACAGCTAGTTTAAATTTAAAAATATGTTTTAACTTAAATAAATCTACATAATTATTTCAAAGATCTTTTTCTCACCAATTTTATAAAACTCTAAAGCAAATGTAAATTAAAAAAATTAAAATATCACTCGCTTCAACGGTGAAGGAAAACATTTTGAGGAAACCTGCACGCCTGAGAGTTCTCCGTAATGATCTCAAAGGCGTGTGAAGTCTGCCAATCCGCACATGGCCAGCGTGGTGGACTATGGCCGAACCCTTCTCATATTGACAGGAGACCCGCGCTCTGTAGTGAGCCGGCAATGGGTTGTTCATGATGAAAGCAAATGTTATTACAGCTTTATCTAAAATACTCATGTGTTTTATTAATAATACCACACCTTTTTAATTTGTGCCTCACTGCAAGTTTCTTCCCAATTGCCTGGCCAATTGTTTTAGATTATAATACATTGCTGGCTAATTTGGGAGCCCAAGGTTCAATTAATTCTGATTGATTTGGATTTAATGTCACAATACTTACAATATTCATCCATCTCATATAAAATTATTTTATTGTCAATCAATGTGACACAGTTATTTATAGTTCCATATTATAAAATTTAGTAAAAATGGTATAACATTATCAAAAATGTACTTGTCAGTAGTCATCTGATCGTCAGGGTCGTGAAGGATATGTTTAGGTCTCCTCTGTCGGAGAGGAGCGCTTAGGTCGCGGAAGTAAAAAGAAGCCGCAACTACGAGAGGGTTGGGGTGTCGGATTTTAAATGAAATGCCGTGAATCATAGTTATTATATAGGACTTGTAACATTTCTAACTGCAAACACACATTTTGAACATAATGTTTGTTTTATTTGAATTTGACATGTGATATTTCTTAACATTATATATAATATATTATGGAACCATTCATTTACTTTATTTACAAATGTAGATACACATGAAAAGTGGTTTTGAATAAAGGTTTTTTTACCATATAGTTACACATCAAAAGTGACTTAGAATATAGGATTATTTGAATGATTGTATGATTGTTTCAATGAATGATTGTTTTATGTTAAAGTTCGCTTATTAAAATCACTGCATTTTTATATACGCTTTCATAGGCGCTTTTGTATATTTGAAAATGTCAACCACGACGAAATTGGGTAAAAGAAGCAACTAATTTAATTAATTTATTTTAATTAATTATCATGTTTCTCCATTGATTTACCACTAGCCGTAGATCGATCATTAACGCTCAAAAAATGTGTCGGAAAAGTAGTGCACAAATAGCGACGCGTGCACTCCTTTCCCCCAGTGTGTGACAAGGCTAGACGAAAGTCACCGATTCTAACACTCGAGCCGTATAATCCGAATGAATTACAAAGCACTACGCGCCGCTATAGATAATATAACGGCCAGATGTCTCGTGTATTAGACGGGTTGTAATACATCGATATACCGAAATGTAGGAATGTATAGTTAGTTGGTGACAAATTCTCGCCTTGTTTTTGTATGACGCGCTCTATCTACGGCTAGTGGTAAATCAATATATGGAACCTAATAATAAAATTGTTGAGATTTTTCATCGAGACTGATAATTTTTAATTGTAACATTTGCATAGTATAGATGGAGGGATAATAAGTGAGATCTATGCAGTTAAAAAATGAGAAAAAATTAACATTTTCAGACAGGTCGGGAGTTATGAACTATATAACTTATTAAGTACTTGTAATTGTAAAAAAAAATAGAAATTCATTTAAAGGTAATTGTATACAGTTCTATAACAAATTACCAAATGAAATTTCGGGGATGTCTCTCAATAAGTTCAAAGTTTATATAAAACGTAAGTTTGTAGAAAAGTCCTACTATAGTGTAAAGGATTGTGTAAATGATAAACAAGCATGGGTGTGAAATATTGCTCTAATAAAATAGCTCTTAATATAATTTTAAGTGGCATGTGAGATGGTGATAACAAAACGAAAATTTACCCAGCTAAGTTTGTTGTGGGCTTCTTCTTAGACCGGGGCGCGTTTGGAACCCTCATAGCTTTAGTTTTTATTTTACTAATGTAATTATCACCATTAAATCACTGCTATGTAAATTATTGATGCGTCAAAAGTGCCTTTAAAGGACTATTTGAATTGGTAATTGTAATTATTTGAAAGTCCTTTTAGCCTTCATCTCAGCTGCGTCACTGGCTCCGATGAAAGTCCTCTTAAGTTTATTTTTCCGGCTCTCCTTGTATTTGGCTGACACTTTCTCCGCTAGTTTGGCTATTCTTTTCATGGTCATGGCCGGATATCTGTAATATTGTGCAAATATTCTATGAGAGTCTCACTTTGCATGGTTTCATCAACATTGAGAATGTTATAGAGAACTCTTGGGCAAACATACAGGTTTCCTCCCAAGTGTAGTAGAAAGAAAAAATCTAGTGATTATAATGAATTTCAAAAACCCAGTACCTCCTGTGTTTAACTTGTGATCAAATCAGAAATTAGATCTCTATGATTTAAATGGACAATTCTTATACACTACTACTTTATTTATAAAAAAATTTACAAACATTATTCTATTCTACAAGTTAGCCGTTGATGGCTATCTCAGCTGGTGGTAAGTGATGATGCAGTCCAGGATGGTAGCGGGCTAACCCGTTAGGAGTATGGTAAGCCCACACTCCTAATTGGTTTCTACACGAAATCGTGCCACAACGCTAAATCGCTTGGCGACACGTCTTTGTCGGTAGGGTGGTAACTAGCCACGGCCGAAGCGTCCCACCAGACCAGACTCGAGCCGGGAATCGAACCCAGGATCTCGAACTTGTTCATCTTAACTTGTTTAAATAGTAACTTCATTGCATAATTTTTGACCTATCTTTTACGTTGCAGTTTTCTTATTATTAGCTTCTGCCTGCCAGACCAGACTCGAGCCGGGAATCGAACCCAGGACCGTCAACTTTATAATGCGACAGCGCACGCACTGCGCCACGGAGGTCGTCGAATTGTTACAAAATCAAGAATACAAGTTACCTGCATCCCAAAAACTCTATATTAGTGTAGATCTGTGCCAGGGTTATGAGTTCAGCTTCGTCAAAGTCATCTTTATGTTCCATCATGAAACTGCGGCGCACTTCCCACTGTTCATCAGACTCATGTTCTGTGCGCAGGGCTTCTATATCTATAGACGGCTTCATTTTTCTGTAAAAAAATTGTCTACATTAAAGATATATTAAGTTCTTTATAAATTAGTCACTTGTTAAGCCTTTTTCATACACAATACTAAAGTAGTTGTGTTCTATTCAGTAACTATATTCCCAGCTAATGTCTAAAACATTTCGCCTATTAGTTTCTTTATAGACGGGTAATAAATGTTAACAGAGATTCCAATGGAGAGTTATCTTGTTTGGAATCATAACATGAAATATATTCAATTCAAAATAATAATCTTTTAGCTTGGAGGAAGACTAGAAGGTGAAAGTAATGTAATGAAACAGAATATAATAAATGATATGAGCGATAAATTCTTACCATTAATTGAATTCGTAAAAATAATATTTTCAAGATCTTTTGAGTATTGGTGATGTTTCCAATAACAGAAAGTTTGCGCAAAAATAAAAGACAAAATTAGTTCGGTGTTGTGAATTCTGAATTTTAACTTTGGTTATGACAGTTTAGCATTGACATTTGACAGCAAACAGTTTGGCTAGAAAACAGTTTTTAAACTGGCCTTTTAAATCTGGGTTCTTACTCTTTTGAGATGACAGCTACGTGTCGTCATGTTCTAAGATGACCAATGTTATTATTAAAAAAGGATTATATTGTTATAATTAATAATGAATATTTGCTGTGGATGTAGTCAAAAAAGTAAGTAATATAGGTATTAAATTAAGCAAAATATGAATGCCTTACATTGAGAAATCGAAGGAGAAAGGCGGGAGACTTCGCACGAGGGGAGGTCCAAAAGTTCGTGGAATGAATGGGTTTTAAATAAAATGAAACAACAAATCTATTTTTCCTTTTCAATATAATCACCCTTATGCTGAATACATTTATTAAATCTATGAATTAATTTTTCTAAACCATCGTAAAAATATTTTTTATCTTTTGCCTCAAAATGAGCCAAAATTGCCTCCTTAACCTCATTGTCGTCGGAAAATTACCGGACATGAACCCATGTTTCATCTCCGGTAACAATCCGCTCCAAAATCTGTGCAGGGTCGTCTCCACACAACCCCAAAAATTGCATTGACGCATCGACGCGTTGCCGTTTCTGAAGCGGCGTGAGCATTCTCGGTACCCATCTTGCACTGACTTTTGTCATATAAGATTCCAGGTGGTCATGTAAGATTCGCAAAATGGTAGTATCTGATACTCCAACTAATGCAGATAACTGTTTTTTTTTCAAACGGGTATCTTCTAGTACAATTTTTTCCACTTTTTCGATGATGTCTGATGTGGTGGCCTCAACTGGCCTTCCTGAGCGAGGATCGTCTTCAATCGACTCCCGACCATGTTTGAAAAGACTATGCCACTTGTAAATCATTGATTTACTAGGGCACTTACCCATAAACGGTTTCCATTTCATTCAAAATGGTCTCAGCGTTCTTTCTTTGCTTGGTAAGGAATTTTATTACAGCACGGTGTTCAATTTTCTCCACAGTTTCAGTTTTCTTCCGGATTTACTTGCTTAGCAGGCGAGTATTCGTAAACGAATGACGCAATAAGGCTGAAACTCAATTTATATACTAATGATTAGTCTCTATTTAGTATGACACTAAGCGAGTGCACGTATCCCCACTCCATCCCCTCCATTCCACGAACTTTTGGACCTCCCTGCGTATATATCGGGCGCAGCTTTTCACGCTTTTCTTGAATTAATGTTTTAATTTGGGAAAGGTTTGAGGGAGCCGCGGCCTGACACGTCGCGTCCGCGAGTGTGAAGTTACCCGCCATTCTTCCCTAACTTCTTTCTTTAAAAAACTATACACTGAAAACGAAAAAATATTCGGCTTTTTATACACAATTCACAGCTCTACTATCGATTTTGTATAAAGGTAATTTTTTTTCATTTCCAGTTTATGCTATTGAATGGAAAGTATACCTTATTATTATTTTTTTTTTATACACTACAAGTCAGCCCTTGACGGCTATCTCACCTGGTGGTAAGTGATGATGCTGTCTAGGATGGTAGCGGGCTAACCTGTTAGAAGTATGGTAAACCCACGCTCCTAGTTGGTTTCTACGCGACATCGTGCCGGAACGCTAAATCGCTTGGTGAAGCCGAAGCCTCCCACCAGTTCAGACTCGAGCCGGGAATCGAACCCAGGACCTCCAACTTTTAAAATGCGACAGCGCACGCACTGCACCACGGAGGTCGTCAAAAAACTATATATAGTAACTTCATTGCTTTTTTTATGTTAAATAAATTTGTTTTGTAACGCCGTGTTAATCTAGTATTTAGTTGTTAATATTATAGTCTGAATCCATTGTGTTTTTCTCGGGCAAGTGTCTAGTATGTATTTATATATACTCTACATTAGCCCGAATAAAAATTTATATTATAAGTAGAATAAGTATTATTCATTATATACAGCTGCAAACCCTCACTAACTGTCAATAATTTGTTCTCTCATAAGATAGGAATAATGATATAGGATGGTTTAATTGGGGAAGAAGCAAATTAAAAAACTGTGGAGAAATGAATTTATTTACTGCGTTAACAACGTTAACGTTAACAGTTCCGTTCAGGGTTATGCCTGAAAATCAGCGCTACAGTCAATTTTGACGCAGCATCAAGCTGAGGCAGCGCTCTGTTCAGCCAATGTCTAGACACATACGTTTTTAGATGAGATGTACTTTGTTCTTTTTAAGGCTGAATAAACGCAATTTTGATTTGATTTGATTTCATTTTTCTAAAGCAGGTTTCATTAAAATGCTTAGAACAAAATATGCGGGTGTTTTTTTATCGAGTCCAATGTCCTCGATCAACTGAATTTATCCAGAAGTCACGAAGTGCAGTATCTTTTGTAAATCTAAATCATAAAACAAATTCAAATTTCAAATTCAAATTTAAAATAATCTTTATTCAAATAGTCCTTAAAAAGGCACTTTTGACGCGTCAATAATTTACACAGTAGTTATTTCATGGTGATAACTATATTCGTAAACTTAAAACTAAAGCTATGAGGGTTCCAAACGCGCCCCGGTCTAAGAAGAAGCCCACAACAAACTTAGCCGGGGTTTTTCTTTTTTTTCGTTATCACCATCTCACATAATGAATAAAATTAATAATAAACTATAGTACCTATGGAGATAGAGCAATTCACACCCAAGCTTTTTTATCGTTTATATAATCCTTAATATCGTAATATGATTTTTCTACAAGCTTTCGTTTTATAAAAACTTTGAACTTATTGATAGACATCTCCAAGATATCAATAGGTAATTTATTATAAAATAAAATACAATTTCCTTTGAATGAGTTACTAATTTAGTGCAGCCTACTAAACGGTACTACAAGTTTACTTTTACTTCTGATGTTCAGTGCGTTACAGTCCATTTTTTTCTTGAATTTATCAATATTTTTATGAACATACATTAAATTTTCATATATATATTGGCTATGCACTGTCATTATTTTATAATCTCTAAATTTATCTCTTAATGACTCTCTGGGACCTAATTTATATATCGCACGAACAGCCCTCTTCTGCAAAACGAATATAGTGTCAATATCAGCAGCATTACCCCATAATAAAATACCATATGACATAATGCTGTGAAAGTAGCTAAAATATACAAGTCTGGCAGTCTCTATATCCGTCAAATGACGGATCTTTTTTTACCGCGTAAGCAGCAGAGCTAAGTCTGTGCGATACATTATTTATATGTGGACCCCATTGAAGTTTAGCGTCTAACGTTATGCCTAAGAATGTAGCCGTATTTACCAGATCCAATTCCTCATTATTAAGTAGTACACTAGTTTTCACTTGTTTAACATTGGGCAACGTGAATTTAATACACTTTGTTTTCTTCCCATTAAGTGCTAAGTTATTAGCCTCAAACCAATGTACTACTTTCGCGAGAGAGTTGTTTACCTCGTCAACATTTGTTTCACGTCGTTTAATTTTAAAAACGAGTGATGTATCATCAGCAAACAATACTATCCCGCTATTGTCCTTAGTAAGGTAAGGAAGGTCATTTATGTAAATGAGGAACAGAAAAGGTCCTAATATAGATCCCTGAGGAACCCCTATTTTCACAAATGACCCGTTAGACCGTTTCCCGTTTACGTCTACTTGTTGAACTCTGTCACGTAAATACGAGGTCATTAAATCTAGAGTTACCCCGAAGTCCATAATGGTGTAGTTTTCTGACTAATGTTTCATGTTCAACACAATCGAAAGCCTTGGACAAATCACAAAAAACACCAAGTGCGTCACGTGACTCCTCCCAGGCTTTAAATATATTGTGTATTAACTCAACACCAGCGTCGGTTGTTGAGCGACCCCGTGTAAAACCAAATTGTTTGGCGTGTAATAAATTGTTTCTATTAAAATGATTAATTAATTGCGTTAAAATAAGTTTTTCAAAGATTTTACTGAAAGTAGGTAGTACTGATACCGGTCTAAAGTTAGTGGGGTCAGTAGTACTACCAGATTTGAATAACGGAATTAACTTGCTATGTTTCATTAAGTCAGGGAACACACCACAGTCAATGCAATTGTTAAAAATAAAAGCTAGGTCGGGTGCAACAATATCAATCAATGACCTTATAACATTAACGGAAATGCCCCACAAGTCATTTGTTTTCTTAATATTTATTAATCGGAAGGCCTTAATAACAATAGTATAACTGATTATATACACTTAAACGAATCTTAACAATATTTATTAATATTGAAATGGTTGGCGTGCTGGGCCCATAACCTATTGAGTGATAGATGTGGCTCTTGGGATCGGTTCGAACCAAAAAGATACTCAAGGAGTGACAAGAAAACTATTTATTTCATTTTAAACATTTTGAATTTATTGTACACGAAACATTATCATTATGAAATTTATATAAAATACAAAGGGCATGTCAGACATTCAGACATGTTGCTTCTACAAGCGATTGTCACCGAATCTTCCAATTTTACAAAATTCAATTTAAAGAAATAAATCTAACATTCCAAATTTAAAGTAATTCAAACATAATACATAAACCAACCAGATCAGAGTTGACATCAAAAGAGTATGTATAATCTGAGATTACCATCAACAATTAAAACTGAATATAAACTTCATTATTAACATTGGTCCATATGTGAAAAATTAACCACTATTATGGGTCACTTTAATTCTTAACTACTGGTATTCCTAAAATAGGAATAACCCGATAAAATTCAAAACGCCCTATAAAATGGCCGCATGACATTGATATCGCCAATGTTTGACGATTGGTTGTGTATTACTAAATTTATACGGTTAATACTAAACTTTAAAATTAGAATTTGGGACCTTTCTTAATGATTTCTGCATATTATAAACCTGTTATTCTGTAATCTAACGAAACCTTTATGTAATTGTACAATGCAAATGGTAAACAACAAAACAATAATAATACTTACTTAATGAAAGGTTATGTTTCTTAATTTGCGTTCGCTGCGACTGTTACAGCCGATCACACAGCAACGCTCCATAATTATGGCGTTCTATACATCTTCAACATTATATTAAACACATAAAACTAAGTAAAAAGTCGTAATATTCGCTATAAATTAGTATCACAGAGACACGCGTCAAATTTGTTGTGCACGTATGACAGTTGAGCACACCAAAAAAAAGCTAAACTATGAAAGGGACAAAAGAATGGCTTTTTGCCTTTATCACTCTTCAGAACTTTCCATTTACTTGTCTTGCTCTAACAAGGTGTTATTATTTTGATGTCAAGTCCACCTAGATTCTTCGTCCGAGTTTATACTCTAGGGAGCTGACAACTGTGTCATACTCATAACATATGGAATCTTGGGGACTAGAGTATAAAAATGTTCCTTGCTTGGGGACTTCAAAAGTCAAAATATAACCTAAATCGAAAAATGTTTGTTTACTTCTGTAAAAATTAAATATTTTGATCTCGAATTCTTTACAACTAAGAGTCAAGAACATTTCGAGACATTGACCAAATTCTTCAGATTTACATTTAATAAAAATTACAGACAGATTTGTTATTTATTAATGTAAGTTCAACTGTATTATTTTGAATCTCTTTTATAGAGCTTAGTCAAAGTTAGTTATCCGTAAAATCTGGATATCATTGGTCCCGCGTGGACTTGATAAACTTCTGTAACTGCCTCGATTTTTTTCCGAAACTTATTAAGATACACTATCAAAATTTTGTATACACTATACACACCAGTATTGAAGGAAAGAGAGTACCAGTACTTTAAAAGAGTTACTGCAGTCAGCCAGCTTTCTAGAGGCAAAAATCTGACACACTAAAGATTATAATGATTAGTGATACTAACCAGGCATGATGACTAAACATGCGATTTGAAAACTAGAGAAGTAAATTCTAAATTCGACATACCAAGTTACTGAAGGTACCCACATGTTTCCAATGTGGGTGTTGATATTCTTCCTAATAGAAGTGGTTATAGCCTAGTGGTTAGGGCGTCAGCCTCTTAATCAGAGGATGGTGGTTCGAATCTGGGCATGCACCTCTAACTTTTCGGAACTATGTGCGTTTTTAAAAATTAAAAAAAAAAAAAAAAATATCACTTGCTTGAACGGTGAAGGAAAACATCTTGAGGAAACCTGCTCGCCTGAGAGTTCTCCGTAATGTTCTCAAAGGTGTGTGAAGTCGGCCAATCCTCACATGGCCAGGGTGGTGGACTATGGCCAAACCCTTCTCATATTGAGAGGAGACCCGTGCTCTGTAGTGAGCCGGTAATGGGTTGATCATGATGATGATGATGATTCTTCCTAATATTCTTACTTCAGCTTAATATTTTGCAGTTTAAATTATGCCAGAAATGTTAAAATTACACATACAGTTTGGGGGAGGGGCAGAATTACTCTTTGACAAAGTTAAAAAGAGGGAAGTTGAGCTGCCGGCTCTGAAAAAATACTTCCCTGACTGCCAGAATGAAAAATGGACCATAAAGGAACTGCTCATATGGATAAAGGATAACCTTCTGAAAGAGAGACCTGAGTTGTTTTTACAGGTAATTTATGCCACACAGCTGGGCTAAATCCTCTTTCATACACCTTCGCTTTTAATGTAATCTAACATTGTTTGTAACGTCACATAAAATATTGTGTGACGGATAATCTACCAGCATCAAATTACAAAGAGGACTGTTTATTGTCATAATTAAACTATGCCATACAATTATCATGAAAAACATTAACTTTATAAACAACACACAATTTTTAAAAGCCATTATTAAACAACCAAAACCATACCCTAATTTTTCCCTACCTGTAGATTTCCTAGCAAGTTTGTTTTGGGGGATACTGATCCATAGTATCCCCAAAAATTTGCTGAGACAAATTGTGTATTTTGGGTTAATAAGCTAATTAGTTTATAGGGTGGTAAAGGTCTTAGCAATAAGGACTCACAGGTGATTTAATAAGGCTTTTGTGGGTTTATTTATTGAGGCCTATATAGCATATTTCTATCAGGCCTTTACAGGGTGGTTCAATAGGGCCCTTGGTTTTAGGGTGTTTCAATAAATCCTGTATAGGCTGATTCAATAAAGCTTTTAGTTTTTAGGGTGTTTCAATAAATCATTCACAGGGTGATCCAATACGGTCCTTAGTTTTTAGGGTATTTCAATAAATCCTGTACAGGGTGATTCAATAAGCCTTTTAGTTTTTTGAGTGTTTTCATAAATCCTTCTCAAGGTGATTCAATAGGGCTTTTAGTTTTTAGGGTGTTTCAATAAATCATTCACAGGGTGATCCAATAGGGCCCTTAGTTTTAGGGTGTTTCAATAAATCCTGTACAGGGTGATTCATGAATTTAGAGGTAACTACAGCATGCATAATAACTCAAGTTGACGCTAATAGGTTGCTAATAATATAAAGTAACCTTGTGTTTATAGTAACAAATAAGGGAGATATACAGGTATCTACGCACTATGCAAAATCCAACTAGACTAGTGTTTTTATTATTTTATTTAAGAAATTGTGTAGTTTGTCATTGAAAATATCAATTGAATTATCTTTAGAAATTTATTTATCTATGTTCACAATTCACAGGGTGATCCAATAGGGCCCTTAGTTTTTGGGGTGTTTCAATAAATCCTGTACAGGGTGATTCATTAAGCCTTTTAGTTTTTTGAGTGTTTCAATAAATCCTCCACAGGGTGATCCAATAAGGCTTTTAGTTTTTAGGGTGTTTCAATAAATCATTAAGGGGTTCCGGTTCCGGTGTCGCAAAGTAAACACGCACGTCATAGTCCTCCGCAAAATAATAACTGTTGTAGTGTAAAGAGTGTGAAATATAAGTGCCACAACACGAAATCCACCAAAAGTAATCAATAATAAGCAATATAAATAAGTGTTCAAAACATTAAACAACACTGGAAATAAAAAGTGCAATAAAAGCTATATAAAAATTTAAACAGTGAACGACATAACAGTGCAGCAAATCTGTCAAATAGCAATAACTGTCGTAGTGACACTGACATAACCAGTGTTGCCAGCAACAAGATTATAAACTACCATCCTACCAGGGTTGTCAGTAAAGAAACCAAAAAATGGACAAAAGTATGGAATTATTGTTGTCAAAACTAGATGAGAAATTGAACCAACAAACCAAACTCATAACAGAGTCGGTGACTTATAATGTTTTGGAGGCGTTGAACGAGAAGTTAAAAATAATAACTGAAGAAAACATTAGATTAAAGGATAAAGTATCGACATTGGAGCAGAAACTTATGACCATGGAAAGAGAGAAAAGAAAATTCAACTTAGTCTTCTTTGGCATTGAAGAGAATGGAAAATCAGAAGCGGAATTAGTAGACTACCTCAAGGACACAATCATAGAAACAGGCATACATCTAAATAGCCAGGAAATCAGCAATATATATAGAATTGGCAAGAATAAAGATGCTAAAAACCGACCTGTCGTCATCTCCGTCACAACGCTGTGGAAAAAACACATGATTTTGAAAAATAAGTCAAAGCTGCCGCCAGGTGTCTATGTAAAAGAAGATTATTCTAAAGAAGTCTTAGAAAAGCGCAAGCAATTACAAGCCCAAGTGGAAGAGGAAAGAAAGAAAGGAAACATAGCTTTTCTAAAACATGACAAATTAATAGTAAAGAAATCATCAGGAATACACAGAGAAAAAAGAAAAAGAGAAGGCCATGATTCACCTAATTCGGCACCCCAGAAAAGAATCGACTTAAAAGGCAATCCAGCTTATACATCAGCCAAGGGAAAAGAAACCCTAAAACCTAATATACTTAATTATGTTGAACGAGGAAGATCCGCTTCAATGTCAGAGGTTCCAAAAAACCTGTAACGACCACCGGTACTCGAAATCAACTTAAACCAATTAATACCAAAAGTACACATACAGCAACTGAAAAATGCACCCCAAGCCGGTTGGTCACCGTGGGGAAAGTTGACCACTACCCTTCAGCAAACGGAAATGAAAAAGGAAATGAAATACCTAAAGAAAAAGAGAAACCTAACAACATACACATAGCCACCCTAAACACACTTTCATTGAGGACGGCAGATAAACTTCTCGAATTAGAGATAGCTTTGGGTAATATTAAATGGGATATTCTTGGTATGAGTGAAGTAAGACGAATAGGAAACTGCATCGAAGAGTATGACGACTACATTCTGTACTATATCGGTGAAACCAAGGGTCAATATGGAGTGGGATTTAAGGTTAAAAAACATCTAAAGAAACAAATCATAGAGTTCAAAGGCATATCCGAAAGAATAGCTTTACTAAATATACAGCTACAAGGCTACAAAAACAAGTGGACTATAGTACAGATATACGCGCCAACAGAAGCAGCAGACGAAACAATAAAAGACGATTTCTACAACCAACTTACGACTACACTAGAAACTGCTCATAAAAACGTTATCGTCATGGGAGACTTCAATGGGAAAATAGGTAAACAAAAGCATGGTGAAGAGACAGTAATAGGAAATTATGGCATAGGAAAAAGAAGCAAGAACGGCAAGAGAATTGTAAATTTGGCTTTGGAGAATAACTTAACCATACTAAATAGCGTTTTCAAGAAAAGAGAAGCCAAGAAGTGGACTTGGATATCGCCGGATGGAACTTACCGCAACGAAATCGACTTTATAACTAGTAATCAGCCCAAGTTGTTTCAAGATGTCAGCGTAATAAATAATCTCAATTTCAATAGCAACCATCGTATGGTCAGAGCAGTACTATTTTACAAACAACAAAAGAAACAACGAAAACACTTTCACCAGATTAAAAATACCTACATGACTGATACGACGTTTCAAAATACCAAAACAACCGGGGAAATAGACAAAACACAAGAAATTTACAACATAGAAATAAACGATATCTATCGAAAGAACAAACCAATAAAAAACAAAAATACACTGAGCTCGGAAACTATAGATCTCATTCAGAAACGGAAAGAACTAGTTAAAAAAAGGAGAAATAAAACAACATTACAAAAAATTACTGAACTAAGTAAGGAGATAAGTCGCAATATAAAAGAAGATAAGTCAAATAAAAGAATTAAATGTATCCAAAAACACATTACTAAGACAGGAGGTATCAATAAAGCACTTAGAGAATTAAAAGAAACAACGCTATGGGTCCCGAAAATGAGAAGCAAAAACAACAAGGAAGAAACAAGAAGACAGCCAATTTTAAAGATAGCGACAGACTATTATCGGAGATTATACTCTACCGAAAACACCTTAAAATTCAACATAAACCTTGAAGACAAAACAGAAGAAATCCCTCCGATTCTTGAAAGGGAAGTTCAGCATGCCATAGAAACACAGAAAAATGATAAAGCTCCTGGACCTGATCATATAACCAATGAGATGATGAAAGCTACATTGCCAGAAACAACAAAAAAACTTACTAACTTGTTTAATATTATCCTAAACACAGAATCCATACCTACACAGTGGACAATAAGCACTATAATACTCATCTTTAAGAAAGGAGATAGATCAGAAGTAGGAAACTATCGCCCAATAAGTCTCATGTCCAACATATACAAGGTGTTCTCAAAAATAATATTGAAACGCATCACCAAAAAACTTGAAGAACAACAATCGAGAGAACAGGCGGGGTTCCGATCGGGATTTGCAACAATTGACCACATACATGTGGTAAAACAGCTCATTGAAAAATGTCAAGAATACGATTATCCATTATACATGGCATTTGTGGATTATAACAAAGCATTTGACTACCTGGAACATCAGTGCATTTGGGAAGCCCTGAAAAAACAAGGAATAGAAAATAAATATATAAGAATAATAAAAAATGTGTACTCAAACAGCAAAGCACGAGTCAAACTAGAAGCAGAGGGGGAAATTTTTCCAATACACAGGGGAGTGAGACAGGGAGACCCACTCTCACCAAAACTTTTTTCATCCGTGCTAGAGGAAGTAATCAGGAAGATGGAATGGGACAACATAGGGATTAATATAAATGGAACACAGTTAAATCATTTAAGATTTGCAGATGACATAATACTTATAACAGATAACCCGGAAAGCCTTAAAGGCATGCTCCAAGATTTATCATGTGAAAGCAAAAAGGTGGGATTAACAATAAACAAAACAAAGACAAAGTTAATAACAAACAGATCCCAAATAAGTATCTCAGTAGATGAGGAGGAAATAGAATATGTGAATTCCTATGTATACTTAGGCCAACTTATCGCCTTCAACAACCAAATGGACTCAGAGATTGATAGACGGATAGCCAATGCCTGGAAGAGATTTTGGTCCCTCAAGGAAGTGTTAAAAAGCAACCAATATAATATTGCAATGAAAAGGAAAGTATACAATACATGCATATTACCAATCCTTACCTATGGGTGCCAGACGTGGGCAAATACACAAAAACAAAACGAAAAACTGATTACATGCCAAAGAGCCATGGAGAGGAGTCTACTGGGTTACACAAAAAGAGATAGAAAAAGAGCTGTAGATCTAAGACAAATTACCAAAATTGAAGATGTAGTAGTCAAAACTAGAAAACTCAAATGGAGGTGGGTAGGCCACATGATGAGAGAGAATAGAAATAAATGGACGAAAGATATAACAGAATGGACACCGAGATATCAAACAAAAAGAAAACGAGGAAGACAAAGAAAACGTTGGTCGGATGACTTAAAAAAGTATGCGGGTTTAACATGGCACAGAACAACTGAATCAAGAGCAGAATGGAGAAAGCTGGAGGAGGCCTTCGTGTCACAAAGACACGCCGACGAGACGCCCGATAACGACGCCTAACAATACAATACCAACTAAGAATTACATATAGTGATATTAATACATAATATAATAGTAATTCAATAATGTTAATAATGAATTTAATACTAGGGTCAATTATATATATGTTAATGATGATTTTATATATGTTGATGAAATGTATAAATTATGTGTTGGCAAAAAAGGCTTAATAAATAAATAAATAAATCATTCACAGGGTGATCCAATAGGGGCCTTAGTTTTTAGGGTGTTTCAATAAATCCTGTACAGGATTACTGTACTGTGATTCATGAATTTAGAGGTAACTACAGCATGCATAATAACTCAAGTTGACGCTAATATGTAATAATATAAAGTAACCTTGTGTCTATAGTAACAAATAAGGGAGATATACAGGTATATACGCAGTATGCAAAATCCAACTACTATTCTATTTTTGAAATTGTGTAGTTTGTCATTAAAAATATCAATTGAATTATCGTTAGAAATTTATTTATCTATGTTCACAATTCACAGGGTGATCCAAAAGGGCCCTTAGTTTTTGGGGTGTTTCAATAAATCCTGAACAGGCTGATTCAATAAGCCTTTTAGTTTTATGAGTGTTACAATAAATCCTCCACAGGGTGATCCAATAGGGCTTTTAGTTTTTAGGGTGTTTTAATAAGACTTTGACTGGGTGATTTGCTTAAACCTTAACAGTCTGATTCAATAAGGGCTTATGTTCACAGGGTGATTCAGTGAGGCCAGGTATCCTGGTACTGGTGAATGAGGCGGATTGGGAGCTCTGCGGGGAGCTGGCATATGAGCTGCAGCCAAATGACGTTGTCATGTTCATATCCACACTACACGGAGGATAGTACTAACTAACTTGAATTATCTGTAGCCTCGATCAATAATATACTAGCTATGCTGTAAGTGTTTAAAAGTGTTCATGAATATTAAAACACTAGTGAATTGGCAGTCTTTTTACATTTGTTGGCTAATTAAAATCTATAATCTTAAATTTCCTAGGATGTGTGTATATTATAAACTAGCTGTTGCCCGCGACTTCGTCTGCCTAGAATCGCTGATTTCCCGTGAGATTGAGGTTTCCCGTGCGGCCAATGACCTGCTTCAGAAAGTAAGCTACAGGCAAATGTCAAATTGTCTCTAAATTAAAAAACATAGGACTTTCATTCAAAATTCAAACCCCTATTTTACCCCCTTCGGGGTAGATTTGGATGAAAAAAATTCTAACCTTATACTTACGCCCTAAAAGAAATCTATTTTCATAATTTCAAGTTTGTAGACTTCATAATAATAAAATAAGCAAAAACTATCATCCCTTATTTTACAACCATTTTACAGGTAATATTAAAAAAATAAAAAATTGATGTACGTTTTTTATTTATTATTATTAATATTAATGCCAATTTTTGTGTCTCTAACTCTAAAAACAAAGGATTTTTATACAAACTTCCAACCCCTATTTTACCCCCTTAGGGGTGGAATTTCCAAATATCCTTTCTTATCTGACATCTCTTAACTATCAACTGCCTACTTGCTAAATTATAGCTTTATACGTACAATAGTTTTTGAGATCTCGTGTTTAATCAGTAAGTATGTATGTAAGTAAGTGACCTTTCGTTTTTATATATATAGATTTAATTTCATCAATATTAAACACTAAAAACATGGTAATACCATCTGGATATGTTTTCAATTTGATTTTATATCTGCCTTTATCTTTGGTATATTATTGTTCGAAGATGCAATGTTCACTCTATTAAAGAATTACTAAATAAGTTTTATTTATAAAAAATGGCATTATTTTTTTAACCAGCCTATTCCTTACTCCAACCAAAATTTCAGCCGGTCAAAAATAATGACCGGTTATTTGAGTTACTGAAGTACGAGGAAATTAAAATGTACAAATACTAGTCCTAAGGTAAAATCCTACGTGGACAAACTTTTTGTTCCGTACCACTTTTGGAATATGTAACGTAACGTATGTCTACTAAGGCAGAAACCTGTAAAGTACACGTAGCATCTCTGACCAAACAAGTTAAACAGAGACAATGTTATGTGACAATGTCAAAGTACGCTCTAAAGAGTTCAAGTTTTTGGCTGAGCAAAGAATTAACTTTGCGTATTAACGCATTATAGATCTTAGCCTTAGGGCTCAACTCTGGCTGAGCAAAGTCAAAGTACGTTTGTATAGACCACTGCCTTTGGGGTAAACTTTGGCTGAATAAGCCAAAGTACGCTATATAGATTTCAGCCTTAAGGCTTAACTCTGTTTGAGCAAAGTTAATACGCTCAATAGATCTTAGCCTTAGGGCTCAACTCTTTGGCTGAGCAACTTCAAAGTACGCTTTATAGAAATAAATAAATAAATAAATAAATAAATAAAACTCTGACTGAGCAAAGACAAAGTACGTTCCTATAGACCTCTGCCTTTGGGGTCAACTGTGGATAAATAAGCCAAAGTATGCTATATGGATCTCAGCGTTAGGGCTCAACTCTGTCTGAGCAAATTAATACGCTCAATAGATCTCAGCCTTAGGCCTCAACTCTTTGGCTGAGCATATTCAAAGTACGCTTTATAGATCTCAGCGTTAGAGTTCAACTCTTTAGCTGGGCAAATTTAATACGCTCAATAGATCTCAGCCTTTGGGCTTAACTCTTTGGCTGAGCAAAGTCAACGTACGCTATATAGATCTCAGCCTTAGAGTTCAACTCTGGCTGGGTAAAGTTAATACGCTCAATAGATCTCAGCCTTAGGGCTCAACTCTTCTTGGCTAAGCAAAGTCAAAGTGCGCTTCTATAGTTCTCAGCCTTACGGCTAAACTCTTTGGCTGGCATCTCCCTATCGACAACGACGTGTCGCCAAGCGATTCGAAGCGAGACAAAAAATACATCACCTAATTTACCTATTATAATCTCTTTATGAAACGTAAGCTTATAGAAAAATCCTATTACGACGATAAACGATGAAAAAGCTTCGATGTAAATTGCTCTAAACTCATCATCATGATCAACCCATTACCTACTCACTACAGAGCACGGGTCTCCTCTCAATATGAGAAGGGTTCGGCCATAGTCCACCACGCTGGCCGTGTGCGGATTGGCAGACTTCACACGCCTTTGAGAACATTACGGAGAACTCTCAGGCGTGCAGGTTTCCTCACAATGTTTTACTTCACCGTTGAAGCAAGTGATATTTTTTGTTTTTAAACGCACATAACTCCGAAAAGTTAGAGGTGCGTGCTCGGGTTCGAACCCCCGACCTCTGATGTCCCGAGTAGGCTGACGTCCCGAGCTGACGTCACTTTACTAGGCTATCACAGCTATAAACTCATACCTAATTATAATTAATTATCGATTATGTGAGATGGCGATAACAAAAAAAACCCCGGCCAAGTTTGTTGTGGGCTTCTTCTTAGACCGGGGCGCGTTTGGAACCCTCATAGCTTTAATTAAAGAATGCAGTTATCACCATCAAACTATATTAAAATAATGAAATATAAATTAAATAAACGCTCGATAGATGCCTGTAATGGGTTTACATGTGTAAACTTGAGTGGAATATTTGATAATTAATGAAATCCTCTATAAATAAGTTATTTCATTAATTTTCAGTAAGTATTATATAATATTGGTTTGCAAAATCTTAACATTATCGTTACTTGAGTAAAGATTGAACTAATACAGTTTATAAATTACAATTTGCAATATTTATCTCTCAAAGTCACGGTAATATTATGTATACAGTATTGTAACTCGGTCTTATCTTTGAAATAAATACCTACAGCCGCGCGGTACGTAAACATGCGATAGGGCTACCCACCTCCAGCATTTTAATTACATTTGCCTACTTTGTGTTCAAATTTTAACTATCTAGTGGCAGAATTTATTTTTTCTATTATTATTCATACAAACAGTACAATAAACAACTATTATTAATGCAACCATTTGCTCTGGTGGGAGGCTTCGGCCATGGCTAGTTACCACCTTACCGACAAAGACGTGTTGCCAAGCGATTCAGCGTCCCGGCACGATGTCGCGTAAAAACCAATTGGGAGTGTGGGCTTACCATACCCCTAACAAGTTAGCTCGCTATAATCCTAGACTGCATCATCACTTACCACTAGGTGAGATTGCCGTCAATGGCTGACTTGTAGTGGATAAAAAAAACAGCACACTATATCCTCCTACTCGTTATATTAAATATGTACTTATTTTTAGTGAAAAAATCGCGCTCTTATTGTTAAAAAACAAAACACCGTCCGTTCGTCACTGCGGCACAGTCGCGACTGTCTGCATGCCGAGTGCACGTTGAGATCTAGGCGCGTAGGCTTAGCTCGCTTTTCGTCCATTTGTATGAAGTTGGAATACTGTATAGATGATATTACCGTGCTCAAGTCCTTTGAGTGGGTAGGTACCTAATCTATCAGCTTAAAATAACTGTACTGTCCTTACTTGTAGACCATGAGATAGTTGAAAGTTTTCGAAACGTGAAATATAGTTTTACCCATTACCGGCTCACTAAAGAGCGCGGGTCTCCTCTCAATATGAGAAGGGTTTGGTCATAGTCCGCCACGCTGGCCATGTGCGGATTGGAAGACTTCACACGTCTTTGAGAACATTATGGAGAACTCTCAGGCGTGCCGGTTTCCTCACGATGTGTTCCTTCACCGTTGACGTAAGTAATATTTTAGTTGTTTAAAAACGCACATAACTCTGAAAAGTTAGAGGTGTGTGCCTGGATTCACTGGTGTGTGGATGGATAACACAGTATCGACTGTAGATACATTAATGTGTTATGTAAACGCACGCAAGGAAATATTCCCGCTGTCTCCTAGACTATCCCGCCCGCAGCATAAACCGTATGGCTTTCATTAATCTCCGGAGCTAGCTTTGTGTCCCGGCGATGCCTGGATTAGTCCTAGACACGCTTTGAAAGACATCCGACTTAAATAGCTATTAGGTTTATATATTTCCGTCTGTGTATTGACGACCTCCGCGGCGCAGCGTGTGCGCTGTTGCATTATAAAGTTGGAGGTCCTGGGTTCGATTCCCGGCTCGAGTCTGGTCTGGTGGGAGGCAGTTACCACCCTACCGACAAAGACGTGTCGCCAAGCAATTTAGCGTTACAGCACGATGGCGTTTAGAAACCAATTAGGAGTATAAGTTTACTATACCCCTAACAGGTTAGCCCGCTACCATCTTAGATTGCATCATCACTTATCATCACATGAGATGCAGTCAAGGGCTAACTTGTGTTGAATAAAAAAAAGATTTAAGTTTAAGATCAAAAATTATATATATTTATTATATATATTATTATATAATATATGTCGAGTCAAGGACGTTCGAGTTGTTTTTTGTAAGGGTGACATCAACATTGCTGACGTTACGATTTTGTTTACTTTCGCTCATAGTAATTAAAACCACAACTTGCCGGTTTACACTTTTATTGCGATAATAACTAAGAGGTCCGAACAGTCCGACGTTTCGAGCGAGAGAAACCGCGAAAGGCATCGACCGCCCTTATTTATAGCACAAAACATGCTTGTACAAAATTAATTGTTACTGGCTAAGTTTTGTTAGCAAAATCATCAATAGTTAAAATGTGGGTAATTATTGAATTCTTGAGGTTTTTGGCGCCGCTTAATAAAGTTAATAACTTCTTCGCGCCGACGTGTATAATGTTATAAATATTATTTTATTATTATATATATACTAAAAATATAAGATAAAAAAGATTCAAGTTTAAGATCTATTCAAAAGTTATTCAATAACAGCGGCCCGAAAAAAACCAATGGGTCGCATAACGTGCCACCTATTGGATTTTCCCGGGAAATTCCTGGAAAATATTAATAAACAGCGCAGTTCCATGGAAATGGCGGCGGTAATGTGAGTACAAACAAAACGTTTATCTATTTGTTTAGGAAATCCCGGAAATACGGACCGCTTATTGATTATACTGCGCTCGCGAGTCTTGGTACTGGATGCCAAGTTTTTATGCTATCAGAAGATTCATTCATCATCATGATCAACCCAAAAACCCAAAAAATGCACTGTAACGCACTGAACATCAGAAGTAAAAGTAAACTTGTAGTACCGTTTAGTAGGCTGCACAAAATTAGTAACTCATTCAAAGGAAATTGTATTTTATTCTATAATAAATTACCTATTGATATCTTGGAGATGTCTATCAGTAAGTTCAAAGTTTTTATAAAACGAAAGCTTGTAGAAAAATCATATTACGATATTAAGGATTATATAAACGATAAAAAAGCTTGGGTGTCAATTGCTCTATCTTCATAGGTACTATAGTTTATTATTAATTTTATTCATTATGTGAGATGGTGATAACGAAAAAAAAGAAAAACCCCGGCTAAGTTTGTTGTGGGCTTCTTCTTAGACCGGGGCGCGTTTGGAACCCTCATAGCTTTAGTTTTAAGTTTACGAATATAGTTATCACCATGAAATAACTACTGTGGAAATTATTGACGCGTCAAAAGTGCCTTTTTAAGGACTATTTGAATAAAGATTATTTTGAATTTGAATTTGAATTTGAAATAATTAACTAAAAATAAATAAATCTAGTACCCATTACCGGCTCACTACAGAGCGCGGGTCTCCTCTCAATAATTTAAGTGCTATTTCTCTTTGACCGAATTAAAAAAAGGGAGTAATAACAATAGTAACTCAACCATCGATCGATCAACCTATTACCGGCTCACTACAGAGCACGGGTCTCCTCTCAATATGAGAAGGGTTCGACCATAGTCCGCCACGCTGGCCGTGTGCGGATTGGCAGACTTCACACGCCTTTGAGAACATTACGGAGAACTCTCAGGCGTCTAGGTTTCCTCGCGATGTTTTCTTTCACCGTTGAAGCGAGTGATATTTTAATTGCTTAAGACGCACTTAACTCCGAAAAGTTAGAGGTGCGTGCCCGTTTTCGAACCCCCGACCTCTGACTAGGAGGCTGAAGTCCTAGCCACTAGGCTATCACAGCTTTTACCAGAAAATATTCCAGTAATATTTATTAAATACTAATTACTAATATGAGTGAACTCACAAGAGTGGAATTGTGGATTATATGCTACCGGAATATGTAAATTTAGGCAATTTGTATATGTACATAAGTTTTATGATCATAAATTTGTATACTTTTTAACACGCTTTTATTAGCTTCACCTGTATGTATGTATGTTTGTTTGTTTGTTTGTTTGTTTGTTTGTTTGTTTGTTTGTTTGTTTGTTTGTTTGTTTGTTTGTTTGTTTGTTTGTTTGTTTGTTTGTTTGTTTGTTTGTTTGTTTGTTTGTTTGTTTGTTTGTAACCGACTCCTTTGAGCTCGATTTTGCCCTACTTTGAACGATCAGATTTGATTCAAACTTTGCACACCTGTCAAAGGTCGATGACAATGCAATAATCCGATCAAAATATCCGATTATCCTAATTAGATTCGCCAGGATTAATTAATTTCTTTCCGCATCCTTTGCATGCGAGTAAGAGAGACAGAGCTAGTGCGCGAACTACGCATGCGTGCAGTAGCGTGTTTTTTTAGTTTTTTAAACTATTATTATTATTATATTAGGCTACTCTAGCGAATAGGTAATAATAGGTTTATAATCCTGTAAGGCTAGAATTAAGACACTTTTTTTTTATGCATTTTGAGTTAGCGCTCGACGGCAATCTCACCTGGTACAAATTGATTTGAAATATATTTGTATAAAGGATACACATTTCCACACCGAAAGCCGTTAAAAAAGTTTTGCAACTTGTAACGAGAAGTGAAACCGTTAAAGGGGTGTGACGTATGTTTTTTTTTCTGGTGGCTTATGCCAGCTATGAGTCACGTGAATATTGTAGTTTTTAAAATGAAGCAAGCAACGTCTATTCTTAATAAATTCCTAAGTCTGATATACATATTCCCGCGGGACTAAACATCACATTATAAATGATTAATTCAAAGCACTACCAATAGAATATGTAAAGATATGGACATTGTAGTAACCTTGGATTACTTAGAGGTAGCTACAACGTGCGTAATTCTAGTTGACGATAATATGATGCTAATAGTGTAATAAGAAAAATGGAAACTATTTTTAAATTAATTAATAACAAAAACGAAATAAAAGATACTGATTTCATTTTTGATTGAAGTCGAAAACTCCCACCAAACCAGGCCAGAGAAAAACAGCAAACCCTTTAATTGCTTTTGCCCGGGATCTTTCTGTTAGAAGAACACTGTGTTAGATTTCATATTATAGTACAATTAATTTAATATTTGTATAACGATATATTCGTATACGAAACTGTCAATTTCAAATGTCAAATGACGTACGAGTGCTCATTTTAAAGAAGAGACATCTTCGGTTGTCGAACGTAAGTGAAGGTGAAAAAGAGCGGGAACTAGCGGCGGCGTTTTGAGAAGGACGCGGCACAAGCGCGATTGATTTATGACAAATTCATTATTATTTAAGTTAATTTGAAAAATACATAGTTGTTTATTGTCAAGGTAATAAAGTTATAAAAAAGAAGACTAATTTGTTATAATTTCACACAATCGTTAACAACTGTGACAAGGGTATAGTCAAAAATAATTCAGATTAATTTTCCAGGCTGAATGGTATGTATGTAATTTCGCGTGATCCTTAGATGAATTTTATCATCACGCGAAAAAGAAAAATAGAAAATACACTTTTATTGGGACCAAGGAACACAAAATACTTCAAACATACAAACAATACAAAAAGGATGTCAAAATAATGATATTGCATAGCCAATATGACCATAGGAATATAATAAAATTCAATAAGAAATGTGATTTTAACAATACTAACATTAGGAGTAAAAAAAAACTTGTGTTGCACGCTACTAGACTACGTAGTATAAGAAATTCTGTAAGAGGTAATTGTATACAATTTTATAACATATTACTAATTTAATTTTTTTAATGACTCTAGATTGATTGAATGATGAATTTAAATAATTTTGTATGGCATTTGAGATGATGATAACAAAAAAAAATACCTGGAATAGTTTGATGTGGGCTTCTTCTTAGAGCAGGGCGCGCTTGGATTCCTCTATAGATTAGTTTAAGTTTACAAATGTAGTTATCACCATCAACTCACAAGTATGAAATTGACCCCTAAAATTTTTAAATAATCCTTTAAAAGGCACTTTTTCTTGCTTTTACTTACTGGTACTTACTTTACTTTTGTATTTATTCAAAAAGCTTATGATTGATTGATTGATTCAACATTGTGTAAACTAAATAAAAATTAAGTATCTAAACGATTTAATCCTACTACTCACGTGTTCATATAAAACAACACCCTAGGTGTCTTTTTACCCCATTTTACTTCTACCCTTTTAAGAAGGTCAATAATAACGTAGGTAGATGTAATTATAATATTACGTACATTATTGTACATAGACATTAAAATGTGGTGAGATTTTTTTTGTGTTAATCTTCATCGATAATGTTTAACTACTGAATTGATATTGATGGGTGTTCCCACGGGTACGAGAATTATACGGGTTAAACGGTACCCAGGTAGCACACATTAAAATTAGGTCCCAGAGAGTCATTAAGAGATAAATTTTAAGATTAAAAAATAATGACAGTGCATAGCCAATGTATGAAAATTTAATGTATTTTCATAAAAATATTGATTGAAATTCAAGAAAAAAATGGACTGTAACGCACTGAATATCAGAAGTAAAAGTAAACTTGTAGTACCATTTAGTAGGCTGCACTAAATTAGTAACTCATTCAAAGGAAATTGTATTTTATTTTATAATAAATTACCTTGGAGATGTCTATCAATAAGTTCAAAGTTTTTATAAAACGAAAGCTTGTAGAGAAATCATATTACGATATCGAGGATTATATAAACGATAAAAAATGGGAGTGAATTGCTCTATCTCCATAGGTACTATAAGTTGTTATTTATTATGTGAGATGGTGATTTAAAAAACCCGGCTAATTTTGCTGTGGACTTCTTCTTAGAGCGGGGCACGTTTGGAACCCTCGTAGCTTTAGTTTTAAGTTCACGAATGTAGTTATCACCATCAAATCACTATTATGTAAGTTATTGACGCGTCAAAAGTGGCTTATATAGGACTAGCTGTTGCCCGCGACTTTGTCTGCGTAGAATTGCTGATTTCCTCTGCTTCAGAAAATAAGCTACAGGCAAATGTCAAATTGCCGATTTTCGTGTTTCTAAATTAAAAAAACATACAAACTTCAAACCCCTATTTTACCCCCTTCGGGGAAGATTTAATAAATAATTTTTGGATGATAAAAATTTTTAACCTAAAAGAAACCTATTTTCAAAATTTCACGCTTGTAGACTTATTTTACCACCCTTAACACGTAATATTTAAAAAAAAATTATGTACATGTTTTTTATTTATTATTATTAATCTTAATGCAAATTTTTGTGTCTCTAACTCTAAAAACAAAGAAAATTCATACAAACTTCCAACCCCCCTTTTACCCTCTTAGGGGTGGAATTTCCAAATATCCTTTGTTAGCTGACATCTCCTAACTATCAACTACCTACTTACGGAATTATAGCTTTATACGTACAATAGTTTTTGAGATCTCGTGTTTAATCAGTATGTAACTATGTAAGTGACTTTTCGCTTTTATATATATAGACTTAGGATTATTTGAATAAATTTTATATCGATTTGACTTCCGTAGCGCACCTTAGCTTATAGTAAACCGTAGCTCGTAGCGCTACGAAGCTCGTAGCTCTGCTACGTCGAGCTTTTAATCTATGGTTTAACTTGAACAAGATAGTTATTTCTCGTCGGAAATTAATATTCAATGGAATTAATATCCCCCTTCTATTCGTTTCCCTACGTATTTTGTCGATAAAGTCGACTTTTCACATGCTGCAAGATTTTTTTTCATGTTCTACATTTTATATAAGACACCAGGTGTTATAAAATCATGACATTTAATATTATTATCTAAATGTTACCTTCTTCCGGTCGTTTGTAAGGATAATCGATGTAGTCAAAAATGTCTTCTTCCGAAGTAATAGGCACGGGTTCTTCTTTGAAAAATATTTTTGTATCATGTAAATATAGGACGATCTCCCAAAAGATAAATAAATAGATATTTTTCGTAATACAAATTAATATAAACGATAAAAAATCTTGGGCATGAATTGCTCTATCTTCATAGATACTGTAATTTATTATTGATTATGTGAGATGGTGATAACGAAAAAATAACCCGGCTAAGTTTGTTGCGGGCTTCTTCTTAGACCGGGGCGCGTTTGGGACCCTCATAGCTTTAGTTTTAAGTTTACGAATGTATTTATCACCATCAAATCAGTATTATGTAAATTATAGACGCGTCAAAAGTGCCTTTTAAAGGATTATTTGAATAAAGATTATTTGAATTTGAATTAGTAACTCATTCAGAGAAAATTATATATATTGTGGGATTCTTCGGCCGTGGCTAGTTACCACCCTACCGAGAAAGACGTGTCGCTAAGCGATTTAGCGTTCCGGCACGATGTCGCGTAGAAACCAATTAGGAGCGTGGGTTTACCATACTCCTGACCGGTTAGCCCGCTGCCATCCTAGACAGCATCATCACTTACCACCAGGTGAGATTGTCTTCAAGGGCTAACTTGAAGAGTATAAAAAAAACAGCAGAGATAAAGTTGAATTGTGGCATACATAAATATAACCTGTTAACGGATTTGAAACCATACCATCATGATCAACCCATCGCCGGCTCACTACAGAGCACGGGTCTCTTCTCAATATGAGAAGGGTTCGGCCATAGTCCACCACGCTGGCCATGTGCGGATTGGCAGACTTCACACGCCTTTGAGAACATTACGGAGAACTCTCAGGCGTGCAGGTTTCCTCAGAAAGTTTTCCTTCACCGTTTAAGCGAGTGATATTTTAATTTTTTTTAAACGCTCTTAACTCCGAAAAGTTAGAGGTGCGTGCCCGGATTCGAACCGCCGACTTCTGATTAGGAGGCTGACGTTCTAACCACTAGGCTATCACAGCTTCAAAACCATACCAATTCAGTATAATAACCCAAAATTACATTAAACTTTACAAAGCTCTGGTTTATGTATTAGTATTTAGTTATTTGTATGTAGGTTTTTTGTTTATATTACGCCACCTACTTTCTTCTTCTTTAACTTTTCCTAATCCTAAGGTTGCCTGGCAGAGATCGCTACTAAGCGATAAGGCCGCCTTTTGTATCCTGCTTCTTCTTTATTTATTTTTTCTTGTTATTTCTATTTTTGTTGTGGTGTACAAATGAAGAATAAATAAATAAAGCTTACAAATTAGGGTTTATTCGTGGCTTTGGGAGTGGTTGTCAACTGTTTACTGACAAAGACGTGCCGCCAAGAGATTTCAGCGTTCCGCTACGATTTTATGTAAAATACTCCTAAACAGGTTAGCCCGCTACCATCTTCGACAGTATCACCACTTACCACCGAGATTAACGTATAGTTTGTTATACTAACTGGTAGTTTATTAACAAAAATAGGATATCTATTAAAACAGCGAATCCTTTAAGTCCTTTAGCTCACAATAAAAAGGAATTGAATAAAAATAAACAAATAATTCGGTCTTCTTCCTAAAGGTTGTTCAGTGATACCGTCTCCGTCGCACGCGGGGGGGAGTGTTTGGGTTGGTCTTCTGTCTCGCTCGCCGCCTTTCCTAGCATGTCGGAATATTGAACGATCGCACTACCGGGATTGGTTAGAGATGTTCTTTAATGTTATCGAGTGGCCGTAATATATTCTATATTGCTATATCTTATATCTATAATATAATAAAACTGTAACAGGAAGAATTTACTATCTCAAATAAACATTAACACAAGATACGTATGCCGCAAGCCCAAGACATTTATCATTGAGGTTTGTAAAAACAATACTTCCTACTATAATCCCATTGTAAGAATGTGTCGTTTGTACAATGAGATTATCAGTAAAGACTCCAAAATTGATATATTTAACGGTCACTATAGGAAGTTTTGTTTGAGTGTGATGGATTTAATTTAGTATACAGTAGGTATTACACCTAACTTTGGATTTGTTTTTGTGTAATTGGTTGTATGAAGCTTTTGTCATGCTGTGCAGTCTGTTAGAATTACAATTAGATATAGAACATGTAACTAAGTTAAGATTTAATTATTAGAATTGTAATTTGTTAAGATTGCCAAATAAAAAAAAAAAAAAAAAAATTCTGTACATCTATATATATAAAAGCGAAAGGTCACTTACATACTTACATACTGACTTACTGACGTACTGATTAAACACGAGATCTCAAAAACTATTGTACGTATAAAGCTTTAATTTAGCAAGTAGGTAGTTGATAGTTAAGAGATGTCAGCTAAGAAAGGATATTTGGAAATTCCACCCCTAAGGGGGTAAGATAGGGGTTGGAAGTTTGTATGAAATTTCTTTGTTTTTTAGAGTTAGAGACACTAAAATTTGCATTAAGATTAATAATAATAAATAAAAAACATCTACATCAATTTTTTTTTAAATATTACCTGTTAAGGGTGGTAAAATAGGGGATGATAGTTTTTGCTTATTTTTTTATTATGAAGTCTACAAGCTTGAAATTTTGAAAAAAGGTTTCTTTTAGGGCGTAAGTATAAGGTTAGAATATTTTTTCATCCTAATCTAAAGTAAAATAGGGGTTTGAAGTTTGTATGAAAGTCCTGTGTTTTTTAATTTAGTGGTGGGCTATGGCCGTACCCTTCTCATATTGAGAGGAGACTCGCGCTCTGTAGTGAGCCGGCGATGGGTTGATCATGATGATGACTTTCAACTCATTGATATCTTAATAACTTGCTTAAAAAAACGTTTATCGATATAACGACGTGTTCGCATCTCTAAAGCGGCCCGATGTTGGTAAAATGGCAGTCGAAGTACGCCTGCGTACGGGGAAGGTGCCTCCTAAACGGACCACACCAAAATAGTGAATACTGGACCAAGAGCAAATGAGAAACTAAAAAAATAACACTTAAAACACTGTGCTAAAACGCTCGCTAACTATAATTGTGTCTTGTGTGTGTTTATAATGACGGTGTGTGTGTGTAGAGGATCATAACCTGGATGCTAGTAAGTTATATAATTGTATTTTTTTCATTCATATTATTATTGAAGCTGTGATAGCCTAGTGGTTAGGGCATCAGCCTCCTAATCGGCCGGCGGTCGGCGGTTCGAATCCGGGCACGCACCTATAACTCCGTGTTATGTGCGTTTAAAAAAAATATCACTCGCTTCAACGGTGAAGGAAATCATCGCGAGGAAACCTGCATGACTGAGAGTTCTCCGTAACGTTCTCAAAGGCGTGCGAAGTCTGCCAATCCACACATGGCTAGCGTGGTGGACTATGGCCGAACCCTTCTCATATTGAGAGGAGACTCGTGCTCTGTAGTGAGCCGGTAATGGGTTGATCATGATGATGATGACGATTATTATGTGGTATAATGCGTGTGTACAAATTCTTACATTATACTGAAGTGATGGTGATAACTAAATTCGTGAACTTAAAACTAAAGCTACGAGGGTTCCAAACGCGCCCCGCTCTAAGAAGCACACAGCAAACAAAGCCGGGTAACTTAGGTATATTTACACAGGTAATTTACCAGAGATATTTATATCACGGATAATCTAGTTCATATGGTGTTAAGTGATTGTAGTATTGTAGCGTAACATTAGCAGCTTTAGAAGTGTCAAAAATTTGACAGATGAATCCAACCTAAACGGTTTCCACGCTAGATCGTTTGGCGGTGACCTTTGCCAGTAGAGTGGTAAGTGGCAGCAGTCGAAGCCTCCTACCACACCAGACCGGAGCCGGGAATCAAACCTAGGACCTCCCACATACAGCGCACGCGCTGCGCCCCGGAGGTCGCGTCACACAAACATAGCGGTCAGAATTCTAACACCCCTATTTTGCGGCGGGGGTTGAGATTAGCTGAGAATCCCGGCCAACAACGAAATGCAAAAAGAAACATAAAGAATTTCGCATGGTTCAATATAGAACACACACAATATCGCCATTATAAATTCGAGCACGGAAAAATAATAAAAACCACGTTTGTCTATTCATTATTTTTTCTCTTTATGGCTTTACACAGATTATTGTATCTGTGAGAATTAATATCCTAATCAAAAATCTATCCCATTGGAGCGATATAATTTTTCCGAGTAAAAAAGTAGTCTATGTGCTATTGCAGACTATATCTGTGGCATATTACATCTAGTTCTATACAGCCATTCTACGTGTATGCATGAATGAATGAAAACCACAGATTTTATTGTACACCACAGATAATATTTATTATTATTGATTTGCGTGATTAGTAACAAACACCTATCAATCCAAACTTTAGCATTTATAATAAAAATATTTATGACCTGTGCTCGCGACTTTGTGGATTAAAAATAATAGTCCAGAATCACTGTTTCCTCAAGACTATATTTATTTATTCTGTGGCTCAACGCCAAACAAGAAAGAAAACCACGAACCTGTGTTACTTGTATACTCAAAGTGGTTAAATTCGATTTTTTTTTATGTCATCTGTCCATTGTGGGGTCTTACATTTTTTGATCGGGAGTCGCTGTACTAGAACTTCCATTGCTGACCCGAGCTTAGAGACTTTGCCACTTTAGTTATTAAACACTTTTGTTTGGTTTAAGCTATCATCTAAACTTAGTACGCAGCAGTTATTTTGATGTCCCAGACAGACAATATAATTTTATTGGTTGTTTAAGGAAAGTGGTTGAAGCTGAAGTGATTATATTGTCGAGATAAATTAGTCAAAGAGGATACCAACCAACTGACTGCTTTTTGAATGATTGTGCAAGAAAGTAGGAAGATCGTGTTTTTAAAATACTGTTAATTACTTTTTTCTGTAATTTATCACAATAACAATATTTTCCGTCAAGTCTTTTTCTGCGTAGGTAACCAAGTTTAAGTCTTAAACCAATAAATAAAAGGCTAGAGATGCCATAGATTTTACGGTGGTTGATTCATACTCTAAAAATATAAGCGACGTATGACTTTGACATGTTATGATTATTAAATTAAATACTGAATTTAAAAAAGCGAGAGTTTATTAAAAAAAAATTATCAAATAGATTATACCTATTTATTTAGTTATGTGTACCGATTCCGATGTTCCAAGCCAGCCTTGCGTAACATTCGTAAAGTAAGTGTTGCAATCGTTTCCACCTAAAAAGACCACCGGCGAGACCACCGGCGATGGTAAGCAGCATGGGAAACGGTCACAAAGACAATGAGCAGTCCCTAACTCGACTCGATAGGTTTAAGACGTTTAGTATTTATAATTAAAGTTAAAATTAAAGTAATTAAATTTTAATTATAATTTCAATTTCTTTTCCTTTTTAAAAAAGGATAATTACGCTCTCAAAATTTCACTGGCGCAGCCGGTAGGATTTCGCGTTATAGGCTGTCCTAGGGTTCCCAAAATAGATCCCAGGTGCGGCTCGCGAAATTCACGAACCAAATAAATAAGTGATCGAGTAGCGGTGTTCCTGGAAGAAGAAGACTACCTTGAGCGGGAGAATGCAGGCGCACAGAGGGTGAGTAGAACTTTTCACTATCCTGTGTGTCCCATCCTATACCTGTTGGTAGCTATTATTTTTCCGGATAGAAAAAGGGGAGATTGAAATTAATAACTTCAGATAGTTCGGTCCAAAATCACTGATAATCTGATTTTTTATTAATTATTCCTGTAATGCACTAAATCGGCATTATTTAGGTATTAGCGTTAAGAGACAAAATTGAAATTTTATTGCGAATATAATAAAAGAAAAAGAAAATAACTACGTTACGTAGGAAACGTAAAGTTTTAGTTATATTATAATTATATTATATAAGTTTTAATACGCACACTTAGCGTATTGTGTTAGTCCTTTTGTGTTATTAAATCCAATGGAAATGGAAAAATTAACGATAGTTCCCCGCGAGATTGCAGAATTGATTCCGAAATTCGACGGAGAAGCTAACTTACTAAACATTTATATAAGGAAATGCGAATATGTAATTCACAACTTTAGGCAGTCCGATAGTTCAGCCCAGGAGTTGTATCTATTTCACGTTATAACGAGTAGGTTAACAGGGAAAGCCGCTTTCCTGATAAGTGAACGAGAGGACATTTGTTCATGGCAGGAATTAAAGGACACGCTAATTCAGCATTTCGGCGACCCTCGCTCGGAGGAATGCGTCGCCATCGAAATGGAATCGCTTAAAATTAAAACTGATGAATCATATACCGATTTTTGTAAACGCATTCAACACATACGTAGTATTTTAATTTCAAAGGTTAATAGGCTAGACGATATGTTGCTGAAAGAGTCTAAAATTATAATCTACAACAATTTATCACTCAATGTATTCCTATATAACTTACCTGAACATTTAATCCGTATAGTAAGGTTAAAAAATCCTAGAACATTAGAAGCAGCTTTAGAGTACGTAACCGAGGAAGTTAATTTCCAATTTCAGTACGACTCTAAAAATAATGTAAAAAGATCTCATCAAAATCAGTTGAATCCAAGTTTCCTTAATAATAAGCTTACCACCCCACAAACAGCTTTTAGAACGGCAGTAAACCCGTTCCAAAACAGATTTACTATGCCAGGTCAAATTAACCAAGGTTTTAGACCTTCAAATAATTTTCAAAAGCAACTGAGGTCCAATAATAATTTTAAATTCGGAACCTCTGCGCAACCTAACAATTTTAGATTTGGTATTCCGAACCAACAGCAGAATTTTAAGTTCGGCATACCTCAACAAAGTCAAATCAGAAACTTGCAACATAGTAATAATTATCAGAACTTTAATAGACAAGCGAATCAGAGTGGTCACCCTACAAATCAAAATCAATTTAAGTTTGGCATACCAAGACCGCTAAACAATATGCCGACCGACGTGTCTATGCGCACCGCCCCACAGATAAGACAGAATATGACGGAAATTCCGGAAAATGTTTTTTACAATAACGATCTTGAAGTAGACGAAAATTATCACTACGATAATTATTGCGAGACCTATCCAAATTTTAATTATGATGAGCCAAGTCAAATGCCACAGGAACCTTATTTCGTGGAAAACTCAGGCATCGAACCCGAGACCTTTTGTGAAAGATTTAAATCACGACGAAAATTTTTGCGTAACAGCCTCGAAGGTACCAAATCCGAAATAATACATCTTAACTGCGGTAGTATATTAAAATTACCGCACATAGAACTCCCTGAAATTCAGGCTAAGTTCATGATCGATACCGGTAGTACGCGATCTTTTATAAGTCCTAAAATGGCAGATCAATATTTTTCTAGATTTAAATATGCAGAACCTTTCGAAGTCATAAGTACTCATGCCCGCAGTAGGCATAGCGAGGTGCTACTCATACCTCTTTTGAAAACCTTTAAAAGCAATTCAATCCATAAATTTTACATATACGACGTAGACAGTCGCTACGATGGTCTTATAGGGTCAGACTTACTGAAACAACTTGACGCTACAGTGGACATGAAAAATCAAATTTTACACACGCGCGACACTGACATACCAATCGTATATAAATCTCCATATGAGTTAACGTTGCAACCACGAACTGAAACTCGTGTAAAGGTACCAACTACCTTAGAAAACGGTGAAGCTATACTAAATTTCGTAGACTTCGGACAGGGAGCACGCATGCCTAGCGCTTTAGTGAACTGCGTAAACTCATTCGCGACAACGGTAATTCAAAATGCTTCTGAAAATACTATTACAATAAAATTTAACGAACCCTTTAGTGTCACTAAATCTGAAAATAATACATGTAGAGTGAATTCAATCCGTGAAAACTATGAAATCGATGGTAGAAAATTCCGTATATATACAGATCATAGACCACTGGCTTGGTTAAACTCTATTAAAGAACCTAATAGTAAACTTACACGATGGAAATTACGACTTTCAGAGTTCGACTACGATATAGTATATAAGGCGGGATCACAAAATACTAACGCAGATGCACTCTCAAGAATAAAACTAAATGCTTTAGAAGATGATAGTTCTCTCCAAGTAAATATCGATCCCATATCTCTCAGTAGTAACGACGAAAGAGACGAAAATGACAGTATTATATGTATTCCTGACTCTGACAGTTCAAGTATGACTTTTCCTATTCGTACTCCATCTGAAAGCACGATAAGTTGTAGCTCTAGAACCGACACTGCTCTATCTGCTCTAGACATGGACGGAGAAGTCATCCCCATACTGAACGAAGCTATTGACACTAAACCATACCAATTCCTCATATTTACCTGGAATAGAAATCATACCACAGTTCAGGATTTCTCTCGACATAAGCAAAAAGTTTTTGAAGCACATATGCCTGAAGGTAATCTGGAATTAATTAAAAATTTCTTGAAACAATATATAAACCCCAAAATTAGACACTTTATCTATTTCGAAAGCGATACTCATCGTAAAGATTTCCAAAGATGCGTTTTAGAATTATTTAAAAAAAGACTCAGTAAAAATTTACGAATGCACTAAAAGAGTAATTTACGTCTCAGATGAAAATCGAACATATAACCCAGGCATCTTACCTGTAAAAGAAGGCCAAGCATTCATAATAATTGGTCTTATGTTAAGGTTTTAGATTTAAGTCCATTAAAGGAAGATTTAGATTATAATGTTAAAATGTACGAGCACCTAAATATAAATTTATTAAGATTCTTTAGTAATAATACGCACTATAGCGATATAATTAATATTAAGACCCAAACGGATCATTTCCTTAATATAACTTTAGATAAATGTAGGCAGCTTATTCCGATTCGTATAGTTAAACGCGGTATATTAAATCCTTTAGGTTCACTCATAAAAATTATTACGGGAAATTTAGACAATAGTGACGCTTTAAGGTATGACGAATTAATCACGAATTTAAAGACGCGACAGGAAAGAATAACAAGAAAAATGACCATAGTTTCGGAAATGGTGCAATCTTTCGTTAATATCACTGGTTTCTCGAAAAACATTTAATTCAGCTAGATAAAGACATTTCTGATATTAAGACATGGATTAATAGCACAGAACGAGTAAAAAGCAATACAATATTAATAAGCACTTTTCAATTATTCCTGCATAACTTTCAAATGATTTATGTTAAAATAGACGAAATTGAAACGGCTATAGCTTTTAGTAAGTTAAAAACTTTACACCAATCCGTAATTGATACCGACGAATTGTATAGTTTGCTAACCGAAATCGAGAAGACTGATAAACTCATATATCCTGTCAATTTAGATAATCTTTTGTTAATAGAGCAATCTATTGAACTTAAAGCTTATTCTAAGAAAAATCAGATAATCTTTATTCTGGACATCCCCCTAGTTAAGAACGATCTATATAGCTACTTTCGTATGATACCTCTTCCCGTTTCAAATACGTTTAACCAAACATCCCTTATAATTCCTAGAACTCCTTACCTATTAGTGAAAGGTTCGAAAACCATACCGCTCGCCCAACCCTGCAAAGGAATGGATAAATTCATGTTTTTATGCTACGAAATGGAAGTTGAACCCATAATGAAAGATAGCTGCTTAGAGGCGCTTATGTTACTATCACAAAACACTAGCGCTTGTAACCCAGTCCTGGTAGAGACATCTGGAATGAAAATAAAACCAATCCAACCTAACCAATGGATTGTATACAGCAAATTTGAAACACTCCTCCTAAAAGTATGTAATACAGAAGAAACTCGTGAATACATAAAAGGAACCTACATACTTACCATAGATGATACCTGCAGCCTTAAAGTAAAGGGATTGACACTAAGAAGACATCAAGCAGTTGGTAGATCTATAAACTACTCCAGAATACCAACTATCCACTTGCCCGAGATACCTGCCTCGAGCCCGTTACCTGAAAGGAAGCTTCTTAACCTAGATGGCGTTAACCTTCAGCACCTTCAGCAGTTAGCATACAGTTTAAAGGAAAGTGATAGTGAAAATGTGTTCGATCAAAGTGAAAGCTCTATAAATGTGAAAAGTGTTAGCGTCGGAACCTTAATTTTATATGTTATATTAGCATTAACTATTTGTATCTTTTTCATGTATAAATTCATCCCTTTACAGTTTTTCCGTCAAATTCAGCAGACGGAAAATCATCCCTCTGCTGACTTTGAACTTAAGGAGGGAGGAGTTATGTGTACCGATTCCGATGTTCCAAGCCAGCCTTGCGTAACATTCGTAAAGTAAGTGTTGCAATCGTTTCCACCTAAAAAGACCACCGGCGAGACCACCGGCGATGGTAAGCAGCATGGGAAACGGTCACAAAGACAATGAGCAGTCCCTAACTCGACTCGATAGGTTTAAGACGTTTAGTATTTATAATTAAAGTTAAAATTAAAGTAATTAAATTTTAATTATAATTTCAATTTCTTTTCCTTTTTAAAAAAGGATAATTACGCTCTCAAAATTTCACTATTTAATAAATGTTTGTTTTTAATTTAAAAAAAAACAGTTTTTGTTGGGTTGCTGATTTATCTTTTGAGCATATATTATTTTTGGCTTTATTTCTACACATGAAAATTAAATAGCCTACTTTTCAGATCGGATATGCATTTGAGATGGAACTAATGCTCAATTCGATTAGCGTAGGCGGAGCCGCGGGCAAATCGAGTTTAGATTTATATTATTAATGTGATGTTATGTTTGTGGGTATTTAAATATCGTTAGACAGTTAATAAAATTAGATAAGAGTATTACTAAAACAATAAAATACATTTCGATATGACATTTATGACAACTTTGACATTTGAAACTGTCAACTTTTCTTTAATAGTAAAATTACTATGGTAAAATTACTTGATGGCATTAGCTAAACAATTTAACTATTACGCTGTAATTGGATATTAAATGTGATTTTTTCATATTTATAACATATGTCGGCGCGAAGGAGTTATTAACTTCATTCAGCGGCGCCCAGAAAATCAAGAACGCAATAATTACCCACATTTGAACTCTTTAAATCACTAATTAATCATTTCTTTGCTAATCAGTGTATTTAGACGGTAGCAATCAATTTTGTACAAGCATGCTTTGCTATAAATACGTGCGGTTGTTGCCTTTCGAGGCATTCTCACTTGAGATGTCGGACCGTTCGGACCTCTTAATTATGGCCGAAATAAAAGTGTAATCCCGCAAGTCACTCTTATTAAAAAACAACTGGGCCGCCCTTAACTCATCATATTATATTTTGAGATAATAAATATAAAACTTCTTTTTGTAATTGTTTTTGTTATATGGTACAAGTTAGCCCTTGATGGCAATCTCACCTGATGGTAAGTGATGATGCATTCTAGGATGGTAGCGGGCTAACCTGTTTGGTGTTTATAAACCCAGGTTCTTAATTGGTTTATACGCGGCATCGCGCTGAAACGCTAAATCACTTGGAGACATTTCTCTGTCGGTAACTAGCCACGGCCGAAGCCTCCTGAACAGACTCGAGCCGGGAATCGAACCCAGGACCTCCAACTTTACAAACGCTCGCGCTGCGCCACAGTGGTCGTAAAATTAACCTCACGATGTGTATATTACAATTAACAAGTTTTATCAAAAACGGTACAGCCATTTTAAACATGGGGGTGATAGATTGGTGTAATAACAATACAGTATATTTTATTTCTTACTTATTTCATATAATACAGCATCACTCACCACCAAGTGTGATTGAAGTTAAGAACTAACAAGTAATGGAGTGAATAAAACATGGAAGCTGTGATAGCCTAGTGGTTAGGGCGTCAGCCTCCTAATCAGAGGTCGGCGGTTCGAATCCGGGCACGCACCTCTAACTTTTCGGAGTTATGTGCGTTTTTAAAAATTAAAATATCACTCGCTTCAACGGTGAAGGAAAACATCGTGAGGAAACCTGCACGCCTGAGAGTTCTCCATAATGTTCTCAAAGGCGTGTGAAGTCTGCCAATCCGCACACGGCCAGCGTGGTGGACTATGGCCGAACCCTTCTCATATTGAGAGGAGACCCGTGCTCTGTAGTGAGCCGGTAATGGGTTGATCATGATGATGATGAATAAAACATATAACATGAAAGCATGACTTTACCTCATAAACTCGCGTTAATAGTTAAATGTTCTCTCCCCGGAGAGTTAGCGGTTAGTTTGAACCCTTCGGTTATAAATTACAGGTAAATGTCGAGCTCGCGTGAAAATATTTTATATGTAACGAGATCTTTGTTGGGTACGGTCAGCGAAATAGTTCATGTTTTAGAATATTTAATGAAAATCCTAACCCTAACCCAAGTGCGACTGAGGCTCGCGCACGTGCGCTGTTGCATTTTAAAGTCGGAGGTCCTGGGTTCGATTCCCGGCTCGAGTTTGGCTTCGGCCGTGCCAAGAGATTTAGCGTTCCGGCACGATGTCGTGTAGAAACCAATTAGGAGTGTGAGTTTACCATACCCCTAACAGGTTAGCCCGCTACCATCTTAGACCGCATCATCACTTACCATCAGGTGAGATGCAGTCAAGGGCTAACTTGTGGTGAATAAAAAAAAACGTAATGGTCCAAATAAATGACACTGCATAGTTATTGCATAATTAAAAACGATTTTATCTTTCGTTATTATTGTTTCGTCTTTCAACTAAAAAGTGTAAAATAGACTTATTTCATATGAGGATATCTACTTTGACAGCGGATATAAAAATCTTTGATCCTGAAGATCCTGATCAGGATAATGGGACCAACTATTTTCAAATTAACCCGACGTTTTGAAGGGGGTTTGAAGGTAACACAACATCAATTGATTCTAATGTAAGAACAAAGTTAACCGGGTAATTTTTAAGCTATTGCATAGCTTCTATCGCGGGCCTTGAGCGCGGGGACCGAATCCAGAAATTCCGTAACGAAAAAAAACCTCACGCTCCCCACTCCGACGGGCATAGCGGTGATACTTTTTAGTGTATAGATATTTCGCTCTGGTTATTATAGATGCTATGGAACAGCGGTTATCACGCATGCTTTTTGAGCGGAAGGTTCCAGATTCGAGCCTGTACGTCTTGAATTTTTTAATTTCTTTGTTTTTTTTTATCACGTTTTTTTAATTTTTATTATTATGACAATTGTCTGTCTGTAATAAAATCTTGCAAGTTAAATTTAACTGACTTCCCGTTCGCTTTTTTTTTTAAATTAATTTTATCACAAATAACCTAAATATTATTACTTTTTTATTTTCATTGTTGTTCTTGAAATATTAATAATTAAGTTGATAAAAAATGCTACGCAATAGCTTTACCGCGGCAGTCCCCGAGTGCCACACGTCTTTTATTTTTATTTCAAAATCTACACTTACATTATTTAGGGGAAATATTTGTATTTTTGTATGTTTGTAATGAATCAAATCGAAAATTACTGGACCGATTTCAAAAATTGATTCACGATTAGAATGTCACATTATTCGGAAGATGTTAGATTATACCGGAAACGACGCAGTGACTGCGCCGCTTCCGGCGGGGTATGTGGGACTTCCCGGCGACCAGAATACCCACTAAACCCAGCGATGCTCCTACGCGTCGTCTGGTGGCGCACGCGTTCGCGACATTTCCTTGAGCATGAAATTCGTGGGATTATTATAATAAATAAACTGTACTGTTAAATAAATGTCTGTCTTTTTGACTGTGCCATATTTATTTCCACCAAGAAACCATTCTTTCACGCATTTTCTTTTTCTTTTATTCGGACTGTCTATTAGCTGTGCTGACCCTATTGGTTGCCACAGCGTAGCCGGGCTGTTTGGCGAGCTTCGGAAAGAAGCTCTGCCAGAAGACATTTTGAGACCTTTTTTTTTTTTGTTTACGGGGTGGAAATCTCCTAGTGAGATACCCGACTATTGCTTTGGGGAAAAGCTCGGGTTATGTGGGAGTTTTACCCACTAAAACCCCCTTGGTGGCCGCCATCAGCATAAAACAGTGGGAGGCTCCGGGATCTCCTAGGAACGCACCGGTGCCTCCCTTGTGCTCCTATTTGCCTCCTCGCGGATGTAGGTCCGCAAAACTAACGCGGCTTACTGAGTAGCATATTGTCTTTCGTCACGAGGTCGCATAAGAGTTACCAGAATTCCCCACTCTAGCCGCTCACGACCCCAAGGTCCCAGAGTATGGAACTAATGGATGGTCAGACTGGGATGGTGATCTTCATTACCCCGACGTCTATGTCTTCGCGCAGGATCGGTCCGCTCTCGATCCCGCTCCGCGGCCTCCTTCTTTAACATAACAGTGTCACAGAAGAAGACCACAGCTCTCCATGCTTCATCCTCCGCTAGCATAGCAGCTATCACAGCAGGCGGAGAGAGATCTCTACCCACGTGACCGACCAGTGTTTTACGTTCACGTTCCCAAGCAGGGCACTCCTCCAGCGTGTGCTGAGCGGTGTCCCTATCTTCACCACAGTGGTGACACCGCGGTGTCGCCTCCCGACCAATCCGATATAGATACTCACTAAAACAGCCATGGCCAGTGAGTATCTGCGTAAGTCAGCCAGAAGACATTTTGAGACCTAGGACTCGAAGAAACTAAGGAAACGTCTGCCTAAGGGCGCCTCCTGTGAGGCCGAACTGCGGCTTAGGCGACGTTTGGGATAACGGGAGGGTCAGACGGTAGGTCTTTCACGCACGTTAATGAACCGATGAATGCGCTTTTGTTGTTCACGTGGGGGATAATTACAAAAATTAAATACAAAAGAACAGTAAGATGGAGGTTTGTGAATGAGTGTGCAAGAAAGTAGTCGGGAACTAAAGTGGGATGACTTCGTGTTTTTAAAATACTTTTAATTACTTTTTTCTGTAATTTATCACAATACCAATATTATTATTATTAATAAAAGGCACTTTTGACGCCGCAATAATTTACATAGTAATTTGATGGTGATAACTACATTCGTGAACTTGAAACTAAAGCTATGAGGATTCCAAACGCGCCCTGGACTAAGATGAAGCCCACAACAAACTTAGGCACAGATCACAGATAATATACAAAAGTCAGATAAGACAGACAGACCGACAAAAAAAAATAAAAATAAAAAATGTTTTTGGCTCAGTATCATTGATTTACCACTAGCCGTAGATAGAGCGCGTCATACAAAAACAAGGCGAGCATTTGTCACCAACTAACTATACATTCCTACGTATCGGTACATCGATGTATTACAACCCGTCTAATACACGAGACATCTGGCCGTTATATTATCTATAGCAGCGCGTAGTGCTTTGTAATTCATTCGGATTATACGGCCCGAGTGTTAGAATCGGTGACTTTCGTCTAGCCTTGTCACACTGGGGAAAAGGAGTGCACGCGTCGCTATTTGTGCACTACTTTTCCGTCCCATTTTTTGAGCGTTAATGATCGATCTACGGCTAGTGGTAAATCAATGCTCAGTATCGATAGTAAAGCATCCTCCAATTAACATGTTCAAAATATATTTAACGTACAGAATTCGTCCGGTTATAGTTTTATTATTTTATAGATGTGTTGGACAAAAGTGTTTGTTTTTTCCAACGGCCAGATTACAGTGCAAAAGTTTTCCTTCAGTCCCACTTTTTCTGTTGACCGTACCCGTAAATAAACGTAACGTGATACGTAAATCTAGCTTACTTCAACGGTCCGCCTAATCAGTCAACAATATAACCGGGTCGCGAAGTTTTAATCTATAATTAAAGTGTAAAGTGGATAGCTAAATTACCACTTGTTTCAAGTGTTTTTTATTAATAGAATGAAAAAACCCAACAATATTCCTTAATCATACTTACAGATATTATAAATGTGAATGTAGGTTTGTTTGCTACGCTCTCACGCGTTGAATACACAACCGATCGAATCGAATCGTACCGAATGACAGCTAGTTTATGAAGGTATAATATGGAAGCGGTGATAGCCTAGTGGTTAGGGCGTCAGCATCCTAATCAGAGGGGGTACGCACCTTTGACTTTTCGAAGTAACGTGCATTTTTAAGCAATTAAAATATCACTTGCTTCAACGGTGAAGGAAAACATCGCGAGATAGTGAGGAAACCTGCAATAATTCTTTTTGAACACGTCTCACAAGTATAACTTTAAAAAATAAATACCCAGTTAGATAAGAGATGTTACATTTTTTTTTAATTTATCCGCTACAAGTTTAGCCCTTGACGGCAATCTCACCTGATGGCAAGTGATGATGCAGTCTAAGATGGTAGCGGGCTAACCTGTTAGGGGTATGGTAAACCCACACTCCTAATTGGTTTCTACGCGACATCGTGCTGGAACGCTAAATCGCTAAACGTCTTTATCGGTAGGGTGGTAACTAGCCACGGTAAAGCCTCTCACCAGACCAGACTCGGGCCGGGAATCGAACCCAGGAACTCCAACTTTATAAAGCGACAGAGCGCGCTGCACCACGGAGGTCGTCAAAAGTTATCTTTCATTATAGCCGAGTGCCTCAGCAGCGACCCTATATCAAAATTCTGTACATTAAATGTTGGTGGCCGCCACGCGCAATTTTAACGTTACAAATCAAATGTGAGGGACGGATAATTCAATAACGCCGGAGCGGGGTTACATGAGGTCGCATTGTTTTTATGTTTCACGCATACTGAGTACATTTTGGGTACATTTTATATATGACGGCAGTCAGAGAACAGCGCCATCTAGTTTTAGAATCATGTACGACAGACGAGAGTGGCATCGCCCACTCTCTTTAAGCAAAACTAAGTGCGTTATGCAGGTTCTAATAAGACGCACCGGCACGGGACGGCGCATTGCATTCATCGCATTCGGTTGGTTCGGATCAGTGGTCGTGTCGCAGTAGTGCATAGTCGTACTTGGTGGAGCGTATAGTCTGCTCTTTATAAATTACGATACTTATAATTGTAATTCTGTTCTACCAAGAGTATCTGGTCTCTTTGCCCGGAACTACCCATGTCTACCCAAATTACCGACAGACACATCCTTGTTTATCTTATATATAGGTAGCATTGGTTAAATATATATATTTTAACGCTGGAAAATGCGTTTACGCATCCCCGCCGGAAGCGACGCAGGTTAGACGCAGGTATGTGGGACGGCGGCGGCCAGTTTTTTTTTTTGACTGTCTTTTAGCTGTGCTAACCCTATTGGTTGCCACAGCGTAACCGGGCTGTTTGGCGAGTTTCGGGAAGAAGCTCTGCTAGAAGAAATTTTTTTTTAGTTCTGCTAGAAGAAACTAAGGGAACGTCCTGCCTAATCCGATTAGAAGGCGGACGTCCTAACCACTAGGCTATCACAGCCACACTGAACTAACTCGTAAATAAACTTAACACTTAGAATCCGAAGAATCACTAATGCATTTCTGCCTTCTACCTTATTAACACAATTTTTAACAAAAAACTAAAACTCGAGATTAGTATAAATGACGGGAAATTGTGAATACCAATTGCCGCCATGTTTTAGCAGGCGTGCCAACCGTTATGTTTTTTTTTCTCTCTTTACGGCTTTACACAGATTAGCCAATGACAAGTTTATAACAATGGAGAATTGAAGTGAGGGAAACTTCGCACTCAACGGACTCCCTCAAACCTTTCCCAAATCAATACCTGTCAACCATTCAGAAAACTAGCCGCTACACAAACGACACCAAAACTGTCCACGACACAACCAACACCAGTCCTTTTCAAAATTAGCCAACTTTCTCCTGGTCTTATGTTTCCTACAACCACAGATAGGGTGCGGTTTCTACATACAACATTTTTTTATAGACTACAAGTTAGCCATTGACGGCTATCTCACCTGCTGGTAAGTGATGATGCAGTCTAAGATGGTAGCGGGCTAACCTGTTGGGGGTGTGCTAAACCAAGAGTCCTAATTGGTTTCTACGCGACATCGTGTCGGAACGCTAAATCGCTTAGCGACACGTGTTGAACCCAGGACCTCCAACTGTATAATGCAACAGCGCCACGGAAATCGTCACAATACGTACGCGTGTATGTTTGTATATTACAAATAAACACTGTCAAATAAAGAGAGTAAAGTGTTTAAAAATGGCGCCCAATAATCAGATTACGTGACCCCCATGTCAGGGTACTCACAATTTTTCTATGGGATGTTACGGGATTTATTTTGAAGGGGTAGGGGGGGCTTAATGGGATCAGCGTTTATGGTTTTATGTTTTATTTTGACATCAAAGGGGCTTTAAAACTGTGACTAGAGGCTAGCTTTTATTGTTTGCGTTGACTAGCTCGATATATATTTATTTATACATAAAAGTATCATCATGATCAACCCATTACCGGCTCACTACAGAGCACGGGTCTCCTCTCAATATGAGAAGAGTTCGGCCATAGTCCACCACGCTGGCCATGTGCGGATTGGCAGACATCACACGCCTTTGAGAACGTTACGGAGAGCTCTCAGGCGTGCAGGTTTCCTCACGATGTTTTCCTTCACCGTTGAAGCAAGTGATATTTTAATTGCTTAAAAACGCACATAACTCCGAAAAGTTATAGGTACGTGCCAGGCTTCGAACCGCCGACCTCTGATTAGGAGGCTGACGCCCGAACCACTAGGCTATCACCGCTTCAAACACATACTAACTCAACTTATAAAAAAAAAGGTATATGGTTTATGTGAGATGCCATTAATAATATATAGAGTTGGTACACGCCTTTCTATGTTAATGTGGTTTTTTTTTTTTTTTTCAGGTGCACCTGGAGGGACCCTGGTGTTACATACGAACCAGGTATTTACGAAGAAATATCTATTCAAATTAACATCGGTTCATACTTTTACTAACTTTACAGTATTCCGTTTTTCAGTTGGTTATTGTTGGTTAATGTTGGAGGTCCTGGGTTCGATTCCCGGCTCGAGTCTGGCCTGGTGGGAGGCTTCGGCCGTGGCTAGTTACCACCCTGCCGACAAACACGTGTCACCAAGCGTTTTAGCGTTCCGGCACGATGTCGTGTAGAAACCAATTAAGAGTTATTGGTTTACCATACCCCTTTTTGTCGTTAAAGGGGAGGGAAATCTCCTACTGAGATACCCGACTTTCTGGGGAAGATCTCGGGTTATGGTTATCTCAGATTTCTACCCACTGAAATCCCTCTGTGGCCACCATTAGCCTGCGAGAGGCTCCGGGACCTAATAGGTTAACCATCTTAGACCGCATCACCACTTACCATCAGGTGAAATGCTGTCAAAGCCTAACTTGTGGTGTATAAAAAAAAGACGTGTGGCACTCGGTGACTGCCGCGGTAAAGCTATTGTATAGTATTTTTATCAACTAAATTATTAATATTTCAAAAACAACAATGAAAATAAAAATATTGAGGTTATTTTGGTTAAAAAAAAGCAAAAGGGAAATGAGTAAAATTTAACTCTAGTTTTGATTACAGACAGACAACGGGACAGGTGATACTAAATAAAAATGCTAGTCATAATAATAAAAATTAAAAAAACGTGATAAAAAAAAATAAAGACGTACCCCAGGCTCGAACCTATGACTTTCTGCACAAAAAGCATACGTGATAAACGCTGTTCCAAGGCAACTGTAATGGCTGTGGCGAAATATCTATATGGTAAAAAGTATCACCGCTGTGCCCGTCGGAGTGGGTAGCGTGAGGTTTTTTTCGTTACGAAATTTCTGGATTCGGTCCCCGCGCTTAAGGCCCTCGATAGAAGCTATGCAATAGCTTAAAAAACTTATGCATAACAGATCACGTTTAGCTCTCATTATTAATCGGTGTTCTCCATTTCTGTTTGAGGGGACTCAATACAGTTCCCAGTTCTTTGACTCCATCATACAGCCGTGGGTCTATCGAAGAATCATACGTTCGGAAGATAACCGACGCCGCGGCGCACCGCTAGTGTCAAATAAATCAGCGCTATCGCATCTCTCGAGCCGTAAATCTCAACACGGAATGAAATTTACATCTTGAGCAGCTGATGCCCTACTGTGGAAGCCGAACCTGCTGATTTCTATGGATATCCTTTATAGGGTTCCGCACTTCGCAGGGTATAGCGGACCATCGTAGAATCACTGTTTTGTCCGTCTGACCCTTTATAATAATAATAATCATAATCATAATCAACCCACTGCCGGCTCACTACAGAGCGCGGGTCTCCTCTCAATATGAGAAGGGTTCGGCCATAGTCCGCCACGCTGGCCGTGTGCGGATTGGCAGACTTCACACGCCTTTGAGAACATTACGGAGAACTCTCAGGCGTGCAGGTTTCCTCGCGATGTTTTCCTTCACCGTTGAAGCGAGTGAACTCCGAAAAATTTTAGGTGCGGATCGTGCCCCCGACCTCTGATTGGGAGGCGGACGTCCTAACCACATGGCTATCACAGCTTTGCTATCATCATCATCATGATCAACCCATTACCGGCTCACTACAGAGCACAGGTCTCCTCTCAATATGAGAAGGGTTCGGCCATAGTCGACCACGCTGGCCGTGTGCGGATTGGCAGACTTCACACGCCTATATATAGGGTTATTTCACAAACTTAACGTGGTTCAAGTTTTCCACTAAGCCCACTTTCCATAACGCTGGTTCATTGAAAAGTTAACTTTAGCTTGCCAGTGTATAATTTTGAATCAATTTTCACTGAAATTGTCGACTCGCAGTTGATATTAATAGTCAAGTAGGCGTGGTAGGTGGCAAGCATTTTGTATTCGATGTTAACATGAACGGAAGTGGGGCAAAAGTTTTTATATTATTTAATTTTAATCCGGCTAATGCAAATTAAACCATTTCAAACACAAATGCATGCAGGTTATAATGATCTCTTGTAGATTTTTATGTAGCACGCTTTGATTTGCTTAATTTTCTAGTTTTATCTCTTGTTAATCATAATACCGCTAATCAGTGGTCGGGCGTTCGACACCTCGTTTTCAGAGTTATGTGCGTTTTTAAGCAATTAAAATATCACTCGCTTCAACGGTGAAGGAAAACATCGCGAGGAAACCTGCACGCCTGAGAGTTCTCCGTAATGTTCTCGAAGGCGTGTGAAGTCTGCCAATCCGCACACGGCCAGCGTGGTGGACTATGGCCGAACCCTTCTCATATTGAGAGGAGACCCGTGCTCTGTAGTGAGCCGGCAGTGGGTTGATCATGATGTTGATGATACAAGGGTATATAGGCGTTGACGAACTATTATTAATCATATCAAATCGAAATAGCTTTATTCATATAAACCTATTACAGGCATTTATGAATCGTTCATATATAATACATTTTCCATTATTTTTATTCTTGAAGTGATGGTGAAAACTACACTCGCCGGCTTAAAACTAAAGCTATGAGTTTTATTTTGTTAAAACCATCTCACATAATTAATAAAAGATTATAATAATTGGCTATGGAGTTAAGCAATTCACAGCCAATTTGTTTTTATCGTTTATTTAATCCTTAATATCGTAATACTTAGTACATTACTTTGATAAATCTCGTAGGGGTCAGCCTGCGTTTGCAATGTAAGCGGAAAAATTTAATTATTTACGACATCATATATAGAAACGTCAAAAATAACGGTATTTCTCCACTATTTAACGGATGTTATCTATACAAATAAATAAAATTGGAGTGTCTGTTTGTAATATTGAAATAACCGGTTTTTACTACATGCAAATGTATACGGTACATACACCAAAATAACATTTTTTTCAATTTTTGTCTGTCTGTCTGTCTGTTTGTTCCGGCTAATCTCTGAATTGGCTGGACCGATTTTTACAGGACTTTTATTGGCAGGTAGCTGATGCAATAAGGAGTAACTTAGGCTCCTTTTTTTTAGTCTTTTATTTTAGAAAAATAAAGTAATGTTGCAATGTCCAAGTACTGTCCAGTACCGCGCGCAGCTCACGCGCATGCCACCGCCTGTGCCATCGCGTCTCGGGCGCCTCCAACAACTTCTTCCACCAACGAATCAATATCCGATTTCACTCATTCTTTTTCTTTTTTTTTAGAAAGGAGATACTTTGTTTATCCTGTAATTATATTATATTGAAACACACTAACTTAACGCGGACGAAGTTGCGGGCGTCAGCTAGTTATACATATAAACCTTCCTCTTCTATCGCTCTATCTATTTAAAAAACCGCATCAAAATCCGTTGCGTAGTTTTAAAGATTTAAACATACATACAATTAAAATTATAGAGCTACTGAAAAATTGATTCGCTTCATACACTAAATCTCTACGGATAATAAGCTAGTATGTCCCCGTAGTCACTGTAAAGGTTATGGGAAGTCATTCACTGTTAATGCCGTGCTGCTGTGGAATAATTTGCCTATTGATGTTAGAAGTTCGAAATCGTTAAACATTTTTAAAAGTCGACTTAGAAAGGTTTATTTTTCTAAATGCCATATTAGTGAATAGTTTATGTGTACTGATATATATTTATTTATATATAAAAGTATATATTTATATATTATATATTATATTTATTGATATTTTATTTTGTTTTGAATTGCGCCATTACCCTCATTCTTTAATTAATTCTTTCCCCAAGGGTTGTCTGGAAGAGATTGCTGAAGCAATAAGACCGCCTTTGCATACTTATGTGTTAAATGTTTTTGTATTGTTGTTTCTTTAAAGTTTGTGTGCAATAAAGAGTATTTATCTTATCTTATCTTATCTCTTTAAATGTATATATATATACTAGCTGTTGCCCGCGACTTAGTCTGCGTAGAATGGCTGATTTCCCGTGATTGCCCTGCTTCAGAAAATAAGCTACAGGCAAATGTCAAATTGCCGAATATCGTGTTTCTAAATTAAAAAACATAGGACTTTCATACAAACTTCAAACCCCTATTTTATCCCCTTCGGGGTAGATTTGGATGAAAAAAATTCTAACCTTATACTTAAGCCCTAAAAGAAACCTATTTTCAAAATTTCACGCTCGTAGACTTCATAATAAAAAAATAAGCAAAAACTATCATCCCCTATTTTACGACCCTTAACAGGTAATATTTAAAAAAAAATTGATGCACATGTTTTTTATTTATTATTATAGTTTCTTAGCTGACATCTCTTAACTATCAACTACCTACTTGCTAAATTATAGCTTTATACGTACAATAGGTTTTGAGATCTCGTGTTTAATCAGTATATATGTAAGTCAGTATGTAAGTATGTAAGTGACCTTTCGCTTTATATATATAGATAAACACACCTATAAAATATGTTCGTATTACTCACCCACTCACTCACACACACATCCAACCACTGATTTCTCTCTCATGTATAAATGTGATTAAGTAAACTTTAAGGCACAATAGTTACGGGCTATCCTAGTTTGGGGGTCAGGGTAGTTTAAGAAATATTGTATTTAGTTGAAATAAATGAATATTATTGTTATTATACATAGGGATATAGGGACAGAGAAAGCGACTTTGTTTTATACTGTGTTTGTAAAATAATTACATATATATATAAAGAGATTATTGGAACGAAGTTCCTTATCGCGCGTTGTGAAAGGGGGCTAGACGGAAAAAATTCTTACGAAAAGTTGTCACGACACTTTTTGTTATTGTAAGCTGTGCGGCGTCGCATGTTTCTCAGTCTGTCTCTCTCTCTCTTATAGAAAGCAAGCCAGATATTTTCATTTCTATTTCGCATTGAACAGTGTGGTGTCGCGACGATTATTTTTGTTGAGTGTATATAGGTTTTTTGTAAATAATAAAAAATAAAAAATAATAATAATAACGAATCCTGACAGTGTTTCTGCACAAATTCCGGATATTGCTGATGGAGTACAAAATTTGGCTCAATTTAACAACTGATTAAGTTTATATAACATTATATTTGTTAATAATAAAAAGAATATTATTATAACTTAAATAAAATAAAATTTTATTACAATTCCTTCACTAATTATTCCAAAGGAACCTCGTTCCATCCGGGTGTCCCTTGACACCTCTCAAGTTTTTTTTTTGTATAAGAACGTAAGATAAACCAACAGGCAACCCTGTTGATCGCATTAAGTTAAGCATGTATAGATAGTAATTTTTTTTATCGACACGTGGTGAATTCTCGAGCGTGTGCAGTTTTAATCTATGCACGCGACCCGCTGTTACTGTACCCCCATTATGCATTCAATATTCATAACTAAATGCCACGTATTGGTGTTTACCGCAGTTATTAACGATTACCCATGTACTGAAGGGAGTAATTTGAGTGGGTGTGGGTGCTGGCAGTTTATGAATGAACGAACGAATGAATAGAAGCTGTGATAGCGCAGTGGTTAGCACGTCCGCCTCCTAATCAGAGGTCGGGGTTTCGAAACCTCTAACTTTTCGGAGTTATGTGCGTTATTAAGCAATTATAATATCACTCGCTTCAGCGGTGAAGGAAAACATCGCGAGGAAACCTGCACGCCTGAGAGTTCTTCGTAATGTTCTCGAAGGCGTGTGAAGTCTGCCAATCCGCACATGGCCAGCGTGGTGGAGTATGGCCAAACCCTTCTCATATTGAGAGGAGACCCGTGCTGTGTAGTGAGCCGGTAATGGGTTGATCATGAACGAATGAATAAATGTACAATTTTTTTCGGACTGACTATTAGCTGTGCTAACCCTATTGGTTGCCACAGCGTAACCGGGCCGTTTGGCGAGATTCGGAAATAAGCCAGAGGAAATTTTGAGCCCTAGGGCTCGAGGAAACTAAGGGAACGTCTGCCTAAGGGCGCGCGTCCTGTGAGGCCGAACCTCGGCTTAGGCGACGTTTGGGATAACGGGGGGGTCGGACGGTGAGTGGTGGTACGTCTCCGAGGCCGTGGATGGAGCCCACGTCCGGATGACGTAAGATAGCGAGGACCTCGTCTTCGCCGTGAAGACGGTGTGTAGCGTATGATTGTGTGGTAGGTGGTACGAGTGTGTTGTCAGTAGTCATCTGATTGTCAGGGTCGTGAAGGAAATGTTTAGGTCTCCTCATACACAGGTAGTATAATTTATTATTGATTGTGTGATTGTGATAACAAAAAAAAAAACCCGGCTAAGTCAGTTAGGTTGTGGGTTTCTTCTTAGACTTGGGTGCGATTTAAACCCTCTTTATGTTTTTGTTGGCGAGTGTAGTTTTCACCATGACTAAAAGGAATAATGAAAAAGGTGTTACAACGATTTATAGATGCCTGTAATAGTTTTATACGAATAAAGCTATGTTTGATTTGATTTGATTTGATATGAAAGATTACATATAATATTAAAGGGAAAAAATATATATACGAGATTTACACGTTTTTGTAACCGAATTTAACAGTTGTAATTTTATCGTATATCCTTGATAGGTCAAATTAATCTGACGTTTTGAACACAGGGAATAAAAATGCACGCGGACAAAGTCGCGGGAATATGGAAGTTTTGAAATAAATACTATTTTAAATGTAAATAATCCAATATAGTTAAAAGTCACAGAGCTTTAGCGTTAACGGAAATTACGTCTTGCAAGTAATTAATTAGAACCGCGTTTGTACCACCACATAACTGTACCACCTACCACCTACCACCTACCACCCGGTTGGGCTATTTAGCATTATAAATTACCACCTTGTTTTTACAAAGCGCACTTAAATCAACATTTAATGTCCGCTACTAAATATTATAGGGTTTTAATAAGCATTGCGTTTCTAAAACAGGATTCATTGTTTTATACACTACAAGTTAGCCCTTGACGGCTATCTCACTTGATGGTAAGTGATGACTGCAGGTATGGTAAACCCACACTCCTACTTGGTTTCTACGCGACATAGTACCGGAGCGCTCGACCTTTAAGTAAACAATAAGTCATGGTAGTTTTGAAAACCTTTCTATAATAGATCTCTGGACAAACTCAAAAATAAACCTTTTGTTTATACACTACAAGTTCGCTCTTGACGGCTATCTCACTTGATGGTAAGTGATGATTGCAGTTTAGGATGGTAGCGGGCTAATCTGTAAGGGGTATGGTAAACACACGCTCGTAATTGGTTTCTACGCGACATCGTACTGTAACACTAAATCGCTTGGCAATACTTCTTTGTGGGTATGGTGGTAACCAGCCACTGCCGCCACAGCCTCCCACCAGACCAGATTTAAGCCGGGAATCGAACCCAGGACCTCCAACTTTATAATGCGACAGCTCACGCACTGCGCCACGGAGGTCTTTAAAATTAATTTGTAGTCAACTCGCTAGCTAACGCCAACGACTTTCCCCGCGCAGTCGAGTGTTTTAAAACATGCCCTGGAAACGCTTCGGGTTTCCGGGATGAAAAGTATCCCATCTAGAAATATAATATTAATTCCTTATCCTTGGAGTACAGGGATACAATTTAGCTTGTAGACTTCCATAGCTGAAAGTCCAGTTTCTACGCGACATCGTACTGGAACATTAAATCGCTTGGTGACACGTCTTTGTCGGTAGGGTGGTAACTAGCCACGGCCAAAGCCTCCCACCAGACCAGACTCGAGGAATCGAACCCAACTTTATAATGCGGCAGCGCAAGCGCTGTGCCACGTAGGTCGTCAAGATTTGTGTTGGTTCTCCTACGGATGTCCTCGTCACGGATTCTATCCCTCAGAGAAACACCCAGCATAGCCCTCTGCATAGCACGCTGAGCGACTTTGAACTTGTGGACAAGGCCTACTGCGAGTGTCCACGTTTCTGCCGGCCGACCGCCCCGTTATCCCAAACGTTGCCTTAGGCAGACGTTCTCTCGGTTTCTTCGAGCCCTAGGCATTGATTTACAACTAGCCGTAGATCGATCATTAACGCTCAAAAAATGGGACGAAAAAGTAGTGCACAAATAGCGACGCGTGCACTCCTTTCCCCCAGTGTGTGACAAGGCTAGACGAAAGTCACCGATTCTAACACTCGAGCCGTATAATCCGAATGAATCACAAAGCACTACGCGCCGCTATAGATAATATAACGGCCAGATGTCTCGTGTATTAGACGGGTTGTAATACATCGATATACCGATATGTAGGAATGTATAGTTAGTTGGTGACAAATTCTCGCCTTGTTTTTGTATGACGCGCTCTATCTACGGCTAGTGGTAAATCAATGGCCCTAGGGCTCAAAATTTCTTCTGGCAGAGCTTCGGAGAGAAGCTCGCCAAACAGCCCGGTTACGCTGTGGCAACCAACAGGGTTAGCACAGCTAATACAGTCCGAAAAAAAATGTTCCGTGCGTCATGACTTGTAAGACGCAGGCGTTGAAGACTTTTGTCCTTAGGTATTGGGGTATCGGCGAGTTGAAGACATGACACAGTTTATCAAATGCATAAGGAAATCAGGGGTAATGATAATGAAACAAAATCGGTTTTAATATTATGTTTAATTGTTTTAGAGAAAATAAATAAATTAACTATAATTAATATTATTCACAATTAATATTTTTATTTGTGCTTAAACTCGGAGCCAATACCGCGTCGACATTTTAATCCTATATTATATAATAAATGTGAAAGTGTGGATGTTTGTGATGTTTGTGATGTTTGTGACAAGTGATATTTTAATTGCTTAAATACGCACATAACTACCAAAAGTTAGAGGTAAAAAGTTATGCCCTGGGTACGCACCTATAACTTTTCGAAGTTATGTGTAAGTAAGTAATTAAAATATCACTTGCTTCAACGGTGAAGGGAAACATCGTGAGGAAACCTGCACGCCTGAGATTTCTCCGTAATGTTCTCGAAGGCGTGTGAAGTCTGCCAATCCGCACATGGCCAGCGTGGTGGACTATGGCCGAACCCTTCTCATATTGAGAGGAGACCCGTACTCTGTAGTGAGCCGAGAATGCGTTGATCATGATGATTGTGATAAAATAAAATCTCAGTTAGCTTATTATATTTATCCATATATTGTTTTCTATTTACACCCTAACCCTGCTTATTTTAGCATTACATACTTGGCTAGGTAGCCTGACACAGATCGCTTTTAAGCGATAAGGCCGCCTATTCTATTCGTATCTCTCTTTTCTTATTTATTTATTTTTCGTTGCATATTGTGTACACATACCCAGTTAGGGTGTTGCAACTTGGTCTGGAATCGACCGCAGTAGAGAACGATTTCTTTTTTTTTTACTTATCATCGTTTAAAAAATCGTTTACTGTGTACACTTCTTCAATAAAAATTCTTTAATACTGTGTAAAATATATTCTTTTTCTAAATTTCGTATACAGTCTGACAGACCATTATATATTTTCACAGACATTACGTAGGGACTGCAGGTGTGGAGTTTTAGCTTTGATGGTGGGAGGGAGGGAGTTTGTTAGCATATTTTTCGGGAAATCGATGAGGGTTTTCTTGTTTTTTTTTTTTATAAAATTATAGTTTTTTTTTGACAAATTTGCACATTTCAAAGATATAGATTGAAGGTAGGGTGAGGATTTTCAATTTCCTGAAATGAGGCCTGTTATTTATGTGTTTGCTGTTTGGTATTTCTTGTTTTTCAAAGTGTAAAAAAAGTTTATCTTCATTTAATTTCATTTTATTGAGTCTGACTGTGGATTTTTAAAGTTCATATTTAATATCAGTTTATATTAGTAGAATTTATCAGCACGTTTAGTACTTCAACAGCGACAGAAATGCGAATGTTGAGATGGATGTGTGGTGTGACAAGAATGGATGAGATAAGAAATGAATATATAAGGGGAAGTCTAAAAGTAGCGCCAGTGACAGAAAAGATGAGGAGTAACAGGCTAGCACGGTATATAATGCGGAGGAAATAAAGCGATGTCACCAAAAGAATGTTATATATGAACGTGGAAGGGCAAAAGAGTAGAGGAAGACCAAAGAAAAGATGGATTGATTGTGTGAAAGAGGATATGCGGGTAAAAGGTGTGGGTAGTGAGGTAACGGCTGATAGAAGTGATTGGAAGAAGAAGACGTGTTGTGCCGACCCCACATAATGCGGGATAAGGGCACGAAAAATAAGTTAAGTACTTCAACTAAATTTGTAGTTATGGTTATTCTGGCATTGATACCCTAATCTATTGCATCCACAGTCACAAATATTTGACCAAACTATGTAGATTCTATTATTTTTGATAAAACTTTTGTCTACATCATCAACGAAGGCATAGGATTTATGAACATGTGCATTAGATACTATAATAGGTTTACCATAATTTGTATCAACAAATTTTACTACCATGTTTTTAACTGATTCTTTTGTATACCGTGCACTTTTAACTTTGATTACTGGACAAAAGTTTAACGCATTAATATCCTCGTTTTCAAGTACAAGTTTCGCTTTTAACACCTTTGCGGCAGCAGGCCAGACTTTCAAATCAATATCCGGATTATCAGTTCTTATGTAATAAGCTTCGTCTAGTCCTTTTGGATCACATATAATAGCTAAGTTTTGCAATGGTATAGCTATTGCTTTATCGCCTAGTATATTCGGCAATAAATCCGATTGTTTCATATATTTCTTTAAATTGTTATTTATTTCATTAATTGCGTTTATATTTTGTGGGTGCGTGCTTTTATATAGCGTTTGTATATATGGTTCATTTGTGTATGTTACCTGTTCACGGTTTACAGCATTTGCAGATGCTGTAATTTCATTTCCTTGATAATTACTGTCATATATACATGGTGGTACACATTTAGTATTCATATTATTTGACAAAAGATTTTGATGGAATTTACAATTAACTTCTTTTAATGTAGGACCGTTGTAATTTAGTGAATCTGGTTTGGTTGGATCTTTAGTTTCATAGGTTATCATTGGATGTGTAATAAATTGTTTAAGATCTAATTTATTAACACATGGTCTTAAAGTTTTCCAGTTATAAGGTGTATAACATCCCGACGATATAAGTTTATCTGTATGACCTCCAGAAGTATATGTTGAGGGTAGTGAATATAAACTTCGCAATGGCGACGATATTGATGATGTAGAAGAATTAACTGTAAGAGGTAAAGGTGTAGAATCAGAGTGAATTAAATTTGCATTTGAAGTTGGTTGAAAGGTTTTTGATTTGTTATCATCACCCATGTTACTCCATGTTACAGTATAATGAGACATCGGATGGAAATAAGATGAACTTTGTGTTAGTGAACTCGGGGATACGCTTTGATAAATGTCTGGAAAAACATTGGAATAATTAATGTCTTCCATATTTACTTCGTTAATATATACAGATGGTTTTGATTGATTTATAACACCGAAAGAATGTATAGGTTTTTTGCCGTCTTTTTGTGTTTGGATCAATGGTCTAGAAAGTTGTGACCATGTTCTTGATCCAGATGTTGGATTAACAACATTAGCATGAGCAGCTAAGGGATTTAAAGGCTTTCTTCCTAATTCAGAAATAAAAGCTAACGCATTTTGTGAAGATGCAATAGGAGGGTTAAAGTGAGTTGAAACCGTACCATATGATGCTTCATTATTAGAAGACCAAACCGTATTAAATTTATTTTGCGGTGAATTGATTGAAGTGGAAAATTGTGAATCTAAGGATGAAGTTGTTACAGGTAACACGTCGGCTGGTTTAGATATAACGTCATAGGGATTTGATATAAAGCTTAAATTACCAGGTGAAATAATTAAGCTTGGTGAATCTGTAAAATCTGATGAATTTTCTTGATATACTGGAATTTTGGTAACCTTATTTGGTAGAAGTTCTGCTTCTTGTACAATAGGTTGTGTATTCGATGAGTATTTTAAGAGATTTAGTGGAGTTACACATTTATCAAAATCTGAAGTGACAACGAAACCTTGATTTGATTTATCGCTAGGCTTTATCATTTTATTTGAACTTTTTGGTACATATGTAGCTTTACATTTTGAATATGATAATGGATCATCTTGTATTATTGCTTTAAAGTCCCTGTTCATATTTTTTGACAGAAGAACTGGCAATACAAAATTTGATTTTATACGAGTAGATTTCATCTGTTTGGACAGATTCTTGTTTGTGTATAAACACGATCCTTCCGAATTGGAATTAGTTGAAATAGTCGGTTGTATTGTCATTGTTAAAGGCGACCGTTCTGCATTAGGATAATTTGCAGTTTGTTGACAATAAGTGGGTTTTTTATTACTTACTAAACTTGGTAATCCATAATTTACTGCATAATTGAAGGGTAAATCTTTCTGCGATAAAATATCTGTATCCATTGATGCAGGAATTTCATGTGAGCTAATTACGTTATTATCTTTCATTTGAAGAATTGGTTTTTGCTTTTTCGATTTGCAAGGAGTAATCCAAGTAACTTGACTCTTTGGAGAAGTTAAGCATAGATTATATGAGTTCGGAGATTGTTTTTTACCTGAAACTAAATTTACTAGATTCTGTGAAAATCTATAGGGTTGTATGAGCTTTGAACTAGGATCTGTTATACTGGCTTGTGTCAATAAACTAGGATTTGTATTTGTAGCACTCAAAGATTGCATTGGTACAGATGATGTTGATATTGGATTATCAATATAAGATACAAATGGTGAAATGACAGTATTAGTTGAAAGGACGTCTGCATTTCCTTTTGTAACTGATTCTTTAGGTATAGTCATTGAAGGAGTAATAGTGTCTATTATGTTTTTATGATTACCAGGCTGGATTTCATTAGCAAACACCCATGGGTTTATATTGGAATTAAAATCAGAAGACATTACATAATTTTGTGAGTGTGCCGAAGGTTTTAATTTTGCTTTGGGAAGTTCTTGATATCCTTTGATAGCACCTGATATATTTTCGAGATTATTATTCGGCGTTATATTTGTGATGACATGTTGAGCAGGTAATGGGTTTTGTTCTGGAAATTTTGTACATTTTATATCATAAGAAGAATATGGTGTATATTTTAAGTTCAAGTCATCTGTGTGGAGAGAAATTGGTTTTGAATTTATTGGATAAGGTTTTGTTTTATATGGTGGCACAAGGTTTATGTATGTTACTATATTCTGTGGCAAAGGTTTTTTGAAAGGTATCTTAAACAAGGGATGGTTAGGTGCTAATGATTTTATGGTATATGGTAAAGTAATGTAATTCATTGGTAATGCACTGTGCGATAAAGTTTGCAGTGGGTTTAAGCCACTAAAACCTGATGCAGTATCATAATATGCATCTTTATCTTCTTGAATTAATGATGGTGTATATTTAGGCTGCTTTGATTGATGCAAGGCTTCAATAGCGGAAATAGTTTTAAAAGAAGTTGCGTCACTGAACAACGGTGTTTGTGGGTATACTGTTGAAGTAACTACACTTTTATCATTTATAGAATTTTTAGCATCAGGGGGTTTCAAATTAGAAAAATAAATACTTTGAGAATCTGAATTAGGATTGTCTTTTCCCGTAATATACATTTTGTCGTTGAAACGAGAAGAACTAGATTCAAGACCGTGCTGTGGCATCTGATGTAGATTTTGTTTATCTATACCTAATATAGGTAGATAATATGGCAGTGTAGTATGGGACGTCACTTTTTTATCTTGTGGAGAATTGCTTGATATAGAATAATAAGACTTGTGAAGAAGTGGAACTGAGGAAGGAGGAATCGCATAAGAAGAGGAGTCTGTTATAGTCGGTAAAGTAGATTTATGTAATAATGAAACTATATTATTTGTAACGTGCGGTTCATTTTCAAGTAATATTGGGCTTAGATTATTTTGAATAGAATTAACATTATTTAAAAGTTGTTGGCTATATGATAGTCTTCTTAATAAAGATGCTGTCGGAAAGTATTTACTGTTAGATACGATTTCTTCGTCTATGTGTTTACGACTTTGAGATATATAATCATTAACTAATGGGGTATGAATATTGTTTTTAATAAAATCAGGAGCATTTAAATTATTTTCCATTGTTACTATGTTTTTGTAAGTGCACGGATCGGGTATGTAGTATCTATTCGGATCTTTGGTTTCTACAATAGGCTTATAATGATAAAGTTTCTCTCTATAAAATGGATAATATTGTGCCGATTCCCTTGAATTGTATTTAAAAGGACATATTGACTTATTATAATACTTTAAAATATTCTCTACGTCTTTACCAGGTATATTCATTCTGATTTGATTTTGATCATGAAATTGATCAAGAATATTCTTATGTAAAAATTGTGAGTTTTGGGAATAAGCATCATTATCAAGATTTGATTTCGTTAAATCTAAAATGCTCTCTGTTTTTTCACTTGAATAAGGGTTTAAATATTTTATTATGTTTTTATTATTTGTAGGATTAGGAATCAATTGATTTATTAGTGGATCTAGTATTGCGTAAAGATTTTTATTTGGGTTATCATGCCGTTTATCTGAATAAGGATTGTATTGACCAATATCGTAAACATTGTCATTTCTATGCATTTCTGCTTGAGATGTCTTTAAGATATTACTGTTTAGAAGCAGACTGTGGTTTTTATCTACGTATGCTAATTTTGCTTGATTATTATTCGGCATATTAACGTATTGGGGATAACTCCAAGGAAGAACATGGGAGTGCTTTTTGGTGTCAAACAAAAGGTTATTCATATTATGGCAAGGTATTGAAAATATATTGTATCCATCATGATAATTAGGTTTTTCAGTCTGGGGTACCTCTTTAACGTCTGTATCAATGTTCGGATTACTGTAACAGTTTGCGATAACAGAATTATCAATAAAGTTAAAGGGTAGCTGTGATTTCACATTTGCGTTAGCATTCAAATCGCTAGTTTGGGTTACAGGTCGAAGTGTCTTACTTTCAGGCATTATGTTTGGGTTAGTGTTAAGATAGCTTACTGTTTTTGGTGTCTTATGATCGGTGGGTTCAAGTGTGTATATTGTGTCTAAACCTTGGCTAATCTGGTGCGTATTAATATTTGGAGTTAGTATACCCTGTAGTCCGTCTGGTGATTGGTCAAATGGCGCCATTGGTGTAAGCAAAGTGTCAGCTGGTATTGTGTTACTTTTGTCGGATGATTCTTGATTGTCTATCGTTTTCGTTTCAACGCTTACTGTATCTTTTGCTATATCGTCTTCTTTTAATTGAGAAATCTTGTTAGAATCTATTTTTGGTGCATAATTTAGAACAATATTATCACTGTTATGGATTTGACTTGTAACGTCGTTTCTAAAATTTGTATTTTCTATATTAGGGCTTATTTCTTTAACTCGATTTATTGGGACCGGATCTAGTATAATTTTTCTACCATTTACGTTTTTATCATCTATCGGTTGGTTTATGGTATTTGAATTTTTCAAATTGCTTCTATATTCAAAATTTTCTTCTTTTAAAGATTCTGGTAATGACACTTGATCAGATAATTCAGTTACATTATCATTAGAAAGAGTGATCATGTTATGAGACTCTATATCTTCATGTACCACATGAGGCATTTGAATTTCTGAATTATTTAAATAATTTTGTTCTGACCCTTTATAATGACAGGGTTCCAATTGCAATACTGAATCTGTTTTATTGGCATTAGATAAGTTAATGTCTCGTAAATTATTGTCCACTATACATTCTTGATTTTTTGTCTGGTCTGGAACTTCAAATATTGCATTTTTATCAATTGCCTTATCGACATTAAGGGAGTCTATTGTTCCGTAGATATCATCCAGTATTTTTGTAGCTGGCTCAATATTTATAGGCCTGTCCTTTAAACGAAATAACTCTTCTCGATCAAGCTTAGAATCAGATTTTTCTTTATTACTTGTAGGTTGTACATAATTAAGGTAATTGGAGTCTTTTGATTTTTGATTTTGCTCTAAGTTATTTGGTCCTTTAGACTTAAGTAAATCAATATAAATATCTTTAAAGTTAATATCACTTTGTTTTGGTAGTGTAAACTCGTATGCTCCTGATGTTTTTTTCACTGGGTAATAAGTTTTTGGATCACGGATTGTACTGTATATACTATTAAACCTGTTATGTTCTGGTTCTGTGTTTATTTTTTTATATATTACGCTATTAGTGCCATCAACGTTTCTGATTTGTTGTTCAGCTACTTCTGGACCTATTTTTACATTTCTATTAATTTCGCCTAGACTTTTTAAACAAGTATCACCGCTATTATTGAAATTCAAACAAAAATAGTGTGTGTATTTTTGAATACAATCATAAAATATTGCTTTGTTTGTGTAAAAGTAACCTATATAACGATAATTATAATTCGTATACATGTAAAAATATACCAGTAATTCACACCCTATTCCTTGTTTCTGGATGTCGTACATAATATTGAATATTTGGTCATCGTAACCAGCTAAGTATATAGTAGTTATGTCTGAAATAGCCCGTTCCTCTTTTACATTTACACTATTTCTATTTACATTTGTAATAACAGCTTTATTATTTACACTTCCACATTTGCGCTTTTCAGCAATGATCTGTTCATTATTATTTTCTCCAACATCATGTTCTGTAGCCACTTTAGTATATAAATTGATGTTTACTGGCTTTTCATTTGGAATAGTATTATTGTTTACTTCTTCATAATTAGGATACTGAACTATATCATATGTCTTTGGATGTTCAACATGAGATGAGGCTGCATCATCATTCTGTGATACATTTTCATTATCAAGCATATGTTGGTTGGGACTCAATGTGTTGACATCGCTGGCCGTAGAATATTGTAGTAAACCTGAAAAGTAGAATTTTGGATTAAAGGCTTCAACCATGACAATACCTATACGGACCGTAAAGTGTTCTTGTACGATATCTCTCAGACACCGATTAGTGGTGTAGAACACTTGCTACCATCTTGGACAGCATCTTCGCTTGTCACCAGGTGAGATTACGAGGCTTATTCAAATTCAAATAATCTTTATTCAAATAGTCCTTTAAAAGGCACTTTTGATGCGTCAATAATTTACATAGCAGTGATTTGATGGTGATAACTACATTCGTGAACTTAAAAATAAAGTTATCAGGGTTCCAAACGCGTCCTGATCTAAGAAGAAGCCCACAACAAACAGCCAGAAGCTCTATGAAGAATAATTTATATAATCTTTAATTTCGTTATAGCACTTTTCTATAAGCTTTCGCTGTCTAGAAACTTCACAACATCAATAGATAATTTATTATAAAATAAAATATAAATTGTTGTATCGCAGAAAAACTTTACACGTCATTATAACTACTGGAGTTGTAAACCGTACGAGTAGATCAAATCAAAAATCAAATAGATTTTTTGATAACAAAAAAAAACCGGCTAAGTTTGTCGTGAGCTTCTTGGACCTGGAACCATCTTAGCTTTAGTTTTAAGTTGGCGTGTAGTTATCACCATCACTTCACGAATAAAAAAAAATAAAAAATGTGATATGAAAGATTCATAGTATGCCCTATAATATGAACATGTATATATAATGATTTACATGAATAAAGATTTTTTTGATTCTACAGGTTTTTTAATGGGAGAATTATTGTTGAGTCGAGTGTAAAATATTTCATTATTTTTCTCCATTTGTGGCGGATTTTTCTTTAAATATTTCTTGTCAAAATTAGGGTCGGTTTTTAAATTCATTGCTTATTAAAAATCACAGCTTCATTCGAAAAAAATGGCGTCTGTGGGTAAAGGCGTTGGAGTTTTCTCGAAACCGTTTAAAAGGCGTTTAAAAATCCATAAACATAAGGAATTGCTTGCCAGTCAACTGCAGATGGCTTCGTTTACGATATAACGCCTTCTCAACTTTGTCAGATATGCCTGCTTTTAAACTAGTCAGCTGTTATCATGATCAACCCATTACCGGCTCACTACAGAGCACGGGTCTCCTCTCAATATGAGAAGGGTTTCGCCATAGTTCACCACGCTGGCCGTGTGCAGATTGGCAGACTTCACACGCCTTTGAGAACATTATAGAGAACTCTCAGGCGTGCAGGTTTCCTCACGATGTTTTCTTTCACCGTTGAAGCAAGTTGATATTTTAATTGTTTAAAAACGCACTTAACTCCAAAAAGTTAGAGGTGCGTTAGCACGATCAACCCATTACCGGCTCACTACAGAGCACGGGTCTCCTCTCAACATGAGAAGGGTTCGGCCATAGTCCACCACGCTGGCCATGTGCGGATTGGCAGACTTCACACGCCTTTGAGAACATTACGGAGAACTCTCAGGCGTGCAGGTTTACTTTTTTTTCCACTACAATTTAGTTTGGCGGCAATCTCACCTGATGGTAATTGATGATGCAGTCTAAGATGGTAACGGGCTAACCTGTTAGGGGTATGGTAGAACCATACTCCTAATTGGTTTCTACGCGACATTGTGCTAGAACGCTAAATCGCTTGGCGACACGTCTTTGTCGGTAGGGTGGTAGCCTCACACCAGAGCAGACTCGAGCCGGGAATCGAACCCAGGACCTCCAACTTTACAATGCGACAGCGCACGCACTGCGCCACGGAGGTCGTCTGTCATTCGTCATCCTCGCGATGTTTTCCTTGACCGTTGAAACGTGTGATATATTGTATGTTTAAAAACGCACATAACTCCGAAACTTCCGGGATTTTACGAACGAAACCGCGGGGATCAGCCAGTAGCGTTTAATTTATCTGTATGTCATCTCCAACCCCAAGAACACCTTTAGAATTCCGCCGAAAGCTACGAAATTAATAAAACATCGTCCCTTACACACCGTAAGCACCAGGCGAGCATAAACGAGCGAAAGGTGACGCTAGAAAATAAAATGGCAATGAATTTAAAATAGAGACTTTATGGTCCGGCATAAATTATCGCCGATACCTTCACTTTGGGTTCGAGAAAGAGAAATTCATCAAAGGTGGTTGGTTGAAACCCACAAACCTAAGTTTTTAGGGTTTAAAGCATAGTTGGGATTCAAAGATTACTAGAACTTAATGATACGTTCATCATCATTTTCAAGATCAACCCATTACCGTCTCATTACAGAGCGCGGGTCTCCTCTCAATATGAGAAGGGTTCGGCCATAGTCCGCCACGCTGGCCATGTGCGGATTGACTCTCAGGCGTGCAGGTTTCCTCACGATGTTTTCCTTCACCGTTGAAGCGAGTGATATTTTAATTGCTTAAAAACGCACATAACTCCGAAAAGTTATAGGTGCGTGCCCGGGTTCGAACTCTCAACCTCTCAGAATGAGGCGGATGTCCTAACCACTAGGTAGGACGTAACCAATATGACAATTGTACATAACATGCTGAGTTAGCCCTTAAATGGGGTATACAATGTTAGTAAAATATATTGTGTTAAAAATTGTACTATTGTATATAAGTCAGCATTCACATTGTATACAACGTGGGCTTCCTAATAAATAAATAAATTGTAGTAGCAATAAACCAAAAATGTAACTAGCGATAAAGTCAAAAAGATTATAAGGGACTTAGTCAAAATAACCATTTTTGAATATCGCTTTGTATATTTAATAAAGTGTCACTGTAAGGCTGATATGGCATTACATATATGGCTACTAGCTGTTGCCCGCGACTTCGTCTGCGTAGAATTGCTGATTTCCCGTGAGATTGAGGTTTCCCGTGCGGCCAATGCCCTGCTTCAGAAAGTAAGCTACAGGCAAATGTAAAATTGCCTATTTTCGTGTCTCTAAATTAAAAAACATAGGACTTTCATACAAACTTTAAACGCCTATTTTACCCCCTTCGGGGTAGATTTGGATGAAAAAAAATTATAGCCTTATACTTACGCCCTAAAAGAAACCTATTTTCAAAATTTCAAGCTTGTAGACTTCACATAATAAAAAAAAAGACGGGTTGCACTCCGGGAGTGCCGGCAGAAGTGAAAACTTGATTATTAACGTTGAGCATGTTTGATATTTTGGAATGGTTAGGGAATAATTTTGCACCAATTGCTTTATCAGTATAAAAGTACTATCATTTATGTGGTAGAATACAATATTCATTTATTGCGCTATCGTACACAAACATGACAATTTATATTACATTAGATGCACTTTGTTCAATTTCCATATTTTAAGCACTTTACATTCACGAATTTTACGAATACACAACAATGTGATCACTACACAGACGGTCGAGCCATCAGCTGTCACCATCCATGGATGCGCGTGGCACGCTGTAACATACACGAACATTCCTGCGCTGCCTAAACGAAACAGTAGGCCCAGGCATACATTTTCGCCGCGCCGTAGAGAGGGGATGGCTGTCTACTCTCCATCCGTCTTACGCTTTTTCGATCAGGTCACGTGTCCTGACGCGAGTTTAAGATTTTATACCCATTACAGAAAAAGTGCTCAACGCCGCTAAAGAAGTTTTCACTTCAAAAATAAGCAAAAACTATCATCCCCTATTTTACCACTCTTAACAGGTAATATTTAAAAGAAATGATGTACATGTTTTTTATTTATTATTATTAATCTTAATGCAAATTTTTGTTTCTCTAACTCTAAAAACAAAGAAAATTCATACAAACTTCCAACCCCTCTTTTACTCTCTTAGGGGTGGAATTTCCAAATATCCTTTCTTAACTGACATCTCTTAACTATCAACTACCTACTTGCTAAATTATAGCTTTATACGTACAACAGTTTTTGAGATCTCGTGTTTAATCAGTATGTCAGTAAGTCAGTATGTAAGTATGTAAGTGACCTTTCGCTTTTATATATATAGATATAGATAGATTTGACTACTAAAACTTAACTAGAATAATATTAAGTTGGTTGTCATCATGTCGTGTCGTCACAAACCTGTCAATACAAGTTTCTAGTTTACACTTTAATACCAAACCCGGACGCCTAACTAACGTAACGTGTATATGAAAATGACGACAGATAATCAAATTCCAGCTTAGATAAAAAATGTGCGCGACCTTTGCACAAAAAAAAAAAACAAAAACGCTCCGTTTAAAAACTAAAACAAACGTTCATAGAGTATCGGATTCAATTATTCACATAACAAAAAATATTCAATTTTCGTTAACAATTTACAAATTGGAAAAATTTTACGGATTAAATTGGATTCACTGACGTAGAAATATTGATGGGGTTAGATATGTTTAGGCTGCCTTTGGCATCTTTTATTAGTTCTCTCCCTCTATGGCTTTGCACAGACCAGCCAATGTCAAGTTTATAGCAATGTAGAAGCTAGGGAGAAATGGCGGGAAACTTCGCACTCTGCGGACGCGGCTCCCTCAAACCTTTCCCAAATTAATACCTGTTAACCATTCAGAAAACTAGCCACTACACAAACGACACCAAAACTGTCCACGACACAACCAACACCAGTCCTTTCCAAAACCAGCCAACAAACACCAATTCAAGAAAAGCGTGAAATGGCGCCCGCCATATACGAAGTCTCCCGCCTTTCTCCTATATTTTATTTGCATTCGTCATCTACGTGGTGATAACATAGACAATAACATAAATGCCAGCGCCATCTATCGGCAATAATTGACAAATATTAATATTTACGTTTTAGTTTACCGTTTAAGCGAATATATTAAGTATAAAAATGTCAGAATTTTATAAATATCTATTAGAATCAATAGAAATCATTATTCTGTATCCATTTTTATGCAATAAGTCTTGTTTAATTTAATTCGTTTCTCGCTTACGGCGCCATCTTTTGACGGACTATGTAAAACTAATGTTCGTTCAAATTAAATGAAAAAACAATAATTTGTGGAAAAAAAGTGGGAGACTTTTTCTTGAATTAATGTTTGTTGGCTAATTTTGGAAAGGACTGGTGTTGGTTGTGTCGTGGGCATTATAGTTTTGGTGTCGTTTGTGTAGTGGCTAGTTTTCTGAATGGTTAACATGTATTAATTTGGGAAAGGTTTGAGGGAGCCGCGTCCGCCGAGTGCGAGGTTTCCCGCCTTTTTTCCCTAACTTCAAATCTCCATTGCTATAAACTTGACATTGGCTGATCTGTGTAAAGCCAAAAAGTAATATAAATCATTTAGAGTTTAAATTCATATTAAGCTATATTTTAAGAAATAATTTGTAGTTCTTAATTTTATTTGTTTGTTTCGAAAGAAGTTTGATTTGCTATATCCGTTGTATCTATTGTAAGAAAATAAAAGCGGTCGATTGATAAAAATAATGGAGTGTTCTATACTAGTAATTGCGAATATAAATTACAATTAAAATATCACTCGCTTCAACGATGAAGCAAAACATCGCGAAGAAACCTGCACGCCTGAGAGTTCTCCATAATGTTCTCAAAGGCGTGTGAAGTCTGCCAATCCGCATATGGCCAGCGTGGTGGACTATGACCAAACCCTTCTCATATTGAGAGGAGACCCGCGCTCTGTAGTGAGCCGGTAATGGGTTGTTCATGATGATGATGACTTCCCATAAAATTCAGAGTGTACCTCCTGTGTGCGACAAACAAACTGACAAACAAGCAACCTCTAAACGCAGCTCCGCCCCGGAGTGGGCACAAAGATTTCCCCATAACGAGCGTCACCCTGTGAGCGCAAGGCAAACAAAATGGCGTCGTTCAAAGGAAGTACGCTTTGCAATTGTAATACGCTAGCTAGGCGTGACAAGTGTTCTGTCATACCTACCTAGTTTTTTTCCGGACTGTCTTTTAGCTGTGCTAACCCTATTGGTTGCGACAGCGTAACCGGGCTGTTTAGCGAGCTTCGGAAAGAAGCTCTGCCAGAAGACATTTTGAGCCCTAGGGCTCGAAGAAACTAAAGGTTCGTCTGCCTAAGGGCGCCTTCTGAGGCCGAACCTCGGTTTAGGCGACGTTTGGGGTCGGACGGTGAGTGGTCCGTACGTCTCCGAGGCCGTGGATGGAGCCCACGTACGGATGACGTAAGATAGCGGGGACCTCGTGAAGACGGTGTGTAGCGTATGATTGTGTGGCAGGTGGTACGAGTATGTTGTCAGTAGTCATCTGATCGTCAGGGTCGTGAAGGATATGTTTAGGTCTCCTTTTTCGGAGAGGAGCGCTTAGGTCGGGGGAGGCCCCTAGTCAGCAACTAGTCAAGTACTAGTAAATAGTCCTTTAAAAGGCACTTTTGACGCGTCAATAATTTACATAGCAGTGAGTTGATGGTGATAACTACACTCGCCAACTTAAAACTAAAGCTATGAGGGTTCCAATCGCGCCCAGGTCTAAAGAAGCCCACAATAATTTTAGCCGGGTTTTTCTTTGCTTATCACCATCTCACATTATCATTAAATCTTTAATTCTCAATTATCTCAAACAATTATCTCGTAAAAGATATATGTTGAAATTGCAAGTTTTTTTACCTTTGTATATGATCTGTGGTCATAAAAAATCGGCGCCATTGTTTGACAGATAACGTTTTGTTATGGCGGGAAATGTAAAATATTTGCATTAACGACAAATAACAGTGAATACGTTATTAAAAGTATTTGTTTAAGTAGTTAGTTTATTTATTTAAACACTTTTATTGTACACCACGAAAAAGGAAAAATAAAACAAAAAAAGACAGAAAAATAACTAAAACATTAGCATACAATCTGGCGGCCTTATCGCTACATAGCGATCTCTTCCAGGCAACCAAATATGTAGAAGATATAGAGATAAGGAAAGAGGAAGGTGGTGCAAAATATATACATAAATATATACCTTGATATAAACAAATAACCATATTAATATATATCTGAAAATTTATAAATATATATATAGTTTAGTTTAAGTAATAGGTTGACGACCTACGTGGCGCAGCGCGTGCGCTGTTGCATTTTAAAGTTGGAGGTCCTGGGTTCGATTCCCGGCTCGAGTCTGGTCTGGTGGGGGGCTTTACCGTGGCTAGTTACCACCCTACCGACAAAGACGTGTCGCCAAGCGATTTAGCGTTCCGGCACGATGTCGTGTAGAAACCAATTAGGAGTATGAGTTTACCATACCCCTCACAGGTTAGCCCGCTACCATCTTAGACCGCATCATCACTTGCCATCAGGTGAGATGCAGTCAAGGGCTAACTTGTGGTGAAGTGAATAAAAAAAAAAAAGTGATAGGTATTTCTACTTTAGTTCCTGACTAGCGGTTATCTTACAAACTATACTCACATATTAAAATCCATATTATATGTTCTCTTCTAGTGAGTACTGTCATATCGCTACAGAATATAAACGTCAAACATTTAGCTTGAAAACTGAAAAAAAACGAAATATATTAAAAAAATTATATCTATTAGATCTCATCATGATCAACCCATTACCGGCTCACTACAGAGGGTCTCCTCTCAATACGAGAAGGGTTCGGCCATAGTCCACCACGCTGGCCGTGTGCGGATTGGCAGACTTCACACGCCTTTCAGAACATTACGGAGAACTCTCAGGCGTGCAGGTTTCCTCGCGATGTTTTCCTTCACCGTTGAAGCGAGTGATATTTTTTTTTAAACGCACATAACTGAAAAGTTAGAGGTGCGTGTCCGGATTCGAACCGCCGACCTCTGATTAGGAGGCTGACGCCCTAACCACTAGGCACCGCTTCATCTACCTATTTATTATTTACTAGCTGACGCCCGCGACTTCGTCTGCGTTGAGTTAGTGTGTTTGTTTGTCTTTCAATCACGAAGAAATAGATTACTAACCCGCATTACTTGAAATAATTACAGGATAAACATTAAAGTATCTCCTTTCAAGCAAAAAAAGAACAGGCAGCCTTTGTGATATTAATTCGTTGGCGCCCGAGACGTGATGGTACATGCGGTGACATGGACATTGCAACATAACTTTATTTTTCTAAAATAAAAGACCTTTCTAAAATAAAATTAGCCTAAGTTACTCCTTATTATATCAGCAACCTGCCAATAATAGTCCCGTAAAAATCAGTCCAGCCATTTCAGAGATTAGCCGGAACAAACAGACAGACAGACAGACAAAAATTGTAAAAAATGTTATTTTGGTGTATGTACCGTATACATATTCATATGCATGTAGTACAAAACGGTTATTTCAATATTACAAACAGACACTCCAATTTTATATATTTGTCTAGATTATATTTTTTTATTATTCCTGTTAGATCTATTTACGACCAATAACTCGTATCACAACAGCGTCTACGGATTATAGTACGAAATAATTATTAAGAAAAAAATTGACACATAATAATTAAAAAATAAAGACAAATAATTATTTAAAAAAAAAACTAAATATTTATGGTAAATTTTGACAACCTCTGTGGCGCAGTGCGTGCGCTGTCGCATTGTAAAGTTATAGTCCTGGGTTCGATTCCAGGCTTGAGTCTTGTCTGGTGGGATGCTTCGGCCGTGGCTAGTTACTGACACATTCGTCTCGCCAAGCGATGACTTTCTGGCGCGATGGCGCTGTAAAAACCAATTAGGAGTAGTATGGTTAAGTTAGGACAGGTTAGCCCGCTACCATCTTAGACTGCATCATCACTAACCACCAGTTGAGACTGCCGTCCAGGGCTAAATTGCTAATTAACAAAAAAAAAAACAAATAAATACTCACGTTGTATGTAATAATTCGAGTTAACAGATTAAAAAATATATCTTAGTTGAAACATCATACACAACTGACGTTTCACAGTCACTAATAAGAATTAGGTATTAAAAAAAAAATGTTGAAAAAACACCATATAGTTTTTATGTAAACATCTCTACGTGTCTATAGCCATGAAAATGTAACCTTTACGGTTGTTATAAAATATACACATATTATCAATGGACTGATTTGTTTTATAAATATTGAAATTTGTGTTAAAACAATCTGAATATGTAGTAATTTTTTAACGCCTCTGGTATTTTGAAGTAATCGCTATGTAACGATAAGGCAGCCTTAGCTGTGATAGCCTAGTAGTTAGGACGTCCGCCTCCTAATCAGAGGTCGGCGGTTCGAATCCGGCCACGCACCTTTAACTTTTCGGAATTATGTCCGTTTTTAAATAATTAAAATATCACTTGCTTCAACGGTGAAGGAAAACATCGCGAGGAAACCTGCACGCCTGAGAGATCTCCGTAATGTTCTCAAAGGCGTGTGAAGTCTGCCAGTCCGCACATGGCCAGCGTGGTGGACTATGGCTGAACCCTTCTCATATTGAAAGGAGACCCGTGCTCCTTTGAAAGTGAAGTGAAGTGTAAATTTCTCACAATAGCGAGACTAGCGTCTGATAAAATCCGGTGGTAACATACGCACGAGGTTGCAAGGACACCAGGACCACGATCTTCAGTAATGAAGGAACGACTGGAGAGAGAGAACGCTAACCCATATTTTGTAGTAGTCATTTTAGTAATTTAATGATTTGTCATTCCGCTCGATAACTGAACAATTTTCGTCTTTATTGTGAATGTTCTTCACTCTAATTTGACTAAAATTATGGATACACTGATTCACCGGAAATCCTGGAGCGTCTGAGGGTAGTCGCCTCCGGAATCGAAAACCGTTTCATTTACAGCCGCATGTCAGCATGCACCTGTCTATAGAATATGCGCAATGCTACGTAGAATTGCTGATTTCCCTTGAGATTGAGGTTACCCGTACAGCCAATGTTTTGCTTCCCCTATTTTACCCCCTTAGGGGTGGAATTTCCAAATATCCTTTCTTAGCTGACATCTCTTAACTATCAACTACCTACTTGCTAAATAACAGGTTTATACGTACAATAGTTTTTGAGATCTCGTGTTAAATCAGTAAGTATGTAAGTAAGTGACCTTTCGCTTTTATATATATATAGATATACTATGATAGACGAAACCGGACAAACTCCAGATTACCGATTCATATTCTGATTAACATTTCCCTTCGATTTCCCGCAGGAGAACTGTTTGGACGTCAATTATTCAAAGCGATGCGAATTAAAAAACTTCCATGGATGATCAATAGCCTTGTTTTTGACTCAATAAACCCGAACTCCCCCTCCGAACGCCGATGGAAAGTTCGAGTTTAATGCTTCAAGTGAATTTATGAGTGGCTGAAGGCAGATATCTCTGATAACAACTTCCCAAAAACTCGCAAATAGCGAGTAATTCGGGTCTTCTTTCCTCTTACTTTGGGGGTAAGCTAAGGTTTGGAACGTACTTCCCAGCTCGGTACTGCCTACATAACTTTGAGACTTGGTGGGACGCGCTACGTACCAAAATGTACGGTATTTACATATCTGTCACGTATTTCATCATGATCAACCTATTACTGGCTCACTACAGAGCACGAGTCTCCTCCCAATATGAGTAGAGTTTTTGCCAAAGTCCACGCTGGCCATAGTCCACGCTGGCCATGTGCGGATTGGCAGACTTCACACGCCTTTGAGAACATTACGGAGAACTCTCAGGCGTGCAGGTTTCCTCGCAATGTTTTCCTTCACCGTTGAAGCAAGTGGTATTTGAATTGTTTAAAAACGCACATAACTCCGAAAAGTTAGAGGTGCGTGCCCGGATTCGAACCGCCGACCTCTGATTAAGAGGCTGATGCCTGGAAACTTATACTCCTAATTGGTTTCTACACGACGTGCCGGAACGCTAAATCGCTTGGCGACACGCCTTTTTCGGTAGGGTGGTAACCAGCCATGGCCGAAGCCTCCCACCAGACCAGACTCGAGCCGGGAATCGAACCCAGGACCTCCGACTTTAAAATGCAACCGAGCCCGCGCTGCGCCACGGAGGTCGTCAAAATTCTAACTGGTTTACGTAATACATAAGGACATTTGAATTAGTTGAATTAGTCAAACTCGGAGAGGAGACCCGTGTTCTGTAGTGAGCCGGCAATGGGTTGATCATGATGATGATGATGATGAAGAGAGTACTGCTGCCTATATTGCGCAATGACATACATACATACATCCCACATACTCACCATTAAAGTGTGTTTATAAGTTACTTTACAAGTTGCTTATGTAATTATTTTGATGGTTGTTTTTGTGAAATAAAGAATTTTTTGAAGTGAAAACTTCTTTAGCGGCGTTGAGCACTTTTTCTGTAATGGGTATAAAATCTTAAACTCGCGTCAGGACACGTGACCTGATCGAAAAAGCGTAAGACGGATGGAGAGTAGACAGCTATCCCCTCTCTACGGCGCGGCGAAAATGTATGCCTGGGCCTACTGTTTCGTTTAGGCAGCGCAGGGCGCTTGCGCGAATGTTCGTGTATGTTACAGCGTGCCACGCGCATCCATGGATAGTTCTGTTAATGATGATGGTAAAAAGTCGTTGAAATTATGGATGAAAGTTGATTTTTCGGAGAGATAAACTTTTTAATGTAAAATAATTGTAATAGTTTTAAAGTGTTAAATTTTTAATGTAATATAAATTGTCATGTTTGTGTACGATAGCGCAATAAATGAATATTGTATTCTACCACATAAATGATAGTACTTTTATACTGATAAAGCAATTGGTGCAAAATTATTCCCTAACTATTTCAAAATATCAAACACGCTCAACGTTAATAATCAAGTTTTCACTTCTGCCGGCACTCCCGGAGTGCAACCCGTCTTTTTTATTATTATTATTCACTATTTATTAATCTTAAAGTTGCTTGAAAGAGATCGGTACTAAGCGATAAGGCCGCGATTTCGTACCCTTCTACTTTCTATGTGTTTCTTGTATTTTCTCGCAAATAAAGTGTATAAATAAATATTAGAAATTCTTTATCATTTTTTTTTTTTTCTTAATAAATCTATTTGTCTACATGCCATAATTATTTATTAATATTACATAAATAGATATAATCATAAATAAATGAATATAGCTTCATCATGATCAACCCATTACCGGCTCACTACAGAGCACGGGCCTCCTCTCAATATGAGAAGGGCTCGGCCATAGTCCGCCACGCTGGCCATGTGCGGATTGGCAGACTTCACACGCCTATGAGAACATTATGGAAATTTTCTAAAAACGCAAATAACTCCGAAAAGTTAGAGATGCGTGCCAGGATTCGAACCGCCGACCTCTGATTAGGAGGCTGACGCCCTAACCACCAGGCTGTCACCGCTTCTATAAAATATAATATATAATACGAATATAGCTTAAGTGTATACAAAAAAAAAAATGTATTTTGTAAAACGCATACATTTATTTTTGGTTTTAAAACATTACAGAGCTATTTCTCCACTCAACAAATTAGTTGCCAAGTTAGTTGGCAACTTCAGCAGTAAAGAGAGGAATTTGTTCTGATTGTTGTTGCAGCTAAGTTGTTGATGTTGCGATGGCGCGAACGGTTGTTGTTTTTGTTGTACCGCTGGAGGAGACGGGCCTGCAAAAAAGGGCCATTTAATCGGTATCACATTAACTATAGATTTTAACATTAAAAATTAAAGTATATAAACAAATTAATATTAAGATCGGAGAGTTAAATATATTCTATTAATGTTATTTTATTTTTATTTATTACTAGCGTGAACCTCAGAATTGGGTCTGGTCAATTCTACGCAGACGAAATCGCGGGCAACAGCTAGCATTATATAAAAACGAAAGGTCACTTACTTACATACATACATACTTACTTACTGATTAAACACGAGATCTCAAAAACTATTGTACGTATAAAGCTATAATTTCTCAAGTAGGTAGTTGATAGTTAAGAGAGGTCAGCTAAGAGAGGATAAATGGAAATTCCACTCCTAAAGGGGTAAAATAGGGGTTGGAAGTTTGTATGAAAGGCCTATGTTTTTTAATTTAGAAACACGAAATTCGGCAATTTGACATTTGCCTGTAGCTTACTTTCTGAAGCAGGGCATTGGCCGCACGGGTAACCTCAATCTCGAGGGAAATCAGCAATTCTACGCAGACGAAGTCGCGGGCAACAGCTAGTAAGCTTATAAATTTAATGTTAAATAGCAGAGAAGAAGAGAAGAAGAACTGTTATAGTGTATTACTTCTTACTTTGGTAGGACCCCGTTTGTTGTGTCATTTGGCATGGGACGGTGTAGTACACGGTAGGGCACGCCGTTGTTGTCAGAGGGTCTGAAAATTAATGTTGTTTTACTGCCTTTGTTGTTATTGTTAACATGTACAGAAAATATTAGGCACATATATATATTTCTCAATCAATCAATCAATCAGCCTTTAGACGCCCACTGCTGGACATAGGCCTTTTCGAGAGCGCGCCACCACACACGGTCCTCCGCCTTCCTCATCCACCCGCCACCAGCGATCCTTTTCAGGTCCAGCGAGCAGGTGGTCGTCCTACGCTGCGCTTACCGGTACGCGGTCTCCACTCCAGAACACGTCTGCCCCAACGGCCGTCTGTTCTGCGACAGATATGACCCGCCCACTGCCACTTCAGCTTGCTAATCCGTTGGGCTATGTCGGTTACTTTTGTTCTCCTACGGATGTCCTCGTTACGGATTCTATCCCTCAGAGAAACGCCCAGCATAGCCCTTTCATTTTTTTAGCCCTTTAGCACGCTGAGCGATTTTGAACTTTTGGACAAGGCTTACCGTGAGTGTCCACGTTTCTATTTTTAGCTAAAGCATACAAATACAGGGGTCTAGGCTCTGAATATGATTTTGTCCCATTCGGAGTCGAGACCCTCGGTCCGTGGGGTCCTAGCGCTATAGGGCTTCTTAGGGAAATAGCAAAAAGGTTAGTCGACGCCACAGGAGACCGAAGAGCTGCCAGCTACCTCGGACAACGAATGAGTGTAGCTATTCAAAGGGGGAACGATGCCAGTGTCTTCGGAAGCCTAAAGGGATTCCTTTTAATAATATATTTTAGTAATTATATTATATTTTTTAGGATTTTTAGTTTTAAGTTCAATTTAAGGTTTATTTTAAGTTTTAGATGTAATAAATAAATCACTGTTATATTTCGCACAAAATAATTTAACATGTAAAAAGAGTAATGTGAGTCCCTATTAACGCCTATACCAATCAATCATAATCTTTCTAAATTTTAAAGGCACTTTTGATTTCAATAACTTACATAGCAGTGATTTGATGGTGATAACTACATTCGTGAACTTAAAACTAAAGCTATGAGGGTTCCAAACGCGCCCCGGTCTAAGAAGAAGCCCACAACAAACTTAGCCGGGTAAATTTTCTTTTAGTTGTAACCATCTCACATGCCACTTAAAATTATATTAAGAGCTGTCTTATTAGAGCAATATTTCACACCCAAGCTTGTTTATCATTTACATAAACACTTTACTTTTTAATATCAGTAAAGACTTTAGGATGTAACAAATTGTATAATTTACTTGCATCAATAATAGATCTAGGTACGCTGTTGGATATAAAACTGATTCCGATAAGAAAGATCTATATAATTGGTTCCAAAGTCATAGATGACCGCGAAAAAAAAAACTTGAGAGGTGTCAAGGGACACCCGGATGGAACGAAGTTCCTTTCGATTAATTAGTGAAGGAATTGTACCCTGTATACACTCAACAAAAATAATCGTCGCGATACCACACTGTTCAATGCGAAATAGAAATGAAAATATCTGGCTTGCTTTCTATAAGAGAGAGAGAGACAGACAGAGAAACATGCGACGCCGCACAGCTTACAATAACAAAAAGTGTCGTGACAACTTTTCGTAAGATTTTTTTCCGTCTAGCCCCCTTTCACAACGCACGATAAAGAACTTCGTTCCAACAAAGATAAATAATCATAATAAAGTTTTAAAGAAACCTTACCAAAAACCAAAACTAGTAATATGAAAACGAAGCAATACATCTTTGCTTAAACACGTCTTGTCTGCTTTAGTAAAATCATATTATGAAATTATGGAGATATTTCAAGGTATATATATACTTATTTCTTTGTTATATTATTCTTAAGCGATATTTAAATAAAACTACATTAAGGCCATTTTGTATTCCATTGTTTTAATGTTATGTTACAGTTGATTTTACGCAGTACATACATTGATTTCCCACTAGCCGTAGATAGAGCGCGTCATACAAAAATAAGGCGAGAATTTGTCACCAACTAACTATACATTCCTACATATCGGTATATCGATGTATTACAACCCGTCTAATACACGAGACATCTGGCCGTTATATTATCTATGGCGGCGCGTAGTGCTTTGTAATTCATTCGGATTATACGGCTCGAGTGTTAGAATCGGTGACTTTCGTCTAGCCTTGTCACACACTGGGGGAAAGGAGTGCACGCGGCGCTATTTGTGCACTACTTTTCTGTCCCATTTTTTGAGCGTTAATGATCGATCTGCGGCTAGTGGTAAATCAATGAGTACATTCTTAAAGGAAACGTCATGTTGCGTTTGGAGATTTTGTGTGTGTCCGTTTGTTTGTTACCTTATTCTTTTTCTTGCCCTTACCCCACATTGAGTGGGGTCGGCTCAACAGGTCTTTTTCTTTCACTCACTTCTATCAGCCGTCACCTCGCTACCCACTCCTTTTACCCGCATATCCTCTTTTACACAATCCATCCATCTCTTCTTTTGTCACTACTCCTTTGTCCTTACACATTCATAAATACCGTTGTATGTACATGATCAACCCATTGCCGGCTCACTACAGAGCGCGGGTCTACCCTCAATATGAGAACGGTTCGGCCATAGTCCACCACGCTGGCCGTGTGCGGATTGGCAGACTTCACACGCCTTTGAGAACATTACGGAGAACTCTGAGGCGTGCAGGTTTCCTAACGATATTTTTTCTTCACCGTTGAAGCAAGTGATGTTTACGCACTTAACTCCGAAAAGTTATAAGTGCGTGCCCGGGTTCGAACCCCCGACCTCTGATTAGGAGGCTGACGTCTTAACCACTAGGCTATCACAGTAGTTTTAAGTACAAATATTATAACCGTTTGATTGATAAACCGATTTTAAATAATTTCCGAGTCGCGTACATACAAAAATATAGATAAGATTGCAATTTATACGCCTTTTTAAATTCATGGTGTCGTCTAAACCTCTGAACAGATTTTAGTAAAATTTGGCAAGGAGATAGATCACATTCTGGATTCTAGATTTTGGTAATTTTTATACCGGTATATTCAATAGTTCAAAAAACGAAGCGGTGATAGCCTAGTGGTTAGGCCGTCAGCCTCCTAATTAGAGGTCGGCCGTTCGAATCCGGGCACGCACCTCTAACTTTTCGGAGTTATGTGCGTTTTTGAACAATTTAAATATCACTCGCTTCAACGGTGAAGGAAAACAACGTGAGGAAACCTGCACACCTGAGAGTTCTCCGTAATGTTCTCAAAGGCGTGTGAAGTCTGCCAATCCGCACACGGCCAGCGTGGTGGACTATGGCCAAACCCTTCTCATATTGAGAGGAGACCCGCGCTCTGTAGTGAGCCGGCAATGGGTTGATCACGATATTCAAGAGTTTCCGGGTCAGGTTTCTTCTTAAAAACCTATTCAACGCAGTATGTTTTTTGGTGTAAAAAAGATGGAAGCTTCATATATCGTTTTAATTAATTTAGATAACAGTATCTATAATAGTAATAATATTGTCACGCCATCCTTCTCCATTATGATTCACGTAGAAAGTCCCAGGTTCAAATCTGAAACGGACATATCAAGTTATTTCATTAATGACAAGCCAAAGGGTAATGATGCCTAATGAGGGAATAGTGAACCATAAATGAAACCTCATGAGGGTAAACTCACCATGATGAATGATGCAATACAAAGTCCAAAAAACTGGCATTCAATTTGGCATTAAATGATTTTAGGGAATACTGATACACTATAATTTTATTTATTTATTTGGTTTGGTTAATATAAAAAAAAAGAAACAGATCTGCTGTTTCTTTTTTTTTTCGGATTGTCTATTAGCTGTGCTAACCCTATTGGTTGCCACAGCGTAACCGGGCTGTTTGGCGAGCTTCGGAAAGAAGCTCTGCCAGAAGAAAATTTGAGCCCTAGGGCTCGAAGAAACTAAGGGAACTTCTGTCTAAAAGCGCCTCCTGTGAGGCCGAATCACGGCTTAGGCGACGTTTGGAATAACGGGGAAGTCGGACGGTGAGTGGTCCGTACGTCTCCGAGGCCGTGGATGGAGCCCACGTCCGGATGACGCAAGATATCGGGGAGTCAGATCTGTGATAACAAACATTATCTCTTTAAGAGATCTCTTCCAGCTAAGCTTTTGCAGATATAATAAGAGTAAGTTAATGAAGGTGATAAAGCCGCAATGAGGGTCTTGTCCCCAATGAAGGTAAGTGCCTCGAGGGTAAAGTAGTAGAATGAGAAAAACTGATACAATATAGTAGAAGTAGAATAGAAGAAGAATAAGAGTATTGTTGAGCTGTGATAGCCTAGTGGTCAGGACGTCAGCCTCCTAATCAGAGGTCGGCGGTATGAACCCGGGCACCTATAACTTTTCAGAGTTATGTGCGTTTTTAAGCAATTAAAATATCACTTGCTTCAATGAAGGAAAACATCGTGAGGAAATCAGCACGCCTGAGAGTTCTCCGTAATGTTCTCAAAGGCGTGTGAAGTCTGCCAATCCGCACACGGCCAGCGTGGTGGACTATGGCCGAACCGTTCTCATGTTAAGAAGAGACCCGCGCTCTGTAGTGAGCAGTGAATGGGTTGATCGTGATGAAGAGTATTGTTAACTAATGAAGGTGATATAACCGCAATGAGGGGTCTAGTAGACAATGAAGGTAAAGTGGTTTAATGAGGGAAAACTGGTGCCAAATTCAATTGTTATTTTTTACCCGTTCCTTCGCACGAAGTCTTCCACAAATCTAAAGCTAGGGAATCGTGGAATCAAACTATATTTAATTCTCAGCTGTCCTCTATCTCTGTCTATCCCTATAGTTAAAGAGGGAGCTGCATAGATTTCAAGAAGAAATATGCCTAGAAAAAAAAAAACAAATGTTATGTACTTGTTGCTCATAGCAAAAATGTAACGCATGTTGAACAATGGCGGGTAGCGTTTGATGATAATATCTGAAAAGTTAACTGGGTTGCAATCGCGCCCAGTACTAAGGAGAAGTCCACAAAAAACTGAACCGGGGGTTTGTTTTTGTTATCACCATCTCAATAATCAAAAATAAATTATAATTAGCTATGCAGTTAGTTGAAGCGGTGATAGCCTAGTGATTAGGGCGTCAGCCTCCTAATCAGAGGTCGGCGGTTCGAATCCGGGCACGCACCTCGAACTTTTCAGAGTTATGTGCGTTTTCAAAAAATTAAAATATCGCTTGCTTCAACGGCGAAGGAAAACATCGTGAGGAAACCTGCACGCCTGAGAGTTCTCCGTAAAGTTCTCAAAGGCGTGTGAAGTCTGCCAATCCGCACATGGCCAGCGTGGTGGACTATGGCCGAACCCTTCTCATATTGAGAGGAGACCCGTGCTCTGTAGGGAGCCGGTAATGGGTTGATCATGATGATGATGATGATGGAGTTAGAGCAATTCACATCCAAGTTTTCCGTTTATATAACCGTTGATATCGTAATAAGCTTTATAAAAACTTTGAACTTATTGATAGACATCTCCAAGATATATGTACTTACAAATCAGTGAAGTCATTGCACCTAGGAATATCATGTTTTATTAATAAATAACTAAGTAATTTATTGAAATAATGACGTTTTAATATATGCCAGTAGGTATCATCGAAACATGTTATACCTTTTACAATTTAATCGAAAATGTCATAGTTTGTTTTCAAACACGGTAGTTATGAAAACTCCCGTGTTTGAAAATGGTGGATACAATTATGAAGATAATTAAGTTTCCTACTTAAAGTTATTTGTACATGTGCGCTCATAAAACGCACAGTACGTACAGAGTTTTTAAATTATGTTTTAATGCATGCATTATAAATGTATTATGTTTTAATGCATTATATTAGCACGTCATTACAAAAATAGGAGTGATTAACCCATAGCCGGCTCACTACAGAGCACAGTTCACGTTCATGTTCACGTTCACGTTTACGTTCGCGCTTACGTTCACGTTTACGTTCACGCTTACGTTCACTTTTACGTTCACGTTCACGTTGACGTTCACGTTTACGTTGAAGTTTACGTTCACGTTCACGTTCACGTTTACGTTTACGTTCACGTTCACGTTGACGTTGACGTTGACGTTGACGTTCACGTTTACGTTGACGTTCACGTTCATGTTCACGTTCACGTTTACGTTTACGTTTACGTTCACGTTCACGTTGACGTTGACGTTGACGTTCACGTTTACGTTGACGTTCACGTTTACGTTGACGTTCACGTTCATGTTCACGTTCACGTTTACGTTCACGTTTACGTTCACGTTCACGTTCACGTTTACGTTGACGTTGACGTTGACGTTGACGTTCACATTGACGTTCACGTTGACGTTCACGTTTACGTTGACGTTCACGTTCATGTTCACGTTCACGTTGACGTTCACGTTTACGTTGACGTTCACGTTCACGTTGACGTTTACGTTCACGTTCACGTTCACGTTCATGTTCACGAACGCTAAATCGCTTGGCGACACGTCTTTGTCGGTAAGATGGTAACTAGTCACGGCCGAAGCCTCCCATCAGACCAGACTCGAGCCGGGAATCGATTTATAACCTGACAGCGCGCGCGCTGCGCCACGGAGGTCGACAAAACCATCTCGGTGGCCACCATCAGCATAAAAGAAAGACTCACATAACTCCTTGAAAGCACCGGTGCCTCCCTTGTGCGGCTACTACAATACACGGGGGGGGGGGGGGTATGTATGTGTGAGGGGGACGTGTGTGTGGGGGGGGGGATATATGTGTGTGGGGGGTGGGGATATGTGTTTGGGGTGGGGATATGTGTGTGGGCGGGGGGGAATTTTAGCATCGACGTACGAATGCGAAGTACGAATATAGGTTTGAAAGTTAACTGTCTGAATAGGTATAAAAAGGCTGAAGAAAAAGATTATATTAATAATATAATAAGATTTTATTAATACCATACCAATCAATGAAAATTCCAGAATAATTTATATATTTCATTGTATTTACATTTATAATGATTATTCTTTAAAGTAAACATCAAAATTTTTACAAAAAAATATTTGTCATATCACACATAAAGACTAAAGTCTCATATTGGCTAACCCAATAGTCTTTCTCATTTAGATATAATGTATAATTCTCATCGATGCGCTTACGCATCCCCTCCGGAAGCGACGCGGGTAGAACTCAGCCGCTTCCGGCGGGGTATGTGGGACTCGCCGGCGGCCGGACTGGCGACCAGAATACCCACTAAAACCCATCGATGCTCCTTCGCGTCGCCTTGCAACTGGGTCACGGGAACGCCCGCGCATTCGTCCGCAAAGCTGTATAGATGGGCGATGAGCTTTAATATCAAAATTTGCGAACATTTTTTAATTAAGAATATTTATCAACACTAATTAATGCAAAATCGTGACATTTCCAAAACATTTATAAATCATCATTTGCCGTGAACCGTGAATCAAAATTTCAATCGTAAACAAAGAATATTACTTTTAGCATTACCTAGCTATAAAAACCGTGGTTTTCACAATGAAAATCACAGAACTGTGGTAAGTGGAAATCAAAATGTCGTCGACAGTAACTGGTTTCATTCTTTTTGGTAAGATTACTTTTTTTTATTTTGCTGTATTTTTTTTAAATAATATCAGCTAGTATATATATACAGACGGTCTCCTCTCAACATGAGAAGGGTTCGGCCATAGTCCACCACGCTGGCCGTGTGCAGATTGGCAGACTTCATTGTCTACTAGACCACTTTGTTGATTGTGGTTATATCACCTTCATTAGTTAACAATACTCTTCATCATGATCAACCCATTCACTGCTCACTATAGAGCACGGGTCTCCTCTCAATATGAGAAGGGTTTGGCCATAGTCCACCACGCTGGCCGTGTGCGGATTGGCAGACTTCACACGCCTTTGAGAACATTATGAAGTACTGTCAGGCGTGCAGGTTTCCTCACGATGTTTTCCTTCACCGTTGAAACAAATGATATTTTAATTGCTTAAAAAACGCACATAACTCTAAAAAGTTAGAGGTGAGTCCGGAATTGAATCCCGACCTCAGATTAGGAGGCGGACGTTTAGATTTACTGCAACATAATTCATTTTTGCATATCCATATATCTACTGAGAGTTAAGGCTGTAGCCAACCCATCAAAATTTCGCCCTGGGTGAACTATACTCAACTGAATAGTTAAAAAAATATCCGGAACTTGTGCAGAAACACTGTCAGGATTCATTATTAATATTATTTTTTATTATCTATTATTTACAAAAAACCTGTATACACTCAACTAAAATACACGTCGCGACACCACACTGTTCAATGTGAAATAGAAATGAAAATATCTGGCTTGCTTTCTATAAGAGAGAGTGAGACAGACAGAGAAACATGCGACGCCGCACAGCCTACAATAGCAAAAAGTGTCGTGACAACTTTTCGTAAGATTTTTTTCCGTCTAGCCCCCTTTCACAACGCGCGATAAGGAACTTCGTTCCAATAAACTGCAAACCCACCCAAAACTGACTGACTGAATTAATTAAAAAGCTTACAATTATTTCCAGCATTCCTTTGTACCGCGAGCTGTAACCCGCTGGGGCAGACCGCTTGCGAGACCGTCCTCCCTTCCACCACAACTGTCTGTGAATCTACGCCCAACTTGTTGACCAATCTAGGTCTAGGACTTGGGCCATTGGGCTTGAACCTTCCACCAGCTCTAGCCCTGCAGCTGCTGTCTCAAAGTATTGTGCCAAGCTTAGGATCGACCACTGTATGCGATTCCAAATCTAACATTGGCTTACCTGTTCTGTCTCCGATTGGATTACCTATAAACACAGGTAATTTTTAAACAATGAATAGAAGCAGGCGTTACTTTGCGGAAGTCCATGATAAACAATAAACAGTAAGTATAATTTGCTATATTCCGCCGAAGTTATTACTTGTTATTTACTTTTCTCGCTTGTGAAGTCAACATCTCCTGAGGATGATCCGGTGTCGGGTCGAAACGTGCGTAGAGGTTCTAGTGGAGGATTTTGTGTGGTGTTATACTATACTAATCTCCCGGTTGTCGGCGGAATATAGCAAATTATACTTGTTATTTATTGTTTAACAGGTAATTTTTCTTTTTATACATCACCCTAGCCCTGTACCGCTATCTCATCTGGTCTGGCAGTCTAAGATGGTTGCGGACTAACTAGGGGTATGGAAAGTCCATACTCGTAATTAGTTTTAACCCCAGATTTGTCCGAAACCCTAAATCTTAGTAGCTCGTTAGCCCCGGCCGAAGCTAACCAGACCAGACTCGAGCCGGGAATCAAACCCAGGTCCTCCAACTTTGTAATGCGTCGGGGGTTCCCAAAAGTAAACCCTTTTTTTGATAGTTAAACAAAAATCATACTTATTATAATTTGTATGTATTTATTATTTGTTTGTTGTATTTATTGCGTATATTTCATTGCATAGCAAAGAAATCACTTACAGTGATAAGGCTGCCTTTACACCGTTTTTATGTTTATATTTGATTGTATGCTGTTAATCTCGGGTGTAATAAAGAGTTTTATTATTATTTTATTACAACAAAATATATGACGAGTTAAGGCCGTCGGAGTTGTTTTTAGTAAGAGTGACGTCAGCAATAAAACCACAACTTGAGGGATTACACTTTTATTGTGACAATTACTAAGAGGTTCGAACGGTCCGACGTCTCGTGTGAGAATACCACGAAAGGCATCCACCGCCCGTATTTATAGCAAAGCATTTTAAGAGTTAAGTTAAGCAGTTTAAGAGTTGGAGGTCCTGGGTTCGATTCCCGGCTCGGGTCTGGCCTGGTGGGAGGCTTCGGCCGTGGCTAGTTACCACCCCACCGACAAAGACGTGTCGCCAAGCGATTTAGTGTTCCGGCACGATGTCGCGTAGAAACCAATTAGGAGTATGGGTTTACCATACCCATAACAGGTTAGCCCGCTACCATCTAAGACCGTATCATCACTTACCATCAGGTGAGATGCCGTCAAGGGCTGACTTGTGGTGTATAAAAAAAAGCATGCTTGTACAAAATTGATTGCCACCGTTTAAATTGTGTTAACAAAATCATCAAGAGTTCAAATGTGGGTAATTATTGAATTCTTGAAGTTCTTGGCGCCGCTTAATGAAGTTAATAACTCCTTCACGCCGACATATATCATCATCATCATCATGATCAACCCATTACCGGCTCACTGCAGAGCACGGGTCTCCTCTCAATATGAAAGGGTTCGGCCATAGTCCACCACGCTGGCCGTGTGCGGATTGGCAGACTTCACACGCCTTTGAGAACATTATGGAGAACTTTCAGGCGTGCAGGTTTCCTCACGATGTTTTCCTTTACCGTTGAAGCAAGTGATATTATATATATATATTTTTTTTTAAACGCACATAACTCCGAAATTTAGAGGTGCGTGCCCGGATTCGAACCGCCGACCTCTGATTAGGAGGCTGACGCCCTAACCACTAGGCTATCACCACTTCATATTCACCGACATATATATAATACTGCTATTATTTATTACAGGTGTTGGTCAAACGACAGTCTGCGAAAGTCAACCGAACTTTGCACCTATAAACTTACCTGTACCTTACGGCTTAAACTTACCCGCCGGTTTACTTGGCGGTCTTAACTTACCTGCTGGTTTGATAAACGGTTTGAATACACCCAGTTCGACAACTGTATGCGAGAGCGCGCCCAATCCTATATCCACATTGAACTTACCTCTCGGATTATCCGGCTTACCTTATCAGAGGCAACTTGGAGGTTTGGGCTTACCTCTTAACGGTCTTGGCTTACCTATTAATGGATTCGGCTTACCTTTGAATGGGCTGGGCTTAGCTCTGAATGGGTTACCTCTGAATGGGTTACCTCTGAATGGGTTACCTCTGAATGGGCTTGCTGGGCTGACAGTCGTCCATTAGGATTGTTAATTAAGTAAATTCGACACTAAAATACCTAATCATTTGTTTTACAACCATCTTACTTATTGCTATTGGCTAACATTACGGTTTCACGTAAAAAGAGCGATAATATACTATATCACATTATAATCCGCGTATCTCATTTAATATATCTTGCACTAATTTAAAGTTCATATACTAAATATAGTTACAACGGATACGTTGGAGGTGTCGCCAGTAGGGTTTTTAACTATGGATCATGAGGTTCAGGGTTCTATTCCGGCTTGGAGCAAAAAAAATGTGTGAGTAAAAACTGGAAGGAATTTTTTTGGGTTCGATTCCCAGCTCGAGGCCGGTCAGGTTATACAGACGGCAAAAGATTGCGAGACCGCTAACCAACCATATGGGCAGAACAGCTGAGAGACTCTAAGTGCAAATTTCCCACAATTGCGAGACTAGCCTCCGATAGAATCCGGTGGAAACAAATAATCCGCACGAGGTTGCAAGGATACCAGGACCACGATCTTCAGTGATGAAGGAACGACTGGAGATGAGATAAACTTAAGCCTCAAGTAAAAGGGTTCTTTGTAACAATATTTTTTTGCCCTAAGCGTTGTTTTCACGTGAAACCGTTTCCACTCGTCCACGAAACGTCGACTCGACTGAAAACATCGACTCGACTCCAATTGGAATTTCGAGATATTATGTATGTGACAGTGTATATCAGTGTAGAGGTTATGGTTTTTTTTTATTTGATCCATTCTATATTGTCTTTGCATGTTTAAAGGATTAAAAGTTGGCATTGGGGTTTATTACCCTACCGATAGCGGCGTGACTCCAAGCGATTTAGCGTGCCGGTACGATGTCGCGCCGTAACCTATTGACTGTAAGCGAACAGGTGAGATTGCAAGGGTTAACTTGTAGTGGAATAGACAATCTATATTGGGAACACTTAAGTCTTACAGAAAATGGAAAGGAGAGAAGGAGAAGCCCATTTCCACCAAATATAATCCTTTGTCACTCTCCGACCCATAAACCATCACCCCGACAACCAACTCTGTTGCTGCGTTACTCAAGAAAACACCATCAAAAACACCTTCAAATCATAACACAAATTTTGTAATTTTAGTAAATTCCCTCCTAAAATTGTCAGATTAGGTTACTTAATGTGTTAACATTGGCAACACATTTCTATTAATTAAATAAGTCTAGTCGAGTCGATGTGTAATGGTGTGCAATATTAAATGGGATTGCACCTTAAAGTAACCTGTCAACTGATTTTTATGACACCAGTCCTGACATGTCATTGACTACAAGGTATCGATTGAAGTTATTTTAACATGGTCTCATTATATAAGCAAGTAAAAAAATACTTTGGGCATATTTAATTTGATTTTAATCACGTTTCATTCATTATTTGTGTCATTTCATTTATACATTTATCTTTGTTATGTGAAACGACATTTACCATTTTTTCAACCTTTATTTATTATTTTATTATTAAATGTCGAAATTATTGTACCTATGTCCAGAGACAAAAAAAAATGGTTTCTATTTGGAGAAATTTATATTTTTAACTCCTATGTATCTAATTGGTTTAAATAAATCTTATATATATTTTAATGTTTTTTTTTTAACTTAAGTTGCCGGTTCACTATGAGAAGGGTTCGGCCATAGTCCACCACGCTGGCCATGTGCGGATTGGTAGACTTCACACGCCTTTGAGAACATTACGGAAAACTCTCAGGCGTGCAGGTTTCCTCACGATGTTTTCCTTCACCGTTGAAGCAAGTGATATTTTAATTGCTTAAAAACGAAAACTCCGATGGACAGAGGTTAGATTAGGAAGGAATTTATGTCGGTAACCAAAAATATTTGCACCGGGAATTTTTAACCTCAAATCATAAAGTCGAGCCAAATTAATTTTTACTTACAATAGAAATAAAAATACAATATTCAATGCTCAAATAACCCGTTTATAATTCGTTCACTCTTACACATTTTGCAAATGCAGTCTTACGTTATAAATACATAATTAATTATAATACATAATAACATATAACACGAAGAAAAAATAAAAATTAAATAAATACAGTTATATAGTAGAAGGTTATTATATATATTAATTAAGGGAGTAAGGATAGCTTTTTTTGTTTCGTGCCAAAGAAGGTTTTAGTCAGCACAAAGAAGGTATGTCGAAGTTCAGAACGGAATAGATATTACTGTTGGTAGTGGTTAGCATAATTTGTGGCTATTATATGCATCATCATCATTACCGGCTCACTATAGACCACGGGTCTCCCTCTCAATATGGGAAGGATTCGGCCGTAGTCCGCCACGCTGGCTATTGGCAGACTTCACACGCCTTTGAGAACATTACGGAGAACTCTCAGGCGTGCAGGTTTCCTTACGATGTTTTCCTTCACCGTTGAAGCAAGTGATATTTTTTTTTTTTTAAACGCACATAACTCTGAAAAGTTAGAAGTGCGTGCCCGGATTCGAACCGCCAACCTCTGATTAGGAGGCTGACGCCCTAACCACTAGGCTATCATCGCTTCATATTCTATACGTTCATACGTATCATGGGTGGTGAGAATAACATAAGCCTGAAGGGCACTGAAGGAATTTGCGGCGTAGAATCGAGGAAAAGTCTAGAACATGCTTGTGGAATAATCCTTTTTCTATTCCACTACAAGTTAGCCGTTCGGTAATATCATGTGGTGGTAAGTTATACTGTCTAAGATGGTAGCGGGCTAACCTGTTAGGGGTCAAAAACGCCTTAAAATTCAATAGATAGAAGACATTTTTTGAAATGTCCTTACGTAAGATGGTAAGATAGATCAAACGTTTATTTTACAAATGTTTAGAATCACAGGTATTCCGTTCTGCACGTGACCTTCCGGGATAAGGTTTAGTTGCAAAGGCATGGGTTGGGCTCTGGGCAAGGTGGAGGTGGACAGGGTGGAGGGGGGCAAGGGTTGTACACCGCTACTCTTGCGCAACCGTACGTCCTGAACCTCGTGGTGGGGTTTGGTTGGAAGCAGATGGTAGGCGATTGCGGCACCACGATCCTTGCTGGTTGCACCATCAGAGAATCCGGCGGCGGTGGCTGAATTTGTGGTGGTGTTACCTGCGGAAAGAAACTTTTGACTAGATTTGACCAAATTTTTCTTTCCATACAATGAAATGATCTCCACAAGAAATTTCATCTTTCTAATGAAAGATTTCTATTGTACAAAAAATAACTAACTTATTGTGTGTAAGGATGTGGTATATGAGTGAAAGAGGCATGGAGCGCTGTGAACGATGACGGAATATAAAAATAACATAAATATTGTTTTAATTCAAAAATTTTAGCTTTACAATAAGCTCAGGGAAATTTTAATCGAATTATAGTGAAAAACATTCACAATAAAGACGATAATTGTTCAGTTATCGAGCGGGATGATAAATGATTAAATTACTAAAATGACTTAAAAAATAGGGGTTGGCGATAGAAGGGTGAAAATTTAGAGTTGTATGTATTTTTTAATACAAAAAAAAAATACTAAAAAAATAAAAAATATTTTTTTGGGGTGGACACCCCTTATCACTTAGGGGTTTGAAAAATAGATAGTAGCCGATTCTCACACTTACTGAATATGCATAAAAAATGTCATAAGAATCGGTCGAGCCGTTTCGGAGGAGTATGGGAACAAACATTGTGACAAGAGAATTTTATATCATCAACCCATTACCCGCTCACTACAGAGCACGGGTCTCACACATAACTCCAAAATTAGAGGTGCGTGCCCGGATTTGAACCGCCGACCTCTAATGAGGAGGCTGACGATCTAACCACTGGGCTATCACCGCTTATTGAATTTTATATATTGGATATTAAATCTATCTCAGCTTAATATAATATTTTATACAATGTAATGGTCGCGGTTGACCGTGTTATATATTATATGTTATAAAGGAGTAGTTGGTACCTTAATGCAGGATGGTTTCGGGGGTTGAACTGGCCGTGGTCGGACCATTATCGGCTGCGGCCGTGGAGGGTACACCGGTTTGGGTTGAACCATTATCGGTTCAGGCGTGGGCGGTTGCACTGGGGGGGGCTGGACCTGTTTCATAAATAAACATAAATTAACGTCAGTAAAAAATTATATCAGTTTCGACAACCTCCGTGGCGCAGTGCGTGGATTGTCGCATTAAAAAGTTGGAGGTCCTCGGTTTGATTCCCGGCTCGAGTCTTCTCTGGTGGGAGGCTTTACCGTGGCTAGTTACCACCCTACCGACAAAGACGTATCGCCAAGAGATTTAGCGTTCCGGCACGATGTCGCGTAGAAACCAATTAGGAGTGTGGGTTTACTATACTCCTAACAGGTTAGCCCGCTACCATCTTAGACCGCATCATCACTTACCATCAGGTGAGATGCGGTCACGGGCTAATTTGTGGAGTATAAAAAAAGAAGAGTTGGTGAAAAATCTCGGCTAAGTTTGTTGTGGGCTTCTTCTTAGAGCGGGGCGCGTTTGGAAACCTCGTAGCTTTAGTTTTAAGTTTACGAATGTAGTTATCACCATCAAATCACAAATTGAAATAATGAAAATATGTTAAAAAAACAATTAGTAAGGGTATACCATACCCTAACAAGTTAACCCGCTACCATCTTAGACTGCATCATCACTTACCACCAGGTGAGATAGCTGTTGAGGGTCAAATTTGTAGTGTTAAAAAAACGATGAATTTCTGGAATGTCTCTCAATAAGTTCAAAGTTTATATAAAACGTACGCTTGTAGAAAAGTCCTACTATAGTGTAAAGGATTATGTAAATGATAAACAAGCATGGGTGTGAAATATTGCTCTAATAAGATAGCTCTTAAATAATTTGAAGTGGCATGTGAAATGGTTATAATAACAAGAAAATCTGCCTGGCTAAGTTTGTTGTGGGCTTCTTCTTAGACCGGGGCGCGTTTGGAACTTTCGTAGCTTTAGTTTTAAGTTTACGAATGTAGTTATCACCATCAAATCACTGCTATGTAAGTTATTGACGCGTCAAAAGTGCCTTTTAAAGGACTATTTGAATAAATATTATGATCGATTGATTGATCCTGTTAATTTTTGATTGAACTATGAATTTGTGTTATACATTACAGGCTGTTAGTAGATTTTTATTTTACCCGTATTGGCGCTGGTACTGGAGGCTGGATTGGGGCTGGTTTGACCCAGATGGCCGGAGGGGTCGGTGGCTTTATCAGCCCTGGCTTCACGAGTATAGGCTGGGGCGTCGGGAACCTTATGAGTCCAGGTTTTATTATCACAGTACCTTGAAATAAGATGGGTGCTGCTTTAAAATATATGCTACAAACTTATAATATGTCAAATAAGTTAGATGTTTTTACATAGTATATTTTTATTATTATATATAGGGATTTTCTTTATAAATATATATTTACAAATAAATATATTAATTCAATATATATATATTACAAGGTAAGTTGGGGCGAAACATGAAGTTAACTTTAAGTTAAAGTACCAGGGCGATATGAAAAGGCAGAGTTTGTTCATACTTACCAGTGGGAGCTTGCCCGTATACATAGCGCACAGCTGCGTCATTTGGATCGCACGGCCTCAATTGTATGGTCTCCTGGTAGCTGGGGCACGGCTGCGGTTCGGGTTCAGGGCAAGGGGGCGCCGGTTGCGGGCAAGGGGGACACGGTTGGGGGCAAGGGGGTATAGGTTCTTCACATGGTGGTGGTTGCGGGCAGGGTTCGGGGGGCGGTTCGGGGCACGGTTGGGCACAGGAGAACAGGATCTGGGGATCCGGTACCGGTTGTCCCCACGATGTGCCGATGAGAAGAACTGGAAAAATGTACATATAAAGTATACCGTAATACATAAAAAAAAAAATTATTTATTTTTTTATTTTATTCTTTATTTGTACACCACATATTAATATAAATAATAAGAAAAACAAGAAGAAACAGGATACAAAAGGCGGCCTTATCGCTTAGTAGCGATCTCTGCCAGGCAACCTTAGGATTAGGAAAAAAGAAAGTAGAAGAAAGTAGGTGGCGTAAGTAGTAATATAAGCAAAAACCTGCATACTAATAACTACATACATTAATAAATATGAATTAAATATATACCTTATAATATTAATAAAAATAAATAAAATAAACATAAAAGTCGTCATTTTTGTGTGAGGAAATAAAATTTGACAGCTCTTTTAAAAACAGTGAGTGACTTTGACTGTCTTATGCTTAATGGGAGCGCGAAAAAAAATGTTTCTTATCTATATATATAAAAGCGAAAGGTCACTTACATACTTACATACTGATTAAACACGAGATCTCAAAAACTATTGTACGTATAAAACTATAATTTAGCAAGTAGGTAGTTGATAGTTAAGACATGTCAGCTAAGAAAGGATATTTGGAAATTCAACACCTAAGAGGGTAAAAGGGGGGTTGGAAGTTTGTATGAAATTTCTTTGTTTTTAGAGTTAGAGACACAAAAATTTGCATTAAGATTAATAATAATAAATAAAAAACATGTACATCAATTTTTTTTAAATATTACCTGTTAAGGGTGATAAAATAGGGGATGATAGTTTTTGCTTATTTTTTTATTATGAAGTCTACAAGCTTGAAATTTTGAAAATAGGTTTCTTTTAGGGCGTAAGTATAAGGCTAGAATTTTTTTTCATCCAAATCTACCCCGAAGGGGGTAGAATAGGGGTTTGAAGTTTGTATGAAAGTCCTATGTTTTTTAATTTAGAAACAATTTGACATTTGTCTGTAGCTTACTTTCTGAAGCAGGGCATTGGCCGCACGGGTAACCTCAATCTCAAGGGAAATCAGCAATTCTGCGCAGACGAAGTCGCGGGCAACCGCTAGTAATTGTATAACGTTACAGAGCACTTACCAGAAAACCAAATAACTTTGCCCACCACCATTTTCCTGTCAACTGATAGTTTCCAAAAGGTGCACAGCTTTTATATAAAATAAAATTAAGAATTAAAAAAAAACTACAAAAATATTATAGATACAAAACAAAAACCGAATCTTATACACGAGATAAAAACACACGCTTTAACGCGTTCCTAATTAAAAGCGAATCTGTCATTCGAAATGCTTAAATTTTTACGCGCCATAAATTTATAAGCTGTCGCAAAATAATGCTTGGAAATGGGTGAAAGGTTTTTGTCAAAATAACTATGTAATACAATATCGTCATCATCACGATCAACCCATTGCCGGCTCACTACAGAGCACGGGTCGCCTCTCAATATGAGAAGGGTTCGGCCATAGTCCACCACGCCGGCCGTGTGATTGGCAGACTTCACACGCCTTTGAGAATATTACGGAGAACTCTCAGCCGTGCAGGTTTCCTCACGATGTTTTCCTTCACCGTTGAAGCGAGTGATATTTTAATTTTTAAAAACGCACATAACTCCGAAAAGTTAGAGGTGCGTGCCCGGGTTCGAAGCCCCGATCTCTGATTTCCTAATCAATGGGCTGACGCCCAAACCATTGGGCTATCACAGCTTCGCTACACTATGATTATATGTTATTTTATTTGCATAGTACCCGTTTAAAAGCTTTAATATTTTTATTTTTTTTATACACCACAAGTTAGCCCTTGACGGCATCTCACCTGATGGTAAGTGATGATGCGGTCTAAGATGGTAGCGGGCTAACCTGTTAGGGGTATGGTAAACCCACGCTCCTAATTGGTTTCTACACGACATCGCGCCGGAACGCTAAATCGCTTGGCGACACGTCTTTGTCGGTAGGTTGGTAACTAGCCACGGCCAACACCAGACCAGACTCGAGCCGGGAATCGAACCCAGGTCCTCCAACTTTAAAATGGAACAGCGCACGCGCTGCGCCACGGAGGTCGTCAAAATACAATACCATAAATTATAAAAAGTCAACGTGTATATTGCTAATTCTCCCCTCCAGTAATACACCTCCTAATAAGGAGTTCGTTCCCTCGCACGAATCTTTATTCGAAGTTATTTGTTTAATTTCATAAAAAAAAAAAAAAAAGCCAAGAGTTCTCCATAATGTTCTCTTTTAAGTCCACCAATCCCTTCCACAAAACATCTCATGCTGAGAGAGAGCGCCCTGTATTGGGCCAAAAGGGTTGATGGATACATAGCAATTATTAGGGATTATTTTCTTATAGGCTTTAAAACAGTTCTGACGACCTCCGTAGCGCAGTGCGTGCGCTGTCGCATTAGAAAGTTGGAGGTCCTGGGTTCGATTCCCGGCTCGAGTCTGGTCTGGTGGGAGGCTTCGGCCATGACTAGTTACCACCCTACCGACAAAGACGTGTCGCCAAGCGATGTCGTGTAGAAACCAATTAGAAGTATGGGTTTACCGTACCCTAACAGGTTAGCCCGCTACCATCTTAGACCGCATCATCACTTACCATCAGGTGAGATGACGTCAAGGGCTAACTTGTGGTGTATAAAAAAAAGACGGGTTGCACTCCGGGAGTGCCGGCAGAAGTGAAAACTTGATTATTAACGTTGAGCATGTTTGATATTTTGGAATGGTTAGGGAATAATTTTGCACCAATTGCTTTATCAGTATAAAAGTACTATCATTTATGTGGTAGAATAAAATATTTATTTATTGCGCTATCGTACACAAACATGACAATTTATATTACATTAAAAATTTAACACTTTAAAACTATTACAATTATTTTACATTAAAAAGTTTATCTCTCCGAAAAATCAACTTTCATCCATAATTTCAACGACTTTTTCACCATCATCATTACCAGAACTATCCATGGATGCGCGTGGCACGCTGTAACATACACAAACATTCGCGCAAGCGCCCTGCGCTGCCTAAACGAAACAGTAGGCCCAGGCATACATTTTCGCCGCGCCGTAGAGAGGGGATAGCTGTCTACTCTCCATCCGTCTTACGCTTTTTCGATCAGGTCACGTGTCCTGACGCGAGTTTAAGATTTTATACCCATTACAGAAAAAGTGCTCAACGCCGCTAAAGAAGTTTTCACTTCAAAAAAAAAAGTTGGCCCAGTTAGAGCTTCGACCTACCTTTCTTACCACTAACTTTGTGCTTTAATGCTTGCTAAAGTTGCTTGCTAAAGTAAGATGTGGTGTCGTGGGACACCAGGTAGGAACAAAGTTCCTTTGGCTAATGTAGAATGTACACAATTTACAAAAAAAATCGTGCTCAATTTTATGTAGGTTTTCTTTATTTTTCTCTTAAATTTTGCTGATTAGTTTTTATTTAAGTACAGGAAAGTATTTAGGAAATTCAGTATTTTAGGAAATAATAAATTACGTATAATAAAAAAAAATCGTTATTCAAATAATCAACTAAAATAACAAAATATGTCTCTTTATTTTGACAACATGAAATTACATAGAAATAGAAATAATTACAAAAGAGAAAGAGAAAGGTATTATACACTTCTCGCTTGTGTATACGACTGTCGCGCCCGCGCACGTCTCATTTAACGGTTTTATTCCACGGACTTTTCCTTACGGCTTTACTATCACTTTTTATTCAGTTCGGTCGCGCAGCAAAATTCCTATCTCCTCCAAGCCTGCCATAAGGAACTTCGTTCTAAAAACTGAAGCAAATTTCAATCAAATATCGAAGTAATATTGAAAGAAAACATCTTGAAGAAACCGGCATGCCTGAGCTATTCTCCATAAACGTTCTCAAAGGCGTGTCTTCCAACCCGAACTAGTATGGTGGACTGCAGCCATAACCCTTTTCATGTAGAGAGGAGTTCCTCTATCGATTAATAAATAACCAGTAATCTCAATTGTAACATTTCTTGTTTACAGGTAATTAAAGTAAAAATACAACTACCCAGATCATCGGTTACCTTCAAACTTCTCAACTTATCAAAGGAAGGTAAAAGACATTAAAATCTAAAAATTAAAACTAAATATCTTAATACTAGCTGTTGCCCGCGACTTCGTCTGCGTAGAATTGCTGATTTCCCGTGAGATTGAGGTTCCCAATGCCCTGCTTCAAAAAGTAAGCTACTTAATGCGAATTTTTGTGTCTCTAACTCCTAAAACAAAAGAATTTCATACAAACTTCCAATCCCTATTTTATCCTCTTAAGGATGGAATTTCCAAATATAGAGTATATTTGGTACGTCCGCAACATTTTAAAAATTGTTGTTGGATATTGACTACTTGGTACTTACATAAATATAAACTAAACATAAACTTCCAACCTCTATTTTACCCCCTTAGGGGTGGAATTTTCAAATATCCTTTCTTAGCTGACATCTCTTAACTATCAACTACCTACTTGCTAAATTATAGCTTTATACGTACAATAGTTTTTGAGATCTCGTGTTTAATCAGTAAGTATTCAGTGACCTTTCACTTTTATAAATAGTAAATAGTGTGCAAAATATAACATAAATTTTAGTAATAATTAAAATTCCAACATTAAATATTCGCCCATACGAGTAATTAAATTTTAAGTCAAATTATTACGGTAAAGCGAATTATAAATTAAATTTACAAAACAAAAACCATGTTTAAAAAATTACAACAAAATTAAATTACTTAAAATTTCATCCAAGTCGTGGTTATATTTTTCCTATAGCCATTTATCTATCTACTCTTTAACATATTTTAGGGATGCTGTGATAGCCTAGTGGTCAGGATGTCAGCCTCCTAATCAGAGGTCGGGCGTTCGAATCCGGGTACGCACCTCTAACTTTGAGTTATGTGCGTTTTTAAGCAATTAAAATATCACTTGCTTCAACGGTGAAGGAAAACATCGTGAGGAAACCTGCACGCCTGAGAGTTCTCCATAATGTTCTCAAAGGCGTGTGAAGTCTGCCAATCCGCACACGGCCAGCGTGGTGGACTATGGCCGAACCCTTCTCATATTGAGGGGAGACCCGCGCTCTGTAGTGAGCCGGTAATGGGTTATGGGGAAACATATTTGCAGTCAAATTTTCAAATTCTGTAGGTAACTTGTGTAGGGTGGTATTTCACACAAGATTTGCATTTTGGAAGATATCATGCAAATTTCCCTTTAATGACTTTTAGATACCATTTCGTAAATCTCGTACAATTTTCATCTTCCCAAGATGATTACTTCGGAGTTTTTTTATGAGCAATATTTCATACCCATGCTTGTTTATTTACCTAATCCTTTACACTATAGTAGGACTTTTCTACAAGCTAATGTTTTATATAAACTTTGAACTTATTGAGCGACAACTCCATGATCTAATGCGACAGTTTATGTTAAAATGGAAAAATATGATAGCTTAGCTCTCCTTCTCCTCCATTAAGTTATATCTTTCTTCTCTTTCATGTAACAAAATGTGTCGGAAAGACTTAAGGATGTCATTCTCAGTACATTAATAGGTACTGTCAGTTTTACATATAATAAGTTAATGAACAGAAGCAGGCGTTACTTTGCGGAAGTCCATGATAAACAATAAACAGCAAGTATAATTTGCTAAAACTTAAGAGACTAAGCTGTAAGAGACTTCACTTTTCTCGCTGGTGAAGTCAACATCTCCTGAGGATGATCCGGTGTCGGGTCGAAACGCGCGTAGATGTTCTAGTGGAGGATTTTGTGTGGTGTTATATTATACAAATCTCCCGGTTGTCGGCGGAATATAGCAAATTATACTTGCTGTTTATTGTTTATATAATAAGTGGTTTAAGTTAAGTCTTTTGTTGAGTCGAGTTAAAAAATTATTTCCACACGAAAATAAATTTACAGTTAAATTTCGTTCAGTAGAGTTTAATTCGTCCAGTCAACAAGAAACTTCGAACAAAAAACTTTGGAGTTAGTTTTGTTTAGGGGAAAGTTTTAAATTAACATTAAAATGGCCCCATGGAAAGTTACTTGCAATGAGGGTCTTTGGATTTTTCTGGCATCATGTGGAGTATTTAACCTATGTATCGCCCATTTTATTTATGCATTTATTTATTTACTAGCTACTTCCCGCGACTTCGTCTGCGTGGACTTCGGGATTAGGTCTAGCTTCGCTAATTAACAATTTTTAATCTGCCCACGGGAACTAATAAAGGAATCGGGATAAAATAAAATCTATGTTCTTTTACATGCCAAAGGTTATATGCAAGTCAAATCTGTTCAGCCGTTATTGCGTGATTGAGTGAGTAACAAACATTCACACTTTCACATTTATATCATACTAGCTGTTGCCCGCGACTTCGTCTGCTTGAGAAAGTAAGCTACAGGCAAATGTCAAATTGCCGATTTTCGTATCTCTAAATTAAAAAACATAGGACTTTCATACAAACTTCAAACCCCTCTTTCACCCTCTTCGGGGTAGATTTGGATGAAAAAAATTCTAACCATATACTTACGCCCTAAAAGAAACCTATTTTCAAAATTTCAAGCTTGTAGACTTCATAATAAAAAAATAAGCAAAAACTGTCATCCCCTTTTTTACCACCCCTGACAGGTAATATCAAAAAAAAAATGATGCACATGTTTTTTATTTATTATTAATAATCTTAATGCAAATTTTTGTGTCTCTAACTCTAAAAAAAAAGAAAATTCATACAAACTTCCAACCCAACTTTTACCCTCTTAGGTGTGGAATTTCCAAATATCCTTTCTTAGCTGACATCTCTTAACTATCAACTACCTACTTGCTAAATTATAGCTTTATACGTACAATAGTTTTTGAGATCTCGTGTTTATATTTATTGATAGATGAAAACATAAAAATATAAAAGTTGCTCCATTTTTAAAGCCTCTTCTCAGGGTGCGGTCTGAAGAAACTGGAAGCTCGTTAATTCTTCCGGAAGCAAGTACGAAATTTCAATTTCCTCACTGGGACCTACTGCGTCGTATAACTTCGTAGTTTAATTTGCAATCCATTAATAGCGTATACCCTCATACCGGAAGAGTGTGAATGAAGGAGAGTTCCAATCTCAGGAACTGACTCTTAGAATAAGATGTCAGATAAAAATGTGGTAGCCTAGTGGTTAAGACGTCCGCCTCCTAATCAGAGGTCGGGGTTTTGACCTCTTACTCTTCGGATTTATGATTGTTTTTAAGCAATTAAAATATCACTTGCTTCAACGGTGAAGGAAAACATCGTGAGGAAACCCGCACGCCTGAGAAGCGTGAAAGAAGGCGTGTGAAGTCTGCCAATCCGCACACGGTCAGCGTGGTGGACTATGGCCGAACCCTTCTCATATTGAGAGGAGACCCGTGCTCTGTAGTGAGCCGGTAATGGGTTGATCATGATGCAATAATCAAATTTATGCATATCTCTTCTTATTTTAAGTTAGCCCTTGACGGCAATCTCACCTGATGGTAAGTGATGATGCAGTCTAAGATGGTAGTGGGCTAACCTGTTAGGAGTATGGTAAATACAATTCTAATTGGTTTTAATTATGTAAATTCAATAAGGTATATGCTTAAGTATATCTGTGCATAGTTAGTAGTATATTTTTAGGAAGCATCATCTTTATAAGGTACTTAGAAACTAAGAAATTGCAAACAATTTGTTAAGTATTTGTAAAGTTTATTGATTATCTAATCTTATATATATATATAGGATGACTAAGGGGCGGGTGCGTGTCTTGTCGGTAATTTGGGTAGACGTGGGTAGTTTCGGGCAAAGAGACCAGATAATCTTGGTAGAACAGAATTACAATTATAAGTATGGTAATTTATAAGGAGCACACTACACGCTCCACCAAGTACGACTATGCACTACCGCGACTCGACCGCCGATCCGAATGCAATGCGCCGTCCCGCGCCGGTGAGTCTTGTAAGAACCTGCATACCCCATTTAGTGTTGCGTAAAGAGAGGGGTCGATGCCACTCTCTTGTCTGTCGTACATGATTCTAAAACTAGATGGCGCTGTTCTCTGATTGCCGTCATATAAAATTCACGCGTCACAATGTTTGTTCCCATACTCCTCCGAAACGGCTCGACCGATTCTTATGACTTTTTTAATGCATTTTCAGTAAGTCTGAGAATCGGCTACTATCTATTTTTCAAAACCCTAAGTGGCAAGGAGTGTCCACTCCAAAAATTGCGAAAGTGTGATTGTATGTTGATTTGTCCTTCATTCACGTAGCAACAGAGCAATGGATCGACGTGATTTTTGAAAGTATAGTTAAGGACCTGGAGAGTGACATAGGAGAGGTCCCGTAGGAATCTTTATATACTTTTCAGTTCGTGGGCGTTCTTAAAGGTAACTTCACAAGCGCGAAAAGCAAATGCTTTTCGCGCTTGTGAAGTAAACATCTCCTGAGGATGATCCGGTGTCGGGTCGAAACGTGCGTAGAGGTTCTAGTGGAGGATTTTGTGTGCTGTTATATTATACTAATCTCCCGGTTGTCGGCGGAATATAGCAAATTATACTTGCTGTTTATTGAATAATTAGACAATTAGTTGTTAGGAATACATATATAACTTAAAATAAAACTTAGATTAACCTAAAATTAAAAATCTTAAAAAATAAATAAATATTTAATATCATAACTAAAATATATTATTAAAAGGAGTCCCTTTAGGCAAGGTTGCGAAGTTACTGGCTATATTCCGAAGATACTATAAATTATTTAAAAAATATATTATATATCATCATCATCATGATCAGCCCATTACCGGCTCACTACAGAGCACGGATCTCCTTTCAATATGAGAAGAGTTTGGGTTTGTTTATTTAAATATATAGGACCATCATTGTTTGTACATGTGCAAAGTCTGCGAGATGATAAGTGACACAAGGCTGAAAAACTTTCTGAAGACCTTATGTCTTATATCTCGTAACTCTAGAAGTAAAACATCAAACTTTGGCTCAAAGAAAAAAAAGATTACGAAGGAACAGAGAAAATATTTCAACAGAATATCTAACTAGAGTAATAAAAAAAAAATAGAAAACATATTCACACATACATATACACATACATACATACATATACACGTACCCTGAAAATCATACATACACACTCGTAATTGTTTAATTTAACTTTATTTTTCTTTGTTTAATTTTGGTTGTGTAAATTTGTTATTTTTGTCAATCGCATATTGTTGTGCCATAGATATGGGGAAGACACTGTCTCCTGTAACACAGTTTAAACTATCACAGGAGACAGGGCTTCATACTTGTGAAATGTAATTATGCTTTTGATAAATAAAAAAAAGACGGGTTGCACTCCGGGAGTGCCGGCAGAAGTGAAAACTTGATTATTAACGTTGAGCATGTTTGATATTTTGGAATGGTTAGGGAATAATTTTGCACCAATTGCTTTATCAGTATAAAAGTACTATCATTTATGTGGTAGAATACAATATTCATTTATTGCGCTATCGTACACAAACATGACAATTTATATTACATTAAAAATTTAACACTTTAAAACTATTACAGTTATTTTACATTAAAAAGTTTATTTGTTCAATTTCCATATTTTAAGCACTTTACATTCACGAATTTTACGAATACACAACAATGTGATCACTACACAGACGGTCGAGCCATCAGCTGTCACCATCCATGGATGCGCGTGGCACGCTGTAACATACACGAACATTCCTGCGCTGCCTAAACGAAACAGTAGGCCCAGGCATACATTTTCGCCGCGCCGTAGAGAGGGGATAGCTGTCTACTCTCCATCCGTCTTACGCTTTTTCGATCAGGTCACGTGTCCTGACGCGAGTTTAAGATTTTATACCCATTACAGAAAAAGTGCTCAACGCCGCTAAAGAAGTTTTCACTTCAAAAATTATTATTAATTAATAGAACACGCATTTCTATTTACCGAATCATACGTAAATCAAAAATTCCGTGTACGTTCTAGAAATTGCAAGTCAAAATTTGTATGTTTGCTTTGTTCATACAACTTTTTCATTGTACGCCGAGGACACGTCCTACGGTTTGTCTATGGTAAGCTCACGTTTAACAAACACGGAAAACTAGATGTTTATTGTACGTGCACGGAATAACGTTAAATTATGTTTAATGTATGAAAAATATGATTTCGTTGATAACCGAACTAAAAAATTCATATAAAACGGAAGCTTGTAGAAAAGTCCTACTATAGTGTAAAGGATTATGTAAATAAAACAAGCTAATATGAAATATTGCTCTAATAAGATAGCTCTTAAATAATTTTAAGTGGCATGTGAGATGGTGAAAACAAAAAGAAAATATACCTTGCTAAGTTTGTAGTGCTCTTCTTTTTAGACCGGGGCACGTTTGGAACCCTCGTAGCCTTAGTATTAAGTTTACGAATGTAGTTATCACCATCAAATCAGTACTATGTAATTTATTGACGCGTCAAAAGTGCCTTTCAAAGGATTATTTGAATTTGAACTATTAGAAAATTTAAACCTTATGACCATACAAAAAAAAACAATTTGTGCTGCATTATTTCATTATTTCAGTTATTTTATTATAGTTTAGTTATTTTTAAGTAACTGTAAAACTACTATTAATTTTCTTCTCAACTATAGAACCCGGCTTCGTTTGCTATGCGTTTCTTAGACCTGGGCGCGATTGGAACTTTCTTAGCTTTAGTTTTACGTTGGCGAGTGTAGTTATCACCATCACCTCGCAAATTAAAATAATGTAAAATGATATATATAAAGCTGTGATAGATAGATAGGTCGGTGGTTCGAATCCGGGCACGCACCTCTAACTTTTCGGAGTTATGTGTGTTTTTAGACAATTAAAATATCACTCGCTTCAACGGTGAAGGAAAACATCGTGAGGAAACCTGCACGCCTGAGAGTTCTCCATAATGTTCTCAAAGGCGTGTGAAGTCTGCCAATCCGCACATGGCCAGCGTGGTGGACTATGGCCAAAACCATATTGGGAGACCCGTGCTCTGTAGTGAGCCAGTAATGGGTTGATCATGATGATGATGATATATATGAACGCTTCATAGATGTCTGTAATAGGTTTACATGAATAAAGCTATTTTGATTTGATTTGATCATTAAAACAACTTTTTTAGACGAATACATAATATATTATAAACAAATTAATAAACAGTTTACATAAAAATAACTATTAACGGACAAACATTTGCAAATGCTAAAACTAAACGACTCGTATACGGGTTACCACAATGTGAAATAGTTAAGGAAAATCAAGTGTCCATTTTGAATAGCATAAGTAATTTGACAGTTTGAGATCTATTTGTTAAAAGGTTTAACTCTACGAGTTAATCATATTACTGTGAATTAAATACATCGCTTAAAGTTCGACGATATTGACTAAAACGCGACAGTCGCAGCTTAAAACGCGACAGTCGCAGCTTCTTTAACGCAGCAGTGTTAATTTGAAAGTTTTTAGATTTTATTACATGCTGTAAATGCAAAAAATCTAATAGGTGTTTGGATGAGGAAAAATTTGCACAGTTTTCGAATGACATAAGTTGGAAAATTTACTTTTTCATTACCTATTTTACTAAAGTTTGAAATTCATGCCGGTCACCACAGTTGAAAATCTCTCTATTGATATATCAGTATGGTGGTATACCTTAGTATACCTACTCGACTTTTTCGGCGTTCGTGACGCAAAAATCGAAATATCTCCCCAGATTTCATTGTTGATGAGAAAGTTTCAACTTTGGTAACGAGATCTGGACAAAGGCTAGGACCAATGAGCTTACGCCAAGAATTTAACCAGGTTCAGTTTATGATGCAAGCTTTGTAACGTAGGGTCTATGCATTTTATTAAACCTTACGCTGTGCTTGTATTGATTGGAAAATAATAGGTTGAAATATATGCCATAACCAAAACGACATCCTTCGTCTTACCGGTCATGACGTACGGAGTAGAAACGTGAACACTCACAGTAGGCCTTGTCCACAAATTTAAAATAGCTCAGCGTGCTATGGAGAGGGCTATGTTGGGTGTTTCTCTGAGGGATAGAATCAGTAACGAGGACATCCGTAGGAGAACCAAAGTAACCGACATAGCCCAAAGGATTAGCAAGCTGAAGTGGCAGTGAGCGGGTCATATCTGTCGCAGAACCGACGGCCGTTGGAGCAGACGTGTTCTAGAGTGGTAACCGCGTACCGGTAAGCGCAGCGTAGGACGACCTCCTACCTGGACCGACGACCTGAAAAGGATCACTGGTGGCGGGTGGATGAGGAAGGCGAAGGACCGTGTATGGTAGCGTGCTCTCAGAAAGGCCTATGTCCAGCAGTGGGCCTCTTTTAGGCTGATTGATTGATTGATTGAATACGATATGTCTTCAATTTCAAATAGAATTTGTGAGGAGATACTGTGCTGACCCCAAAGCGTGACATAAGGGTAAGACGAAATGACGAATCTACTCATTCTGTGATCGTTATGTTGGAGACGAGTTGATCTAAAATACAATTGGAAAGAAAACTTTGGCCCATCGTGAAGGCTGATTTGGGAGCCAAAGTTTAATAAAAGGCTTGCTTAAATACTGGGCATATTGGGCTATAGAGTGATGGAAGCCGGACCGAACCTACTGCGTAAACGAAGATTCCCTTTTAACAGTAAAGTAGTGACATAGACGATGACCGATGGACGTTGGGGTCCCAAGGTGTTGGAATGGCGACCCCGCACCGGTAAACGTAGCGTCGGTCCTGGGCCGCTGGATACAAGCGGCCCAGGACCGTGGCCATTGGAACTTCCTACAAAAGACCTATGTCCAGCAGTGGACGTCTACAGGTTGAAATGATGATGATGAGTGACATAGACAGAGGACGATGATTTTACATGGAATCTGTTAAAAAAGATTGTGGTGTATCAATTTCCATGAAGCAATCTGTTAATTTAGGGGCACGGGCATGGACAATCGCATGGGGAGTTCACGGGATAAATGGACTGGAATCCAGACATTCCAGAACTGTCTCCCATTAGCTCACTCGAAGATCCCGAACAACCGTCTTTATCCAGCAACGACGTCCTGAAGTAAATCGAAGGTAGTTGTAGATTTGGTGGAGTGGGTTGTCTCACTACGATGGGTGAGGGTGTTATTGGTGGCAACTCCGGTTGTCTGATAGAAATGGGTGAAGGTTGCAACGGCTTGGGGGTTGGCGGTTTGACGATTATAGCTGGCGGACAGATTGGGGGCAAAGGCTTTGGTCGGACGCAGATTGGGGGCGGGGTGATCGGAGGTAATGGTGCTGGTCGGACGCAGATTGCTGGGGGGGTTATCGCTGGTTGCTGAGGAGGCTGGACGTTGATCGGTGCTGGTTGGATCGGTTGCAGTAGTGGTGGTTTGACGAGGATCGGTGGCGGTTGGATCAGGACATCTGGGTTTTGGTGGATGTAGAAGATGCCGCCTGGAACCGGGTACACTTGGAAGTTGGCTGCCCTCAGCTGCTCCTGTGTTGAGGTCTTCTGGACGAACACTTTGATGGGTCCATCGCCGTTGGGTGCTGGAATAAAGGAAGAATTAGAAGAGATTTCGTTATGCTGCTGATGGTTGATGAAAATGGACAGGAATAAGGTTTCCTAGAAGTTCTCAACACTTTACTAATTTAAGAGCTTGTAATCTTCAATGGGATAGTACAACTATGCACTACCGCGACACGACCACCGATCCGGTGTATCTTTTAAGAACCTGCATACGTCACTTAGTGTTGCGTAAAGAGAGGGTGCGATGCCACTCTCTTGTCTGTCGTACATGATTCTAAAACTAGATGGCGCTGCTCTCTGACTGCCGTCATATATTTTCAGTGTATAGTTGTGACCGTAAAATATATTTGTTTTTGCATAATGAACATTAGTTTTGAAGACGTAACTGACTTGGTCGAGCAGCATCCGCCTCAGATGGGTTTGCGGGCAGGTCGGCGCAGGGGTCCGGGCAGGGCGGCGGCGGGCAGGGTGGCAGAGGCTCGCAGGGCGGCGGCGAAGGCAGCAGGCAGCAGTCTTGCGGCAATGGCGATGAGCTGGCCAATGCTATCAGAGCTGGAAGAGGAAACCACATTTTTAAGTTTGTGGATTGTGTGTTAAATAACGAGTATCTATCTATCTATATATATAAAAGCGAAAGGTCGCTTACATACTTACATACTGACTTACTTACTGATTAAACACGAGATCTCAAAAACTATTGTACCTATAATTTAGCAAGTAGGTAGTTGATAGTTAAGAGATGTCAGCTAAGAAAGGATATTTGGAAATTCCACCCCTAAGGGGGTAAAAGGGGGGTTGGAAGTTTGTATGAATTTTCTTTGTTTTTAGAGTTAGAGTCACAAAAATTTGCATTAAGATTAATAATAATAAATAAAAAACATGTACATCAATTTTTTTTTAAATATTACCTGTTAAGGGCGGTAAAAAAGGGGATGACAGTTTTTGCTTATTTTTTATTATGAAGTCTACAAGCTTGAAATTTTGAAAATAGGTTTCTTTTCGGGCGTAAGTATAAGGTTAAAATTTTTTTCATCCATATCTCCCCCGAAGGGGGTAAAATAGGGGTTTGAAGTTTGTATGAAAGTCCTATGTTTTTTAATTTAGCGATACGAAAATAGGCAATTTGACATTTGCCTGTAGCTTACTTTCTGAAGCAGGGCATTGGCCGCACGGGTAACCTCAATCTCAAGGGAAATCAGCAATTCTACGCAGACGAAGTCGCGGGCAACAGCTAGTAATATAATAAAACTGTAACAGGACGAATTCTGTACGTTAAATATTTTTGAAAATTTTAATTGGAGGATGATTTACTATTTTGTCTGTCTGTCTGTCTGTATCTTGGCCGCGCATCACGCCGAAATTACTGGATGGATTTGAATGAAATATGATATAGAAGTACCTCCGTTATACTCCGGTGCAAGATATAGGATATTTTTTATCCCGGAATTCAGCACGTGTCCCTTGGGAGAGGGTACTTATCAGCAATTAAATTCAAATTTAAATTGAAGTAATCTTTTTTCAAATAGTCCTTTAAAAGGCACTTTTGACGCGTCAATAATTTACATAGCAGTGATTTGATGGTTATAACTACATTCGTTAACTTAAAACTAAAGCTACGAGGGTTCCAAACGCGCCCTGCTCTAAGAAGAAGTCCACAACAAACTTAGCCGGGTGAATCAAAGAAGTTATTAAAGAATTACGTACACAAAAAAGAGATAACATCCCTCTTTTCATCGCTGGTTGAAAAATATACTACAGACGGTGGAATAAATAGACAACATAACTTCGGCACTACAATAGACAACATAACTTCGGCACTACATTTCCGCTGACTGGACATAAGAGTTTGGCAACGGATGTCGGAGGGGAATGTCACAACAACCAACTAAATAGCAAGTGTCGTAAACGTTTGATAAGATTGCCAAATAGCAAGAACAGAGACTTTGTGCGTAATTATTAAGAATGAGTTTGAAAACAGGTATTATCATTATTAAAGATTACCTTATAGCACTCGACTGGACACTGTTAAATTAATCTCATTGTCCGATAGACGTAAAATTCAAGATATGGTCTTTTTGCACAAGCTCGTAAACATTTAATAACTCAAGTTGGGTCAAATCTCTTTCAAGGTTCCCATCCGAATCCCGCGCTACCCTGTTCCACTTTTCACGCATCGATTTTATAGGACTAATCTTGGTCGCCACTCTTTGATACCCCGACTAAGCAATTAATACAAACATTTCGTTTCTAAAGATAATTCGATTGATATTTTTAATGACAAACCACACAATTTTTAGTTAGATTTTGCATTGTACAGTTAGTTTTGTAGTAGTAGGTGTAATTATTTGCAGTCCCGCCTTGCCGCACAGTGGCCCGCGCTAGATCGCCCGTCCCGCGCACATTGTCAGCCCTAAATACAATGTTGACGGACTCGCCTCACTGTGACATATTTGCAGGCCAATGGAATACAATCGTAAGCCAATGCTTGCAGTTTTCCGAAAAGTATAATACCACTATGACTCTAAATATTTGTTTTTGTCTCTTGTCTGTTTTTTTTTTTGTTTTTAGTGTATATTTGTTTTGTTTAGACTTATAATGTTATTATGTGTAATCATTTAATTAGTGTTATTGGATATTGTCCGTTCTAATTAAATTAAAATTAAATAAATAAATAAATAGTGCGTACATACCTGCATATATTCCTTATTCGATATTATAAGTTATTTTTTTTTTGTGTTTTTTGTTATTTGCCGTTTGTTAATCTAAAATTTTGCATACTATATTATTAGCGACATATTAGCGTCCACTTAAATTATTAGGCATGCTGTAGTTACATCTAAATTGATTTATATGTATATCCTAGCACTTAAGGTTTTTAAAATGTTTATTTTTTTACATATAAATCTGTTGGTGGTGCTTTGGATAAACAAATAATATATATTCCAACCGGCTGACTACTACTCAACTTGACTCAATATGAGAAGGGTTCGGATGTGCGGATTGGCAGACTTCACACGCCTTTTCTTTTTCTTGTAATTATTATGATCACTCTGGTCTCAGATAAAAATCAGCGTCATGTTTTTCATATAAGACACGACAAATGCTGAGCTGTACACCCTTTGTCGGTCGGTGTTACAGACAGACATACAACTTCTGCATAGAATATGATGTACTACGTGTAACCATATAAGAATCAAGCAATTTTCTTTCATTCTTTCCTTTGAGATTTTTTTTTCTTTTTTTTTCGGACTGTACTAACCCTTCTGGTTGCCACAGCGTAACCGGGCTGTTTGGCGAGCTTCGGAAAGAAGCTCTGCCAGAAGAAGTTTTGAGCCCTAGGTTTCCTTTGAGAACATTACGGAGAACTCTCAGGCGTGCAGGTTTCCTCGCGATGTTTTCTTTCACCGTTGAAGCGAGTGATATTTTAATCGCTCAAAAACGCGCAGAACTCCGAAATTTGAGGGTGTCAGTTTTTCGAACCCCCGACCTCTGATTAGGAGGCAGACGTCCTGACCACTAGGCTATTACAGTTTTTTTATATTTGTACCTACCTAACTATATATCTCCACTTAGCAAGATATTCATATTTAAAAGGTTTATTGTTTTTTGTATTTTCATTAGAACAAATTAATTGCCCACTGCTCCATTGCTGGGTCAAGATCTCCTCTCCTACAGGACCCCACCACACAACTCCGCGGCGCTTATATCGACTTAATCATTTCGTACGTTTAACCCTTCGTTAGTGTTTAGCCAACTAACAACAATATAAAATTAAATTAAAATTTGAAATAAATCCAACTTAATTATTGGAACGAAGTTCCTTACGGCAGGCTTGGAGGAGATAAGGATTTTGCTGCGCGACCGAACTGAAAAAAATGTGTTGGTAAAACCGTAAGAAAAAGCCCGTGGAATAAAAACGTTAAATGAGACGTGCGCAGGCGCGACAGTCGTATACACAACGAGTGTATAATACCTTTCTCTTTCTCCCTCTTTAATTATGTCTATTTCTTTGTAACTTTATGTTAGTTAGCAAACAAAAATAAAGAGACATATTTTGTTATTTTAGTTGGTAATTTGAATTACGATTTTTTTTTATTTTACGTAATTTATTATTTAAAGTACTGAATTTCCTAAATACTTTCCTGTACTTAAATAAAAACTAATCAGCAAAATTTAAGAGAAAAATCAAGAAAACCTACATAAAATTGAGCACGATTTTTTTTTTGCAAATTGTGTCGATTCTACGTTAGCCGTTCCTACCCACGACACCACATCTTTTTAGAATCTAGTTATAACGATGATGATGATGTTGTTGATGATGATGATGATGATATAGAAAAAAACACTGTGTCATTTTTAGTTGGATAAAATACGCACTTACCAATAAAACCCAATGCCGTAAATCGCCCCATCCTTGCAAACTGATTTCTCCGTCCAGAACATACGATTTTTATACCATCTTTTTATCTACCTCCGGATTTTTACGCTTAAAACTTTAATAGATCGTATAAAATACGTAACGATAGCTTTCTAAGAGCATTTTAAAACAAGATAACTTTATACAAACAGTTAACTTTGATATTATAATGAAAAATTGTTCGTTGGTATATATCATCATCATGATCAACCCATTACCGGCTCACTACAGAGCACGGGTCTCCTCTAAATATGAGAAGGGTTCGTCCATAGTCCACCACGCTGGCCATGTGCGGATCGGCAGACTTCACACGCCTTTGAAAACATTATGGTAAACTCTCAGGCGTGCAAGTTTCCTCACAAGGTTTTTTTCCTTCACCGTTGAAACAAGTGATATTTTAATTTTTTAAAACGCACATAACTCCGAAAACTTAGAGGTGCGTGCCCAGTTTTGAACCGCCGACCTCTGATTAGGAGGCTGACGCCTTAACCACTAGGCTATAGCTCCTTCACTAGGCTAAAACCTAGTCTTGCTGAGCTTTACCTACATCCTAGATATGGTTTACCACACTAGCGACAAAGACGTGTCGCCAAGCGATTTAACGTTCCGGCACGATGTCGCGTAGAAACCAAGTAGGAGTACGGGTCTACCATACCCTTAACAAGTTAGTCCGCTACCATCTTAGACTGCGTCATCACTTACCAGATGAATATTCCCTCAAGGATCTAACCATCTTAATTGTAGTGAATTAGAAACAAACATAAAAAAAAAGACGGGTTGCACTCCGGGAGTGCCGGCAGAAGTGAAAACTTGATTATTAACGTTGAGCATGTTTGATATTTTGGAATGGTTAGGGAATAATTTTGCACCAATTGTTTTATCAGTATAAAAGTACTATCATTTATGTGGTAGAATACAATATTCATTTATTGCGCTATCGTACACAAACATGACAATTTATATTACATTAAAAATTTAACACTTTAAAACTATTACAATTATTTTACATTAAAAAGTTTATCTATATCAATTTCCATATTTTAAGCACTTACACTTACATTCACGAATTTTACGAATACACAACAATGTGATCACTACACAGACGGTCGAGCCATCAGCTGTCACCATCCATGGATGCGCGTGGCACGCTGTAACATACACGAACATTCGCGCAAGCGCCCTGCGCTGCCTAAACGAAACAGTAGGCCCAGGCATACATTTTCGCCGCGCCGTAGAGAGGGGATAGCTGTCTACTCTCCATCCGTCTTACGCTTTTTCGATCAGGTCACGTGTCCTGACGCGAGTTTAAGATTTTATACCCATTACAGAAAAAGTGCTCAACGCCGCTAAAGAAGTTTTCACTTCAAAAACTGACATGGAATCGCTAAAAGCATTGATTTACCACTAGCCGTAGATCGATCATTAACGCTCAAAAAATGTGACGGAAAAATAGTGCACAAATAGCGTCTTACCACCAGGTGAGATTGCCGTTAAGGGCTAACTTGTAGTGGATAAAAAAAGAATACCACTACACCTATCTTGCCAAAATTCAGTTCGAAGATAATTCACGCCCTGGAAACCGATCTAAATAATTATTTTGTATCCCAGAACATCTTCCGGACACCGTTTCCGTACCATAAAAGATAAATGAACTCTGTTACGATGCCTAGCACCGAATTTCGTTTTTTTATTAGACAAATTAAAAAACACATCTGTCAAACATTGCACTTAAACATTTCGAAATGTCGCCGACCAGCCGCCATGTTGAATCTATTTTGAAAGATTCACCACTTCATCATCATCATCATCATCATCATTACTTCAACCGATAGACGTCCACTGCTGGACATAGGTCTTTTGTAAGAAGTTCCAACGGCCACGGTCTTGGGCCGCTTGTATCCAGCGGCTCCCTGCGACTCGTTTGATGTCGTGTGTCCACCTTGTTGAGGGTCGACCAACGCTACGTTTACCGGTGCGGGGTCGCCATTCCAGCACCTTGGGACCCCAACGTCCATCGGTTCTCCGAGCTATGTGCCCCGCCCATTGCCACTTCAACTTCGCAATTCGCTGAGCTATTTCGGTAATTCTGGTTCTTCTACGGATCTCCTCATTTCTGATTTGATCACGTAGAGATACTCCCAGCATGGCTCTCTCCATCGCCACTTATCTTGACGAAATTTTGTATAAACATTATAAGTAACTTGCCAATTAGATATGCACAGAATGACAAAAACATACTTCTAAGCGCGGGAAATTAGACAGTTGCCACTAGATGCAAAAACTAAAATAATATCGGATGACAGTTATTTTACTGCAAATAAACGTAAAATTTCAAAAATTACAGTCAAACTCCAATTTTTGTGATACCTAATGAATCAATGATATGTTATATTTGATTCGAGACAGTTCGGCAGCACGTCTATAGCAATAAAATTTGTGGATTTCCCTAGATGCCTCATCAGACTTCTCAATCTCTTTGATACCTCACGAGTAAATCCTGTCAAAGGCCATAGAGGACTTGAACCCAGGGCCGCAAAATTAAAAAAAGAAACCCGTAAACTAAAACAAGAAAAGTATTTCAAAATCGGTTTATTAAATTCTAACGTAGAAATAAGTAAACTTGCGTTGTAAAATATTTAAGATTTTTATATAATAGGTAAAAACAACATCGTATAAATCGTTGTTTTTTTTAATTTATCCCGTTCAGGAACGGCAAAGATCAGTGACCATACAGCCTATTTAAAAATATATGAAAAGATCTGTTGCCAGAGTTAACGGCTTAGCTCAAAGAGTATTGAAGCTTGGAGTGTGTATAAACTCCATACCAAGTTCTTATTAGAGATAAGAATGTGCCCAGCGTTAGGACAATTGATTGTAATAATATCTTATTTTGTCTTATGTCCAAATGGATTCGTTAGAAAAACGTATAGAGTTTTTATTCTTATATAAAACCTCTAATGCAAAAATCGATTGTCCTCAACTATTGAGCAGTTTTAAATTCAAGGTTCCTGTCCATTACACCACTTCATCCCGCGTTGCGTAGAACTGTTCTTGGTGCAAATTCTCCTGTCTCAAGATTGCGTAAAACCCTTAACCACAACAGCTCTTCTATAGACATTAATTTTGACTCCTTGTATGGGTTTCGGGAAAAGATATTTGTATCTTGGAAGTCTTGAGCATTATCTTAATCACAAGTCAAAATAATTAGACATATGTTACGATTCATTTTAGTCTTAATTTATATTTTAATATTATTATATATGACGAATGAAGGCCGTCGGAGTAGTTTTTAGTAAGAGTGACGTCATTTCTGACGTCACGATCTTCTTTACTTTCGCTCATAGTAATTAAAACCACAACTTGCGGGATTATACTTTTACTTTACGACAATAACTACGAGGTCCGAACGGTCCGACGTCTTGAGCGAGATTGCCACGAAAGGCATCGACCGCCCGTATGTATAGCAAAGCGTGCTTGTACAAAATTGATTGCTACCGTCTAAACTGTGTTAACAAAATCATCAAGAGTTCAAATGTGGGTAATTATGTAATTCTTGTTGTTCTTGGCGCCGCTGAATGAAGTTAATAACTCCTTCGCGCCGACATATACATTTTTAATGTCTTTTATAGTCTTTATAGTAAACATATTTATAAATGTTGTGTTTACTTGTAAATGGGCACTACATTTAGTAAGATAATTAGTAATAAGTTATAGTTTATAGTTTTAATGCAATAATAAAAGTGTAGCCCTGAGTAAACCAAAAAACTTGAGAGGTGTCAAGGGACACCCGAATGGAACGAAGTTTCTTTCGATTAATTAGTGAAGGAATTGTAATAAAATTTTATTTTAGTTAAGTTATAATAATATTTTTTTGGTATATGCTACCTCTCACGCCCGTGTGCAAAATAAATACATATAAAAACCAAAAGAGATATAATAAACTTAAATAGATAATAATAAATAAACTTACATATACATTACATAAATACATATTTGCACCGGGCGGAGGAATACGCCCCGGCAGGGGAGACCAAACGGCCGGGGGTCAGGGCGACAGGTTGAGAAACCGGACTATCCTAGCCGAGTCCAGCAAGACCGCTTTTTGCATCCTGGCTGCGAGCGAACTGCCACGGAACCCCAGTCGCCTCAGATGGTGAGCGAGGCTGACTGGGATCAACCCATTCGCAGATATGACGATTGGGATGGTTTCAGCAGACTGCACATGCCACATGTCGGAAACCTCGTGAGCCAGATCGAGATACTTACGCTTTTTCTCCGTCTCAGCTCTCACGAGGTTTTCGTCATATGGAATGGTGATGTCCACCAAAAACACCCTCGACTGTGCCCGGTCCACCAACACGATGTCAGGCTTATTCGCGAGAATAGTCCTGTCCGTGATAATGGACCGGTCCCAATAGAGCCGGACTCCGTCGCGCTCGAGTACCGGCACCGGTGTGTACTGGTAATAGGGCAACCTCTCATCCAGGAGACCGTACTTCAGAGCAAGCTCTTGGTGAAGGATTTTGGCTGCTTGGTTGTGTCTGTGCAAATACTCAGTGTTGGCAAGCGCGGAACATCCCGAAAGCACATGTCTGAGTGACTCGCCGGGATGGCGACAGGCTCGACAGATGTCGTGAGTGCCATCCTTCAGAATATACTTTCGGTAGTTCCGCGTCTTAACCACCTGATCTTGTATCGCACAGACAAAACCTTCGGTTTCCCCAAAGAGGTCACCGAAGCGCAGCCACTGCACGGACGCTTTCTTATCCACGTGTGGCTCATTAAGAGCTTTAAAAAAGCGGCCGTGCAGTTCCTTCCCCTTCCATACGGCCTCCCGGTCAGAGGTGCTAAGTACCACCGGTTTCCGCCACTCGGCTTGGGCTAAGGATAGTGGAGTGAGTCCTTTATCACTTACTATGACCTCTCTATGCATAGGAGACTCCCTCATCGTCTCAAAGTAGGTTCTGAGGTTGGATATCTCCCGGTTATGCATGGTCTTGACGCTCAACACGCCTCGACCCCCACATTTCCGGGGGATATACAACCTCATTACAGACGATTTTGGGTGGTGCATGCGATAGAGAGTCATAGTCGTGCGGACTTTTCTGTCCAGGGCGTCAAGTTCGGTCTGAGTCCATCTGAGCACGCCAAAGGTGTACATGAGAACTGGCATAACCCAGCCGTTATAAGCTCGCACCTTATTGGCGCCCGACAAAAAACTTTTAAAGATTTTTGTCAGGCGGCCAAAAAAGGCCTCGCAAACAGACTGTTTCATGTCAGCCTCTTTCACCCCTAGGGACTGTGACATGCCCAGATACCGGTATGACTCACCTTCAGAGAGGGTTCTAATGCTCGATGGCTCGAGATTAATCTCGGCCGAACGAGTAACCTGTCCCCTCTCCACATGCAGGACCGCACACTTGTCCAGCCCAAGCTCCATCCTGATGGAGTTGCTGAACTCAGTGGTGATATTCAGCAGCTCTTTCAGGCGGGTAGCATTTGGTGCCAGCAGTTTGAGGTCATCCATGTAGAGAAGGTGAGGCACTCTAGTCCCTCCTCTCCGAAACTGAAAGCCTGTCCCCGACCCCTCCAGTAATGTGCTGAGAGGGTTCAGAGCCAGACAAAACCAAAGTGGACTCAGACAATCACCCTGGAAGATACCCCGACCTATCCTTATCCGATCATCGGCAACCGCCAGCCGCTCACCATGGAGACAAAGGATTGTACTCCATTGCCCCATGCATTCCCCGAGGAAGTCTCGAACTGTACCATCGACTTTGTACAGCTCAAGGACCCTCAGGAGCCATGAATGGGGCACCGAGTCAAATGCCTTTTTATAGTCGATCCAGGCGGCGGAGAAATTCCGACGGTTGCGTTTGACCAGTTGGCCCGCAACGGAGTCGATGAGAAGGACCTCCTTAGCACCACGACTACCACCCCGACATCCGTTCTGAGCCCCAGATATGATGTTATTCCCGTCTACTTGACGTGAGATCTTGAGGCTCAGAACGGATGTCAGTGTCTTATAGATGGTATTAAGACACGTAATGGGGCGGTACTTAGCCGGATCCGTGGCATCAGTGGACTTAGGAGCTAGGTGTGTGATCCCGGTAGTGAAAAGGCTCGGGAGTGTCTTCTGCTCGAGAGCTTCTTGGAATTGTCGAGCCAAGGTCGCATGGCAAACCGAAAAACCCTTGAGCCAGTAGTGATGCAGTCCATCGGGTCCCGGACTTTTCCAGTTCGGGGCCCGCTTCACTGCACCAGCTACATCCTCCGCAGAGATGGCAACTGGGCTCATCGGTTCTATTGTGGCACATGCTTCCTCTACCGCCGCAATCCAAGGGCCCTCCTCATGCTCCACCTCTCTTGACCACACGGCACGCCAAAAAGCGATGAGGTCAGCCGGATTTGGTCTCTGTGAGGTGGAACAGACTGCTGGACACTCCAGTCTTTTATAGAACCTTTTCTGATCACACGAGAAGAGGCGATTTTGCTGAAAGCGCTCGACTCTTTGCGAGTATCGCCGGATGCGGTTCCCCCATGCAGCGATTTATATTTTTATTTATATTTTTTTTATTATTAACAAATATAATGTTATATAAACTTAATCAGTAGGCTTAATTTTGTACTCCATCAGCAATATCTGGAACTTGTGCAGAAACACTGTCAGGATTCATTATTATTATTATTTTTTATTTACAAAAAACCTGTATACACTCAACAAAAATAATCGTCGCGACACCACACTGTTCAATGCGAAATAGAAATGAAAATATCTGGCTTGCTTTCTATAAGAGAGAGAGAGAGACAGGCAGAGAAACATGCGACGCCGCACAGCTTACAATAACAAAAAGTGTCGCGACAACTTTTCGTAAGATTTTTTTCCGTCTAGCCCCCCTTTCACAACGCGCGATAAGGAACTTCGTTCCAAAATTACTGAAATTCACCCAGAAGTACCAGGGGCACATAAACTAGTAGAATAGTTATTCGATTAATTATTATCATAACTATTCCAGATCATGCGCTAAAATTGCAATCAAGCTTATGAAAACTGAACCTACCATTACCGAAAGGATTTTATTTCGGTAACGGTTCATTAAAAATTAAACTTTAAATCCTATTGCATAGAGAATATAATCTATTGTCAAACAGAATGTGGTATGAATTAAAGGAAAATGTATAAAAGTGGTGGATTTTTCGGTAAATGAGACATTTAACCGCCATGGGGGTTTACGCTTGGTTCTTTTTGGGTAAGTCAGCATTTCTAAATATTAACTTCTTCTCAAAACTCGCTGAATACGATACGAAATGACACCTCTCTCAGAGTATACAAACGGTCGAATGGTCCCCCATATTTTAATCTGGTACTTTAGTTTATGGTAAAAATTCTTCACGATATTTTTTTTTATAACATCTTATTTTTTTTAGCTTTGTACCTTTTAGCCATTGATTTACCACTAGCCGTAGATAGAGCGCGTCATACAAAAACAAGGCGAGAATTTGTCACCAACTAACTATACATTCCCACATATCGGTATATCGATGTATTACAACCCGTCTAATACACGAGACATCTGGCCGTTATATTATCTATAGCGGCGAATAGTGCTTTGTAATTCATTCGGATTATACGGCTCGAGTGTTAGAATCGGTGACTTTCGTCTAGCCTTGTCACACACTGGGGGAAAGGAGTGCACGCGTCGCTATTTGTGCACTACTTTTCCGTCACATTTTTTGAGCGTTAATGATCGATCTACGGCTAGTGGTAAATCAATGCTTTTAGCGATTCCATGTCAGTTTTTTTAATGTTTGTTTCTAATTCACTACAATTAAGATGGTTAGATCCTTGAGGGAATATTCATCGTTCGTTGGTTTTGCTAAAACTCGAGAACGGCTGAACTAATTTGTCTTATCTTGGTCTTGAAATGTTCGTGGAGGTCTAGGGAAGGTTTAAAAAGTGAGAAAAATTCGAATAATTGCCGGGAAAACCCTAAAAACAGCCCTTTTCTGTTTCCCATATAAACGTTTTCTAAATAAAATGTGCAGTCAATTTGAACTTTATTGCTATTCAAAGTTCATATTAAATTATAATCACTCAATTTTGTCTAAGAAATGTAGGTGTGTTCCTAACTTCAAAGAGTCAATTTGCAATTTATATTTAGGCAAAAATTTATGCCCGGTATTTCCACGGAAAGGAAAACTACGCGGGTGAAACCGCGGGTGAAACCGCGGGTGTCAACTAGTAATCAATAATTATTATTAATAAAAATAAAAATGGACAAAAGATGTGAGATAAATTGAGAGTAGAGTTTACGTACAAAAGGTGTGACGGCAAAAGGGCGTTATACCGTTTGTTGTAATGGCACACGGTTCGGTTTACCGCTGTAGAGCGCGTAAATACAAAGAATCCCCCTCGGGGAAGGCACCTAGTTGCAAAACCACGTCTAATATCCATAGCTTATTTACCGGTGAATCAGCGAAACAATGGTATGATAACACGGTTAAAGTTTGCGGGGTTTAGTTTATAGATTAACTTAAAACTAGTCCGTAGTGTTTCCTTTGCGAGTTAGTTAAGCAGACAGGCAACAATTAGCTTAAATTTGTTCATATTATACCTCATAGCATACTATTATTATTGCTAGTTATTGCCGGCTATTATTGAAGCTGTGATAGCCTAGTGGTTAGGGCGTCAGCCTCCTAATCAGAGGTCGGCGGTTCGAATCCGGCCACGCACCTCTAACTTTTCGGAGTTATGTGCGTTTTTAAACAATCAAAATATCACTTGCTTCAACGGTGAAGGAAAACATGGTGAGGAAGCCTACACGCCTGAGAGTTCTCCGTAATGTTCTCAAAGGCGTGTGAAGTCTGCCAATCCGTACATGGCCAGCGGTGGACTATGGCTGAACCCTTCTCATATTGAGAGGCGACCTGTGCTCTGTAGTGAGCCGGCAATGGGCGGATAAAAGCTAGTGTATTTATCTAACAGTAAGGAGCCCGCCAATCAGCATCGGTACAGCGTGTTGGGTGATGTCTCTGTTCCTACCTGTGTGACCTTAATAACTGAACATTTTAAACTTACAGAAATAACATTGCGTTTTCATCATATAACATTTTAAGCGGCCCTTTTTTTTGTATACTACAAGTTAACCCTTGACTGCTATCTCACCTGATGGTAAGTGATGATGCAGTCTAAGATGGTAGCGGGCTAATCTGTTAGGGGTATGAGACGCCCACACTCCTAACTGGTTTAGCTAAATCTAAATCGCTTGGCGACAAGTCTCTGTCGGTAGGGTGGTAACTAGCCACGACCGAAGCCTCCCACCAGACCAGACTCGAGCCGGGAATCGAACCCGGGACTCCCAACTGTATAACGCGAAAGCACGCGCTGCGCCACGGAGGTCGTCAAAAATAAAATACCAGGAATGCAGCACGGAAAGGAGTTTAAGCACATGAGCGTTTGACGTAACACATACATAAATACGTAGCTATAACGCGAAATATATACTGACAGTAGCTTCTTTGATAAATGGAAGCCATAAACGGTATAAAATCTCGCATAATACCACCATTATGTGTATATTTTCTACTCTCAAGGCCGGTTCACATTTTTCCAGTCGCTCGATCCAGTGAAGCCGCCGAATTCTATAAATTGAATTCTGCCGTGGTTAGCTAAAATGGTTAGAACATATTCAAATTGAAATTCAAAATAATCTTTAGTCAAATATTCCTTAAAAAGGCACTTTCGACGCGTCAATAATTTACATACTAGTTATTTCATGGTGATAACTATATTCGTAAACTTAAAACTAAAGCTATGAGGGTTCCAAACGCGTCCCGGTCTAAGAAGAAGCCCACAACAAACTTAGCCGGGGTTTTTTTTTTTTTCGTTATCACCATCTCCCATAATGAATAATAAACTATAGTACCTATGGAGTTAGAGCAATTCACACCCAAGCTTTTTTATCGTTTATATAATCCTTAATATCGTAATATGATTTGTCTACAAGCTTCCGTTTTATAAAAACTTTGAACCTATTGACATAGTTGTCATATTAAATTATAAATAATCACACGAACATCACGTTTTATTAAATCATTATATATTTATAGTTATTTATATATAGATAAGTGTTGTGATAGTGGTTATAGTGGTAGTGGTTAGCCTAGTGGTTAGGGCGTCAGCCTCCTAATCAGAGGTCGGCGGTTCGAATCCGGGTTCGCACCTCTAACTTTTCAAAGTTATGTCCGTTTTTAAGCAATTAAAACATCACTTGCTTCAACGGTGAAGGAAAACATCGTGAGAAAACCTGCACGCCTGAGAGTTCTCCGTAACGTTCTTGAAGGCGTGTGAAGTCTGCCAATCCGCACATGGCCAGCGTGGTGGACTATGGCCAAACCCTTCTCATATTGAGAGGAGACCTGTGCTCTGTAGCGAGCCGGTAATGGGTTGATCATGATGATGGTGATGATATATATATCGCATTTTCTTCGTTTCCTTCCTTCAAAAACTGTTTTTAAGGATGGCTTCATTTTTCCAGCGATGTTTATATATAAAAATACACAATATCTCAGTAGGTATAGCAATAGATTAAGCCAGTTGAAATGTAAGCAACTGGACACGTGTAAAGTCGGGATAAAATCTCGCATAATAAACCCATAATGTTTTATACTTTGCAGAGTAATGTTTCTACTTTATTTATTGTAATGTGATGTTTCTTAAACCGATTAAATATTTCAAGTAGAGATAAGTCTTTTGAATGAGTTATTGGGTAGTTTAACCGTACGTTATCTATAACTTATTATTTCACCATCTAAGATAGATGGTGAAATAATATGTGTTTTGAACAAATTCAAATTCAAATAATCTTTATTCAAATAGTCCTTAAAAAGGCACTTTTGACAATAATTTACATAGCAGTGAGTTGATGGTGATAACTACATTCGTGAACTTAAAACTAAAGCTATGAGGGTACCAAACGCGCCCTGCTCTAAGAAGAAGCCCACAACAAACTTAGCCAGGTAAATTTTCTTTTTGTTATCACCATCTCACATGCCACTTAAAATTATATTAAGAGCTATCTTATATAATAAAAAAATAAACAAGTAAACTTGCCTTCTTTATACTAAACGCATATTTGACGGATTTTTAATTTTAATTTTTGGCCATCTCCCTACCTTATAAGTCCGTATCAAAATTTGATTGGCAAAGTTTGTCCATATATATATATATATTTTTATACAACACAAGTTAGCCCTTGACGGCACCTGATGGTAAGTGATGATGCGGTCTAAGATGGTAGTGGGCTAACCTGTTAGGGGTATGTTAAACCCATACTCCTAATTGGTTTCAACGCGACGTCGTGCCGGAACGTTAAATCGCTTTTTAAAAAAAATAAAAATATCACTTGCTTCAACGGTGAAGGAAAACATCGTGAAGAAACCTGCATGCCTGAGAGTTCTCCATAACGTTCTCAAAGGCGTGTGAAGACTGCCAATCCGCACATGGCCAGCGTGGTGGACTACGGCCGAACCCTTCTCATATTGAGAGGAGACCCGCGCTCTGTAGTGAGCCGTTAATGGGTTGATCATGATCATCATGAAGTCATTGGTCCAAGCCAAATGACATCCATGAGGATTTCCTCCTACAATAAAAAATAAATAAAAAAAACAAACCCTCAGAAGTGATACTTTAATTGCCTATAAATGCACATAACTCCGGAAAGTTAAGGAAAGAAATGAAGTACGTGAACGGGGTCGAACCCCCGACCTCTGTTTAGGAGGCGAACGTCCTAGCCTATAACAGCTTTTAAGTTTTCTATCACATCCTATCGTCATCATATCGAGACCCTATCTATCACAGCTTTTAAGTTTTCTATCACATCCTATCGTCATCATATCGAGACCCTATCTATCACAGCTTTTAAGTTTTCTATCACATCCTATCGTCATCATATCGAGATCCTACCTATCACAGCTTTTAAGTTTTCTATCACATCCTATCGTCATCATATCGAGATCCTACCTATCACAGCTTTTAAGTTTTCTATCACATCCTATCGTCATCATATCGAGATCCTACCTATCACAGCTTTTAAGTTTTCTATCACATCCTATCGTCATCATATCGAGATCCTATCTATCACAGCTTTTAAGTTTTCTATCACATCCTATCGTCATCATATCTAGATCCTATCTATCACAGCTTTTAAGTTTTCTATCACATCCTATCCCCATCATATCGAGATCCTATCTATCACAGCTTTTAAGTTTTCTATCACATCCTATCGCCATCATATCGAGATCCTATCTATCACAGCTTTTAAGTTTTCTATCACATCCTATCGCCATCATATCGAGATACTATCTATCACAGCTTTTAAGTTTAATTTGTTTCCATCTAGCTTTTATCAGCACAGCCTACGCGGCGCCATGGCGCTGCGTGAAAACCCAAGATGGCAGCACGGTTTGCTTCGGCGATCCCGGGCAGCCCACCATCAACCCACCATCCATCTGCATAGGCAGGCAGCTACCACCGTGCGCGTGTTCCACCACCATATACACGCCGCCAGTCCACCCATCGCCAGCAGCCGGCAGATTGACCACCCGACCACCTCTGTTACTGTCACCGTGTGGTCAACCGTGCTACGTATAATTAGAACCAAATATTCTGTAGTTCGGTTAATCATGTGAAGGAAAGTTTTTCAGTAACATAATAAATCAGGGAAAGGTATTTTTCGGTATCAAAAATCGACAATCATTCGCAAATTTTTCGGTAATTAAAAAGTAATAAAGCGATATTGTTTTCAAAATCTATTCATGTCAAATAACAGCCTCTCTCCCTATTTTTTCGAAATATATTACAATGCTAAAATATTTTCGTTTTATTATTAAAAGACTTCCAAATTTTTTTTATTTTTCGTTTCGTTCAACATATAGTTTAAACATACCTTGTTTGACCTATCCCACTTTACAAATTCACCTTACTCACATCTAAGGGTGGCTGGAAGAGATCTCTTATAGAGATAAGCTTTCCTTTGTGTACTTCTATACTTGTAAGTGTTTGATAGCACAAATTTGGTACATTGATAATAAAAATAAAATAAAATAAAAATAAAACATAATATACGTTCTTATATTACACTATTTAATGCCTGCGTCTTATTCTTTTGAGTTAGTGTGTGTGAAAGTGTGTTTGTTTGTCTTCCAATCACGAAGCAATGGATTACTAAACCGACGACCTTGAAATAATAACAAAATAAATCTCCTTTGTAACAAAAAAAGAATGAGTGAAATCTGAGTACGCGGTAATGAATTACAACTAAATACACATTTTGATTTTCATCCCCTCTCCCAAGGGAACCGTGCTGAATTCCGGGATAAAAACTATCATATATGTTGAACCGGAGCATCAGCTACTCCTATACCAAATTTCATTCAAATCCATCCAGAAGTTTAGGCGTAATGCGCGGCCAAGATACAAACAGACAGACAGACCAAAATATAAAGACAGACAGATAAATGAATGAATCTACAATTAAAAAGTGTTCATTCATTCATTCATACGCTTTTGTGGTTTTTATACACTACAAATTTAACCCTTAATGGCTATCTCACCTGATGGTAAGTGATGATGCAGTCTAGGATGGTAGCGGGCTTACTTGTTAGTGGTAAGGTAAACCCATATTCCCAATCGGTTACTGCGCGATATCGTGCCGGAACGCTAAATAGCTTCTCAACGCGTCTTTGTCGGGAGGGGTGTAACTAGCCACGGCCGTAGCGTCCCACCAGACCAGACTCGAGCCGGGAATCGAACCCAGGACCTTTATAATGCGACAGAGCACGCACTACTCCACGGAGGTTTTTAATTGTAAACCAAAAAAAAGTTGAGAGGTGTCAAGGGACACCCGGATGGAACGAAGTTCCTCTCGATTAATTAGTGAAGGAATTGTAATAAAATTTTATTTTATTTAAGTTATAATAATATTTTTTTTATTATTAACAAATATAATGTTATATATAAACTTAATCAGTAGGCTCAATTTTGTACTCCATCAGCAATATCCGGAACTTGTGCAGAAACACTGTCAGGATTCATTATTATTATTATTTTTTATTATTTACAAAAACCTGTATACACTCAACAAAAAAACTCACTCAACTCGTCGCGACACCACACTGTTCAATGCGAAATAGAAAGGAAAACATCTGGCTTGCTTTCTATAAGAGAGAGAGAGACAGACAGAGAAACATGCGACGCCGCACAGCTTACAATAACAAAAAGTGTCGTGACAACTTTTCGTAAGAATTTTTTCCGTCTAGCCCCCTTTCACAACGCGCGATAAGGAACTTCGTTCCAAAAAAAAAAAATTTTGTGGTTTACAATTAAAATTCATTTATTCATACATTCATTAACTAACCCACTCACTCACTCATTCATACATACGTATATTATTACGTCCTGACAAATCAGAAACTCCGAACGGACGAGCTCTCAACGAGATTACAAATAAAGACTCGTAAACTTTGAAGCCGTGAATTTTAAATTCGCGTCAAGTCAAACTGACAAACTCCAAAGCCCTAAGTCTGGATTTGTTTCTCCTAAGACAAATGCAGTCGTGTCTGAGATGCAGCCAGAAGTTCGATCGGGTTAGACTTGACCTGATTTTGGGTCTCACTTAGACTTTGTGCTTTTGCTACGAGTAACAAGTTTAAAGTTTTAAAACTTATTGTCTAGAGGCATCGATTTACCACTAGCCGTAGATAGAGCGCGTCATACAAAAACAAAACGAGAATTTGTCACAAGCTAACTATACATTCCTACATATCGGTACATCGATGTATTACAACCCGTCTAATACACGAGACATCTGGCCGTTATATTATCTATAGCGGCGCGTAGTGCTTTGTAATTCATTCGGATTATACGGCTCGAGTGTTAGAATCGGTGACTTTCGTCTAGCCTTGTCACACACTGGGGGAAAGGAGTGCACGCGTCGCTATTTGTGCACTACTTTTCTGACACATATTTTGAGTGTTAATGATCGATCTTCGGCTAGAGGGTATGAAATACGGAAAGCGTTTGTTCTTGCATCCGTGAGAAACTTTGTTATCATTGATTAGATCGTGTTTGAGCTTTGATATGGTATTTATCCTGGGGACGCCCGCGAGGGTTCATCATGATCAACACATTGCCGGCTCACTAGAGAGCGCGGGTCTCCTCTCAATATGAAAAAAAAGACGGGTTGCACTCCGGGAGTGCCGGCAGAAGTGAAAACTTGATTATTAACGTTGAGCATGTTTGATATTTTGGAATGGTTAGGGAATAATTTTGCACCAATTGCTTTATCAGTATAAAAGTACTATCATTTATGTGGAATACAATATTCATTTATTGCGCTATCGTACACAAACATGACAATTTATATTACATTAAAAATTTAACACTTTAAAACTATTACAATTATTTTACATTAAAAAGTTTATCTATATCAATTTCCATATTTTAAGCACTTTACATTCACGAATTTTACGAATACACAACAATGTGATCACTACACAGACGGTCGAGCCATCAGCTGTCACCATCCATGGATGCGCGTGGCACGCTGTAACATACACGAACATTGCTGCGCTGCCTAAACGAAACAGTAGGCCCAGGCATACATTTTCGCCGCGCCGTAGAGAGGGGATAGCTGTCTACTCTCCATCCGTCTTACGCTTTTTCGATCAGGTCACGTGTCCTGACGCGAGTTTAAGATTTTATACCCATTACAGAAAAAGTGCTCAACGCCGCTAAAGAAGTTTTCACTTCAAAAAAATAACTAACTTATTGTGTGTAAGAATGTGGTATATGAGTGAAAGAGGCATGGAGCGCTGTGAACGATGACGGAATATAAAAATAACATAAATATTGTTTATGTTCAAAAATTTCAGCTTTACAATAAGCTTAGGGAAATTTTAGTCGAACTAGAGTGAAAAACATTCACAATAAAGACGATATTTGTTCAGTTATCGAGCGGGATGACAAATGATTAAATTACTAAATGACTATTAAAAAGCAGTGGTTGGTGATAGAAGGGTGAAAATTTACGTTTGTATGTATTTTTTAATGCCACAATACAAAAAAAAATTGTTTGGGGTGGACACCCCTTATCACTTAGGGGTTTGAAAGATAGTAGTCGATTCTCAGACTTACTAAAAGCGAAATACCACTGACTGACTGACTGACTGACTGACTGACTGACTGACTGACTGACTGACTGACTGACTGACTGACTGACTGACTGACTGACTGACTGACTGACTGACTGACTGACTGACTGACTGACTGACTGACTGACTGACTGACTGACTGAAACTTGAAATTTGGAAGTTTGTATGAAAGTCCTTTATTTTTGAAGTTAGAGACATGAAAATTGGCAACTAAGTTTTTTATTATAAATGATAAAGATCTGTATAATCAATGTTACGAAAATCTACCCCAGGGGGCGTAAAATGGGGGTGGGGCGTTTTCATGAGGATTCTATGTTTTCGAAGTTAGGGACATGAAAATTGACATTTAGGTTATTTGTTTTAAATTATAAAAAACTGTACACGCAATATTACTATATACTTAATATTAGGGTAGAAATGGGGGTTGGAAGTTTGTATGAAAGTCCTATATTTTTGAAGTTAGAGACATGAAAGTTGGCAACTAAGTTGTTTATTATAAATAATAAAGATCTGTATGATCAATAATGCGAAAATCTACTCCAAGGGGGTGGGGGTAGGAAGTTTACATGAGGATTCTAAGTTTTCGAAGTTAGGGACATGAAAATTGGCATTTAGGTAATTTGTTTTAAATAAAAAAATTATATATAAAAGCGAAAGGTCCCTTACATAATTACATGCTTACATACTGACGTACTGATTAAATACGAGATCTCAAAAACTATTGTACGTATAAAGCTATAATTTAGCAAGTAGGTAGTTGATAGTTAAGAGATGTCAGCTAAGAAAGGATATTTGGAAATTCCACCCCTAAGGGGGTAAGATAGGGGATGATAGTTTGTATGAAATTTCTTTGTTTTTAGAGTTAGAGACACAAAAATTTGCATGAAGATTAATAATAATAAATAAAAAACATGTACATCAATTTTTTTTAAATATTACCTGTTAAGGGTGGTAAAAAAGGGGATAATAGTTATTGCAAATTTTTTTTACGCAGACGAAGTCGCGGGCAACATCTAGTAGTATAATATAAGAACGTATATTATGTTTTATTTTTATTTTATTTTATTTTTATTATTTATGTACCAAATTTGTGCTATCAAACACTTACAAGTATAGAAGTATACAAAGGAAAGCTTATCTCTATAAGAGATCTCTTCCAGCTACCCTTAGGTGTGAGTGAGTGACGAAGTCGCGGGCAACAGCTAGTTTTATATATAAGAGAGATAGATAAGTGTGTTGAGAAAGATATAATGAAGTAACAGTGAACATTCATTAGCATCGCTCAACTACCGAAAACTGATAGCATAGGGAACTGTTATTACATGAAACAATCTAAGTTGGCCTTCCGTACGTGGACACGTCGAGCGATCGGCGGGAGTTCGGAACGTCACAAGGTTACACTGTTTGTGACACAATCTGACGAAACTTTTAGATTGAAAATGTGCCAATTACTGTTAGAGCAAGGTACGCTATAGATTCGCCCGGTGTTGTATGCCCAGTGGGCTTACACTTAGATCATGATCAGCCCATTGCCGGCTCACTACACGGGTCTCCTCTCAGTATGAGAAGGGTTCTGCCAAGTGGACTACCACCACGCTCGCCATGTGCGGATTGGCAGACTTCACACGCCTTTGTGTTCATATTATTATTTTATACTAGCTGACGCCCGCGACTTCGTCTGCGTTGAGTTAGTGTGTTTGTTTGTCTTTCAATCACGAAGCAATAGATTACTAACCCGAACTACTTGAAATTACTAAACTAAAACAATTGGTGGAAGAAGTAGGAGGCCCCCAGACGTGATGGCACAGGCGGCGGCATGCGCGTGAGCTGCGCGCGGCACTGGACAGTACTTGGACATTGCAGCATTACTTTATTTTTCTTAAATAAAAGTAGCCTAAGTTACTCCTTATTACATCACCTACCTGCCAATAAACACGTATAAAACCTTTCAAACGATTCAGAATCGTTTCATGCGCACGGCAACCGGCTGTCCCTGGTACGTGCGTAACGTAGATCTGCACAGAGACCTAGAACTTGACACTATCGCTCAGCACTTTAAGAAACTCTCGAAAATCTATTTCGAGAAATCAATCCGACACCCCAACCCTCTCGTAGTTGCGGCTTCTTTTTACTCCCCCGACCTAAGCGCTCCTCTCCGAAAGAGGAGACCTAAACATTTCCTTCATGACCCTGACGATCAGATGACCACTGACAACACACTCGTACCACCTACCACACAATCATACGCTACACACCGTTTTCGCCGGCGAAGACGAGGTCCCCGCTATCCTACGTCATCCGGACGTGGGCTCCATCCACGACCTCGGAGACGTACTGACCACTCACCGTCCGACTCCCCCGTTATCCCAAACGTCGCCTAAGCCGAGGTTCGGCCTCAAAGGAGGCACCCTTAGGCAGTCGTTCCCTTAGTTTCTTCGAGCCTTAGGGCTCAAAATTTCTTCTGGCAGAGCTTCTTTCCAAAGCTCGCCAAATAGCCCGGTTACGCTGTGGCAACCAATAGGGTTTGTATGAAAATGCCAATAAAAGTCCCGTAAAAATCGATTCAGCCATTTCAGAGATTAGCCGGAACAAACAGACAGACAGACAGACAAAAATTGAAAAAAATGTTATTTTGGTGTATGTACCGTATACATATGCATGTAGTAAAAAACGGTTATTTCAATATTACAAACAGACACTCCAATTTTATTTATTTGTATAGATAGATTACTCTATTAATATTTTTAATTTAAATTTAATTTAATATAATGCAATAAAGTCAAATTTCAGAATCTAATTATTACGTTACATTACAATTATAAAATTCATGTGGTTTGTATTAAAATATCTGTGCGCAACATTTTGTATAAAGGCCTTTTTTTTCACGCTGGGAAATGCTTTTACGCATCCTCTCCGGAAGTGACGCAGGCAAGACTGCGCCGCTTCCGACGGGGTATGTGGGACTCCCCGGCGGCCAGGCTGGCGACCAGAATACCCACTAAAACCCAGCGATGCTCCTTCGCGTCGCCTGGTGGCTGGGTCACGGGAACACTCGTGCACTCGACCGCGGCACACTAACTAACTTTTTAACTATCCCCTCATATTAACTAACGAACAAAAAAACATAATGTATAAAGGCCTATTTGATGAACGAGTAAAGATTTAAAAAACATTCTTATTCATTAGAGTAAACGCAGTCGGGTAAAAAGATGCTAAGTTTACGGATCGATGTTTAAGCTGAAAACGGTAAAGTCGAAATTTCATCATCATCATCATCATCATCATGATCAACCCATTGCCGGCTCACTACAGAGCACGGGTCTCCTTCGGCCATAGTCCGCCACGCTGGCCGTGTGCGGATTGAAATTGAAATTTGAATTTGAATAACAACTAGGCTATCATAGCTTCGAGTCGAAATTTAATAAGCCTTTATACTACCGGCAAGAATAATGGGCGATTTCTAGAAAATTCCACATCTTTACGTCGAACACAGGGGATGGGAGATTTTTATAAACGCTCCTGTTGAATTATTTGACAGTTCGAAGATCGCTACTCGAGTGTTAAGCGATAGCGAACAATAAGCAAAATATTGGTAAGTTTTTTATTGTCATACTAATGATGATGACTACGGGGCGGGTGCGTGTCTTCGTCGGTAATTTGGGTAGACGTGGGTAGTTTCGGGCAAAGAGACCAGATACTCTTAGTAGAACAGAATTACAATTGTAAGTATGGTAATTTATAAGGAGCAGACTATACGCTCCACCAAGTACGACTATGCACTACCGCGACTCGACCACCGATCCGAACCGACCGAATGCAATGAATGCAATGCGCCGTCCCGCGCCGGTGAATCTTTTAAGAACCTGCATACGTCACATAGTGTCGCGTAAAGAGAGGGCGCGATGCCACTCTCTTGTATGTTGTACATGATTCAAAAACTAGATGGCGCTATTCTCTGATTACCGTCATATTATATACTAGCGTTTACCTTTTTATTTATTTATCCCCTCTTATTACATTGATGTCAAAAGTACAAAGATGACGCACATCTCGATGTTTTGACATGCAAATAGAAAATAACTAGCACAATTATCTTATACATCAATATTATATTATTATTATTTTATATCAAATTCAAATTCAAGTTCAAAATAATCTTTATTCAAATAGTCCTTAAAAAGGCACTTTTGACGCGTCAATAACTTACATAGCAGTGATTTGATGGTGATAACTACATTCGTAAACTTAAAACTAAAGCTATGAGGGTTCCAAACGCGCCCCGCTCTAAGAAGAAGCCCACAACAAACTTAGCCGGGGTTTTTCTTTTTTTTTCGTTATCACCATCTCACATAATGAATAAAATTTATAATAAACTATAGTACCTATGGAGATAGAGCAATTCACACCCAAGCTTTTTTATCGTTTATATAATCCTTAATATCGTAATATGATTTTTCTACAAGCTTTCGTTTTATAAAAACTTTGAACTTATTGATAGACATCTCCAAGATATCAATAGGATATATAGAATAAAATACAATTTCCTTTGAATGAGTTACTAATTTTGTGCAGCCTACTCAACGGTACTACAAGTTTACTTTTACTTCTGATGTTCAGTGCGTTACAGTCCATTTTTTTCTTGAATTTATCAATATCTGTATCTACTATTGTACTTTGGGTATTTAAACCTCGATAAAGAAAACAAAATAATTACAATGGAAAAGAATCAATATGATAACTAATATTTTAACAAACCATTTTCTTTCTCTTACTATAAAAAAAAGTATCCCATATTACTTGTGATACCTCCAAGATTATGTACAAAGTTTCATGATGAACGCTCAAGAAGCTATCACGTGAAAGGGTAACTAACAAACTTACATTCGAATTTATAATATTAGTAACTTTAAAGTAGCGCATCTTATATATAAGTAAAAGAGTTCACATTATTGAACAATATTTATTTATGTTATAAGTATGAATCAGACATTATTAGACAGTACCTACCTAGACTAACTTTTCGGAGTTATATGCTTCATCATCATCATCATCATTTCAACCGATTGACGTCCACTGCTGGACATAGGTCTTTTGTAGGGAGTTGCAATGCTCACGGTCTTGGGCCGCTTGTATCCAGCGGCTCCCTGCGACTCGTTCGATGTCGTCTGTCCACCTTGTTGGAGGTCGACCAACGCTACGTTTACCGGTGCGGGGTCGCCATTCCAGCACCTTGGCACCTTGGGTTATATGCGTTTTTAAGCAATTCAAATATCACTTGCTTAAACAGTAAAGGAAAACATCGTGAGGAAACATGCCCGCCTGAGAGTTCTCCGTAATGTTTTCAAAGGCGTGTGAAGTCTGTCAATCCGCACATGGCCGGCGTGGTGGACTATGGCCGAACCCATCTCTTATTGGGAGGAGACCTTTGATCTGTAGTGAGCCGGCGATGGGTTAATCATGATGAGACAGTACCAGATTAATAATTAAGTTATTATAAGTACTTCTCCCTTCATTGCCTCCAACATGACATCGCATTCCCGCCCATTTCCTTTTTTTTTAATATGGCGCCCCTCACCAACCAATCACCTATTCCACCTGTGCTTTTTAGAAAATGCTGCCAGCGAAAAATTTTTACAGTTTATAACTTAGACTACCCACCCAAACAAACATGGTCGAACCTCGGAGAATATAGAAACGTCCATTGTACTCTTCACTTTAAAATTAAAATTATACGCCTTTATAAGACTGCCAATCTTTACGAGAGCATCCCACTGCCACGTACAATGGCTGTGTAAATTTACACGTTTTGATTTCTTTGCAAAGTTATCACTATTCATGTGAAAGTAACCTAAGAATTTATGTTACCCTAGTAATCCGCGAGATAATATGACCTCAAATATTAAGACAGCTGATTATATGGTTATCACTGCGTACTTTTTTATCGCAACTATATGCACAGATATTTCTCTAAGCGTATTTTAGAAAGTTTAAAAACGATCATAATTTTTGAAGTGAAAACTTCTTTAGCGGCGTTGAGCACTTTTTCTGTAATGGGTATAAAATCTTAAACTCGCGTCAGGACACGTGACCTGATCGAAAAAGCGTAAGACGGATGGAGAGTAGACAGCTATCCCCTCTCTACGGCGCGGCGAAAATGTATGCCTGGGCCTACTGTTTCGTTTAGGCAGCGCAGGGCGCTTGCGCGAATGTTCGTGTATGTTACAGCGTGCCACGCGCATCCATGGATAGTTCTGGTAATGATAATGGTGAAAAAGTCGTTGAAATTATGGATGAAAGTTGATTTTTCGGAGAGATAAACTTTTTAATGTAAAATAATTGAAATAGTTTTAAAGTGTTAAATTTTTAATGTAATATAAATTGTCATGTTTGTGTACGATAGCGCAATAAATGAATATTGTATTCTACCACATAAATGATAGTACCTTTATACTGATAAAGCAATTGGTGCAAAATTATTCCCTAACCATTCCAAAATATCAAACATGCTCAACGTTAATAGTCAAGTTTTCACTTCTGCCGGCACTCCCGGAGTGCAAACCGTCTTTTTTTTTTAAACGTAAGTACGTACGTAGAAACGTGTCTTTTTTGTTGTTTTTAGTTCGATCTTAATATTGCACGTTCCAACTCTCAATTAGTAATGCTTACAGGATTAAGTGAGAAAAGGATAACAGTTTTTTTTTTAATAAACTTGACATTGGCTAATCTGTGTAAAGTCATAAAACGAGAGAGAGAAAAATGTTTTTGAAGTGAAAACTTATTTAGCGGCGTTGAGCACTTTTTCTGTAATGGGTATAAAATCTTAAACTCGCGTCAGGACACGTGACCTGATCGAAAAAGCGTAAGACGGATGGAGAGTAGACAGCTATCCCCTCTCTACGGCGCGGCGAAAATGTATGCCTGGGCCTACTGTTTCGTTTAGGCAGCGCAGGAATGTTCGTGTATGTTACAGCGTGCCACGCGCATCCATGGATGGTGACAGCTGATGGCTCGACCGTCTGTGTAGTGATCACATTGTTGTGTATTCGTAAAATTCGTGAATGTAAAGTGCTTAAAATATGGAAATTGATATAGATTAACTTTTTAATGTAAAATAATTGTAATAGTTTTAAAGTGTTAAATTTTTAATGTAATATAAATTGTCATGTTTGTGTACGATAGCGCAATAAATGAATATTGTATTCTACTACATAAATGATAGTACTTTTATACTGATAAAGCAATTGGTGCAAAATTATTCCCTAACCATTCCAAAATATCAAACATGCTCAACGTTAATAATCAAGTTTTCACTTCTGCCGGCACTCCCGGAGTGCAACCCGTCTTTTTTTTTTTTATAGAGGATAACCAACCAACGCGACCACAGACAAATGGAGCATGTTTATACACTTTTTTTTCTTTCGTTGACGTATTTTTCGTAGCTAATCTTTGCATCCCGTTATGGCGGGACTTCCAGCGACAGGTTGTGATCAGAAATAGATAATACAAGTTTATTGGAACGAATCACGTAAAACTTAGTGATTATATTCTCTTTGGAAGCACTCACTAACGTGCCTGTTGTAGAAGTTAAGAGGACAGCGTTCTATTAATAATTACAAATTTATTTTGAAAAAAAAATTTTTTATGTCGATTTTTTTTTCTCATATAAAAACTATTTGGCGATTGTAACAGATTCCCTATATCTCGTATGGTCTAAAATATCCCCATTACTATTCTGGTAATGTTAATAAATCAGAATATAAATACTATTAAAAAAAACATTGTGTGTAGGTGTCTGTCTTTAATCTGTTTATAGTTAAATTAACATTTTGAGAGACGTAAGACAAAATGGACGACAGGTGCAGCTCGCTCCAATACAAGCTTTAAATCCATCGCATAAGGCCCATTTTCCTCCGACACTGTTGTATATACGAAAACCATTAACGCTTGCGAGTTGTACATTCATGCTAAGGGATAATAGTTCATTTCTAAGGAAGAATGATGGCCGCCTTTTAAGCACGGCCATTGCTTTTTTAATTTAACACTTTTTTTGCCCCATTTTCTCGTTTCTCTCCGTTTTCTCCCACTTTGCACCTTGTCCTGTTTTTTTCGCGATATCATTAACCACCGTCGACAGGCCGGGAGCGGGCGGACGGTTTACCCTAAACGTTTTTTCATCATCAATATGTTTCATTACGTATTACAATTTTGTGCCTCTTACTGTATACCAATTTGACATTCATATATTAAATCAATCAATCATAAACTTTATTCAAATAGTCCTTTAAAAGGCACTTTTGACTTTTGACGCGTCAATAATTTACATACTAGTGATTTGATGGTGATAACTACATTCGTTAACTTAAAACTAAAGCTATGAGGGTTCCAAACGTGCCCTGCTCTATGAAGAAGTATAAACAAACAACAAACTTCTATTTGGCATGAAATCAAAAAAGCATAAGTTTAAAAATATAATATGAAATGGATAATTCTTGATTCATAAAAATAAAAATTTATTACGTGTCTTCTTTATTACTAGCGGCGCGCTCCGGCTTCGCACGTGTATAAAATATATAGCCTATGTCATTCACTGCAAAAATTATTAAAATCGATCCAGTAGTATTTATTTATTTATTACTTTCCGTGGCAATTTAGAGTAAAACAATTCACGCTACGTCCCGCAATTTTTGAATCTGTAATATCTTCGAAAATAATTATTTAAATCAGATGCTGTTAAGGGCCATATAGTTCATATTAAATCAAAAATGTATTTAAGGTATTTAAGTAGATAAGGAATAATGCTGTATTGGTTAAAATCGCTTCGACAATTAGCCATATTTGTCGTAAAAAGTAAATGACATAAAAATGTTATTGAGGGATAACCGATATAAGGGATAGACATATACCACAGCGGAGTTTTCTGTCGACCTTTTCAATGTGTACAATACGTCTTAGTACATTATTTTGATAAATCTCGTAGGGTTCAGCCTGCGTTTGCAATGTGAGCGGAAAAAATGTAATTATTTACGACATCACATTAAAAACCTCAAAAATAACAGTATTTCTCCACAATTTAATGGATGTCATACATATAATAATATACCATATTCATACATATATACCAAGATGGTAACGGGGTAACCTAATCTAAACTTAAAATTAAATATTTAAATATTTAAACTTCTTTTATATTTTTTTGCTTTCGTATTTATTTCATTTGTATTCCTTCGTTCAGATAAAGGTTCACTATAATGCAGCCTAGCCAAGGAGTATACAAGCGCTACCGTCAGTATTTTAAAGAAGTATTTCACACTTTACATACCAAATTGAAACTACTACTAAATAGTTCTTTAGAATTAAAAAAATTCTTAGTCATTTCAAGAGGTGTTTTTTTTTTTATAAAATTAAAATTCTGTTCATACAACGAAATGGCAGCTTCTTTGCGAAGATCCTCCAACAACATAAATCAGAAGCTATTGATTTTATGTTATTAATGAAGCAGGTTTATTAAACAACAAGAACTCGCGGCTCCGCCATTTCCGTTCGATGGTCAACAAACAAAGAGTAATAATTTACGTGTTTTGACATTGACGCGTCAATCTCATTGGGAGAGGAACGACAGATGTCAATAAAGAAGCGGAAAGGTTGTCTATGATTTATTCCTTCGTGGCTGGCAGAGACGAGAAAAGGTTTCCTTTGTATTTAAATAACGCAGATATTTAATCAAAATATATGTAATGATAATACAGAAATGCTTTTGATAATGATGTCCATCGTTGATTCTCTAATGAACAAATATCAAAGATTAATTCCACTGAATTCCTATACCTACTTACAAAACACAGACAAATTAGCACATACATTTTATAGATAATGAGTATACAAACACTTTCTATATTGGTATACATTAATATTGTAAGTTAAGTCAGTCGTGCTATATATCTCTGTGTTATCCCTATAGAGGTCATCTCATCTCATATTTAATGAATATATATAATAAAATAAAAATGCCCCAGAGCTGGTAAAACATTTGGATAAAAAGTTCGCCCCATCTTCGACTATGGAACTGAAAACAACTTTTTAATTAAAACCTGTTCATGTTTTCCTTCGTTCGTATTCTGTGCCCTCTATTAAATACATTAAGAGGTGCCCATTATACTGATGCTATTACTCGCTCAAGAGCATACCCTTAAGCGAGTCGCTTAAAAGATAATATAATGCGCAGACCATAGAGCATAATATTACAGATTATTGAAAACTCCCTCCAAAACTTATCAACGAAACTCCAGAACTTATCTTTAGATAGGTAAGATTAGGTTTAAAGATAAATAAATAAATAAATTCATTTATTTGCTTAATAAATGGGTACAGGGTAAATGACGTGCAAAATATTTTTAATTAGGTGTCCTTAATTATTACTTTAACATCGGCAATACTTAAAAAAAAAGAATGTTATCCTCACTAAGACCACACTGTTTAGTTACAATTTAAAGCCATTGATAAAATATTATTATTTTTACAAGTGAAGATTCCCATTTTGTTTAATTTTTTACCATAACTAAATCACGGTAAAATTTTGGCAAAAGATAATATAAAGCGCAAACCATAGAGCAAAACTACACAGACCATTGAAAACTGAGGGAGTTTTAATAATCTGTAATATGCTATTTATCTGTTGGGAATACATTTAGATAGGTAAGATTAGGTTTTGAAAAAGGCGGGAGACTTCGTATATGACAGGTGCGGTTTTCTCACGCTTTTCTTGAATTAATGTTTGTTGGCTAAGTTTGAAAAGAACTGGTGTCGGTTGTGTCGTGGACAGTTTTGGTGTCGTTTGTGAAGTGGCTGGTTTTCTGAATGGTTAACAGGTGTTGATTTGGGAAAGGTTTGAGGGAGCCGCGTCCGCGGAGTGCGAAGTTTCCCGCCATTTCTCCCTAACTTCTACATTGTTATAAACTTGACATTGTCTAATCTGTGCAAAGCCATAAAACGAAGAAAAAAAAAGATAAGATTTAAAGACTTAAAACTAATTGCATTGATAAAAATATTATAATTGTAATTAGTGACACGATTGCCATATTGTTTATTTTTTTCGTTAACTAAATCACTGGAAATTTTTGGGAAAAGATAATATAAACCGAAAACGTTTAAGCAACATTTGTAAAAGAAGATTATCGCATTCCTCATTCCTATTCTCGTTCGCGTTTTTCGCTTCACTTTCCCAGCATATAAAATTAAATAAATCTAATTCCGAGGAAGTTTGCTATGACAAACTAAAGCTATAATAAGTAGTACCTCATCGAAGTGAAATTTAGTTCTTCACAAATCCCGTGGGAACCATAAATTGTCCCAATGCCAATCCGCACATGGCCAGCGTGGTAGACTATGGCCGAACCCTTCTCATATTGAGAGGAGACCCGCGCTCTGTAGTGAGCCGGTAATGGGTTGATCATGATGATGATGATGCTTAAAGATTACAAAAAAAAATTACGGCGTGAAGGAAAAAATAAACACATATACAAATACATACAAACTTTTGCAATAGTGCGATCGCTCGGTCCAGTCTAGTTAGCCAACAAAACAGTGAATCGTAAACCGGTAATTAATTAAAAAAGTTTCCACTTCGGACCTTCCCCCTTTTTTGCCAAGTTGTTTATAAAGACGGAAATAAATGAACCCGAAGCTAGAGCCGTGAGACTCTCAAATTAAAAAAATACGACGTTTTCATGTTGTTTAAAAAAACAACGTCTAATTACCTACCTCGTTATTTTATATACGTATATATAATACTAGCTGTTGCCCGCGACTTCGTCTGCGTAGAATGGCTGATTTCCCGTGATTGCTCTGCTTCAGAAAATAAGCTAAAGGCAAATGTCAAATTGCGGATTTTCGTGTTTCTAAATTAAAAAACATAGGACTTTCATACAAACTTCAAACCCCTATTTTACCCCCTTGGGGGTAGATTTGGATGAAAAAAAGTTCTAACCTTATACTTAAGCCCTATAGGAAACCTTTTTTCAAAATTTCACGCTTGTAGACTTCATAATAAAAAATAAGCAAAAACTATCATCCCCTATTTTGCCACCCTTAACAGGTAATATTTAAAAAAAAATTGATGCACATGTTTTTTATTTATTATTATTAATCTTAATGCAAATTTTTGTGTCTCTAACTCTAAAAACAAAGAAATTTCATACAAACATAGAACCCCTATCATACCCCCTTAGGGGTGGAATTTCCAAAGAAAGGATCTTAGCTGACATCTCTTAACTACCAACTACCTACTTGCTAAATTATAGCTTTATACGTGCAATAGTTTTTGAGATCTCGTGTTTAATCAGTATGTATGTAAGTCAGTATGTAAGTATGTAATTATGTAAGTATGTAAGTGACCTTTCGCTTTTATATATATAGATAACATTTTATGTTTGAGTAAATAATCAATATTTAAGCAATTCATGATCAACCCATTCTCGGCTCACTACAGAGCGCGGGTCTCCTCTCAATATGAGGAGGGTTCGGCCATAGTCCACCACGCTGGCCATGTGCGGATTGGCAGACTTCACACGCCTTTGAGAACATTACGGAGAACTCTCAGGCGTGCAGGTTTCCTCGCAATGTTTTCCTTCACCGTTGAAGCGAGTGATATTTTAATCGTTTAAAACTAACTAATAAAAAATATAATTTATAGCAGATTTATTTAAAAAACAAAAACTAATTTTGGTATCAATTATTGTATATATAGTATTATTATTATTATACGGATCTTATAGTGAACGTAAGCGCCATTCAGCATTAATTCTGTAATAATACTTTATATATAATATTAAGTATTAATACTAGATGGCGCTTACGGTCACTATAAGATTGGTGAAAAGCATACATTAATTTCGGCGTCCGTATGTGGACCATAGCTTGATGATCGCGGTGCGACGCGAGCGTCGCTCAAGTCGGCTCGAGACCTCTCCGCGATCGTACGTACGTGGAGCGGGTCGGTCACCGCTTATCCGGTATTTTCGGAGTGTGGTGTCGTGTGCTGCCGAGTGCCTTCGGATCCCGCGAGGTGTCTGGGTGCCGCCAGGGCGTGTGGTGGCTGTGAGATTGTGCTCGTCGCCGAGGTATAGATCGCGGACCTGCTAAGGTTAGTGCACGATTCCCGTATCCTTCACGCCGACTCTGCCCGACACGTGGTCACCTAAATTTTCAAATAATCTTTATTCAAATAATCCTTTAAAAGGCACTTTTGACACGTCAATAACTTACATAGTAGTGATTTGATGGTGATAACTACATTCGTGAACTTAAAACTAAAGCTATGAGGGTTCCAAACGCGCCCCGGTCTAAGAAGAAGCCCACAACAAACTTAGCCTGGTAAATTTTCTTTTTGATATCACCATCTCACATACCACTTAAAATTATATTAAGAGCTATCTTATTATATCAATATTTCACACCCATGCTTGTTTATCATTTACATAACCCTTTACACTATAGTGGGACATTTCTACAAGCTTACGTTTTATATAAACAATCTCTTTTTTCTGACTTTTTGTCACAAAACAAAAATAGTAGCCAAAAAACAATAAAGCTAATTTTTAATTTCATTTAGTAATATCTCCCCTCGATCTTGACCTCGACCTTAAACAGTTCGTGTAACACAACGATAGCACAATCTAACTTGATTTGTTGACGCCACACGTCACGAAACTCTGTAACTAAAATAATTTCTGCGTATTGGCGTTACGTTCTCAAAGGCGTGTGAAGTCTGCCAATCCGCACACGGCCAGCGTGGTGGACTATGGCCGAACCCTTCTCATATTGAGAGGCGACCCGTGACTCTTTAGTGAGCCGGTAATAGGTTGATCATGATGATGATGGATGCACGCTACTAGACTACAAAAAATTTGTAATTCATTAAAAGGTAATTGTACACAATTGTATAACAAATTACCAAATGAAATTTCCGGAATGTCTCTCGCTTCTAGAAAAGTCCTACTATAGTGTAAAGGATTATGTAAATGATAAACAAGCTTGGTATGAAAAATTGCTCTAATAAGATAGCTCTTAACATCATTTTAAGTGGCATGTGAGATGGTGATAACGAAAAGAAAATGTACCTGGCTAAGTTTGTTGTGGGCTTCTTAGACCGGGGCGCGTTTGGAACCCACGTAGCTTTAGTTTTAAGTTTACGGATGTAGTTATCACCATCAAATCACTGTTATGTAAATTATTGACGCGTCAAAAGTGCCTTTTAAAGGACTCTTTGAATAAAGATTATTTGAATTTGAAAATGAAAATGACATCGGGAAGAAAATCCTCCAGTAGAGTCTTCTACCCTCGGTTCAGGCGGCATTTGGGATGTCTAAGGGGTCGGTCTACGTATGGGAGGCACTGAGAAATATTAACTAATTATGGGGCGTTTGCCAGACACCAAAACAGTGAATCGAAAACCAACGCCTAATTAAAAAAGTCTTTTTTGCAAACTTTTTTTTTGCGTTAATACTAGTAGCTAATGAGTCGACTGCGTCTGTCCTGTTCCTGATTTCCGGAATTAAAAACTACCCCATTTCCAAGTTACTTTCGGATACTCCGAAGCTCTTATTTGGATTCACACTTATCGTCATATTTTGGACAATTCACACGATATCTTTATAAATTGTAGCCTATCTGTTATTCTGATGTATAAGCTATATTACTGTAAAGTTTCATTAAAATCCATTCAGTAGTTTTTACGTGAAAGAGTTACAAACGTCCATCCATACTTATAAACTTTCGCATTTATAATATTAGTAGGATTTTTTTTTTTTTATACACTACAAGTTAGCCTTTGACGGCTATCTCACCTGGTGGTAAGTGATGATGCTGAAGATGGTAGCGGGCTAAGCTGTTAGGGGTATGGTAAACCCATACTCCTAATTGGTGTCTATGCGACCTCGTGAACGCTAACTCACTAGACACATCTTTGTCGGTAGGGTTGTAACTACCACCACCAGACAAGATTCGAGCCGGGAATCGAACCCAGGACTTCCCACTTAATAACGCAATAGCGCCAAGTAGGTCGTCAAACTGTACACAAAGCTTGAATGCCACGCTGCTGGGCTGAGATCTCATCTCTCATAGTTTTACACACATCAGACACATCTTTGCCGGTAGGGTGGTTACTAGCCACGGCCGAATCCTCCACCAAACAAACTTAGACAGGCCTAACCACTAGTCTATCACAGCTTAACAAATATACATGGTCGGCGTAAAAATATAGAAAAATATATATTTATTTATTTATTTATTATTAATATAAAAGGAATATAATTAGTTTTACAATAACGGCACCGAAAAAACCAAAGAGGTTTGTCCTCGGTGCTAATCAGTAACTTAACAGCTTAAAACTAGAGGAACTGAGTAAGCAAATTAGGCGTGAAAAGAACATTTCCTAACTGAGTTAGACGGTCGACACAAATGAGTCAACCGTCCAACTCAGACAAAAAATATTCTTTTAATACAATATAACACAATATTGAATAAGTGAATTTCTTCCAAATTATCTTCTCGTTGATACCTCCCCAATCGTTTACTAAGTTACTCTGCACTTTTTATGAGGCCCTGGTAAGCGATCACGTTTTCAAAAGACGTAAGATTGTTTAATAAACAGGTAAAACTGCGGTGAGACGCAAGCTTAACCTCAATAATGACAAAGTGAGAAAAAAAAGAACACACCCCCCATCGGTGTCTGGGGGGCGATAAATAAAACGCAACCCCTAAGAATTTTCATTAAAATAACTCAACCCCAGTGCATTTCCTTTCAATTCTCTCTGTGAAGGTAGTTTGGGGTAGTTTTACCCTGGGGAAAGGTGTGGATTTTATAAAAAAATTAAAGATTATATTTTGTGCACAGCACTGGCCTTCTCATATAAGAGAAAAATATAGAGCTCGCGCCCAAAAGGCACCGTGTCTAATTATTTCACATCCTACTAATTCCTACTCATATTATAAAAGCACAAGTTAGTAAGTATGGATGGATGTTTGTAACTCTTTCACGTAAAAACTACTGAATGGATTTTTATTAAACTTTACCATAATATAGCTTATAAATCAGAATAACAGATAGGCTACAATTTATAAAGATATCGTGTGAATTGTCCAAAATATGATGAAAAGTGTGAATCCAAATAAGAGCTCCGAAGTATCCGAAAGTAACTTGGATAAGGCGTGTATTTTAATTCCAGAAACCGGGATAGAACTGTACTATGGATACCGGGATATAACTGTACTGTATGGGCTACTAGTATTAACGCAAAAAAAAGCTTGCAAAAAAGACTTATAATATATAAAGATAACAATATCTTTATAAATTGTAGCCTATCTGTTATTCACACAAGTGAATTGTCCAAAATATGACGAAAAGTGTCAAGTGAGTAGGAAAAATCTACCATATGCGTGATAATTTGAATGTCATGTTATTTCTTTTCAACGCCACGCGAATATAAGCTACTCGAAATACTAATATAGCGCAGACGAAGTCGCGGGCATCAGCTAGTGATTTCAATAAAAAAATACAATTACCTATAAAGGTAATTTTCTAATATTGGTTTTTTAATTTTATAATATTGTTATTTGCTTGTGTATTTTAGTTATTTTCACAGCATTATGTCATATGATATTTTATTATGGGGTAATGCTGCCGATATTGACACTATATTCGTGCTGCAGAAGAGGGCTGTTCGTGCAATTTATAATATGGCTCCAAGAGAGTCATTAAGAGAAAATTTTAAGGAAGTCAAAATAATGAAATTGCATGGCCAATTGCGTATATATTTAAAAAAAAAATATTTATGTCCATAGGAATAATATAAAATTCAATAAAAAATGCGATTGCAATGTTATACAAATATTTCTATCTCATCCTACTAATATCTTAATTCGTACTATTATTATAAGCGAGAAAGTTTGTAAGTATGGATGGATGTTTGTTACTCTTTCACGTAAAAACTACTGAATGGATTTTAATGAAACTTCACAGTAATACAGCTAATACATCAGAATAACTCGTAGGCTACAATTCATAAAGATATCGTGTGAATTGTCCAAAATATGACGATAAGAGTCAAGTAAGTAGGAAAAAATCTACCATCTGCGAGCTATTCCGGCGTGCGCTGCCAAAACCACTCGAGTTACACATATATAATGTATGATGGAAATGTTTATCTTCAATAGTCCTACAAAAAAGCCCGCCACAGTATATATCTTTATCTTATGTGTAAGCCATTATACCCAAAATACTGAACCATACCTTCAATAAAAAAAATTATAAATCACATTTCATCATGAATCATCATGTACAACCCATTCTCGGCTCACTACAGAGCGCGGGTGTCCTCTCAATATGGAAGGGTTTGGTCATAGTCCACCACGCTGGCCATGTGCGGATTGGCAGACTTCACACGCCTTTGAGAACACTATAGAGAACTCTCAGGCATGCAGGTTTCCTCACGATGGTTTCCTTCACTGTTGAAGCAAGTGATATTTTAATTGCTTAAAAACGCACATAACTCTGAAAACTTAGAGGTGCGTGCCCAGGTTCGAAACCCCGACCTCTGATTAGGAGGCTAACGTCCTAACCACTAGGCTATCACAGATCACATTTGGTAGTAATTAATTCATTTTTTTTTTTGATCCACTACAAGTTAGCTCTTGACGGCAATCTCACCTGATGGTACAAGCTTACGTTTTACACAAACGTTGAACTTATTGAGAGAAAACACGAGGCATATTGACTGTAGAAAAAAATTTGATTTATTTGTAATCATTAAATTTTTGTAAGAATTTTTATCAATAGAAAATTGAAACGCAAAGACGTACCAGAGGGTAAGCCACCCCTGGGCAGCGACCGTGTCTAAAGCCCGTGGTAAGCTCTCTGTCCAACCCCTACCATACACCATAAATCAACCCCTATTCCCAAGAACCAGTTGTGTTATATCTATCGGTTTAAATACACGCGTTTGTGAAAAGTGAATACCCACAAGATTTTTACGTGTTAACCGTTAACGTAATTTTAAATTAAATCAATTGATTTATAGTAAATTGAGTAAAATATTAAATAAACGTCAAAAATTTGCATTTATTTTTAATTATGTAAGCAGTAATTAATAATCAAAAGATTCCATACCATATTATATTGTAACGTTTCCATAGTAAATTATTCGATAGAAATTTATTTAAAACATACTCTCCAATTAACATACGGTATTTCATAATTAAATTAAATCACTGTGAATTAATCAAATGAAAAGTGAAGTAAAGTGGTTTAAAATACTGAATTGAGAATATCGCTGGGAAATAAAAAATAACAAATACTGTTATGTATTAAGTTAAATTTGCTCTGACTTTTACGTGAATTCAGGTAAAGATTTTTTTTTTTTTTTGGATTTTGTTGACCTGGCTTCGAGTTGTGTTTTTGGAAAATTGGAAGAATTGGTTTTTCATAAGGATAAGAATTAGGTATGCATTTATATATATTATGACGACCTCCGTGGCGCAGTTAGAGATCTATGTATATAACTCTGGCCATATCTCCTCTGTGAATATGTTATCCTGGTACATTGTCTATATAACTTGATATATTTTTAAAAGTAAATTACATTTTAAAGTTCTCCTGAGGTCCTGGGATCGATTCCCGGCTCGAGTCTGGTCTGGTGGGAGGCTTTGGCCGTGGCTATTTACCACCCTACCGACAAAGACGTGTCGCAAAGCGATTTAGCATTCCCGCATGATGCCGCTTAGAAATCAATTAGGAGTACCTTTGGGTTTACTATAACCCTTATAGATTAGCGCGCTGCCATCTTACACTGCATCATCACTTACCACCAGGTGAGATAGCCGTCAAGGGCTTACCTGCAGTGTATAAAAAAATCCTACTATTATTATAAACGTGAAAGTTTGTAAGTATGGATGGATGTTTGTTACTCTTTCACGTAAAAAGTACTGAATCGATTTTTATGAAACTACAGTAAAATAGCTTATACATCAGAATAACACATAGGCTACAATTTATAAAGATATTGTGTGAGTTGTCCAAAATATGACGATGTGTGAATTAAGTAGGAAAAATCTAACATCTGCGTGATAATTTTAATTTCGTAATGTTAGTTCTTTTCTATGCCACGCTATATATAAGCTACTCGAAATACTAATTGTGCGCAGACGAAGTCGCGGGCACCAGCTAGTTTGTCATAAAAGCTTTTATTCGGCAATCTAATAACAATAAAACACACTCCTTCATTGTATCCTCTCAGTAAGAGGTGGCCTTTTTGTAATTAATAATAATATTAATAACATAGACAAATATGGCTTGAAAACTATATCCCGCCAAACTAGTGAACGTTTGGCATAGGAATTTATAAAAACCCCTAATTTAAGCGGATGAAGTCGCGGGCATCTATCTGCTATTTTTATATCATCATCATCATCATGATCAACCCATTACCGTTTCACTACAGAGCACGGGTCTCCTCTCAACATGAGAAGGGTTCGGCCATAGTCCACCACGCTGGCCGTGTGCGGATTGGCAGACTTCACACGCCTTTGAGAACATTACGGAGAACTCTCAGGCGTGCAGGTTTCCTCACGATATTTTCCTTCACCGTTGAGGCAAGTGATATTTTAATTGTTTAAAAACGCACATAACTCCGAAAAGTTAGAGGTGCGCGCCCGGATTCGAACCGCCGACCTCTGATTAGGCTGACGCCCTAACCACTAGACTATCACCGCTTCGAATACTTACGTACTTTTATATAAAATGGCTTAAATAATGTACCCCAAAAGTTAGACCGAAATCAAATTAAAATTCAAACAATCTTTATTTAAATAGTCCTTTAAAAGGCACTTTTGACGCATCAATAAATAATTTACATACTAGTGATTTGATGGTGATAACTACATTCGTAAACTAAAAACTAAAGCTACGAGGGTTCCAAACGCGCCCCGGTCTAAGAAGAAGCCCACAACTTAGCCAGTTAAATTTTCTTTTTGTTATCACAATCTCATTAAAATTATATTAAGTACATTCGTAAATAACTAGATTCGTAAACTCCAATCAAATGTCGGTACAAAAATACTCGCTCATTCATAACACAAAAAGGCATAGAAATATTGATAATTCATATTTTTGCTAATAAAAGAGGACAAAGCCCACAGAGTTTAAACTTTCCCAATTTCGAACCTATTAATCAGTGAAAACGTCGTTAAAGTTTTCAACTATTTCTAACATGAGCTGTCCAATTATTACCTCTCATACTTTATTTTATTAGTTCGTTGTAAGTGAATTTTTGAAGCGGTGATAGCCTAGTGGTTAGGACGTCCGCCTCATAATCAGAGGTCGAATCGGGGGTTCGAACGCACGCGCCTCTAAATTCTCGGACTTATGTGCGTTTTTAAGCAATTAAAATATCACTCGCTTCAACGGTGAAGGAAAACATCGTGAGGAAACCTGCACGTCTGAGAGTTCTCCGTAATGTTCTCAAAGGCGTGTGAAGTCTGCCAATCCGCACATGGCCAGCGTGGTGGACTATGGCCGAACCCTTTTCGTATTGAGAGGAGACCCGCGCTCTGTAGTGAGCCGATAATGGGTTGATCATGATGAAGTGAATTTAAATTTTCTCAATTACGTTGAAAACAAAAGGTGCGAAAAGACTATTAAACTAGCTACTGCCCGCGACTTCGTCTGCGTGGGCTTCAGAATTGGGGCTAAAGCTTCGCTCGTTAACAATTTTTAATCTTCCCACTGGAACTATTTGAGAGATCGGTATAGAAAGTACATGTCCTTTTCCATAGCATAGGTGACGTGCATACCAAATTTCAAAGCTGCCTGCCCGCGGCTTAACTCGTAAACAATTTACGATTTTCCCTTTCGAACTTCTTAAGGAATCGGGATAAGAGGTAGCCTATGTTCTTTTTCTTGTCAAAGGCTATATGCATGCCAAATTTCATCCAAATCCGTTCGGAGGTTTTTGCGTGACTGAGTAATAAATTAACACTTTCACATTTATAATATACTAGCTGTTGCCCGCGACTTCGTCTGCGTAGAATTGCTGATTTCCCGTGAGATTGAGGTTACCCGTGCGGCCAATGCCCTGCTTCAGAAAATAAGCTACAGGCAAATGTCAAATTGACGATTTTCGTGTCCCTAAATTAAAAAATATAGGACTTTCATACAAACTTCCAACCCCTATTTTACCCTCTTAGGGGTGGAATTTCCAAATATCCTTTCTTAGCTGACATCTCTTAACTATCAACTACCTACTTGCTAAATTATATTTTTCAATAGCTTTATACGTTCAATAGTTTTTGAGATCTCGGGTTTTAAATATGATAGCCAGGCAAGATTGCGGGGCTAGATTGCCGGACTAGGTAGCCGGGCAAGATTGCCGGGCTAGATAGCCGGGTAAGATTGCCGGTCTAAGTTGCCGGGCTATATTGCCGAGCTATATTGCTGGACTATATTGCCGGGCTATATTGCCGGGCTATATTGCTGGGCTATATTGCTGGGCTAGATAGCCGGGCAAGATTGCCGGGCTAGATTGCTGGGCTAGATAGCCGGGTAAGATTGCCGGGCTATATTGCCGAGCTATATTGCTGGACTATATTGCCGGGCTATATTGCTGGGCTAAATAGCCGGGCAAGATTGCCGGGCTAGATTGCCGGACTAGGTAGCCGGGCAAGATTGCCGTGCTATATTGCTGGGCTAGATAGCTAGACAAGATTGCTGGGCTATCTTGCTGGGCTATATTGCTGGGCTAGATAGCTAGACAAGATTGCCGGACTAGATTGCTGAGCTATATAGCCGGGTAAGATTGCCGATCTTAGTTGCCGAGCTATATTACTGGGCTATATTGCTGGGCTAGATTGCCGGGCTATATTCCCGGGCTATATTGCTGGGCTATACTGCCGGGCTATAATGCCGGGCTATATTACTGGGCTATATTGCTGGGCTAGACAGCCGGGTAAGATTGCCGGGCTAAGTTGCCGGGCTAGATAGCCGGACTAGATAGCCGGGCTATATTGCCGGGCAAGATCTTATATAATTACCTGAAAAAATGCATATAGGTGCCAAATATGTACCCATTCATCTTTTATTAATCTTCAGATTCAATTAAAACGACAAGTTTAAAAGAAGCCCATCAAGTTTTCAACTAATAATAATCGCCATTAAACTACTAGAGAATACGGTATTCAGGCACCATAGAAAAGTGAATAATATCAGTTATAATTTAGAGGAAAAAAAGACGGGTTGCACTCCGGGAGTGCCGGCAGAAGTGAAAACTTGATTATTAACGTTGAGCATGTTTGATATTTTGGAATGGTTAGGGAATAATTTTGCACCAATTGCTTTATCAGTATAAAAGTACTATCATTTATGTGGTAGAATACAATATTCATTTATTGCGCTATCGTACACAAACATGACAATTTATATTACATTAAAAATTTAACACTTTAAAACTATTACAATTATTTCTGTCACCATCCATGGATGCGCGTGGCACGCTGTAACATACACGAACATTCGCGCAAGCGCCCTGCGCTGCCTAAACGAAACAGTAGGCCCAGGCATACATTTTCGCCGCGTCGTAGAGAGGGGATAGCTGTCTACTCTCCATCCGTCTTACGCTTTTTCGATCAGGTCACGTGTCCTGACGCGAGTTTAAGATTTTATACCCATTACAGAAAAAGTGCTCAACGCCGCTAAAGAAGTTTTCACTTCAAAAAAGCTAAAGCATGCAAATACAGGGGTCTAGGCCCCGAATATGGTTTTGTCCCATTCGGTGTCGAGACGCTTGGTCCGTGGGGTCCTAGCGCACTAAGGCTTTTTAAGGAAATAGCAAAAAGGTTAGTCGACGTCACAGGGGACCGAACAGCTGCCAGCTACCTCGGACAAAGAATTAGTCTAGCCATTCAAAGGGGGAACGCTGCCAGTATCTTCGGAACCTTGCCTAAAGGTACTCCTTTTGATAATATATTTTAGTTATGATATTAAATATTTATTTATTTTTTAAGATTTTTTGTTTTAGGTTAATGTAAGTTTTATTTTAAGTTATATATGTATTACTAACAACTAATTGTCTAATTAATCATTAAATAAAAATTTAGAAGGAAAAAAACTTGAGAGGTGTCAAGGGACAACCGGATGGAACGATGTTCCTTTCGATTAATTAGTGAAGGAATTGTAATAAAATTTTATTTTATTTAAGTTATAATAATATTTTTTTTATTATTAACAAATATAATGTTATATAAACTTAATCAGTAGGCTCAATTTTGTACTCCATCAGCAATATCCGGAACTTGTGCAGAAACACTGTCAGGATTCATTATTATTATTTTTTTTATTATTTATTATTTACAAAAAACCTGTATACACTCAAAAAAATAATCGTCGCGACACCACACTGTTCAATGCGAAATAGAAATGAAAATATCTGGCTTGCTTTCTATAAAAGAGAGAGACAGACAGAGAAACATGCGACGCCGCACAGCTTACAATAACAAAAAGTGTCGTGACAACTTTTCGTAAGAATTTTTTCCGTCTAGCCCCCTTTCACAACGCGCGATAAGGAACTTCGTTCCAATATCACACATTGCGAACTGATCGGTCACTTCCGACCATATTATTGTCTAGTACATTACAAACGTACGTTAGTATTATCAACATATGAAAAGGCGTCCCGTGACGGCTCACATTTTGTCCTTTATCCGCGCGTTTCATAGCATTATTATGGAATACAGTTGTCCTCCATTTATCTTTATAACTATGCTATGTGGTTAGAAAATTTAGTCTATAAAGTAAGGCATGTTGAACAAGCGGCTAGTATTTCTAGATTTATAAAAAAAAAAAAGACGTGTAGCACTCGGTGACTGCCGCGGTAAAGCTATTGCATAGCATTTTCAACTAAATTATTAATATTTCAAAAACAACAATGAAAATAAAAATATTAAAAATATTGAGGTTATTTTTGATAAAATGAGTAAAATTTAACTCTAGATTTGATTACAGACAGACAACAGGACAGGTGAAACTAAATAAAAATGCTTGTCATAATAATAAAAATTAAAAAAACGTGATAAAAAAAAAAAGACGTACCCCAGGCTCGAACCTACGACTGTCTGCACAAAAAAGCATACGTGATAACCGCTGTTCTACGGCAACTGTAATGGCCGTGGCGAAATATCTATATGGTAAAAAGTATCACCGCTGTGCCCGTCGGAATGGGGAGCGTGAGGTTTTTTTTCGTTACGGAATTTCTGGATTCGGTCCCCGCGCTCAAGGCCCTCGATAGAAGCTATGCAATAGCTTAATACGTAGTTATAATGAAAAACCACGCCTTGTAGATTCTCAAAAGTGCCGTAAAAAGCTTCCAACATTTCGACGCTGGAATTTTTGGAAACGGATTTCGCGAACTGCACAATCTAATCTGCGCTAACAACTGAGTTTCGATTGTATCGAAACTCGCAATATTGCATTCATCAAGTTGCCAGTTCGGCTAGATTCATAAATCTACGTCTACTATAGTTCGCTAAGATAAAATCTAAAATGTCCTATCTATCTATATATATAAAAGCGAAAGGTCACTTACATACTTACATACTGACTTACTGACATACTGATTAAACACGAGATCTCAAAAACTATTGTACGTATAAAGCTGTAATTTAGAAAGTAGGCAGTTGATAGTTAAGAGATGTCAGCTAAGAAAGGATATTTGGAAATTCCACCCCTAAGAGGGGGGTTGGATGTTTGTATGAAATTTTTTTGTTTTTAGAGTTAGAGACACAAAAATTTGCATTAAGATTAATAATAATAAATAAAAAACATGTACATCAATTTTTTTTTAATATTACCTGTCAAGGGTGTTAAAATAGGGGATGATGGTTTTTGCTTATTTTTGAAGTGAAAACTTCTTTAGCGGCGTTGAGCACTTTTCTGTAATGGGTATAAAATCTTAAACTCGCGTCAGGACACGTGACCTGATCGAAAAAGCGTAAGACGGATGGAGAGTAGACAGCTATCCCCTCTCTACGGCGCGGCGAAAATGTATGCCTGGGCCTACTGTTTCGTTTAGGCAGCGCAGGAATGTTCGTGTATGTTACAGCGTGCCACGCGCATCCATGGATGGTGACAGCTGATGGCTCGACCGTCTGTGTAGTGATCACATTGTTGTGTATTCGTAAAATTCGTGATTGTAAAGTGCTTAAAATATGGAAATTGATATAGATAAACTTTTTAATGTAAAATAATTGTAATAGTTTTAAAGTGTTAAATTTTTAATGTAATATAAATTGTCATGTTTGTGTATGATAGCGCATTAAATGAATATTGTATTCTACCACATAAATGATAGTACTTTTATACTGATAAAGCAATTGGTGCAAAATTATTCCCTAACCATTCCAAAATCAATCAATCAATCAAGTTTTCACTTCTGCCGGCACTCCCGGAGTGCAACCCGTCTTTTTTTTTTATTATAAAGTCTACAAGCTTGAAATTTTGAAAATAGGTTTCTTTTAGGGCGTAAGTATAGGGTTAGAATTTTTTTTGATCCAAATCTACCCCGAAGGGGGAAAAATAGGGGTTTGAAGTTTGTATGCAAGTCCTGTTTTTTAATTTAGATACGAAAATCGGCAATTTGACATTTGCCTGTAGCTTACTTTCTCAAGCAGGGCATTGGCCGCACGGGTAACCTCAATCTCACGGGAAATCAGCAATTCTACGCAGACGAAGTCGCGGGCAACATCTAGTATATATATAAAAGCGAAAGATCACTTAGATACTTACATACTGACGTACTGATTAAACACGAGATCTCAAAAACTATTGTACGTATAAAGCTATAATTTAGCAAGTAGGTAGTTGATAGTTAAGAGATGTCAGCTAAGAAAGGATATTTAAAAATTCCACCCCTAAGAGGGTAAAATGGGGGTTCGAAGTTTGTATGAAAGTCCTATGTTTTTTTAATTTAGAAACACGAAAATAATCAATTTAACATTTGCCTGTAGCTTACTTTCTGAAGCCTGCTTCATTGGCTGCACGGGAAACCTCATTCTCACGGGAAATTAGCAATTCTACGCAGACGAAGTCGCGGGCAACAGCTAGTTATAGTATAAAGGATTGTGTAAATTATAAACAAGCTTGGGTTATATTATATTGTTCTAATAAGGTATAGCTCTTAAATTAATTATGTGGCATTTGTGAAAACAAAAAGAATGCCCGGCTAAGTTAATTGTGGGTCTTCTTAGAGCAGAGCACGTTTGGAACTCCAATAGCTTTAGTTTTAAGTTCACGAATGTAGTTATCACCATCAACTCACTGCTATGTAAGTTATTGACATATAAAAAGGATTATTTGAATAAAGTTTATGATTGATTGACAGTATTTAATCTTGTTGGCACTTTTGATGCGTCAAATACATGTCAGTGAGTTGATGGTGATAACTACATTCGTAAAATTAAAACTAAATGTAGCAAACTTAGTCGGGTATATCTTTTTTTTGTAAACACCGTCTCATAGTCCATTAAATTAGCTATTAAGTTTGAGCAATTCATACCCAAAATATCTGTTTTTAATATTTAAATGGAGTCTGAAAATACGTCAGTCCATGTTCGTTAGAGAAATAACTGGGGATGAACAGTAAAAATAAACCTTTTATTGTACGTTTTATATGGCTGATCTTGACTAGCTTTTTATACTTTTTATAATTTGCATCCTAGACGCCGTAAACACAGAAAATATTTTAACCCGGGAAAATAAACAATTCCCGTAGGGTTCTTAAAAGTGAAGTTAATGCGTGTTCATTTGATAGAAATATTAGTACACAGGGAGGTCCAAAAGTTCGTGGAATGGAGGGGATGGAGTGGGGATAGGTGCGCTCGCTTAGTGTCATCCTAATTAGAGACTAATCATTAGTATATAAATTGAGTTTCAGCCTTATTGCGTCATTCGTTTACGAATACTCGCCTGCTAAACAAGTAAACCCGGAAGAAAACTGAAACTATGGAGAAAATTGAACACCGTGCTGTGGTAAAATTCCTTACCAAGTAAAGAAAGAACGCTGAGACCATTTTGAATGAAATGGAAACCGTTTATGGGGAACAGTGCCCTAGTAAATCAGTGATTTACAAGTGGCATAGTCTTTTCAAACATGGTCGTGAGTCGATTGAAGACGATCCTCGCTCAGGAAGGCCAGTTGAGACCACCACATCAGACATCATCGAAAAAGTGCAAAAAAATTGTACTAGCAGATACCCGTTTGAAGAAAAAACAGTTATCTGCATTAGTTGGAGTATCAGATACTACCATTTTGCGAATCTTACATGGCCATCTGGGTATGACAAAAGTCAGTGCAAGATGGGTAACGAGAATGCTCACGCCGCTTCAGAAACGGCAACGCGTCGATGCGTCAAAGCAATTTTCGGAGTTGTGTGGAGACGACCCTGCACAGATTTTCGAGCGGATTGTTACCGGAGATGAAACATGGGTTCATCACTTTGAGCCTGAGTCCAAACAAGAGTCCATGCAATGACACAAAAAGGGGATACCACCGCCAAAGAAATTCAAAGTGTCGGAGTCGGCGGGAAAGTTGATGGCTACTGTTTTTTGGGATTGTGAAGGGATAATACTGATTGATTACAAGGAAAAGGGAAGGACCATAACTGGAGAATACTACGCAACGATACTAGAAAAATTAAAGAAGGCCATCAAGGAAAAACGTCGAGGAAAATTGACCAAAGGTGTGTTGCTCTTGCAAGACAACGCGCCGGTTCACAAGAGCAGAGTTGCAATGGCTGCTCTGCACACGCTTGGCTTCGAATCACTAGTCCACCCACCCTACAGTCCAGATCTGGCCCCATGTGATTTTTATTTGTTCCCCAATTTTAAAAAAGACTTAAGGGGAAGAAAATTTTCCGACGACAATGAGGTTAAGGAGGCTCATTTTGAGGCAAGAGATAAAAAATATTTTTACGATGGTTTAGAAAAATTTATTCATAGATCTAATAAATGTATTCAGCTTAAGGGTGATTATATTGAAAAGGAAAAATAGATTTGTTGTTTCATTTTATTTAAAACCCATTCATTCCACGAACTTTTGGACCTCCCCTCGTATGTTATATTAGAAATGCGAAAGAGTGTTTGTCGGTCTGTCTATGTTTCACGCAGCAACGGGGCACGGTAGATTACAGGTGTTTAAAATTCCTGTGGAATAGGCAACGTTTGCTATTGAAGGATTATCCCATGTCGCATTCATGTTCCCGTTCACCTTTTCGTACCCTTTCTTCTCAACTTAATTTATTTTATAGCCTCGGCGTGAAAGAGTTTTTGAAGTGAAAACTTCTTTAGCGGCGTTGAGCACTTTTTCTGTAATGGGTATAAAATCTTAAACTCGCGTCAGGACACGTGACCTGATCGAAAAAGCGTAAGACGGATGGAGAGTAGACAGCTATCCCCTCTCTACGGCGCGGCGAAAATGTATGCCTGGGCCTACTGTTTCGTTTAGGCAGCGCAGGGCGCTTGCGCGAATGTTCGTGTATGTTACACGAACATTCGCGTTATGAAAAAGTCGTTGAAATTATGGATGAAAGTTGATTTTTCGGAGAGATAAACTTTTTAATGTAAAATAATTGTAATAGTTTTAAAGTGTTAAATTTTTAATGTAATATAAATTGTCATGTTTGTGTACGATAGCGCAATAAATGAATATTGTATTCTACCACATAAATGATAGTACTTTTATACTGATAAAGCAATTGGTGCAAAATTATTCCCTAACCATTCCAAAATATCAAACATGCTCAACGTTAATAATCAAGTTTTCACTTCTGCTGGCACTCCCGGAGTGCAACCCGTCTTTTATTTTTTATACACCACAAGTCAGCCCTTGATGGCATCTCACCTGATGGTAAGTGATGATGCGGTCTGAGATGGTAGCGGGCTAACCTGTTAGGGGGGGGGGGGGGGGGGGAGGATGGTGAACCCATACTCCTAATTGGTTTCTACACGACATCGTGCCGGAACGCTAAATCGCTTGGCAACACGTCTTTGTCGTAAGGGTGTTAATTATCCACAACACAGACAGCCTATCGAACCTAGGACTTCCAACTTTATAATGCGACAGTGCACGCGTTACGCCACGGAGATAGTCAAAAAACAAACATACAAACTTACAAACATTGCCTTAATATTAGTGTGATGACGTATACAAACTACTAGGATAACATATATACCGAGGAGATGTTTCGATGAACTAACCCCGCGAGCTGCACAGTATCCAACACGTCTTTGTCGTTAGCCACGGCCGAAGCCTCCCCATCAACCAGACTCGAGCCGGGAATCGAACCCAGGACTTCCAACTTTATAATGCGACAGCGCACGCGTTATACCACGGAGGTAGTCAAAAAACAAACATACAAACTTACAAACTTTGTAATATTAGTGTGATGACGTATACAAACTACTAGGATAACATATATACCGAGGAGATGTTTCGATGAACTAACCCCGCGAGCTGCACAGAATCCAATCTACGCTAACAACGATTCTATCGACGCAATATTGCATCCATCAAGCGCCTAAGCCGGGTTAGATTAATGAAACGATGACTATGTAGACCGTATGCTTCAATATGCTACCCTTATAAAGTATTAAAAATGAGAAGGTTTGTTTGTCGGTTCGTCCTTATTTCACGCAGCAACAGGTGATATTTTACTTGGCTTTTTGTCTGACTACATACAAAGTATTATAAAAACAAAAGTGGAGACATAGTATACTATTAATTTGTAAAAAATGCACACTGTCTTGTCGTAAGCCTGCCAACCCGCATTGGAGATGTATGGCGGGTCAGAGCTCTAATCTCCCTGTATCCCATTACATAGGTGGCCTATGATATCAAACAATTGATGAAGAAGCTGTGATAATGATGATGATGCGAGAAAACCAATTAATATCATTAGTCACATATAAAGTACCAGGACAACAGATGTACGGAGAAGATCTTTTAAACGGAACGTAGAAGCATACGTCATACATACTAAATAAATATTTTAAACTAGAAAGCGCTTTTGATAGTTTGTCTCTTTCACGCAGCAACGGAGCACCGGTTAGTGTGGTTTTTTAAGTCCAATTAATTAATATCATATGTCCCAAACAAAGTACCAGGACAACAGATGTACGCAGAAGATCTTTTAAATGGATCGTGAAAGCATACGTCATAAATACTAAATTAATATTTTAAACTCGATTTACAGGATTGTTAAAGCACTCACTTGCTTTTGATAATGTCTTTTTCACGCAGCAACGGATCACCGGTTAACGTGGTATTTTATGTTCAATAATTCTCCTTAAAATGTTTATATAGATAAAATACCAGGATAACATATTCACTGAGGAGATTTTTTTTCGATAAATAACACCAGAATCCAATCTACGCTAACAAATACTCGGTCGAAGTGCAATATTGCATCAAGGACATAAGCCGCGCTAAATTAATTCAATATGTTCCCCTTCTAAAATATTAATATAGGAACGTGGTCAGTTTGCCCTTATTTCACGCAGCAACAGGTGATACTTTAATTTAGTGCTACCAAAAAAAATAATGTCTTGTAAAAAATAATGTCAAAATAATCTATGTTGAGTATAGAATGTATAAAGGAGCAATGTTTCATCCATGGAGAACTAATAATAAACTGGATTAATAAATCTAAATTGGTTTGATATTATTTCACGCAGCAACGGTGTTGATGAGATTTATTTTAAGTGCTCCTAAACATGCATCATCTACACAAAGTACCAGGACAACATAAACACGGAGATGTTTTAGAGAAATGGACCCCGTGGTCTCTTTAAAACAGTTTAATTTGGATTATAATAGTAGTATAAATTATATGGTAGTATTTGTTGGTTTCACGCAGCAACGGAGCATAAGTCATTTTTTTGTTCATCCACTACAAGTTAGCCCATGATCATCACCTGATGGTAAGTGATGATGCAGTCTAAGATGGTATCAGGCTAAGCTGTTAGGGGTATGGTAAACCCATACTCCTAATTAGTTTCTACGCGACACCGTGGAACGCTAAATCGCTTTGCGACTTTGTCGGTAGGGTGGTAACTAGCCATGGCCGAAGCCTCTCACCAGACCAGACTCGAGCCAGGATCGAACCCAGTACTCCCTCCAACTTTATAATGTTTATTTACTTTTAAAATATATCAGGTGACATAGATAATGTACCAGGATAACATATTCACAGAGGAGATATGGTCAGTCATATACCTTACCGGGTATATGATTCTGGCCAACTTTAAAAGTTCGCCAAACAAAGTACCCCCTGGCACTGTTCCCTCTTTTACTTAGAAGATTTCTATCTGTTTTTCTATGTATTTATTTAAGCACTTTCAGCATTACCTATTTTTTATATTTTCTCATCACATTTTGCGTCAAATTATGCATATAATTTAATTAAAAAATGGAAAAAAACCACTGAACTCCTAATTAAAATTCCACCCCTTATCGGTGCGTAGTCGGCTAGCTAGCCCCGTGTAATACATCAACGTCGGTTTATCTTAACCGGCGATCGTGGTTTCGAGTTCAACTTGTTAAAATTACCGCATTGTTTAACCTTTCATTTGAAACGTCCGTCCGTTCCGTCCATTGCAAACGACGCCATTTATAAGCCCTTATTATGTTGCTCCTAGATAGTTTTGGAACGAATTTCCTTATCGCGCGTTGTGAAAGGGGGCTAGACGTAAAAAATTCTTACGAAAAGTTGTCACGACACTTTTTGTTATTGTAAGCTGTGTGGCGTCGCATGTTTCTCTGTCTGTCTCTCTCTCTCTCTTAGAAGCAAGCCAGATATTTTCATTTCTATTTCGCATTGAACAGTGTGGTGTCGCGACGATTATTTTTGTTGAGTGTATACAGATTTTTTGTAAATAATAAATAATATAAAATAATAATAATATGAATAATGAATCCTGACAGTGTTTTTGCACAAGTTCCGGATATTGCTGATGGAGTACAAAACTGAGCCTACTGATTAAGTTTATATAACATTATATTTGTTAATAATAAAAAAAATATTATTATAACTTAAATAAAATAAAATTTTATTACAATTCCTTCACTAATTAATCGAAAGGAACTTCGTTCCATCCGGGTGTCACTTGACACCTCTCAAGTTTTTATTTACCTATATTTCTTTCTAGATATTTCTCTTTAGAGTTTAGTCCCTAGTAATCGATTTTCATATAAGACCCCGGTATGAAAAAAATATGAGCAGTAAAATCTAATGAATTTTGAAGTCATTTACATGCGCGGGTGTTGTGTCATGATCATAATCAACCCATGGCCGGTTCACTACAGAGCGCGGGTTTCCTCTCAATATGAGAAGGGTTTGGCCATAGTCCACCACGCTGGCCGTGTGCGGATTGGCAGACTTCACACGCCTTTGAGAACATTACGGAGAACTCTCTGGCGTGCAGGTTTCCTCACGATGTTTTCCTTCACCGCTAGTTATATTTTAATTGCTTAAAATCATTTTTATATATAACACGAACTCTTTTACTTCTTGACAAGCAAGCTAAATAAATTGCTTAAAAACGCACCTAACTCTGAAAAGTTGTAAGTGCGTACCCGGGTTCGAACCGCCGACCTCTGATTAGGAGGCAGACGTCCTAACCACTAGGCTATCACCGCTTCAGAGTGTTGTGTACATGTATAATATGCCAAAACTATTTTTGTGAAATGTTTGACGTGTAATACTTTTTTCTCTCTTTTTACGGCTTTACACAGATTAGCCAATGTCAAGTTTATAGCAATGGAGAATAGAAGTTAGCGAAAAATGGCGGGAAACTTCGCACTCGGCAGACGCGGCGCCCTCAAACCTTTCCCAAATCAATACCTGTTAACCATTCAGAAAACTAGCCACAACACAAACGACACCAAAACTATAATGTCCACGGCACAACCAACACCAGTCCTTTTCAAAATTAGCCAACAAACATTAATTCAAGAAAAGCGTGAAAAACCGCGCCCGCCATAGACGAAGTCTACCATCGGTTTAATACTTTATCGAATACCCATAATAAATGTAAATAGAATAAAAAAATATATATTATTTAGTGTAAAAACTCAGATGAATTATCCAGTTAAATTGAAACCTTTCTTAAAATAATCTTTCTAAAAATATCACTAAACTTATGACACTGTCCTCGTGGCGTCCATTTTTATTGCTATTTGGTGTGGACCAATCAGTGGCCACGGTTTTGGCGGGAACCAATAGCGTGGCGGCACGATATGATGACAACCAACTTACATTCATAATAATATTCTAGTTAAGTTTTATACTCTTTTGTATAGTAATTAACATTTTGACCCTTACAGACAACTTGTAAAATATGTCTTAATTAATAAATAAATCATAATACAACATGGTACCACTGTGAGCGAGCCCGAATTCTCAAATACCTAGCTATATCAAATCAAATCTAAAATATCTTTATACATATAAACCTATTACAGGCATCTATGAATCGTTCATATACCTATATCACATTTTTCATTATTTTAATTTAAGGAAATTGTATTTTATTTTATAATAAATTACCTATTGATATCTCGGAGATGTTTATCAATAAGTTCAAAGTTTTTATAAAACGATAGCTTGTAGAAAAATCATATTACGATATTGAGGATTATATAAACGATAAAAAAGCTTGGGTGTGAATTGAATCACTTTTGCTGATGGTGATAATTACACTTGCCAACTTAAAAAACTAAAGCTAAGAGGGATCAAACCAAGCCCAGGTGTAAGAAGAAACCCACAAAACTTAGCCGGGTTTTTTTTTTGGTATCACCATCTCACATAATTAATAATAAATTATGGTACCTATGGAGATAGAGCAATTCACACCCAAGCTTTTTTATCGTTTATATAATCCTTAATATCGTAATATGATTAACTATAAGCTTACGTTTTTGTTTCATAATACGTTAGAACTTATTGATAGAAATCTTTTGCTATGAAATAAAATATCTCAAAACGTAATCCAAATTAATCCAATTGCAAAGCATGATCGACGAGGATCAAAAATTATCTCCACTTTTCACTTAAACGTACCCCTCGGTTAGCGACCGAATGTCTGACGTTTGACGTAACGACACCGGCACGGGCACGCGACCAACACGTGGCAAACGCGTGACAGACACGTGGCGGACCCGTGCATCACGGGGTGGTACTTACGAGGATACTAGGAGACACTCGCTTATTGGTTTTAGATTTTTTTTATCTGCAAAGCGAAGTGAAAGTCAATAACAAATGTAACATATAAACCATGGAAAGAAATATTATTAAAATTAGCTTTATTCATTATAACATGGAAGCTGTGATAGCCTAGTGGTTAGGACGTCCGCCTCCTAATCAGAGGATGTGAGTTCGAACCCGGGCACACCCGTCTTTTCGGAGTTATCGATTAGATATTGACGACCTAAATCTTACCAATTAATCATAATAATTATTATGATTAATTGGTAAATTATTATACATCAAACATTTTACATACAACTTAAAATAAAACTTAGATTAACCTAAAACTAAAAATCTTAAAAAATAAATAAATATTTAACATCATTACAACAATTTCGGAATTATGTGCATTAAAATATCTCTCGCTTTAACGGTGAACGAAAACATCGTGAGGAAACCTGCGCGCCTGAGAGTTCTCCGTAATGTTCTCAAAGGCGTGTGAAGTCTGCCAATCCGCACATGGCCAGCGTGGTGGACTATAGCCAAACCCTTCTCATGTTGAGAGGAGACCCGCGCTCTGTAGTGAGCCGGTAATGGGTTGATCATGATGAATATGCCCTTGGAAGCCAAGACTATGGAAGCTAACCGAATAAGTAGGAATAGTAAATTAACAATAATGGATGCCAATTTTTTCCCCATACAAAACCCATGAGAATCATAAACCATGATATATCTGCGTAATTTATGTGTGACGCGTGTCGTAGGGTCCGGGGACAACCGGAAGTGATGTTATGGGGTGCTGTGACCCCATACCAATCATTACCAACTATTTGATATTAATATGATGAAATGTACAGTGCAAATACTAAACTTGGTAAAGGAAATACTTTCTCTCTCTCTCTATATATATATATATATACTAGCTATCCCTTGAGATTGAGGTTACCCGTGCGGCCAATGCCCTGCTTCAGAAAGTAAACTACAGGCAAATGTCAAATTGCGTTTGTCAATTTTCGTGTTTCTAAATTTAAAACATAGGACTTTCATACAAATTTCAAACCCCTCTTAGGTAGATTTGGATGATAAAAAATTCTAACCTTATACTTACACCCTAAAAGAAACCTATTTTCAAAATTTCAAGCTTGTAGACTTCATAATAAAAAAAGCAAAAACTATCATCCTTTTTTTTACCACCCTTAACAGGTAATATTTAAAAAAAAAATTGATGTACATGTTTTTTATTTATTACTAGTTGACCCGGCAAACGTTGTTTTGCCATAAATTATTTCTAATTTTAGTCGAATTAGAGTGAAAAACATTCACAATAAAGACGAAAATTGTTCAGTTTTCGACCGGAGAGGAAAAATGATTAAATTACTAAAATGGCTATTAAAAACTAAGGGTTGGTCGTAAAAGGGTGAAAATTGAGAATTGTATGTATTTTTGTATCATAAAAAAATTGAAATTAAAAATTTTGTCTAAAAAATAAAAAATAAAATTCGGGATGGACTACCCCTAACATTTAGGGGGATGAAAAATAGATGTTGGCCGATTCTCATAGATACCGGATAAGCACAAAAAATTTCATCAAAATCGGTCAAGCCGTTTCTTCAAGCCGAGAATTTTATATATTAAGATTATTAATCTTAATGCTAGTTTTTGGGTCTCTAACTCTAAAACAAAGGATTTTAATACAAACTTCCATCCCCTATTTTACCCCCTAAGGGGTGGAATTGCCAAATATCCTTTCTTAGCTGACATCTCTTAACTATCAACTACCTACTTGCTAAATTATAGCTTTATACGTACAATAGTTTTTGAGATCTCGTGTTTAATCAGTATGTAAGTAAGTAAGTGACCTTTCGCTTTTATATATATAGATACCTGGCTAATAAATAGCTGAAATAGAAAATAGATTATGGGACATATATAAATTTGCATTTTTTGTTTTTTTGAAGTGAAAACTTCTTTAGCGGCGTTGAGCACTTTTTCTGTAATGGGTATAAAATCTTAAACTCGCCTATGGACACGTGACCTGATCGAAAAAGCGTAAGACGGATGGAGAGTAGACAGCTATCCCCTCTCTACGGCGCGGCGAAAATGTATGCCTGGGCCTACTGTTTCGTTTAGGCAGCGCAGGAATGTTCGTGTATGTTACAGCGTGCCACGCGCATCCATGGATGGTGACAGCTGATGGCTCGACCGTCTGTGTAGTGATCACATTGTTGTGTATTCGTAAAATTCGTGAATGTAAAGTGCTTAAAATATGGAAATTGATATAGATAAACTTTTTAATATAAAATAATTGTAATAGTTTTAAAGTGTTAAATTTTTAATGTAATATAAATTGTCATGTTTGTGTACGATAGCGCAATAAATGAATATTGTATTCTACCACATAAATGATAGTACTTTTATACTGATAAAGCAATTGGTGCAAAATTATTCCCTAACCATTCCAAAATATAAAACATGCTCAACGTTAATAATCAAGTTTTCACTTCTGCCGGCACTCCCGGAGTGCAACCCGTCTTTTTTTAATGTATATTTACTAGCTGACCCGGCAAACGTTGTTTTGCCATATAAATTATTTCTAGGGAATTTATATTGTATAAAAAAAATAACTAGCTTATTGTGTGTTATTGTTTTTAGCAGTATTTGTTTTTAAACTTCCTAGCTTTCTATCGTACAGCATCATGATCAACCCATTACCAGCTCACTACAGAGCACGGGTCTCCTCTGTCTGCGGATTGGCAGACTTCACACGCCTTCGAGAACATTACGGAGAACTCTCAGGCGTGCAGGTTTCCTCGCGATGTTTTCCTTCACCGTTGAAGCAAGTTATATTTTTAATTTTTTTTTAAAACGCACATAACTCCGAAAAGTTAGAGGTGCGTGCCGGGATTCGAACCGCCGGCCTCTGATTAGGAGGCTGACGCCCTAACCACTAGGCTATCATCGCTTCCATGTCATACATGATCTTTTAATCCCCTCCCGTGACCTGAAATAATCGCTGGCTATACTTTAAGGGGGTATATAGAGGATGGAATAAAGAGCTTGCACGGCATATTCGGAGAGGGGGGGGGGGGGGGCTTTTTTCGCGGGAACCAGCGTTTAATTTATTTCCCATGGCGTTTTTGATCGTCAAAGGATTATATTAACAAATCCCTCGGGGGGTCGGTGTGGAGAGGGTCTAATTTTAAATTTGTTTATCTTTTTGCGGCGGGCAGAGAGATATTCGTTAAAAATAATATGTTAAATGTGAGAGTTTTTTTTTTTAAAGAAAATTGCGGTAGTTTTTAATTTGTATAAATTGTTGTGTGAGAGGTAGTTTATTAGAAGAACTGGTATAGTATACCTCGGACACCAGAGATATTTGTTTTAATAAGTTTTCTGTATGTGGCTAAAATTCTACCCGAAATACTTGACATTGTATCATTATTTCTTTCGCCTATGTGTCTATGCAAATAACACGTTAAATTTGCTTGAGTACTCAGTGAAATTGCGTATTAGTAAAGTAATATGTGTAAAGTAATAGTGCGTTTAAAAAAAAAATCTATCACTTGCTTCAACAGTTAAGGAAAACATCGCGAGGAAACCTGGACGCCTGAGAGTGCTCCGTAATTTTCCCTAGGCCTGTGAAGTCTGCCAATCCGCACACGACCAGCGCGGTGAACTATGGCCGAACCCTTCTCATAATGAGAGGAGATCCGTGCTCTGTAGTGAGACGGTAATGGGTAGTGGTGTAGTGGGACCATGATGATGATGATGAAAGTAATATCTATCAATTGTGTGTGTATTCATACTTTAAGCAGAAACTACCAAATTAATGGCCGACAAACTTAGTATTTATATCCTCTTTGCTTGGGAATGTGCTATACTTGTAAGGGCTCTAGATTCCTGTGCATTTCGAAAATATTATTGTAAAACTTACTAATTAATCAATTTTAATTAGAAGATTATTTAATAATTATAATAAATAACGTCCATTGCGAAAGATTTAGTGCATCTTTTATTTTTATTTATATGTGTCTTTTTTTTTAATTAATTTCTCCAACGGGAATGTAGTGTTTCAACCCGTAATTTAAATAAAAAACTTCGTGATTGGAAGACAAACAAACACACTTTCACACACACTAACTCAACGCAGACGAAATCGCGGGCATCAGCTCTTTTTTGTGTCCACTACAAGTTAGCCCTTGACGGCAATCTCACCTGATGGTAAGTGATGATGCAGTCTAAGACGGTAGCGGGCTAACCTGTTAGGGGTATGGTAAACCAATACTCCTATTTGGTTTCTACGCGACATCGTGAACGCTAAATCGCTTGGCGACACGTCTTTATCGGTAGGATGGTAACTAGCTACGGCCGAAGCCTCCCACCAGACAAGATTCGAGCCGGGAATCGAACCCAGGACCTCCAACTTTATAAAGCCAAGCCTTTACGCTGCGCTATAGAGTATACCAGGACAACATATGATTGTAAGAGGTGTGACGGTATCTACCGATTTAATTTATTTCCCATGGCAATGGCAGGCATTAAGATCGTCAAAGGATTATATTAGCTAATCCCTCTCGGGTATAAAGAGGGTCAAATTTTTAATTTGTTTTTCCTTGTGCGTTTGTAAAGGAGATCGTATATCGTGTTAATAGAAAAAAATTGCACACAAATAAAAACCTAGTGATGGCGACAGGTCTCCTTATCCATAGGAGAGACTTTTAGAGATTAAACCTACAACTCTCTTCCAATGCTTCATCATCATCATCATGATCAACCCATTACCGGCTAACTACACAGCACGGGTCTCCTCTCAATATGAGAAGGGTTCGGCCATAGTCCACCACACTGGCCGTGTGCGGATTGGCAGACTTCACACGCCTTTGAGAACATTACGGAGAACTCTCAGGCGTGCAGGTTTCCTCACGATGTTTTCCTTCACCGTTGATGCAAGTGATATTTTATTTGCTTAATAACGCACCTAAATAGTGTATATATTTTTATTCTAAATACATCAAACATATTATGAAAATCGGTTTATTTACTTATTATTTATTTAGCCTTGGTTTATTTATAATAATTAAACATATATCTACATCTGTATGTATATATATATATATATATATATACTACTCAATCCCGACTGGTTTAAGAAAACGTGACAAGCTAGAAAACCAATACCGCACTAATACGAAGTCAGTCGGTCGGAAATCCATTTTGTCTCGATAATGAACTGCGCCACTTAGCAAATCGATTTTTTTCACGCTGTTTTCAACACGCCCCTTGTAGTTTAGACCACGGGGGATCTAGGCGAGTAGCGTCAGCGCAAACACCTATACCAATTACTAAAAAATAAATAAAAAACAGAATAATACTTTACCAATTAATCATAATAAAGAAATACTTACGAATATTTAAAAACAGCAACAAAAATAACCCGTCTAAGTTTGCTGTGTTTTTTTTTACGGACTGTCTATTAGCTGTAGTAACCCTATTGGTTGTCACAGCGTAACCGGGCTGTTTGGCGAGCTTCGGAAAGAAGAAATTTTGAGCCCTAGAGCTCGAAGAAACTAAAGCCGCCTCCTGTGAGGCCGAACCTCGGCTTAGGCGACGTTTGGGATAACGGGGGGGTCGGACGGTGAGTGGTCCGTACGTCTCCGAGGCCGTGGATGGAGCCCACGTCCGGATGACGTAAGATAGCGAGGACCTCGTCTTCGCCGTGAAGACGATGTGTAGCGTATGATTGTGTGGTAGGTGGTACGAGTGTGTTGTCAGTAGTCATCTGATCGTCAGGGTCGTGAAGGATGTGTTTAGGTCTCCTCTTTCGGAGAGGAGCGCTTAGGTCGGGGGAGTAGTTTGCTGTGGGCTTCTTATTAGACCCGTGAGAGATCAGAACCCTCCAAGCTTTAGTTTTAAGTTGGCGAGCGTAGTTATCACCATCACTTCACGAATTAAAATAATGTAAAATGTGTTATATATAAACGTTTTATAGATGACTGTTATAGGTTTATATGAATGAAGCTATTTTGATTTTATTTGATTTTTAGCGTTAAGGTTAGATTTCAAATCATTTTCATTTAACTTTTAAGAATGTTTATTTTGTTTCAGTTTTATAATTAAGTAAATATAATTTAAAAAATTGTGATTTTACAATAAACAAATAATTAGTAACATGGATTACATCTCCTTTTTCCCCACGTTATGTGAGATGAGGGCAAGAAAAAGGAGATGTCGGCACATAAAACTGCTACTTCTTCACGATTTAAATTATTAAGCATATATCTATACAAATAAATAAAATTGGAGTGTCTGTTTGTAATATTGAAATAACCGTTTTTTACTACATGCATATGAATATGTATACGGTACATACACCAAAATAACATTTTTTTCAATTTTTGTCTGTCTGTCTGTTTGTTCCGGCTACTCTCTAAAATGGTGGGACCAATTTTTACGGGAATTTTATTGGCAGGTAGCTGATGTAATAAGGAGTAACTTAGGCTACTTTTATTTTAGAAAAAGTCTTTCATTTTAGAAAAATAAAGTAATATTGCAATGTCCAAGTACTGTCCAGTACCGCGCGCAGCTCACGCGCTTGCCACCGCCTGTGCCATCACGTCTCGGGCGCCTCCCACAACTTCTCCCACCAACGAATCAATATCCGATTTCACTCGATACTTTAATGGTTATCCTGTAATTATTTCAGGTAATTCGGGTTAGTAATCTATTGATTCGTGATTGAAAGACAAACAAACACACTAAGTCAACGCAGACGAAGTCGCGTGCGTCAGCTAGTTATATTATATGTATGAACGATTCATAGATGCATGTAATATGTTTACATGAATATAGCTACTTGGATTTGATTTAAATGAAAGCTCTTTTATACTAATATCATAAAGAGATGATATTGGTTAGTTTATTCGTTATCGATAAACTTTGAAACTATTTCAAAGAATTTGATGACATTACAACGGTGAAGGAAAACATCGCGAGGAAACCTGCACGCCTGAGAGTTCTCCGAAACGTTCTCAAAGGCGTGTGAAGTCTGCTAATCCGCACATGGTCAGCGTGGTGGACTATGGCCGAACCCTTCTCATATTGAGAGGAGACCCGCGCTCTGCAGTGAGCCGGCAATGGGTTGATCATGTTGATGATTATGATGATGTTTAATTGTAATAATTACGTTGGGTTTTCTTTTAATTAGTTATTCAAATTGTGATGGCACGTCTTTATACGAACGCCTCAATCATGTTTTTTGCTATCGTTACCCAATTACAAGCGACGTGTCTAATACTAGGGGGGATTTCAAATAGGATTATAATATCACGGCAGGTCAATTGTGTGTGTACGTACCTACTTTGCTTTGAATAAAACCCTGTGTAATACCTACTGTTTGTTGTAGATAACTTCGTTATATTTTTTAACGGTTATTCAAAAACACGTGGAAAAATCATATTTGGTATAAGAGTGAGTGATTATAGTATCAAATTCAAATTCAAATAATCTTTATTCAAATAGTCCTTTAAAAGGCACTTTTGACGCGTCAATAATTTACATAGCAGTGATTTGGTGGTGATAACTACATTCGTGAACTTAAAACTAAAGCTATGAGGGTTCCAAACGCGCCCCGGTCTAAGAAGAAGCCCACAACAAACTTAGCCGGGTTTTTTTTGTTATCACCATCTCACAAAATCAATTATAAATTATAGTACCTATGGAGATACAAATTCAAATTCAATTTCAAATTCAAATAATCTTAATTCAAATAGTCCTTTAACAGGCACTTTTGACGCGCCAATAATTTACATACCAGTGATTTGATGGTGATAACTACATTCGGGAACTTGAAACTAAAGCTATGAGGGTTCCAAACGCGCCCCGGTCTAAGAAGAAGCCCACAACGAACTAAGCCGGGTAAATTTTCTTTTTGTTATCACCATCTCACATGCCACTTAAAATTATATTAAGAGCTATCTTATTAGAGCAATATTTCACACCCAAGCTTTTTTTTTATTTATATAATATCGTAATATGATTTTTCTATAAGCTTTCGTTTTATAAAAACTGAACTTATTGATAGACATCTCTAAGATATCAATAGGTAATTTATTATAAAATAAAATACAATTTCCTTTGAATGAGTTACTAATTTTGTACAGCAATTCACAGCCAAGCTTTTTTATCGTATATATAATCCTTAATATCGTAATATGATCGTATGTACATATTATATATGAAAAGAAAAACAAATGTCGGTCCTTCTCCCCCGTAACCAAAACACACATGACGAAGTAGTTGGTAAAAAAACCTTGTAGGTACTTAATGAGATCAAGGGGTAGTGTAGGGGTGAAATCATTTACATTGGGGCAAAACCACCCCTTACCAATGCACCAGCGGAAGTGGGGTGTTTTCCCTTTTTGAAGTGAAAACTTCTTTAGCGGCGTTGAGCACTTTTTCTGTAATGGGTATAAAATCTTAAACTCGCGTCAGGACACGTGACCTGATCGAAAAAGCGTAAGACGGATGGAGAGTAGACAGCTATCCCCTCTCTACGGCGCGGCGAAAATGTATGCCTGGGCCTACTGTTTCGTTTAGGCAGCGCAGGGCGCTTGCGCGAATGTTCGTGTATGTTACAGCGTGCCACGCGCATCCATGGATGGTGACAGAAATAATTGTAATAGTTTTAAAGTGTTAAATTTTTAATGTAATATAAATTGTCATGTTTGTGTACGATAGCGCAATAAATGAATATTGTATTCTTCCACATAAATGATAGTACTTTTATACTGATAAAGCAATTGGTGCAAAATTATTCCCTAACCATTCCAAAATATCAAACATGCTCAACGTTAATAATCAAGTTTTCACTTCTGCCGGCACTCCCGGAGTGCAACCCGTCTTTTTTTTACATTTGCTTTTAAAACACGGTACGTTTTACTTTACGGAGATACATTGAACGAGAGTTGAATTGGCTATAATCAATGAAAACTAGACTACTAAATTAGGAAGCCGTGATATCCTAGTGGTTAGGGCGTCAGCCTCCTGATCAGAGGTTGGCGGTTCGAACCCGGGCACGCACCTCTAACTTTTCTGAGTTATGTGCGTTTTTTTTAAAATTAAAAATATCATTTGCTTCAACGGTGAAGGAAAACATCGTGAGGAAACCTGCACGCCCGAGAGTTCTCCGTAATGTTCTCAAAGGCGTGTGAAGTCTGCCAATCCGCACATGGCCAGCGTGGTGGACTATGGCCAAACCCTTCTCATATTGAGAGGAGACCCGTTCTCTGTAGTGAGCCGAGAATGGGTTGATCATGATGATGATGATGAATGAAAACTAGACAAAACTGTCTAAAGTGAGAAGTTTTAAAGAGAAATGTTTAAAAATTTTCTTCGTAATGATTATTAGGAATGAAATACTAATGAAAATTTTTTTCGGACTTTCTATTAGCTGTGCTAACCCTATTGGTTACCACAGCGTAACCGCGCGTTTTGGCGCGCTTCGGAAAGAAGCTCTGTCAGAAGTAAATTGAGCCTCAGAGCTCGAAAAAAGCCGAACCTCGGCGACGTTTGGAATAACGGGGGGGTCGGACGGTGAGTGGTCCGTACGTCTCCGAGGCCGTGGATGGAGCCCACGTCCGGATGACGTAAGATAGCGGGGAGCTCGTATTCGCCGTGAAGACGGTGTGTAGCGTATGATTGTGTGGTAGGTGGTGCGAGTGTGTTGTCAGTAGTCATCTGATCGTCAGGGTCGTGAAGGATGTGTTTAAGTCTCCTCTTTCGGAGAGGAGCGCTTAGGTCGAGGGTTATTAAAAAGTTATCATCATCACGATAAACCCATTCTCGGGTCACTAAAGAGCACCGGGTCTCCTCTCAATATGAGAAGGGTTTGGCCATAGTCAACCACGCTGGCCATGTTTTTTTTTATACTCTACAAGTTAGCCCTTGTCGGCTATCTCACCTGGTGATAAGTGATGATACCTGTTATGGTAAACCCACACTCCTAATTGGTTTCTACGCGACATCGTGTAACGCTAAATCGCTTGGCGACACGTCTTTGTCGGTAGGGTTAACTTGGGGTTAACTAGCCACGACCGAAGCCTCCCACCAAACCAGACTCGAGCCGGGAATCGAACCCAGGACCTCCAACTTTATAATGAACAGCGCATGCACTGCGCCACGGAGGTCGTCAAAAATCGTCGTGCACTACACCCCTCACCGACGCCATTCCTCCAGCCGTTCCTGTCTTCCGCAAGCTTCTCCCAATCCTTGCGTTTAATGTCTTTATAGAACAGAAGTGTACCACAAAAGTAATTTGTTCTCGTTCACAGATGAATCACTCGGCGACGCCACTCGACCGTCTGTTCCCTGCGCTACAATATTATTGACTTATCTACCCTCGACAAAAAGAAGAGGGTGTAAAAATGCGATTACTTTTTTACCCCCCCCCCCCCCCCCCCTCCCTAAAGAGGGGTGTTACTAGTTTGAAACGCTGTGTACCGTAACTCTGAAGTGAACTGATTTGGACGCTGTTTTTTCTTTTGGTGATGATTTTTAGACGTGTTTTATCAAAAACTGAGTGTATATTTAAAAGCTGTAAAAACTAAATTTAACCATCATCATGATCAACCCATTGCCTATTTGGCAATTTGCAAAAAAGTGCAGTTTTTGTACAAACATAGTTTTAATTTTGGCTTGCTGGCACACATAAAACACACACACGCACACGCGCACACACACACACAACTATTAATGTGTAATCTAATAAGCATACATATTTTTAATTTTGAGCTCCAAGGAAATCCCCGGGGGTGGGCGTTAATGTCTGTGACACAGTTTTTTCAACTAATACAGATGTTATCGTTCATTAAATTTAAGATTCCTCTGTAAATTTGATAAACAATAAAGATTTTTTTCATTTCATTTTCATTTTTCATTGCCGGCTCACTACAGAGCACGGGTCTCCTCTCAATATGAGAAGGGTTCGGCCATAGTCCACCACGCTGGCCATGTGCGGATTGGCAGACTTCACACGCATTTGAGAACATTACGGAGAACTCTCAGGCGTGCAGGTTTCCTCGCGATGTTTTCTTTCACCGATGAATCAAGTGATGTTGCAATGTTTAAATTGGTTGGCACATAACTCCGAAAAATTAGAAGTGCCCGGTTTCTAACCCCCGACCTCTCATTAGGAGGCGGACGTCCTAACCACTAGGCTATCACAGCTTCGGGACCTGATATATTATATTTATTGTACAACAATGCATCTGTAGCATTTTCTGGATTCTTGGTTTTTTTAATTGTTCTTTGGTTTTATTACGTAATCATTCTCTGAGGTGTACAATAAAAAATGAAATTATATCTTCATACCTTATTAAACCTACACTTGGAGGAATTATCAAATTAATAAATTTTTGAAGTGAAAACTTCTTTAGCGGCGTTGAGCACTTTTTCTGTAATGGGTATAAAATCTTAAACTCGCGTCAGGACACGTGACCTGATCGAAAAAGCGTAAGACGGATGGAGAGTAGACAGCTATCCCCTCTCTACGGCGCGGCGAAAATGTATGCCTGGGCCTACTGTTTCGTTTAGGCAGCGCAGCAATGTTCGTGTATGTTACAGCGTGCCACGCGCATCCATGGATGGTGACAGCTGATGGCTCGACCGTCTGTATAGTGATCACATTGTTGTGTATTCGTAAAATTCGTGAATGTAAAGTGCTTAAAATATGGAAATTGATATAGATAAACTTTTTAATGTAAAATAATTGTAATAGTTTTAAAGTGTTAAATTTTTAATGTAATATAAATTGTCATGTTTGTGTACGATAGCGCAATAAATGAATATTGTATTCTACCACATAAATGATAGTACTTTTATACTGATAAAGCAATTGGTGCAAAATTATTCCCTAACCATTCCAAAATATCAAACATGCTCAACGTTAATAATCAAGTTTTCACTTCTGCCGGCACTCCCGGAGTGCAACCCGTCTTTTTTTTTTTTAACGGAGTTCCTTATCGCGCGTTGTGAAATGGGGCTAGACGGAAAAAATTCTTACGAAAAGTTGTCACGACACTTTTTGTTATTGTAAGCTGTGCGGCGTCGCATGTTTCTCTGTCTGTCTCTCTCTCTCTTATAGAAAGCAAGCCAGATATTTTCATTTCTATTTCGCATTGAACAGTGTGGTGTCGCCACGATTATTTTTGTTGAGTGTATACAGGTTTTTTTGTAAATAATAAAAAATAATAATTATTATTATATATGAATACTGGCAGTGTTTCTGCACAAGTTCCGGATATTGCTGATGGAGTACAAAATTGAGCCTACTGATTAAGTTTATATAACATTATGTTTGTTAATAATAAAAAAAATATTATTATAACTTAAATAAAATAAAATTTTATTACAATTCCTTCACTAATTAATCGAAAGGAACTTCGTTCCATCCGGGTGTCCCTTGACACCTCTCAAGTTTTTTATTTGTACATCGCAACAATTAAAAATAGAAATAATAAGAAAATGATAAATTAATATTTGTATTTATAAATTTACTAGCTGTCGCCCGCGACTTCGCCCGCGTGGCATTAGTTTTTAAAATTCTGTCAGAATAAGTTGTAAAAATGCCAACGGGAACTCTCCTATGTCACTCTCCAGGTCCTCCACGATAATTTCAAAAATCACGTCGATCCATTGCTCTGTTGCGACGTGATTGAAGGACAAACCAACATACCAACTCACATTCGCATTTATAACATTACTATGATTTTGTCTGGATAGTAAGGAGTACAAAGTATTCCAATGGATTCAAAGAAGTAAAACTTTATAAGATTTTCAACCAACATGAACCCCGGTATTAACCTCTTTGCGGCGGTTTTTCACAAATTATTAGCGGATGTCAACGCCTAAGCAGGGCCTAACTTCCAAATTCCTTCTCATTCTTTATGTTTCCACTTTCTATGTGTGATTTTACAAAAGAGCTTATACCTACCAACTTACATGTAACCTTCCAACCCCTCCCCCCTTTTGGGATGGATTTTTGTAATATGGCGTATATACAGGTTTTTATTATTTAAATCAAATAACCTAAATGCCAATTTTCATGTCCATAACCTCGAAAACTTAATCTAATCCTGATGAAAACTTCCAACCCCCATTTTACCCCCTTACGGGTGGATTTTTGCAAAATTGATCGTACAGATCTTTATTATTTATAATTAACAACTTAGTTGCCAATTTTCATGTCATACAAACTTTCAACCCCCATTTCAACCCTTTAGGGGTGGATTTTTGTAATATATCATATACAGGTTTTTATTATTTAAAACAAATAAACTAAATGGCAATTTGCATGTCCCAAACTTAGAATCCTGATGAAAACTTCCAACCCCCATTTTACCCTCTTTGGGGTGGCTTTTCGCAACATTGATCATACAGATATTTATTATTTATAATTAACAACTTAGTTGCCAACTTTCATGTCTCTAACTTCAATAATATAGGACTTTCATACAAACTTCCAACCCCCATTTCAACCCCTTAGGGGTGGATTTTTTGTAATATATCATATACAGGTTTTTATTATTTAAAAAAAAAATAGACTAAGTGGCAATTTTCATGTCCCTAACTTCGAAAACATAGAATCCTGATGAAAACTTTCAACCCCCATTTCACCCCCCTTGGGGTAGATTTTCGTAAAATTGATTATACAGATCTTTATCATTTATAATAAAAAACTTAGTTGCCAATTTTCATGTCTCTATCTTCCAAAATATAGGACTTGCATACAAACTTCCATCCCCCATTTCTACCCCTTAGGGGTAGATTTTCTCAAAACCGTTTCTTAGCTGACCTTTACTCCATAAAAGGAATCTACCTTCCAAATTTAAAGATCGTATGTTTTATAGTTCCTGAGATATCGTGATCATCAGTCAGTCAGTCAGTCAGTCAGTGGTATTTCGCTTTTATATATATAGATAATGCATACAATAAAATTGCATATGCGTCATTTCTCTTTCGAATGTGTATCAAGATGGATTTTGCATTGTAGATGGAAACTTCAGTGTTTCCTACTAGATGGCGCTAGCAGTCGCCAAAAGATTGGCGAAAGGAATACATTAATTTCGACATCGGTTGTTAAATTTATTGATAAATAAAAATGCACTGATTCATTCACTTATCTATCTCTCCCTGTCTTCCACAGATGAGGCCGCGTGCGACAAGGACGGGTAGATGCTGAGCCATGGAGCCGGGCTGGATTGTGTTGGCCACCGCCCTGGTGGCGGTGTTCGCGCAGAATAATAGAAGTAAGTAGTACACGCTATTGATCTGTATGTGAGATGGTGATAACAAAAATAATATACCACTAAATTTGATGTGGGTTTCTTCTTAAGCTTTTGAAACGTTTAGTTTGAAATTAACGAATGTAGTTATCATCTTATATATGACGCCAATCAGAGAGCATCGCCATCCAGTTTTGGACTCATGTACGACAGACAAGAGAATGGGATCGGCCCCTCTCTTTACGCAACACTAAGTGGGTTATGCAGGTTCTTATAAGACTCACCGGCGCGGGACAGCGCATTGCATTTATCGCATTCGGTCGGCACAGACCGGTGGTCGAGTCGCGGTAGTGCATAGTCGTACTTGGTGGAGCGTATAGTCTGCTCCTTATAAATTACCATACTTATAATTGTAATTCTGTTCTACCAAGAGTATCTGGTCTCTTTGTCCGAAACTACCCACATCTACCCAAATTACCGACGGAAACACGCCCCCGCCCCGTAGTCATCCTATATATATTTTATTTATACAACTTTATTGCAATACTTATTAAAATAACATACATGAAAATAAACAAAATAAACAGCAATTGGCGACCTTACCACTAAAAGTAATCTCTTCCAGGCAACCATTTCTTGATATATGATTTTGATTTTATACATATAAAAGCTATATGACGAATTAAGGCCGCCAGTTGTTTTTAGTAAGAGTGACGTCGCATTACTGACGTCACGCTTTTGTTTACTTTCGCTCATAGTAATTAAAACCACAACTTTAGGGATTACACTTTTATTGCGACAATAATTAAGAGGTCCGAACGATCCGAAGAGAATGCCAAAAAGGCAACAACCGCCCGTATTTATAGCAAGGCATGCTTGTACAAAATTAATTGCTACCTTCTAAATACACTGATTAGCAAAGAAATGATTAATTAGTGATTTAAAGAGTTCAAATGTGGGTAATTATTGGTTACTTGTTGTTTTTGACACCGCTGAATGAAGTTAATAACTCCTTCGCACCGACATATACAAATTTAAAAATAAAACAGTACAGTAATGCAAACTTAAATAAATACGCCAGTCAAATTGGAACCTTGATAATCGACCCATTGCCGGCTCACTACAGAGCACGGGTCTCCTCTCAATATGAGAAGGGTTCGGCCATAGTCCGCCACGCTGGCCATGTGCGGATTGGCAGACTTCACACGCCTTTGAGAACATTACGAAGAACTCTCAGGCGTGCAGGTTTCCTCACGATGTTTTCCTTCACCGTTGAAGCAAGTGATATTTTAATTGCTTAAAAACGCACATAACTCCGAAAAGTTAGAGGTGCGTGCCCGGGATCTAACCCCCGACCTCTGATTAGGAGTCTGACGTCCTAAATTGGAACCTTCATCATCATCATCACTTCAACCGATAGACGTCCACTGCTGGACATAGGTCTTTTGTAAGGAGTTCCAACGGCCACGGTCTTGGGCCGCTTGTATCCAGCGACTCCCTGCGACTCGTTTGATGTCGTCTGTCCACCTTGTTGGGGGTCGACCAACGCTACGTTTACCGGTGCGGGGTCGCCATTCCAGCACCTTGGGACCCCAACGTCCATCGGTTCTCCGAGCTATGTGCCCCGCCCATTGCCACTTCAACTTCGCAACTCGCTGAGCTATGTCGGTAACTCTGGTCCTTCTACGGATCTCTTCATTTCTGATTCGAACCTTATGTGCATAATATTACCAGAATTAATTACACATTTAACACGAACCCAGCTTCCTCGTGATTCATTGTTGAGTAATCTAAAAGCCACTTCACAGACAACGCTGTGAAAATACTATTTAATATTATTATTTGCTGATAAAACATGTACCTAACCTTGCGACGCCATCTTGCGGGATGCGCCGGTCGGAAGTCGGAACGAAGGGAAAGATTTCGCTTCCGGCAATCAGTTTTGGAGGGAAATGTTTGGTGCGTAAGATACAATCGAAGTTTAATCTGTTGGAAAAATGTTTACACTCCGACAAAAGAGATAGTATAATATAAAGCTGTGATAGCCTAGTGGTTAGCACGTCCGGCTTCTAATCAGAGGTCGGCGTTCGATTACGTTAAGTTACAGTTGCGTACCCGGGGGTACGCAACTGTAACTTATTACTGGTAATATTAAATTCAAAATTCAAATTCAAAATAATCTTTATTCAAATAGTCCTTTAAAAGGCACTTTTGACGCGTCAATAATTTACACAGTAGTTATTTCATGGTGATAACTATATTCGTAAACTTAAAACTAAAGCTATGAGGGTTCCAAACGCGCCCCGCTCTAAGAAGAAGCCCACAACAAACTTATTATGCATATAAGGTTCCAATTCAGGACGTCAGACTCCTAATCAGAGGTCGGGGGTTAGATCCCGGGCACGCACCTCTAACTTTACGGAGTTATGTGCGTTTTTAGGCAATTCAAATATCACTCGCTTCAACGGCGAAGGAAAACATCGCGAGGAAACCTGCACGCCTGAGAGTTCTCCGTAATGTTCTCAAAGGCGTGTGAAGTCTGCCAATCCGCACATGGCCAGCGTGGTGGACTAAACTTAAGAAATAAAAGTAAACTGAACACTATCAAAATTATATGTCTATCAATTAGGATTATATAAACGATAAAAAAGCTTGGGTGTGAATTGCTCTAACTCCATAGGTATTATAATTTATTATTGATTATGTGAGAGGTGATAACAAAAAAAAACCCGGCCAAGTTTGTTGTGGGCTTCTTCTTAGAGCGGGGCGCGTTTGGAACCCTCGTAGCTTTAGTTTTAAGTTCACGAATGTAGTTATCACCATCAAATCACTGCTATGTAAATTATTGACGCGTCAAAAGTGCCTTTTAAAGGACTATTTGAATAAAGATTATTTTGAATTTGAATTCATTACATTTATAGGCTAAATATAAGTACTTACATGTATAAAAACACTGTTTATGTATTCTGGAAAAGCGGGGATAGTAAAAGAAAAAAAAAACCCCGCCTTTAAAGTTTGTTGTGGGCTTCTTCTTAGACCTGGACGCGTTTGGAACCCTCGTAGCTTTAGTTTTAAGTATACGAATGTAGGTATCACCATCAAATCACTGCTATGTAAATTATTGATGCGTCAAAAGTGCCTTTTAAAGGACTATTTGAATAAAGATTATTTGAATTAGAAAATGATATTTTTTTTTTCACTTAGCCTAGCCTAGTGTATTATAAATATTCCGCGATGGTTAAAGTTTTCAAGCAAGCCATTTTCAGGGAATCGTTCTCTCGCTCCGTTGCAGACAGACAGACTTACTTTACAAACTCCGTATAATAAATCCCATTCGGTTATGACAACTAGGTATTTTATTTGAACGGTGGAGTAATAGAAAATTTCGCGAGCAGTGAATATAGTTTTGGAATTACTATTATTGACAGTTTTTTGTTTTATCCCTTGAAGTTAGTTAGCCCTTGACGACTATCTCACCTGCTGGTAAGTGATGATGCTGTCTAGGATGGTAGCAGGCTAACCTGTTAGGAGTATGGTAAATCCACGCTCCTAATTGGTTTCTACGCGACATCCTGCAGGAACGCTAAATCGTATTGCAACACGTCTTTGTTTGTATGGTTGTGGACAAAGCCGAAATCTCCCACAAAACCATACTCGAGCCGGGAATCGAACCCAAACTTTATATGCGACAGCGCACGCACTGCACCACGAAGGTTCTCAAAAATATTGTATAGTCTATCTCCATTCGAAAATTGAACCAAATTGGTTCAGTAATTCAAGCGTGGAGGCGCAATTAACATACACACAAAAAATATTAGCATACACATAAAAAATATAAACATACACATAAAAAGCTGAACGAAAACTGAATTTTACTAAATTTAAAAATAAAATTATGAATTTTTATTGAGGAAGCAATACTTTTCAATTCAAGAATATTTAAGAGACAGAAATATTTAGTTAGGTTTTAAATAATTAAATTTTACATTTGACTTTTACTATTAATTGACCAGAAGCAAAAATTTTAAAATATTTTTTTTTTGCATGCCTACCCGCCAGATTGTTAAGCATCACAAATTTCATGTAACACCAATATACCGACACAATCTGTGCAAAATAAACGATTTGATTTGATTTGAAAAATATAAACACACACATAAAAAATATAAACATACACATAAAAAAAATTCTAATTTATGATACACCTATCTCCCGATTTACACGATACTCGTTTTACATGAATTCGCTTTTACAAGGTTCATAAGCTAATGAAATCCGGAAAAATTCTAAAAATGTAAATTTCGAACAAACCTTAAATTTGTTAAGTTTCAGCAGATACGTACTTTTTGAAATAGTTTTCGTTTCTATTTTTGTTTTCATTTTTAGAATAAGTTAACTACGACATCACGCCATTTTTTGGCAAACTATACCTAGTTTAAAGTTTCTGGATATGTTATACTCTTGTTCCATTTGAAAAAATTACTTAATTGCGCAGTTTTTTTCGGACTGTCTATTAGCTGTACTAACCCTATTGGTTGCCACAGCGTAGCCGGGCTGTTTGGCGAGCTTCGGAAAGAAGCTCTGTCAGAAGACATTTAGGCTCGAAGAAACTAAGGGAACGACTGCCTAAGGTCGCCTCCTGTGAGGCCGAACCTCGGCTTAGGCGACGTTTGGGATAACGGGGGGGTCGGACGGTGAGTGGTCCGTACGTCTCCGAGGCCGTGGATGGAGCCCTCGTCCGGATGACGTAAGATAGCGGGGACCTCGTCTTCGCCGTGAAGACACACCGTCTATAGCGTATGATTGTATGGTAGGTGGTACGAGTGTGTTGTCAGTAGTCATCTGATCGTCAGGGTCGTGAAGGATGTGTTTAGGTCTCCTCTTCCGGAGAGGAGCGCTTAGGTCGGAGAAATAAAAAGAAGCCACAACTACGACAGGGTTGGGGTGTCGGATTGAGTAGTTCTTTTCGTTTTACACGGTTTTATATAGGAAAAACAAAAGTTTCATATTACACGGATTTGTCTGGAACCTGGAGTAAATCGGGGGGTAGGTGTATTAGCGTGAAACGTTATCAACTGTGTGTGTGTCTGTACCGCCAATCCTCATAAACGCGAACATTAGAACAAACTCGGCAATAGACAAACTTCGTACCGGAAGCAGTAGATTTACCGCCAAAGCGGAAGACGCAGTCGTTAACCAGCTTCCGGTATTATATTGCTTTCAAACATGGCCGACTTAATTGAGTTCTGTTCAGTTTATTGTTTTTGATTTGTGCAAATATTTATTTATTTTGCACTTTAGGGGTGATAGCATAATGGGGGCGGGGCAAGTCCTCTAAAGTACCTCTATAGAGCGTACCTTGTCTGATTAACAATTATGGTCCTACATATTTAAATATATTTTCAAATAATTTAAAAACACCACCTTCAAAAACGCCCACGTAGATAGATAGATAGATATACTCTTTATTACACACTACAAACATGAATTCAAAATAACTAAAACAAAAAATTTAATAAAAAAACAAACATAATGCGCAAAGGCGGTCTTATCGCTAAAAGCGATCTCCTCCAGACAACCATTTGTGAAAGGAAACACTTAAAAGGAGATGGGGATAGTGCAATAGCTAATAGAATATAATAGAAATTACACATACGGATACAAAATACTAAATAAATATACATATATATACATAAATAAATAAGTTATATAGACACACACACAAGATTATATATTTTTTATTGCATATCAGATAAGTAATATTCTTCTAAACGATTTTTGAAGAAACCTATTGACAAGTATATAATAATTGGATAAGCAATAAACTTTTCTGATATTTAACTAATTAATACAAAATCTTAATTTTTAAGTACTTTATGGAGACTTAAAAATATACTACTAAATATGCACAGATTAACTGAACAACTATTTGACCACCTAATTACTATCTAACGTTATGACATGACAAATATTACAGAAAAATGCAACCATCTAGCGTTATAAGAAAAATACAACAGAAAATTACAGAAAAATGCAAGCGAATTGATAACCTAAAAACGTTAGAACTTGGAAAATTAAAAAACAGGGATTATTTTATGACTATTTAATTAAAGTTTAAATTAATAGCTTAAAATATAAATTACTAAATTAGAATATAATTGATTCTAACCGATGCACCACTAACTTTTCGGAGTTATGTGCGTTTTTAAGCAATTAAAATATCACTCGCTTCAACGGCGAAGGAAAACATCGCGAAGAAACCTGCACGCCTGAGAGTTCTCCGTAATGTTCTCAAAGGTGTGCGAAGTCTGCCAATCCGCACACGGCCAGCGTGGTGGACTATGGCCGAACCCTGCTCATATTGAGAGGAGACCCGCGCTCTGTAGTGAGCCGGTAATGGGTTGTTCATGATGACGATTGTACCTTAATTTTTTAATTATTGGAACGAAGTTCCTTATCGCGCGTTGTGAAAGGGGGCTAGACGGAAAATATTCTTACGAAAAGTTGTCACGACACTTTTTGTTATTGTAAGCTGTGCGGCGTCGCATGTTTCTCTGTCTGTCTCTCTCTCTCTTATAGAAAGCAAGCCAGATATTTTCATTTCTATTTCGCATTGAACAGTGTGGTGTCGCGACGATTATTTTTGTTGAGTGTATACAGGTTTTTTGTAAATAATAAATAATAAAAAATAATTATAATAATGAATCCTGACAGTGTTTCTGCACAAGTTATTTTAGAGCTCAGACGAAGGACTATGCAACACTGGCCACAAATGTGTCGGTATTTAGGCATTTGAGAAGTAATCAGCCGTACACTGAACTATCGCGTATTTTGCTATTCAATCCCATGTTGAAACCATTTGATGCTTTAATTAAACCACAAAGTACCTAATATCGTTATGGCTTAGAGGTTTTATTGCTAGCATTTCAAATATTTAATTTTATAATAAACTAGCTGTTGCCCGCGACTTCGTCTGCGTAGAATGTAATGTGCTGCTTCAAAAAGTAAGCTACAGGCAAATGTCAAATTGCGTTTGTCAATTTTCGTGTTTCTAAATTAAAAAACATAGGACTTTCATACAAACTTCCAACCCCTCTTTTACCCCCTTCGGGGTAGATTTGGATGAAAAAAACTTCTAACCTTATACTTACGCCCTAAGAGAAACCTATTTTCAAAATTTCAAGCTTGTAGACTTCATAATTAAAAAAATAAGCAAATACTATCATCCCCTATTTTACCACCCTTAACAGGTAATATCTAAAAAAAATTATGTACATGTTTTTTATTTATTATTATTAATCTTAATGCAATTTTTTGTGTCTCTAACTCTAAAAACAAAAGAAAATCATACAAACTTCCAACCCCCCTCTTAGGGGTGGAATTTCCAAATATCCTTTCTTAGCTGACATCTCTTAACTACCTACTTGCTAATTTTTGAGATTTCGTGTTTAATCAGTATGTAAGTATGTAAGCGACCTTTCGCTTTTATATATATAGATTACTTATATCAAATATCAATAAGTAATTAACTTTCAACTGAGCTTATTGTAAAGCTAAAATTTTTGAACATAAACAACATTTATGTTATTTTTATATTCCCTCATCGTTCACAGCGCTCCATGCCTCTTTCACTCATATACCACATCCTTACACACAATAAGTTAGTTATTTTTTTTCTACAATACAAATTCCCTGGAAATTATTTATATGGCAAAACAACGTTTGCCGCGTCAGCTTTTAATATTAGTAGGATTGCCTAGATCTTACGTTCTAAAAACTTCAAATATAACGTGACCAATAAATTATCATGACTTTAACATGATATTAAATGTCATGATAAGTCAAAAGATAAGACTCATAAATACTACGAGTAAAACTATATCTAGAATTTCATTATGACAATAAGTTTTTTTTTTCTTTCGTTTTATTGCTTTACACAGATTAGCCAATGTCAAGTTTATAACAATGTAGATTAGAGAGAAATGGCGGGAAACCTCGCACTCCGCGGACGCGGCTCCCTCAATCCTTTCCCAAATCAATACATGTTAACCATTCAGAAAACCAGCCACTACACAAACGACACCAAAACTGTCCACGACACAACCAACACCAGTCCTTTTCAAAATTAGCCAACAAACATTAATTCAAGTAAAGCGTGAAAAACCCGCGCCCGCCATATACGAAGTCTCCCGCCTTTCTCCGACAATTAGTTATCACCATTTGAAACGTAGTTTCACGACAGACTTCAAAACATGTAAAATTTTTGACGTCTTTATTTTTTTTTTCAGATGACGGCCCCAGGTTCCTGTCGAGGGGACACTCTTTCCGGACGGTGGTGGGAGACACGTTGCTTCTACCGTGTCAAGTACAGAATTTAGGTCAGGATTTGATTGTATATTACCTAAACATATATATAACTGTTTTTTATACACTACAAGTTAGTCCTTGACGGCTATTACACCTAGTTGTAAGTGATGATGCTCTCTAGGATTGTAGCGGGCTAACATTTTAGGAGTATTTGCGGTCGAGTACGCGGGTGTTCCCGTGACCCAGCCACCAGGCGACGCGGTGCATCGCTGGGTTTTAGTGGGTATTCTGGTCGCCAATCCAGCCGCCGGCGAGTCCCACATACCCCGTCGGAAGCGACGCCGTCAAGACTGCATCGCTTCCGGAGGGGATGCGTAAAAGCATTTCCCAGCGTAAAAAAAAACCTGTTAGGAGTATGGTAAAACCACGCTCCTAATTGGTTTGTACGCGACATCGTGCCGTAACGCTAAATCGCTTGGCGTCACGTCTGTTCCGGTAGGGTGGTAACTAGCCACAGCCGAAGCTTCCCATCACGAAAAATGAAAACATACCACCGACGCCTATATTAATGAATGGCTTTTTTTCAAAGCTCGCAACACACAGACACTATTGACCTAGAGTTGTGTGTGTGGGTTTAAATCCCGCCAGTTTCGACAATAGTGTTTACCATGGGGATTGGGGTATAAACATTGCTCAAACTGCTCTCTTTCTTACCAGGATCTCTGGTACTGCTGTGGAGGCGCGGCCCCGCGGTGCTGACGGCAGCCAGCCTCATGGTGACCAGGGACGACAGGTTCCGCCTGGTGGACGGGTACAACCTGCAGATCACTGATGTTGGACCACAGGTACTTACCTCATAGACACATCTCTTAACAAACTGACCCAGGTCGTGGTCCCGGCCGTATTGGATATCATTTGCACATTTTTTTTATATGTATAGGATGAACAGGGGCGTCTCCGTCGGTAACTTGGGTAGACGTGGGTAGTTTCAGGCAAAGAGACCAGATACTCTTGGTAGAACAGAATTACAATTATAAGTATGGTAATTTATAAGGAGCAGACGATACGCTCCACCAAGTGCGACTATGCACTACCGCGTCTTATATATATAATCTTTATTGCACAAGACAATGAACAAGAGGTAAACTTAAGCCTGACCATTCTCTGCCAGTCAACCTTGGTTCACTTATAAACATTCATGGTAGGCCAAAAAAATAAACCTATAATATATTTAAAAAAAAAACGCACTTTTGATACGTCAATAACTTACACAGTAGTGAGTTGATGGTGATAACTACATTCGTGAACTTAAAACTAAAGCTACGAGGGTTCCAAACGCGCCCCGGTCTAAGAAGAAGCCCACAACAAACTTAGCCGGCTAAATTTATTTTCTTTTACTATCCCCGCTTTGACATTTATAAATATGGGATACATATTATAGGGAGAAATTAAAAAGGTTCCAAGAAAAATTCTCCGTTTTATAAAATTATTAAAAAAAGCAAATTTTCGTTTCCACCCATAGACATTAAAGAAGCCTCCATTACTTTTCCGACTCCGCCGCCAAATCCCTTGATTCTATTAGGCGATAGCAGTTTTAATTTCGCCCTTTGGTTTCACACAATTCGCACTTTATAATGTGAACCTATATTATGTTTTAATGAACTCCTAACAAATGAATATATTAAATTAAAACATTTTAAACGGTTAAACGGCCAGACTGAATATTAAAATACCATGACATTATAATTTTGTGTAATTTTTAAACAATTAAAATATCACTTGCTTCAACGGTGAAGGAAAACATCGTGAGGAAACCTGCACGCCTGAGAGTTCTCCATAATGTTCTCAAAGGCGTGTGAAGTCTGCCAATCCGCACACGGCCAGCGTGGTGGACTATGGCTAAACCCTTCTCATATCGAGAGGAGACCCGTGCTCTGTAGTGAGCCGGTAATGGGTTGATCATGATGATGATGATAATTTTATGCATTTACCTTTTGAATTTGACGTATCATTTTATTTCGTTAGTGGAGGCGTGAATGCCGCCTTTGTCCACCTTCGAAAGGTAAAACAAGTGGACTGTAAGGTATATAATTTAGAATTTAGGCGTCCACGCATCGGGCAAAAGGATACGGGATTCGTGCACTAACCTTAGCAGGTCCGCGACCTATACCTCGGCGACGAGCACAATCTCACAGCCACCACACACCCTGACTGAACACGGACACCTCGCGGGATCCAAAGGCACTCGGCAGCACTCACGACACCACACTCCGAAAATACCGGATAAACGAAGACTGACCCACGTACGTACGATCGCAGAGAGGTCTCGAGCCGACTTGAGTGGCGCTCGCGTCGCACCGCGAACATAGGTCACGATAAAGAAGGGAGGGTAGTCGGATAATAAACGTGGACATTGATCGAATTTAAATCCAAACACAGCCAATAGTTGGTGTTACCATTTATTTAAATTTGGGGTTTAATGTTTTATAAAAAATGTATTTCTGATTAAAATAAAATGAAAACTGTAATCGTTGCTGATTGATAGGCTATTGAATTTAATCTGTATATATAAAAGCGAAAGGTCACTCACATACTTACATACTGATTAAACACGAGATCTCAAAAACTGTTGTACGTATAAAGCTATAATTTAGCAAGTAGGTAGTTGATAGTTAAGAGATGTCAGCTAAGAAAGGATATTTGGAAATTCCACCCCTAAGGGGGTAAAATAGGGGTTGGAAGTTTGTATGAAATTTCTTTGTTTTTAGAGTTAGAGACACAAAAATTTGCATTAAGATTAATAATAATAAATTTAAAAAAATGTACATCAATTTTTTTTTTTATTAATTAATTAATATTACCTGTTAAGGGTGGTAAAATATTTTTTTTTTTATGAAGTCTACAAGCTTGAAATTTTAAAAATAGCTTTCTTTTAGTAGGCGGAAGTATAAGGTTAGAATTTTTCTTTCACCCCGAAGGGGGTAAAATAGGGATTTGAAGTTTGTATGAAAGTCCTATGTTTTTTAATTTAGAAACACGTAAATCGGCAATTTGACATTTGCCTGTAGCTTACTTTCTGAAGCAGGGCATTGGCCGCACGGGTAACCTCAATCTCACGGGAAATCAGCAATTCTACGCAGACGAAGTCGCGGGCAACAGCTAGTATTGTATTAAATGAATTGTATCACATTAGTTGCACGTTTTAGCGTCACACATAATTGTAGGACCAAAATAATGAAAGGTAACCAACAATTATGGCCAATTATGTTCATGATCTGTGGTCAAAAAAAAAATATCAGAGCCAATAAGTTTGACAGAGGAGAAAGGCGGGAGACTTCGTATATGGCGGGCGCGGTTTTTTCACGCTTTTCTTGAATTAATGTTTGTTGTCTCATTTTGAAAAGGACTGGCGTTGGTTGTGTAGTGGACATTATAGTTTTGGTGTCGTTTGTGTAGTGGCTAGTATTCTGAATGGTTAACAGGTATTAATTTAGGAAAGGTTTGAGGGAGCCGCGTCCGCCCAGTTCGAAGTTTCCCGCTTTGTTTTCCCTAACTTCAATTATTTATTGCTATAAGCTTGACATTGGCCAATCAGTGTTAAGCCATAAAAAGAGAGAAAAAAAAATATCTATAACCGAATCGGTTCCTCTTAATCAAATATATTGACTTTAGAAGTAAAATTATTGACATCTCTCATAATAGTAGGTACTAATTGACATTTGTAAATGAAATATTGAATTTGAAAGTTTTAACTTTATTATATCGTGTGATTCGTTTTTGATTCTCTCTTTTATAGTTGACTAGTTGACTCGGCAAACGTTTTTTTTTGCCATAAATCATTTCTAATTTTAGTCGAATTAGAGTGAAAAACATTCACAATAAAGACGAAAATTGTTCAGTTTTCGACCGGACAGGAAAAATGATTAAATTACTAAAATGGCTATTAAAAAATAACGGTTGATCGTAGAAGGGTGAAAATTGAGGATTGTATGTATTTTTGTATGTTGTATCATAAAAAAATAGAAATTAAAAATTTGGTCTAAAAAATAAAAATAATAAATTTAGGGGTGGACTACCCCTAACATTTAGGGGGGTGAAAAATAGATGTTGGCCGATTCTCATAGATACCGGATAAGCCAAAAAATTTCATCAAAATCGGTCAAGTCGTTTCGGAGGAGTATGGCAAGGAAAACTGTGACACGAGAATTTTATATATTAGATTATATTGCGGTTTTTTTTTTTTGAAAACCTGTTAAAAACTAAAAGCATTGGTGACCTCTTTTTTTAAATTTTTTTTTTTATTATTTAACACATTTTACATTTTCATTGTAATAAAACACTAAGAAAACCAATAAAAAAATAACAAAAACAGTAGGTACTAGTGTGACCTCGCGTGTGTGGTTTACAGGAAGCTGTGATAGCCTAGTGGTTAGGACGTCAGCCTCCTAATCAGAGGTCGTCGGTTCGAACCCGGGCACGCACCTATAACTTTTCAGAGTTATGTGCGTTTTTAAGCAATTAAAATACTCGCTTCAACGGTGAACGAAAACATCGTGCGGAAACCTGCACGCCTGAGAGTTCTCCGTAATGTTCTCAAAGGCGTGTGAAGTCTGCCAATCCGCACACGGCCAGCGTGGTGGTTCTCATATTGTTGATCTTGAGTTGATCTTGATAAAAACACAGACTAACTCTGGCAAAGCTAAACATGCACACGTTTCAAGCGATTCCGTGCGTTGCGGTGGTACATGGGCCTTACGTGTGCGATTTATACCACTTGCATAAAAGTATGTAATTAGTTCACGAGATTGAATTTGCTACGTGCTACAATTTTTGTGAACAAACATATTTTGTTTTTGTCGTTTTCGCTTGACATACAAACTAAGTACAACTCTCTGATGTTCTAATATTTTTTTTTTTTAGTTACCACAAGTTAGCCCTTGACTGCATCTCACCTGATGGCAAGTGATGATGCGGTCTAAGATGGTAGCGGGCTAACCTGTTAGGGGTATGGTAAACTCATACTCCTAATTGGTTTCTACACAACATCGTGCCGGAACTCTAAATCGCTTGGCGACACGTCTTTGTCGGTAGGGTGGTAACTAGCCACGGCCGAAGCCTCCCACCAGACCAGACTCGAGCCGGGAATCGAACCCAGGACCTCCAACTTTAAAATGCAACAGCGCACGCGCTGCGCCACGGAAGTCGTCAAAAAAGTCAATATATCACCGGCAAGTTTTTTTTATGATAAGAGCTGAGTCAGAACCTTTTCTATTTATATAGTAATGGTTTAATTTCAAAATGTAGTCGTTGTGATCAACCCATTGCCGGCTCACTACAGAGCACGGGTCTCCTCTCAATATGAGAAGGGTTCGGCCGTAGTGCACCACGCTGGCCATGTGCGGATTGGCAGACTTCACACGCCTTTGAGAGCATTACGGAGAACTCTCAGGCGTGCAGGTTTCCTCACGATGTTTTCCTTCACCGTTGAAGCGAGTGATATTTTAATAGCTTAAAAACGCACATAACTTCGAAAAGTTATAGGTGCCTGCCCGGATTCGAACCGCCGACCTCTGATTAGGAGGCCGACGTCCTAACCATTAGGCTATCACAGCTTGTATTGATGATTGAGTCTTGATATGATTGTTGGATATCAAATTCAAATTCAAAATAATCTTTATTCAAATAGTCCTTAAAAAGGCACTTTCGACGCGTCAATAATTTACACAGTAGTTATTTCATGGTGATAACTACATTCGTAAACTTAAAACTAAAGCTATGAGAGTTCCAAACGCGGCCCGGTAAACATAGCAACGTAGCATAGCACATCTCTGGTGGAAAAGCACCATAAAAAAAAAGACGGGTTGCACTCCGGGAGTGCCGGCAGAAGTGAAAACTTGATTATTAACGTTGAGCATGTTTGATATTTTGGAATGGTTAGGGAATAATTTTGCACCAATTGCTTTATCAGTATAAAAGTACTATCATTTATGTGGTAGAATACAATATTCATTTATTGCGCTATCGTACACAAACATGACAATTTATATTACATAAAAAATTTAACACTTGTAATAGTTTTACTATTACAATTATTTTACATTAAAAAGTTTATCTATATCAATTTCCATATTTTAAGCACTTTACATTCACGAATTTTACGAATACACAACAATGTGATCACTACACAGACGGTCGAGCCATCAGCTGTCACCATCCATGGATGCGCGTGGCACGCTGTAACATACACGAACATTCCTGCGCTGCCTAAACGAAACAGTAGGCCCAGGCATACATTTTCGCCGCGCCGTAGAGAGGGGATAGCTGTCTACTCTCCATCCGTCTTACGCTTTTTCGATCAGGTCACGTGTCCTGACGCGAGTTTAAGATTTTATACCCATTACAGAAAAAGTGCTCAACGCCGCTAAAGAAGTTTTCACTTCAAAAATAATAGTTCGAATAGTTCTTGAGCGCACGTTCCAAAGTAAAACATGTAAAATGAATAATATAATTGTCAAGATAAGTTCTCGCGTACAACCACTGCGGCCTGTTATAAAGACAGACAGATGGACAGCCGGACACCGCAACTGTACGAATTTTTCACGAAAATTGTATCACGTATTGCGTCCAATCTCACGATGTAATCTCCTTTCTAAACGTCACCCCATTTCATAATATAAATCGCACGCATAAGGCCTGTTTACCACTGCAGCGCACGGAGCAACCGTGCACGCGTATTCAACTTTGTAACATATATATATATACTAGCTGTTGCCCGCGACTTCGTCTGCGTAGAATTGTTGATTTCCCTTGAGATTGAGGTTACCCGTGCGGCCAATACCCTGCTTCAGAAAGTAAGCTACAGGCAAATGTCAAATTACCGATTTTCGTGTTTCTAAATTAAAAAACATTGGACTTTCATACAAACTTCCAACGCCTATTTTACCCTCTTAGGGGTGGAATTTCCAAATATTCTTTCTTAGCTGACATCTCTTAACTATCAACTACCTACTTGCTAAATTATAGCTTTATACGTACAATAGTTTTTGAGATCTCGTGTTTAATCAGTAAGTAAGTGACCTTTCGCTTTTATATACATAGATATATTTGGGCTGACTATTAGCTGTGCTTACCCTATTGGTTGCCACAGCGTAACCGGGCTGTTTGGCGAGCTTCGGAAAAAAGCTCTGCCAGAAAAAATTTTGAGTCCTAGGGCTCGAAGAAACTAAGTGAACGTCTGTCTAAGGGCGCTTCCTTTGAGGCCGAACCTCGGCTTAGGCGACGTTTGGGATAACGGGGGGGTCGGACGGTGAGTGGTCCGTACTTCTCCGAGGCCGTGGATGGAGCCCACGTCCGGATGACGTATGATAGCAGGGACCTCGTCTTCGCCGTGAAGACGGTGTGTAGCGTGTGATTGTGTGGTAGGTGGTACGAGTGTGTTGTCAGTAGTCATCTGATCGTCAGGGTCATAAAGGATATGTTAAGGTCTCCTCTTTCGGAGAGGAGCGCTTAGGTCGGGGGAGATACTGAGAGATCGCTTCTAGGTAGGCTGGTAGATATTACTCTATGGCGATAAGGCCGCCTATGTACCTCTCTTCTTTTTCGGGTTTCATTCCATTTCGATGTACTTATACACTAAATGCATTTAAAGGCTTCCCGCAAAATGGCCGCATAAAAAAGAAAAAGAAGATAATTGTTATGTAAAATATAATAATTGCGATATAAAACCTCGCGTCTCGTTATTTTTTACGATGGCAACACTCCGGAATTGGCCTGTTCGGAGATGGCGGGACATTATGCGCTTGAAGGAATTGCCCTTATTTTTTTGAACGGATGACAACGCGCCCACCGTTTCGCCCTTTACCATTAGGGAAGGGCCTTCAAGAGCCTGTTGTGTTATCTCAACCAAGCCAGTGTTTCATACAAGTTTTATTAGAGAAGATATGTCGGCGCGAAGGAGTTATTAACTTCATTCAGCGGCGCCAAAAACAACAAGAATCCAATAATTACCCACATTTGAACTCTTTAAATCACTAATTAATCATTTCTTTGTTAATCAGTGTATTTAGAAGGTAGCAATTAATTTTGTACAAGCATGCTTTGCTATAAATACGGGCTATTATTGCCTATCGTGGCATTCTCGCTCGAGACGTCGGACCGTTCGGCCCTCTTAGTTATTGTCGCAATAAAAGTGTAATCCCAAAGTTGTAGTTTTAATTACTAATTTAAATTTAATTATTTTTAACTATGAGCGAAAGTAAACAAAAGCGTGACGGCCTTGATTCGACATATATGTTATATATTAATGTGTGTGTGGGTATGATAGTATACATATGTGTGAAAGTTTGTATATGTAAATGTTAGGTGTGTTCCTTTTATTTATAAGACCAAGCAAAAACACCAATAAATCTTTGACTTAAATAGATTTTTATTGTTATTTTATTTCTGTCATAGCGCTGTCTGGCAGACCGCTTCGTAGTTAGACCTGAGTTCATTCGGAACCTACCTAGCTTTAGTTTGAAGTTGGCGATTGTATTTATCACCATCACCTCGTGAATTGAAATAGGATCAACCCATTACCGGCTCACTACAGAGCACGGGTCTCCTCTCAATATGAGACGGGTTTGGCCATAGTCCACCACGCTGGCCATGTGCGGATTGGCAGACTTCACACGCCTTTGAGAACATTACGGAGAACTCTCAGGCGTGCAGGTTTCCTCACGATGTTTTCCTTTACCGTTGAAGCAAATGATATTTTAATTTTTTTAAACGCACATAACTCCGAAACTTAGAGGTGCGTGCCCGGATTCGAACCGCCGACCTCTGATTAGGAGGGTGACGCCCTAACCACTAGGCTATCACCGCTTTGCATTGAAATAATGAGAAACAAATTATATATGAACGTTTCATAGATACCTGTACGGTTTACATGAATAAATCTATTTTGATTATATTTTTCTTTATATGTAAAGTTGGTATCCGGAGAGATGTCAGACAAATTCCAGGGTCACGAAATTCAAACGCCGTGTCATCGCAAACTGCCCATAAATTGCTGTTGTGACGTACCAAACGGGTGTTGCCATAAAAGATAACGAAACTCCCTGCCTTTATGTAGCAATTATCATATATCTCCTCGCCAATTATGGGGTTTTTTTTGAGACTGTAAACCTGTTTTGCATTTTTTTATCGTGAGGCAGTGACATTCGAGCTCTGGGTAACAGGCTGGGTGTAATAATGGTACACAGAAAGAGGGTTAAAGCATGATGAGTCTTAAATTTGGAGGCTTAAAACGAAACAATGCGCAGCTAAAAGAGAGTGAACGGGTTACAAGCGAAACAAGTGAAACCAAAAGAGAGTCTAAATCTCAGAGAGTAAAGGTCACGAACTCATCCACGCCAAGCCAAAAGCGAGACTTTGAGGCTCTGATTATAAACGGGTTACAAACTAAACAACGCGAATCCAGAAGCGAGTCTATGAGACTTAAAGAGTAAAGAGGTGACAAACTCATCAACGCCAAGCCAAAAGTGAGTCTTTGTGTCTCAGATGATGCCACTCGTTCATTATCTGAGACTCGAAACGAAAGAACGAAAACGACACAACGCGAAACCAGAAGCGAGTCTATGAGGCTTAAAGAGTAAAGAGGTGACAAACGAAACAACGTAAAGCCAAAAGTGGGTCCTTAAGGCTTAAAGAGTAAAGAGGTGACAAATGAAATAACGTAAAGCCAAAAGTGGGTCCTACAGGCTTAAAGAGTAAAGAGGTGACAAACGAAATAACGTAAAGCCAAAAGTGAGGCCTTAAGGCATAGAGAGTCAATGGATGGCAGAAAAAAAACAATGCCAAGTCAAAAGTGAGTCAAGAGGTGAGAGGTGACAAACGAAACAACGCGAAACCAGAAGCGAATCTATGGGGCTTAAAAATAAAGATGTTACAAACTCCTCAACGCCAAGCCAAAAATGAGTCTTTGAGGCTCCGATATTGAATGGGTGACAAATGAAACAACACAAAGCCAGAAGCGAAGCGACAGAGACGTGATGCAAAGCGATTTAGCGTTCCGGCACGATGTCGCGTAGAAACCAATTAGCAGTATGGGTTAACCATACCACTAACAGGTTAGCCCTCTACCATCTTAGACTGCATCATCACTTACCATCAGGTGAGTTTGCCGTCAAGGGCTATCTCGTGTTTAATATAATTTGTCCAGTACACAGGATTACATATCTACAGAACGGAGTTACTCAAACACAAATAACGTCAAACGTCTAACGTAATGTAAAGATTATGACGGACGGTAAAGAAGTGACAAAAGAGAGTCAAAGAGGCTTAGAGAGTTCTAGGTATCGCAATAATTCTCGATTATTAATATAATAATACCATTTTTTTTGTACACAATATATTAAGAATGTATACAAGAAAACAGAATTTAATTATTTCATTCATTCAGATAAGACATTTTATAATATTAATGAATTTTTTCAATTACGATATTTTAAAATTTTTAGATTGCAACTTTTTGATAATTTATTTATATTTTTCCTTAAATCCATTATTATAATACATAATTAGATTATTTGTACTAAGATTACATAATTAATTAACTAGATTAAACCCATTGTCTGTACTTCTGTTGAACGCGTGAAGAGGCAATGTTTAATGCAATAAATTATTTGATTTGTTATGAGAAATATGAAGAAAGAAGTAGAATGCTTAAGACTTTTTTGCTCAATAGTGTTCCGTGGCAAACTTAGTATTAGGGAAACACGAGGAAAGCAGACAAAAAAATGAAAAAATATAAAAGACAGTAAAGAAAAAACACAAAGAAAAGAAGGTGCAATAGGCGGCCTTATCGCTAAAGAGCGATCTCTGCCAGGCGACCTAGAGACCAGGATATAATATATAGATAGGCATTCTTAGGGTGTACAATTTCGATAAAAAATATATATATTAATTAACTAATATCTATATATATAAAAGCGAAAGGTCACTTACTTACATACTTACTGATTAAACACGAGATCTCAAAATGTGCATAATTAAAAGAAAATAAAAGATATTATAAAGGAATTTGATTTACGCTGTATTTTTTTTAAGTTAATCTTTCTGCCTCCATTTTTGGCATACTTATTGTCTTTTTTCATCGCAGGGTTATATTTAGTCGTAAAATTAAAATCGACTTCGATATGACGACCTCCGTGGCGCAGTGCGTGCGCTGTCGCATTATAAAGTTGGAGGTCCTGGGTTCGATTCCCGGCTCGAGTCTGGTCTGATGGGAGGCTTCAGCCGTGGCTAGTTACCACCCTACCGGCAAAGACGTGTCGCCAAGAGATTTAGCGTTCCGGCACGATATCGCGTATTTTTTTTTCGGACTGACTGTTTATATATTAGCTGTGCTAACCCTATTAGATGCGACAACGTAACCGGGCTGTTTGGCGACCTTCTTTCCGAAGTTCTGCCAGAAGAAATTTTGAGCCCTAGGGCTCGAAGAAACTAAGGGAACGTCTGCCTAAGGGCGCCTCCTGTGAGGCCGAACCTCGTCTCAGGCGACGTTTGGAATAACGAGGGGTCGGACGGTGATGTGGCGTAGAAACCAATTAGAAGTATGGGCTGGCCATACCCTAACAGGTTCGCCCGCTACCATCACTTACCAGCAGGTGCGATTGCCGTCAAGGGCAGCAAAAAAAAGACAGTTAAAAAAATTTCCCCTGGCTATATACTCTTATAGATCTCACTATGTCCTCTTCTAGATTATACAATTATTGATACAATATGGTTTCCTTCCAGGATGCGGGCGACTACGTCTGCCAGATTTCTGACCGCGTCTCCAAGGACCAGGTGCACACGGTGGAGGTGCTGGTGCCGCCCAGCATGAGGGCATCGCCGGAGTCGAGGCACGCGGCCGCCAGGCGAGGCGGCGCAGCTGTACTGGAGTGCAGAGCATCAGGAAACCCTGTGCCCAGTGTCTCTTGGCACAAACTGGTGAGTGGAGACCAGTTCACGTAAGTTGTCTGGTGGGAGGCTTCGGCCGTGGCTAGTTACCACCCTACCGACAAAGACGTGTCGCCAAGCGATTTAGCGATGTCGCGTAGAAACCAATTAGGATTATGAGTTTACCATACCCCTAACAGGTTAGCCCGCTACCATCTTAGACTGCATCATCACTTACCATCAGGTGAGATGCAGTCAAGGGCTAACTTGTGGTGAATAGAAAAAAAAAAAACGTAAAATTTAGGTCCCTCCAGAAATAACATGAAGATACCTGTATAGCAGTTATAGCTCAGTGGTTGTGGCGTCCACCTTCTAATAAGAGGTCGTTCGATTACGCACCTATAACTTTTCGGAGTTATGTGCATGTTTAAGCAATTACAATATCACTCTTTTTTGAAGTGAAAACTTCTTTAGCGGCGTTGAGCACTTTTTCTGTAATGGGTATAAAATCTTAAACTCGCGTCAGGACACGTGACCTGATCGAAAAAGCGTAAGACGGATGGAGAGTAGACAGCTATCCCCTCTCTACGGCGCGGCGAAAATGTATGCCTGGGCCTACTGTTTCGTTTAGGCAGCGCAGGGCGCTTGCGCGAATGTTCGTGTATGTTACACGAACATTCGCGTTATGAAAAAGTCGTTGAAATTATGGATGAAAGTTGATTTTTCGGAGAGATAAACTTTTTAATGTAAAATAATTGTAGTAGTTTTAAAGTGTTAAATTTTTAATGTAATATAAATTGTCATGTTTGTGTACGATAGCGCAATAAATGAATATTGTATTCTACCACATAAATGATAGTACTTTTATACTGATAAAGCAATTGGTGCAAAATTATTCCCTTACCATTCCAAAATATCAAACATGCTCAACGTTAATAATCAAGTTTTCACTTCTGCCGGCACTCCCGGAGTGCAACCCGTCTTTTTTTTTATACACTACAAGTTAGCCCTTGACAGTTGATGCCAGGTGAAGGAAAACATCGTGAGGAAACCTGCACGCCTGAGAGTTCTCCATAATGTTCTCAAAGGCGTGTGAAGTCTGCCAATCCGCACACGGCCAGCGTGGTGGACTATGTCCGAACACTTCTCATATTGAGAGGAGACCCGGTCTCTGTAGTGAGCCGGCAATGGGTTGATCATGAAGTTACTGTTGTACTGAGCATATATCTTCTTAAAAGATCTTAAAAAAATCCATATAGTGAATCAAGGTCTTGGAACTCCTTTGTATAATATGGTGAGTAGACTTGGCAGATTTCTGCCTCTATCCTTTGTGATGCTTTCGTTCATCCAGGATGTGATGTAACGTCTCCTTGATATCTCGCCGCCATATGAATGACCAGGTACCTAGCGTGGCATAAATCAGTGAGTAGTACCCTAAACATTTGCTGAAGACCAGTTCACTGAGAACGGATAAGGATACGTCGAAGTTCTGGATCAAAAGAAGTCGTGAAGAGATGCAGTCAAATAAAATATATTATTAAAAGGAGTCCATTTAGGCAAGGTTCCGAAGATACTGGCATCGTTACCCCTTTTAATTGCTAGACTAATTCTTACAAATACAGGGGTCTCGGCTCCGAATATGATTTTGTCCCATTCGGTGTCGAGACCCTTGGTCCGTGGGGCCCTAGCGCTATAAGGCTTTTTAAGGAAATAGCAAAAAAGTTATTCGACATCACAGGGGACCGAAGAGCTGCCAGCTACCTCGGACAAAGTCTACAAAATGACTATTTATTTGCATTGTAAAGTCGGAGGTCCTGGGTTCGATTCCCGGCTCGAGTCTGATCTTTCTTTAACCGTGGCTAGTTACCACCCTACCGACGAAGAAGTGTCGCCAAGCGATTGAGCGTTCACGATGTCGCGTACAAACCAATCAGGAGCGTGGATTTACCAACTCCTAACAGGTTAGCCCGCTACCATCCTAGTGCATCATCACTTACCACCAGGTGAGATAGCCGTCAAGGGCTAACTTGTAGTGTATGAATAACCCATCATCTATCTCTGATATGTTTTTTCACAAACAAGGCATTTAGATTCTGATTATTTCACTGATTTCTCTGCAGAATGACTCATCTATCCGCTTGGGCGAGGGTCCGCAGCTGCAGCTGTCTCGTCTGGAACGCCAGCACAGCGGCAAGTACGCCTGCACAGTGGACAACGGCGTGGGCCCGCCCATCGTCAGCGAATTCCAGCTGCAAGTTTTGTGTACGTAGCCAACTGAGCCAGCATTAGCATTAATGAATAGAAGCCGACCTCCTTTGACGACCGCCGACCTTTGACGACCTCCGTGGCGCAGCGCGTGCGCTGCTGCATTGCAAAGTTGGAGGTCCTGGGTTCGATTACCGGCTCGAGTCTGGTCTGGTGGGAGGCTTTGGCCGTGTTTAGTTACCACCCTACCGACCAAGACGTGTCGCCAAGCGATTTAGCGTTCCGGCACGATGTTGTGTAGAAACCAATTAGGAGTATGAGTTTACCATACCCCTAACAGGTTAGCCCGCTACCATCTTAGACCGCATCATCACTTGCCATCAGGTGAGATGCAGTCAAGGGCTAACTTGTGGTGAATAAAAAAAAAAAAAAGCAGGCGTTACTTTGCGGAAGTCCATGATAAACAATAAACAGCAAGTATAATCTGCTATATTCCGCCGACAGCCGGGAGATTTGTATAATACAACACCACACAAAATCTTCCACTAGAACCTCTACGCACGTTTCGACCCGACACCGGATCATCCTCAGGAGATGTTGACTTCACAAGCGAGAAAAGTACAGCCTTTACTTACTTACTTTAACATTCACCGTCCGACCCCCCCGTTATCCCAAACGTCGCCTAAGCCGAGGTTCGGCCTCACAGGAGGCGCCCTTAGGAAGACGTTCCCTTAGTTTCTTCGAGCCCAAGAGCTCAAAATTTCTTCTGGCAGAGCTTCTTTCCGAAGCTCGCCAAACAGCCCGGTTACGCTGTGGCAACCAATAGGGTTAGTACAACTAATAGACAGTCCGAAAAAAAAAATTAACATTTTGCTTCGGATGCCAACCCAGCTCTCATTCCTTATATTTACTGGTACTTTTTTTCTAATCTTTTGGTAGGTAGATTATGTATGTGTATATAGGTGATCAAGCGGTGATAGCCTAGTGGTTAGGGCGTCAGCCTCCTAAACAAAGGTCGGTGGTTCGAATCCGGGCACGCACCTCTAACTTTTCGGAGTTGTGTGCGTTTAAAAAAAAAAAATATCACTTGCTTCAACGGTGAAGGAAAACATTGTGAGGAAACCTGCACGCCTGAGAGTTCTCCGTGATGTTCTCAAAGGCGTCTGAAGTCTGCCAATCCGCACATGGCCAGCGTGGTGGACTATGGCCGAACCCTTCTTATATTGGGAGGATACCCGTGCTCTGTAGTGAACCGGCGATGGGTTGATCATGATGATGATGAAACAGAAGAAATTAAAGACAGTAAAGAAAAAACACAAAGAAAATAAGGTGCAATAGGCGGCCTTATTGCTAAAGAGCGATCTCTGCCAGGCGACCTAGAGACTAGGATATAATATAAAGATAAGCATGCTTAGGGTGTATAATTACGATAATTAATTAATATCTATATATATAAAAGCGAAAGGTCACTTACATACTGATTAAACACGAGATCTCAAGAACTATTGTACGTATAAAGCTATAATTTAGCAAGTAGGTAATTGATAGTTAAGAGATCTCAGCTAAGAAAGGATATTTGGAAATTCCACCCCTAAGGGGGTAAAATAGGGGTTTGAAGTTTGTATGAAAGTCCTATGTTTTTTAATTTAGAAACACGAAAATAGGCAATTCGACATTTGCCTGTAGCTTACTTTCTGAAGCAGGGCATTGGCCGCACGGGTAACCTCAATCTCAAGGAAAATGAGCAATTCTACGCAGACGAAGTCGCGGGCAATAACTAGTTAATTAATTTATTTTATAATCTTTTTCTTTCTTGTTTATTGCCTGAAGTTTTTTTTGTTTTCACCAGTCATTTGAATTGAAACCTGTGTTACAGATCCCCCGGAGATAACCGTGGAGAGATCGTGGGTCCACACTGGAGAGGGGTTCAGGGCGGAACTTCTCTGCACGGTGCTGGCAGATCCACCTGCTGAGGTACCTATCGCCATGAATTCGTTCTGACATTTCCTACTTTTTTTGGGTCCCGACACGGTCCGGGACGTTTGTGGGGGTGTGTAGGTAGGTGTGGGTGTGCGTGTGTGTGTGGGTGTGTCTGTGTGTGTGTGGGTGTGTGTGGGTGCGCGTGTGCGTGAGAGAGAACGAGTGTGATTTTGACTTAAAAAAACAACAAATTAGATAAAAATATGATAAAGAAGGTAATTAATGTTTGAGGAAATCTTCTATTTCAGCATATGAGTTTTCGTGACGAAATGACGTTATTTTCTGTTTACTCTTAGCGTGCGGCAAGTTAAAAATAGGCAATTTCGCTAAAGTTTATTGTACAGACAGATATACATCTGCAAGTTATTTTTTGTTTACGTATTGTTAATTATTCCACAACCATGTTTTTATAATAATTCCATAACCGAATCCTTTGAGGATAGATGAATTATGTAAATATATTTTTAATTTTCTATCAAAAATTTTTATTTTTTTATTTATGTACTTTTTTTGGGTACCTAATGGGACAAAATCATATTCGGAGCCTAGACCCCTGTATTTGCATGCTTTAGCTTTTTCAGCCGCTTCAGAAGCCGCACCCAGTCTGTTGTTGGTTCCACGTAGATGGGAAGAGGCCAGCGTGTCTGTACAGGTTGCATCCCATACCAGCACCCGGTCCATCTTCCGTGGAATGAAACTCATACCGTCCGGTCTCTTGCCACAGTCTCTTGCAATACCAGTCGGCTCACGTAGACTTGGCACGTTGACGGTGGCAAGGGACCGGCGTATGATATCGTTAAGTGCAGCATGTTTCCTACTTGTTGGGATTATAATGGTTATGACATTAGAATAGAATAGAATAGAAGATATTCATCTATAAGAACAACACAAGGACATATCCAGCACATCAGAGGTAAATTGCCATAAACTTGGTCGTCCAGATTATTACGACGATTATTAGACGGTCAGCCAAAATAATACGTATACTTAAGAATCGTGAAACCGACAAACGTGTGTGTGTTGTGTGTGTGTGTGTGTGTGTGTGTGTGTGTGGGTGGGTGGTTGTGGATGTGTCTGCTAGTGTGTGTGAGAGAGAATGAGTGTGATTTCGATAAAAAAATAAACAAAGTATTAAATAAAAATATGATAAAGTAGGTAATTAACATTAATGATTGAAGAAATCTTGTATTCATCATATGATTTTTCGAGAGGAAATTACGTTATTTTCTGTTTACAATTGGCGAGCGGCAAGTTATAAATAGGCAATTTCGCTAAAGTTTATAGTACAGACAGATAGACTTGTGAATTATTCCATAACCATGTATTTATAATAATTCCATAACCGAATCCTTTGATGATAGATAAATTATGTATACCTGTTTTTAATTTTCTCTCAAAAAAAAAATATATTTTTTGGAACGAAGTTCCTTACGCTTGTTGTGAAAGGGGCTAGACGGAAAAAATTCTTACGAAAAGTTGTCACGACACTTTTTGTTATTGTAAGCTGTGCGTCGCATGTTTCTCTGTCTGTCTCTCTCTCTCTTATAGAAAGCAAGCCAGATATTTTCATTTCTATTTCGCATTGAACAGTGTGGTGTCGCGACGATTATTTTTGTTGAGTGTATACAGGTTTTTTGTAAATAATAAATAATAAAAAATAATAATAATAATGAATCCTGACAGTGTTTCTGCACAAGTTCCGGATATTGCTGATGGAGTACAAAATTGAGCCTACTGATTAAGTTTATATAGCCTTATATTTGTTAATAATAAAATAAATATTATTATAACTTAAATAAAATAAAATTTTATTACAATTCCATCACAAATTAATCGAAAGGAACTTCGTTCCATCCGGGTGTCCCTTGACACCTCTCAAGTTTTTATTTATTTATGTAATTGGACTTTTAAAAATGATGAAATAATACTAGATATGTACTGAGATAATAATTAGTACCGATGTTGTATTGTTCTACGCCAGATATGGCTGGAGGTATTCGCTACGAATGAATGAAATGAAATGAAAAAATGTTCTGATGGCGCAGGTTCTGTGGTACCAGAATTCGTTTCCGCTGAGCGCGTCGGAGCGGGTGACGATGTCCGTGCGGGGGAACAACCACACGCTGCTGATCGCCAACGTCCAGCCTGAGGACTTCGGGAATTACACGTGAGTTGGAAGAAACCCTTTCAATCCTTACATGGAATGGGAGGGTACGTCTAGCGGACAGTAGACGCCTGGCCAGAATACTGGGAGGCTGGGAGGCTGTCGCATTATAAAGTTGAAGGTCCAGGGTTCGATTCCAGCTAGAGTCTGCTCTGGCTTCCACCGTGGCTGGCTTGATTCATTGAGCTTCCCAAATTTCCCAATTACCCAATATTGACGACCTCCGTGGCGCAGTGTGCGCGCTGTCGCATTATAAAGTTGGAGGTCCTGGGTTCGACTGCCGGCTCTAGTCTGGTCTGCTGGGAAGCTTTGGCCGTGGCTAGTTACCACCCTACCGACAAAGTCGTGTCGCCAAGCGATTTAGCGTCGATGTCGCGTAGAAACAGTTTAGGAGTTTGAGTTTACCGTACCCCTAACAGGTAAGCCCGCTACCATCTTAGACTGACTATCAGGTGAGATTGCCGTCAAGGGCTAACTTGTAGTGGATAGAAAAAAAAACTAAAAAAAAAGAAGGTTCGATTTGGCGCTTCGGCCACTTGCTTCAACGGTGAAGGAAAACATCGTGAGGAAACCTGCACGCCTGAGAGTTCTCCGTAATGTTCTCAAAGGCGTGTGAAGTCTGCCAATCCGCACACGGCCAGCGTGGTGGACTATGGCCAAATCCTTCTCATATTGAGAGGAGACCCGTGCTCTGTAGTGAGCCGGTAATGGGTTGATCATGATGATGCAAGAAAGATCCAATCCATTTTGAGAAAATGAATAATTTAAGCCAGGGAATACGTGGTTTGAAACGCTTATGTTACTTCTAGGTGCGTGGCCGACAACAGCCTGGGGCGAGCTCGCCAACACGTGGAGGTGTCGGGGCGGCCGGGCGCCGCGCGCTTCACGTCCCCCCCACTGGCGCGGTCGCGGTCCTCCTACACGCTGTCCTTCGCTGTGGACAGCTACCCTCCGCTGGACGAGCTGCGTCTCCTGTACAGGCAACTGGCGGTATGACCCACTCCCGTGTAAAGCTACAGGCAATATTCTGTATAGAAAACTGGCAGTATGACCCACTCCCGTACAAAGCTACAGGCAATATTCTGTACAGAAAACTGGCAGTATGACCCACTCCCGTACAAAGCTACAGGCAATATTCTGTACAGAAAACTGGCAGTATGACCCACTCCCGTACAAAGCTACAGGCAATATTCTGTACAGAAAACTGGCAGTATGACCCACTCCCGTACAAAGCTACAGGCAATATTCTGTTCAGAAAACTGCCGGTATGACCCACTCCCGTACAAAGCTACAGGCAATATTCTGTACAGAAAACTGGCAGTATGACCCACTCCCGTACAAAGCTACAGGCAATATTCTGTTCAGAAAACTGCCGGTATGACCCACTCCCGTACAAAGCTACAGGCAATATTCTGTACAGAAAACTGGTAGTATGACCCACTCCCGTATGATGCAACAGGCAATATTCTGTACAGAAAACTGGCAATATGACCCACTCCCGTATCAAGCTGCGAGCAATGTTATAAGACCCACTGCTGCATAATGGTACAAGCCATATTGTGTACAGTTAACTGACCGTATATAACGTCCGTCTGCTGTATAGAAAACTGGCAGTATGACCCACTCGCATATTATGCTAAAGGTAATATTGTGTGCAGAAAACTGACGGAATGACTCACTACCGTTACGAGCTCCACCTAATATACAAACAACTGGCGGTATGACCCACTCCCGTACAAAGCTACAGGCAATATTTTGTACAGAAAACTGGCAGTATGACCCACTCCCGTATGATGCAACAAGCAATATTGTGTACAGTTAACTGACCGTATATCCCACTCCCAAAACTGACAGAATGACCCACTCCCGTATCATGTTACAGGCAATATTGTGTGCAGGCAACTGACGGAATGACTCACTTCCGTAACGAGTTCCACCTAATATACAAACAACTGGTGGTATGACCCACTCCCGTATCAAGCTACAAGCAATATTTTATACAAACTACTGACAGACCTACTTACTCCCGTAACAAGTTAAAGGCAATATTCTGTGTGGAAACTGGTAGAATGACCCACTCCCAAACTAGCTGCGACTACAGTACAGAAAACTGACAGAATGACCCACTCTAGTATCATGCTATGGCAGGCTTCTGATTAGACTGTAGAAGCCGACTGCATCATCACTTACCACCAGGTGAGATTACATGGCGTCTTGTACTGGAATAAAACAACCAATCTAATTGGAGTTAGTCCTGACACCTCGACTGAATTATGAACAACCCGGAGCCGCCTTTAACGAGAACAGAAATAATCATCATCATCATCAAAATTTCAACCGATAGACGTCCACTGCTGGACATAGGTCTTTTGTAGGCAGTTCCAATGGCCACGGACTTGGGCCGCTTGTATCCAGCGGCTCCCTGCGACTCGTTTGATGTCGTCTGTCCACCTTGTTGGGGGTCGACCAACGCTACTTTTTCCAGTGCGGGGTCGCCATTCCAGCACCTTGGGACCCCAACGTCCATCGGTTCTCCGAGCTATGTGCCCCGCCCATTGCCACTTCAACTTCGCAACTCGCTGAGCTATGTCGGTAACTCTGGTCCTTCTACGGATCTCTACAGAAACAATAGCTAGATATAATGTCTGTTCTTATATTCCAGATAAACGAGTCGTTCCAGCAGCCAGGCCGGTGGCACGATGTGGTGATACCAGCTCCGGAGCCCGCGGGCTCGTTGACCCACCGCGTCACCCACGAGCTGCGGGGGCTGGACGCGGGGGCCGTGTACGAGGCCATCGTGCAGGCCAAGAACAGATACGGATGGAATGAGGTACTGCTTCCTCGTATAGTCATCTTCAGTAGACTGGTGTCATGGCTGCACTTCCTCTGGCTAATACAGCCAGATATAGCTTCAGCGTCTTGAGAACATTTGACTGATCTAATCATCGTCATCATGATCAACCCATCGCCGGCTCACTACAGAGCACGGGTCTCCTCTCAATATGAGAAGGGTTCGGCCATAGTCCACCACGCTGGCCGTATGCGGATTGGCAGACTTCACACGCCTTTGAGAACATATTTTTTTTACACACTACAAGTTAGCCCTTGACTGCTATCTCACCTGGTGGTAAGTGATGATGCTGTCTAGGATGGTAGCGGGCTGACCTGTTAGGAGTATGGTAAACCCACGCCCCTAATCGGTTTCTACGCGACATCGTGCCGGACCGCTAAATCGCTTGGCAACACGTCTTTGTCACTAGCCACGGCCGTAGCCTCCCACCAGACCAGACTCGAGCTGGGAATCGAACCCAGGACCTCCAACTTTAAAATGCGACAGCGCACGCGCTGCGCGTTTCTCAGACGTGCAGGTTTCCTCGCGATGTTTTCCTTCACCGTTGAAGCCGTGATATTTTGATTGCTTAAAATCGCACATAACTCAGAAAACTTATAAGTGCCCAGGTTCGAACCCTCGACCTCTGATTAGGAGGCGGACATCCTAACTACTGGGCCATCACAGCTTTTTAAACACACGTCTAATATTATTTATTTATTATAAAACAAATTTCCCTTTTCAGGTTAGCGATATATTCCAATTCCACACACTGGGTGGCACGCATTCGGTCCACGCGGACGAGCTGTCGCCGATGTTCTCCTCGGCGGTCAGGCATCGAGTGATGACGTATGCGACTGTCATCGCCTTATATACCCATCTGGTCGGATGATCAAGGTTCTACCCGCATTTTGCATTTACTTTTTGACGTCCCTTTTTTTTTTAATTTTTCTTTATAAGCGCTATTCGAAAAGATTATTCGTTTTTATTACTATCGCCGCGTAATGTCGTAGAAAAATGAATCTAATGGTGGTTGTTTTAAAGTCCATTCTGAATTACTAACAATATATATTTCCTCCTTGGAATGGTTTTGAGGAAATTAAGCTTTGGGTTATCAGGTATAAGGTTCATTTTACTCTGACCGGAGATATGACCGGCGTGCAAGCGTGTAACAAGAGTGTTTCAACGTTCTTGCGGAATGTCGGAGAAAAATGAATCTAATGCTAGTAGTTTTAAAGTCCATTCTGAATTACTAACAATATTTCCTCCTTGGAATGGTTTTGAGGAAATTAAGCTTTGCTTTATTCAGTATAAGATTCATTTTACTCTGACTCGAGATACAACCGACGCGCAAGCGTGTGTTTCAACGTTTGTGCGTAATGTCGGAGAAAAATGAATCTAATGGCGGTAGTTTTAAAGTCCATTCTGAATTACTAACAATAAATATTGTTAGGAACTCAGAATTCCTTCTTGGAGAGATCATGAGGAAATTGAGCTTTGGAACAACTAATATAAGGTTCATTTCACTCTGACTTGAGATTTGTTGCTTGGGTATCATTTATTGTGATTTTATACCAAAGCCTTTTTATGTTACTTAATATTGGTGGTAATTCTATTGTACAAAAAAAATCTAGAACTAATCTATAATGACATGGCTAAAAGTAAAACTCTGCTTTTCTAAGGGATACAGTCCAAAAAGTGGATTACTTTTACAGCTGTCGATTTGGCTAACTGTTTTTATGTACGTACAATAAAATTGGCACGATTGTTAAGGTATTTATTTGTAAGGTAATCAACTTTGTAATATAACGAATCTGCATATATTAAAATGGGGTTTGACATATTAAATAGTTAAAGGAATTACTGAAGTGATAATTCTAACATTAAACGAAGAAAAGATAATTATATAAAATTTACCGTAGGATTTTGTAGTAAATTCAAGTTAAACCTGCGGTCATCTTTTAACATAAATTGACCGGCTTTTTGAACCCAGGAATTCTACGTGTTTTACGGTTGTACAAACAAATTATTTAAGCGCCATCTCTTTAAACTCTTATAAACTATCACGTACCACGATTATGCCGTAAGAATTATCTTTATTCAAAGTTGGACAAGCATGAAATAAGCGCCATCTGTTAAAATTCTCACGAACTATCACGCACCACGACTGTGCCGTACGATATTTGCGTTGCAAAGTTGGACAAGCATGAAATCAGCGCCATCTGTTAGAATTTTCATGAACTATTACGCACCACGCGTGTGCCGTACGATATTTGCCTTTCAAAGTTGGACAAGCATGAAATAAGCGCCATCTGTTAAAATTCTCACGAACTATCACGCACCACGACTGTGCCGTACGATGACGAATGATTGAATGAATACATTTTTAATCTACACCACACAATTTAGTTTGTTTAATTACCCAGTTAATATTCCGTTATCTATAATATAATAAAACTGTAACAGGACGAATTCTTTACATTTAATATATTTTGAAAATTTTAATTGGAAGATGCTTCACTATCGATACTGAGCCCAAAACATTATTTTTTTGTCTGTCTGTTTGTATCATGGCCTCTCATCACGCCGAAACTACTGGATTGATTTGAATGAAATTTTGTATAGGAGTAGCTGATACTCCGGTTCAACATATAGGATAGTTTTTATCCCGGAAATCATCACGGTTCCCTTGGAAGAGGAGATGAAAGTCAAAATTTGTATTTAGTTGTAATTCGTTAACGGGTACTCTGATTTCATTCCTTCTTTTTTTTGTTAGAAAGGAGACACTTTACAGATTATCCTGTAATTATTTCAAGGTCGTCGGTTTAGTGATCCATTGCTTCTTGATTGGAAGACAAACAAACACACTTTCACACACACTAAATCAACGCAGACGAAGTCGTGGGCATCAGCTAGTATTTAATAAGCTCGTAGATAAATTAAATAGTTTTTCAAATATTCAACCCTGTTTTACAAGGGTAAAATGGTATTGATGGTAAAAATGAAATTACAGACTAGCGGCCATCGCGTGCATTAAGTGGGCATAACGCTTATCCATTATGTGACGATTTTAACCAGTAACGATAGCGTCTACTTAACAAAAAAAGTTCTAGAAAAAACCTAAGAATATTTATGTCAAACCCCGTTTTATATAGCTATTTTTATGTTAAATTATAAAATTTAAAAAGCCATAACATATTTTATATGTCCCAAATTTTGTATTCGTGAATTCATATAAGATACAACTAACCGACAACCTTATAAAAAAAATACATTAATATAGTAATTACATATGTAATTCCAAATGGTCTGCATTAGAAATAATTAGCAGTATATTATATGGGACGTAGGAATTATTTATAGATAATATAAATTGAGGTGGGTATGTGACATTATTTAGGCCTATTAATTTTCCTTAGCGGGACAAATAGATTGACAAGTCGCATGTTATTCGTAAAAATGTATAACGTAACATAACGTAACGTAAGAAAATATAGTGAAAAATCTTTCCAAATATTATGTCAAAGAAAAAAGAAATGTCATATACCCACAGAAGTGTAAATAGTCACTCCCTAACCATCTATATTTATGTGACAACTGATAAGAACCGTATGGTATGGTTATAAGATTGAATGTCGCTTGTACCATCATAAGTTAGGTAATAATAAGGATGGACACGCAACGTTACTGTAAGCAAATTCCAACTTTATCACCACACTATTAGAGTTCTTATTTCAGTGAAGGTCTTGACGAAAACTTACACCCTATGTCAAAGTGATACTTTTTGTTTTTTTTTTTTCGTTTTATGGCTTTACACAGATTAGCCAATGTCAAGTTTATAGCAATGTAGAGAAATGGCGTGAAACTTCGCACTCCGCGGACGCGGCTCCCTCAAACCTTTCCCAAATTAATACCTGTTAACCATTCAGAAAACTAGCCACTACACAAACGACACCAAAACTATAATGTCCACGACACAACCAACACCAGTCCTTTTCAAAATTAGCCAACAAACATTAATTCAAGAAAAGCGTGAAAAAACCGCGCCCGCCATATACGAAGTCTCCCGCCTTTCTCCTAAGTGATACTTATCCTTTATTCATTCTAATTTTTCTTTTAAATAAAACAATCTTATACAAAATTAAAAGACCTATCGACCTACCTAAGATTGATTTTATATTATTTACTTGCATTTAATTTATTTTATTTTATTTTTATTAACATATATGTGTTTTAAATAAGTTTAATCATGAATAGTTTATGACAGATTATATTATTATTTTTTCAGCGCTTTTTTATGAGATCTGTGCAAGATTGATTTTATATTATTTACTTGCGTATTATTTACATGTGCTTTATTAACTTACGTATTTTAAATTAGTTTAATCATGAATAAAGCTCACAAATTTAATTGCGCACAATCTTATTATGACTTGAATTCTTATATTTTTCTATTTACTGGATATTATGTCAACCTTTTTTATTTGTACGGGGTGACTATTACTGTCAAGTGGGGTGACTTTGTTTTTTAAACAAAAAGGGGTCTTATTGTTTTTTTTTTTTGTAAATGTTTTCAGCTATACCAAATGATTTTTTATAGTGTTCTACCTACACTCGTATCTCAAAATCATCTTCATAAATTCAAAATATTTATTTGTACATATTACAGATACATTTTCTTCACGTGTATCATATGTACAAAAAAGCAAAATATTGCTTTTCTAAAATTGTTTTTGCGGCCGTTGATTGTCTATAGTGGCACACATTCGCGATTCACTGCAAGATATTTATTGTACCAGCTGCCAAAGAGAATATAAACACTACTATGTAAATCTGTAACAAAATTCAAAAGATTTGGATAAAAACCATCATGATTACGCCGCAGTGCTTTCGAGGCAAACGAAAACAAAACAAAAATACCCCGTTTAATGTCACGTGGTGCGCCACGTAACATTAAAACACAAAGTTACTGAACTTGACAATTTAATCTTATAAGGTTAGTTAATAATCGTCAAACGGTTAGTTTAAACTTTAAACACCAAATTTTGTATATTGTAATGATAATTTGTATTAAATGACATAGTACGGTAGATTCGATCGTATTCTAAGTAAGTATAAGACCGGAATTATTCAAGGTCATTTGGCAAGGGGGTACAAGGTACAAGGGGGTACCTATTAACAAATTCGTATGTTTATGACTTCATTTTGAGAAACATACATCATAATTTCAATTACATATTTTACTTATATAAAAATTACGAGACAAAAATTTTCGTATCCCCATCTCGTAAATATCTTATTGACTCCTTCCCAAAATCTCTCTTAGCGATAAGGTCGCCTTTTGCGCAGGTGACATTGACCTCAAATGTAAGCACATCTAACGTTGCATTTGTTGCTGCGTATTTTTTTAAAACAATTTTGTACGAGCTGTGATAGCCTAGTTAGCTAGGTTAGGTCGAGATAGTGGTTAGGACATCAGCCTCTAAATCAGAGGTCGGAGATTCGAACCCGGGCACCTCTAACTTTTCGGAGTTATATGCGTTTTTAAGCAATTAAAATATCCCTTGCTGCAACGGTGAAGGAAAACATCGTGAGGAAACCTGCACGCCTGAGAGTTCTCCGTAATGTTCTCAAAGGCGTGTGAAGTCTGCCAATCCGCACACGGCCAGCGTGGCGGACTATGGCCGAACCCTTCTCATATTGAGAGGAGACCCGCGCTCTGTAGTGAGCCGAGAATGGGTTGTTCATCATGATGATTACAGCACATTCACGAGTTATTTCTTCAAGGATATTGATCGTAGGAATAGCGCGAGAATTAGTACCGTACCCCCTTTCAGAATACCATCTCACGCCTTAGCCGACAGAGTACGCGGCATTAGCGAAGAATTCATATAAGTAGGTGATTTTATCATTTTCATATTAATGTCATGTCAACATTATTCTAAGTAGCCACGTCATTAAAAAAGTTTATATATCAAAGTGTTGTGAATCAGATCATCGGCCCTATTATTATGTTTTGTTTTATTATATTAGTAACAATTTTTTGAAAATTACTGGTATTACAAAATCGTTACTTTGTCACTTTTTTTTAAATTCTGTATTTAAAAAAAAATAGTACGAAGATTGTATCCGAACGCGCTATAGGTATATGCTTAGTTTAAAAACTATAGACAAACGCTGACGCCGCCATATTGTGAAAAAAACCCTTTAAATTCTGTATTAAAAAAAACTGTAGTACGAAGAATGTATCCGAACGCGCTATAGGTATATGCTTAGTTTAAAAACTATAGACAAACGCTGACGCCGCCATATTGTAAAAAAACTCTCATTTCTAACTTGCAGTTTATTCACAAAGATGTAATATAAGCCATCTACACAAATGTACACAAATACTAAACTAAAATACATCAGATGTGCAATTATTTTTAAATTGTTTGTAGTTGAAAAAGATGACTAGTTTTATTTAATCCACTAACTAAAATTAAGTATATACCTACATGTTTTTCGTTCATACGTGTGGAGATATGCCAAGTTAAAAAAAAGGTTTTAGTCTACTCTCTCTATGGTTTATTTTTTTTAATTAATCCAATTTGTCAACAATATTTTGACAACATTAAAAGAAAAACAAGGATATAGACCAATATTAACAAAGATAATGACATTAAGAAAAATATTTTTGAATTGTTTTTTTCTTTATTTATAAACAAACTATACTATTATATATAGCTTTGTTTGAGATAAATAATATCGAAAAATGAAATATAATTGTTTTCATGAGTTAGATTAGTATTTGTGTACCAAAGAACTAGGAATAGACAACATTAGTTTGTCTATATTTTAAGTACAGATAACCTAAATAATACGTTGCACGACATTTAAAATTAAAATTTAATTCATAAACGTTTCTGATACGTCGGCTGTTTGTATGGACTCTGCCTCCGGTAGAGATGAAGATAGAATCAGATTGCTTCAATGATTTCAACTGTATATATTCGGGGACCTTATGAAGAAATGTTCTACATGTAATTTCTTTTTTTTATTCCATCAGCAAAGGTTGACTTGAAGACACTGCCTAAGCAACAAGTCTAACTTTGCAAGCCCATTTTTTATTTTCTTCTCCTGTATCGTTTATTTTGCGTGTGCAATATAGATTTAATTAAAAATAAAAAAGACGGGTTGCACTCCGGGAGTGCCGGCAGAAGTGAAAACTTGATTATTAACGTTGAGCATGTTTGCTATTTTGGAATGGTTAGGGAATAATTTTGCACCAATTGCTTTATCAGTATAAAAGTACTATCATTTATGTGGTAGAATACAATATTCATTTATTGCGCTATCGTACACAAACATGACAATTTATATTACATTAAAAATTTAACACTTTAAAACTATTACAATTATTTTACATTAAAAAGTTTATCTCTCCGAAAAATCAACTTTCATCCATAATTTCAACGACTTTTTCACCATCATCATTACCAGAACTATCCATGGATGCGCGTGGCACGCTGTAACATACACGAACATTCCTGCGCTGCCTAAACGAAACAGTAGGCCCAGGCATACATTTTCGCCGCGCCGTAGAGAGGGGATAGCTGTCTACTCTCCATCCGTCTTACGCTTTTTCGATCAGGTCACGTGTCCTGACGCGAGTTTAAGATTTTATACCCATTACAGAAAAAGTGCTCAACGCCGCTAAAGAAGTTTTCACTTCAAAAAATAAGTGTAGAACTTCTATTTAACTTACTAGTTTGCGTTTATTAGAAGAAAAGAAAGGAAAATACTTTTCATTCGAATTTTATAATTCATTTTCATATAACTTTATTTTATTGTTTACGAAAGTCATGCACAAGAAATAAGACGTCTATAACGTCGTTATTCTTTGAGCGCCAAAATTGTGACTTTTCATTCATATTACTTCTTTGATTTTTTTTTTACAATAATTTACAAATACATATTTCATGATGATTTATTTATGTACAATTTTTGTTGCGTTAAAATAAGATTGTAAATCATGATAAGGAGTATTGGTTCCTTCCTTAGAAAACCCCGTCACTTACCATTGGATAAGACCGCAGTAAAATGCCTGGTATAAACATTTAATTATTAATAATTAATATTTTTAAGTTTTTCCATAAGGTCCCTAGTCATTAATTATCATGAGTGTGTGGTAGCGCTTATATACGAGTATGTATATATAACTCCAATTAATTTGTAATCAGATACTTGGAAATCATATGTAACTTTTATATCATTCTATTAAAATAACGATTAGGATATAAAGAGTTGAAAGTCTTAGTCCACTAAATTAAAAAAAAACAAAAACCAAAAAGTTATTTCATTTTTTTTTTTGTAGTGGTATACGCTATGGTTGTTTTTCATTCAGCCTATCCATTAATTTCACTTCAAATGACACCAAATCAAAGCCTAAGGAAAAAATATAACATCACATCCATATGAATGAATTTATTAATAATTACGTAATAATATTGAATTAATATTAAGCAATAAACATGTGTTAGTGATACTTATACCTACGCTACTTTAGAGATAATCATAATAATTATTATTATTACAAAAAATATATAATATATTCTCTATTACGTATGTAAGCTATTCTTTTTTTTGTATATTGGATCCATCTTTCAATTACGTCACAGTTTTTAAAAGATTCAATAACCAAGAGATTATAGGGATCTATGAAAAATTCAATCTGATGTGTAAAAAAAAACAATAACCCGACATTGGCTATTCTGTGTAAAGCCATAAAAAGTAAAAAAAAAATTAACGCGCTAGTTGAAATGCACAATTATTAGGTATGTTAAATAAATAAACGCGTTTTGGCGTTATTATAAAAAAAAGATCGATATTTCTGAAACTAAAAGTTACCTTAAATTAATTACAGGATGAAAAAAAAATCTTAATATTGGCAAGTTATGATAAACGCATAAAGGTTTTTTTCTCCTATATAACTTCAATTCTCCATTGCTATAAACTTGACATTGGCTTTACACAGATTAGCCAATGTCAAGTTTATAGCAATGGAGAATTGAAGTTAGGGAAAAAAGGCGGGAAACCTCGCACTCGGCGGACGCGGCTCCCTGAAACCTTTCCCAAATCAATACATGTTAACCATTCAAAAACTAGCCATTACACAAACGACACCAAAACTGTCCACGACACAACCAACACCAGTCCTTTTCAAAATTAGCCAACAAACATTAATTCAAGGAAAGCGTGAAAAAACCGCGCCTGTCATATTCGAAGTCTCCCGCCTTTCTCCCTCCATAGCATTCGATCTTTTGCATTTTTATATTTCAAAATTTTAATCTGTATATGAATCTATTATCTAATGGACGCCATTGAGAGCACAGATAATCATTCAATTTCGGATTATAAAAGACTAAAAGTTTTCATAAAAGTTAAAAAAAACGCATAATAGTACGTGACGTTATTAAAAAAAGGGATCCCGTTTGTATAAAAGATAATTTTAAGTGCAATATTAATTTTAGCATGAAATCAAAAGCAATACATAAACACATCACTATTATTATATTTAATTATGTACTTACCTAAAATGTAATTAGAAAAAAAAACATATATCATGCTATTTTTATTTATTTTTTAAGTAAGTGCTAACCTATCGTAAATGGTATTCATATGACGTCATTAATTTTGCTAACAATATTAATTATTCTAAAAACTTTAAATTTACTCGACCTTTGCCTAATATAAGTAAAAAAAAAATGTCACGATGAAATATTTTTTTTTGTTTTTGATTTATTGTTTTGTATTTTTTAAATATGTATATAATTTTTATACCTAAATAATTTAACATATACAATATTAATGAGTGGATCCATGATTTTTATAATATACCTAATTACGAATAAATTACACTGCCAGATTATTAAAAAAAAAAAGTATGTAAGTACCTACGCTTGCTACTTTTAAATTAATCCTGTTTTTTAAAATGTAACCTCGGTTTAAAAGCAAAGTATGTCTGCTATAATAAGTATTATAGTTTGTCACAAAAAAAAAAACCTAGCTGTAATTTTTTAGGGAAAAATGTTTGGTAAAACAAATTAAATATTTTCTAGGTCGTAAATTGTAAAAAAAATAATTGGCTGTAGAAAGGCGGCTTTTTGAAAACCTTTTTTTTTTTTTCTAAAAATACACCGACTCCTGTAAGTAGAAATAAACGTGTAACTTTATTACAAAATATTCACTTTGCATTTTCATTTCACTCACCCTATATCCCTACACTCCTTATATAATCCGGATTTGATGTTGTGTCAGAAAATAAGTTCCTACTTAATTTGCTTACATTCGTTTGCTTGAAGAGAAGTAAATGGGTTCGTGCTATATACTTATATATATAACGTCATATCCTTTTTATGTTCCTCTAATAAAACCAATTTGGACATATGGGATCCAACTGTGGTCATCTGCAAGTCCCCGGCAAATTTGTTGTGGGCTTCTTCTTAGACCGGGGCGCGTTTGGAACCCTCGTAGCTTTAGTTTTAAGTTCAAGAATATAGTTATCACCATGAAATAACTACTGTGTAAATTATTGACGCGTCAAAAGTGCCTTTTTAAGGACTATTTGAATAAAGATTATTTTGAATTTGAATTTGACAAGCACCTCGAACATACTCTGCTTACAAAGAGCCCAAAACAATATATTCAGGGTCTTATCAGCAGCCCCTTGGTACGTCCGCAATTCAGAAATCCACGAACATCTTGAAATTCCTACCATCACAGACGAAGCAAAGCGTTATACAGCTACCAATAGGGATCGCCTGGCATCGCATCCAAATCCACTGTCACACTCTTTTTTTTTTTTATTCACCACAAGTTAGCCCTTGACTGCATCTCACCTGATGGTAAGTGATGATGCAGTCTAAGATGGTAGCGGGCTAACCTGTTAGGGATATGGAAAATCCACACTCCTAATTGGTTTCTACGCGACATCGTGCCGGAACGCTAAATCGCTTGGCGACACGTCTTTGTCGGTACGGTGGTAACTAGCCACGGCCGAAGCCTCCCACCAGACCAGACTCAAGCCGGGAATCGAACCCAGGACCTCCAACTTTAAAATGCAACAGCGCACGCGCTGCGCCACGGAGGTCGTCAAAGTCCTAAGCTCCCCCAAACATTCTGTTACTGCAACTCAACTGTTTATAGTCTGATAGACTGATCGCAGATTTATAATAATAATTAAAAAAAAAATATCCTTTTTATAACTGATTTGTTGTATTATTAGTTACCTACACAGCTAACGCCATCTACGTTATGTGACGAACATAAAATATAGGTGGCGTTATTAGTACGCACTTAATGCAACATCGTAATTAGTAAGGAACGTTAAATCGCGACACGTCTTTGTCGGTCGGTTTAAAGTTTAATTAGAATGTAATTTATGTACATATCTGCATGTCCATATATATAACAAGTTTTTATAATTTAAAACAAATAACTTAAATGTCAATTTTCATGTCCCTAACTTCGAAAACATAGAATCTTCATGAAAACGCCCCACCCCCATTTCACCCCCCTTGGGGTAGATTTTCGTAACATTGATTATACAGATCTTTATCATTTATAATAAAAAACTTAGTTGCCAATTTTCATGTCTCTAACTTTAAAAATATAGGACTCTCATACAAACTTCAACCCCCATTTCATCCCTTTAGGGGTGGATTTTCTCAAAACCGGTTCTTAGCTGACCTCTACTTCATAAAAAATTCAAATTCAAATTCAAAATAATCTTTATTCAAATAGTCCTTAAAAAGGCACTTTTGACGCGTTAATAATTTAAACAGTAGTTATTTCATGGTGATAACTATATTCGTAAACTTAAAACTAAAGCTATGAGGGTTCCAAACGCGCCCCGGTCTAAGAAGAAGCCCACAACAAACTTAGCCGGGGTCTACTAAGAAATCTACCTTCCAAATTTCAAGTTCGTTCGTTCTATAGTTCCTGAGATATCATGATCATCAGTCAGTCAGTCAGTCAGTCAGTGGTATTTCGCTTTTATGTATATAGATACATATTTTAGGTTATACTTTATACTGAATCGTGCGCTAAACCGCGCGTCACGTCGCGGTTTAGCGCAGAAACGGAAGCTCCGCCAGTCGCGCATCGGTACGAACCGAGCGTGATGTACCACACTTGTTTCATGCGAAAAGCTATTTAGAGTAATCAATCCGACACCCCAACCCTCTCGGAGTTGCGGCTTCTTTTTACTCCCCCGACCTAAGCGCTCCTCTCCGAAAGAGGAGACCTAAACATATCCTTCATGACCCTGACGATCAGATGACTACTGACAACACACTCGTACCACCTACCACACAATCATACGCTACACACCGTCTTCACGGCGAAGACGAGGTCCCCGTTATCTTACGTCATCCGGACGTGGGCTCCATCCACGGCCTCGGAGACGTACGGACCACTTACCGTCCGACCCCCCCGTTATCCTAAACGTCGCCTAAGCCGAGGTTCGGCCTCACAGGAAGCGCCTTATATATTAAAATGAAACTAAGGACGTTCCCTTAGTTTTTTCGAGCCCTAGGGCTCAAAATTTCTTCTGGCAGAGCTTCTTTCGGAAGCTCGAACCAATAGGGTTAGCACATCTAATAGAGAATGAACGTTTTATCATGAAAAAGCATTATTCGTTGAAAAGTTGTTACAGTATACGTAAAGAGTATAATAAAACACATAAAATAAATGTAAATTGTATATTCACTTCATGTCTCGTTGATACAAAAAATTAAATAGATTATACAAACAATTTTTAGTAAAGGACATGTAGTTTTATGGTAAACCAGCTGACGCCCGCGACTTCGTCTGCGTTGAGTTAGTGTGTGTGAAAGTGTGTTTGTTTGTCTTCCGATCACGAAGCAATGGATTACTAAAGTGACGAACTTGAAACAATTACAGGATAATCTGTAAAGTATCTAAAAAACTTAATAAAACATATATCTCTGGTGTCCGGGATATATTCACACCAGTTCTTTTAATAAACTACCATTCTCTCACGCAACAATTTATACAAAATAAAAACTACCGCAATTTTCTTTAAAAAAAACCCCCCACATTTATTATATTACACAAGCCGGTAATGGGTTGATCATGATGAATGAAATCACATTAAAAAATAGCACGTTTTTGTTAGTGTTCACACTATCTTGGCGCGTCGGGCTCGGTACGGCGCCGGCAGCTTCAGGTGGACGGTGCTGACGTGTAGCTTCATGGAGTTGGACTGCGAGAACGACTTGCCGCAATGCGCGCAGCTGTACGGCTTCGCGCCGGTATGAACCTACAAACAAATTTATATATATACTAGCTGTTGCCCGCGACTTCGTCAGCGCAGAATTGCTGATTTCCCGTGAGATTGAGGTTACCCGTGCGGCCAATGCCCTGCTTCAGAAAGTAAGCTACAGGCAAATGTCAAATTGCCGATTTTCGTGTCTCTAAATTAGAAAACATAGGACTTTCATACAAACTTCCAACCCCTATTTTACCCCCTTCGGGGTGGATTTGGATGAAAAAAAATTATGACCTTATATTTACGCTCTTACCTTATATTTATTTTATAATAAGAAACTTATTTTCAAAATTTCAAGCTTCTAGACTTCATAATAAAAAATAAGCAAAAACTATCATCCCCTATTTTACCACCCTTGACAGGTAATATTAAAAAAAAAATTGATGTACATGTTTTTTATTTATTATTATTAATCTTAATGCAAATTTTTGTGTCTCTAAAAAACTAACTAACTCTGAAAACAAAGAAATTTCATACAAACTTCCAACCCCCCTTTTACCCTCTTAGGGGTGGAATTTCCAAATATTCTTTCTTAGCTGACATCTCTTAACTATCAACTACCTACTTGCTAAATTACAGCTTTATACGTACAATAGTTTTGAGATCTCGTGTTTAATCAGTATGTAAGTAAATATGTAAGTATGTAAGTGACCTTTCGCTTTTATATATATAGATTACAAATACAATAGACACACAGACACTCACCCGGTCGTGCCGGTTTAAGGCCGCCTTGTGCTTGAACGCCTTGGGGCAGTGCTTGCACTGATACGGACTCTCGCCGGTGTGGGTGCGCAGGTGGATCTGCGGATAAGTGGTATATATACCACTGTAGATACTGATTCGCCCCTAAACGTGACCTCGGGGTGTTTTGATTTCAACACTTAGAAGTGATACAAGTTAAAATGGCCCCTAAGATACGGGTTTTCCTAGTTTAGGGGTCAGGATTCCACTGTATTGTGCTGTACTGAGTTTTACAAATAAAGATTATTATAATTAAAAAAAAAAAGTGAAACAGTATATATTATTTTTTTTTATACACAAGTCAGCCCTTGACGGCATCTCACCTGATGGTAAGTGATGATGCGGTCTAAGATAGTAGCGGGCTAACCTGTTAGGACTATGGTAAACCCACACTCCTAGTTGGTTTATACGCGACATCGTAAACGCTAAATCGCTTGGCGACACGTCTTTGTCGGTAGGGTGGTAACTAGCCACGGTAAAGCCTCCCACCAGAGCAGACTCGAGCCGGGAATCGAACCCAGGTCGTTTGAACACTTAAAAGTGATACAAGTTAAAGTGAAACAATATAAATGTAGCTATCACCATCAAATCACTGCTATGTAAATTATTGACGCGTCAAAAGTGTCTTTTAAAGGACTATTTGAATAAAGATTATGATTAATTGATTGTTGGGTTGTTAAGTTGGTCGGTTTGTTGGTAGTTAGTTGATAGGTGTGTCGGTCGGTCGTTCGGGTGGTTGTTAAAGGAGTATATGAATAAAGTTTATGATTGACTGATTGGTTGGTGTTTAGTTGGTTCGTCGGTCAGCGGGTGGGTAGGTAGGTCGGTCGGTCGGTCGGTCGGTCAGTCGGTCGGACGGGTAATTGTTAAAGGAGTATATGAATAAAGTCTATGATTAATTGCTTGTTTGGTTGGTTGTTTGGTTCGTTGGGTAGTTGGCGGGTTGTTAGGTTGGTTTGTTGGTAGATTCGTTGTTTAGTCAGTCGTTTGGTTTGGTTGGTTAGTCGTTAAGTCGTTCGTTCAGTCTCTTGGATGGATGGTTGTTTGGTTAATTGGTTCGTCGGCAGGTACGTCGGCCGTCGTCGTCCGTCTGTCAGTCATTCGGTCGGGAATGAGCGATTGACATACCTGTAGTCTCTGGAAGACGCTGAACTTCTTGGGACACTCGGTGCAGTGGAACGGTCTCTCCCCGGTGTGTATACGCTGGTGGTACGTCAGCGTCGCTTTCGTCTGGAAAAAAGTTACGACACTAATCTTGCGCCTTCGAATAATTATGTACTTACTAGATACGCAGTTCGTTACGATACCTAGAAGATAAGTGTCTCACTCTTATTTTTTCATCATCATCATCATCATCATCATCAAAGCATTACCAGCTCAGTACAGTGTGAGGGTCTCTCATCAGTGTAGAAAGAGTTGTGGCCTTAGTCCACAACGGACGAATTGTCAACGAGTTGGCTAAAAGCTCACGACAAGTTTTCGACGACTACACGTTGTCGATGAGTTGGCAGAGAACATGACGAGGATTTGTGGAAGAGTTGGTCTTGCGTTGTCGGTAAGTTGGCGGTAAAGGTAAGGACAAGTTGTCGAAGAGTTTGCCTCGCATTGTCGATGAGTTGGCCGTAAACAAGACGAGGATTTGTCGAAAAGTTGGCCACACATTGTCGGTATGTTGGCTGTGAATATAAGGACAAGTTGTCGGAGAGTTGGCCACAAATTGTCGGTAAGTCGGCCGTGTACATGGCGTCGAGTTGTCGACGAATTGGGCGGTCAGCACAGCGTTGTAGGTTTCGTGTCGAATCAATATAGTGTGCCAAGATCATGTGCCACAACCTGATAAATAATAACCAAAAAAAAAAAATGGAAAATAATTGCACGAAGTTGGAGATGCTGAGTTCGATTCCCAGCTCAAGTCTGGTCTAGTGGATGGCTTCGGCCGTGGCTAGTTACCACCCGAGTGACAAAGACGTGCCAAGCAATTTAGCGTTCCGGTTATGTCGCGTACAAACCAATTAGGAGTATGGTTTTACCATACCCCTAACAGGTTATCCCGCTACCATCTTAGACTGCATCATCACTTACCACCAGGTGAGATAGGTCAAGCGCTATCTTGTAGTGGGCCACATATTGGAGTTGGATATTGGGGTTGGATTTATTATTATTATATTACTTGTTCTTTCACATGTAGATAGAAATAATTAGAAAAACAAAAAGAAACAGGATACAAAAGGCGGCCTTATCGCTTAGTAGCGATCTCTGCCAGGCAACCTTAGGATTAGGAAAACAGAAATTAGAAGAAAATAGGTGGCGTAAATATTTATTGAGTTGGACTCACAATGCACTTCTTGCCGCATATTTCACACACCACGCTCTCGCTGGGCCTCTTCAGACTCCTGGGCTTGTTCTGCTTCAGCTTCACCCCAAGGTGGACTCGCTGGTAGTGGATGGCGTACGAGCGCTCGTTGGAGAAAGATCGCTTGCACTGGGGATAACAAATCCAACATTTTAATGCGGTGACAAAGTATAAATAATTTCGAACTTGGAGACAATCCAAAATTGGACTTTTATTACTCAACTCCAAACAAAATATATATCATCATCATCATCATCACTTCAACCGATAGACGTCCACTGCTGGACATAGGTCTTTTGTAAGGAGTTCCAACGGCCACGGTCTTGGGCCGCTTGTATCCAGCGGCTCCCTGCGACTCGTTTGATGTCGTCTGTCCACCTTGTTGGGGGTCGACCAACGCTACGTTTACCGGTGCGGGGTCGCCATTCCAAAAAAAAATAAAAAAATATGTATATGTTTCTTTGTATGGTAGAAACAAAAAATATATATACCAATATGTAATTTAAACATATTTAAAAAAAATGCTTATTGCATGGCTGTAATGTTGTTTAATGGGTTACCCCTCACATACAAGCCCTGCCTCTCCAAACTTTTAAGGTTAAATTCAAGAACTGGCTCATAGAATAATGTTTCTATAGTATAAACGAATATTTACAATTAAAACCTGTTTAAAAAAAACATATATACCTTATAAGTTATTTTCCTGTTGTTAATTTAATTCACTATCACTTAATAATAATTTTAGTTTGACTAATAAATTTGATGAATTTTTAATGATGTAATTTTAATTAGTAGTAAAGTTTATGTTTGTATTTTGCACACTATTTGTTTAGTTGAACGTTACGGTCGACTTATTGACAAAATTGTATACACCATCTAATTATTTAGTAACATTCTTGCAAATAAATGATTATGATTATGATTATTGATTATGAACTCCAGAACTGTATCTTTTAGTACAAGTTGTTACAGCATGTCTATTAAAATATATAACAAATTGCCTAATTAATTGAAAGAATTACCTTTAAAAGTTTTTAAAAGAAGACTGCACCAATTGTTATTAGATAAATAAATGCTTTTATTGTTTAAGTGAATTTTTCAATACAAAATGACATACTTATTATTAATATTATGGTCGCTATTTAGTTTATTTGTTGACATTAAATGATTTACATGAAATTACAATATTATTTTTGCACGCCTACCCGGCAGATTGTAAGAAACTCTAATTAAATGTAACACCAATCAGCTACACAATCTATGCAAATAAATGATTTGATTTGATTTGAAGGGTACCAAAAGCAATGGGCTGGTGAATAGGAGCAACGCCGTTAAATCAAAACAAATAAAAATATCCTTAGTCATGTAAACCTAATTACAGGCATCTATGAATCGTTCATATATAACACATTTTCCATTACTTCTACTCCCCCGACATAAGCGCTCCACTCCGAAAGAGGAGACCTAAACACATCCTTCACGACCCTGACGATCAGATGACTACTGACAACACACTCGTACCACCTACCACACAATCATACACGACACAAAGTCTTCACGGCGAATACGAGGTCCCTGCTATCTTACGTCATCCGAACATGGGCTCCATCCTCGGAGACGTACGGACCACTCACCGTCCAAACCCCCCCCCCCCCCCCCCGTTATCCCAAACGTAGCCTAAACCGAGGTTCGGCCTCACAGGAGGCGCCCTTAGGCAGAGGGTTCCCTTAGTTTCTTAGCCCTAGGGCTCAAAATTTCTTCTGGCAAACAACCCGGTTACGCTGTGGCAACCAATTAGCACAGAGAGCTAATAGAAAGTGTGAAAAATTAAAAATTACTTCTGGGCTTCTTCTTAGAGCAGAACGCGTTTGAGCCCTCGTAGCTATAGTTATAAGTTCACATATACATATATATATATATATATTTTTTCAATTAAAATATCCCTTGCTTCAACGGTGAAGGAAAACATCGTGAGGAAACCTGCACGAGTTCTCCGTAATGTTCTCAAAGGCGTGTGAAGTCTGCCAATCCGCACATGGCCAGCGTGGTGGACTATGGCCGAACCCTTCTCATATTGAGAGAAGACCCGTGCTCAGTAGTGAGCCGGCAATGGGTTGATCGCGTACAATTTGTATAAAGTTCACATACATCGTCACAGTTAACGCTCTCTTCTTTATGGTGGTGCTGCAGATGGTCCTTCAACTCCTCATCGGATGGGTACCCCTCCCCGCAATACGGGCACGGTCTGGTGACATAACATTAATATTAATGTTACACTGATGTAATCTCGACAAGTGTACAAACCTAGCTAAAATGACAGAGCAATGTTAGTAATGGCAAAGGAAAACGAACGATCCGGCTTATGGGACCAAAAACAGTTGACCCTAAATTCAGAACTATTCACTACAATATTGTAGATGACGTCATTAATTCAGTGAAACTCTCATAACTAAGACAGATGCAAAGTCACCAGATTATTAATAAAAGTCAATCGAGTTTTGTTAAGGATGATTTTTCATAGATTACTCAATAGATATCTATCTCTATCTTACAATGATTCTGCTAATGTCGCAATTTATCTTCAGGTGGTTTGCAAGGCCTAATAAAGATATTATGTTTAGTTGTATGATTGTGACACCATCCCCACAGCTAAGTTAAAACTATACTGTACATTGGATATATGTAGTGTATTGAAAATCAAACAATCCGGCTCCAAATGAATGGAAGGACCAGAAATTACTTTACTGAGATCCGGTACGAAGGACCAAAAACAAATTAGATCTGTAAGCGAGGAGAATGGGAAACGTGCAAAGCGCCCCACGTTGGGCGCCAGTTTGTAAGCGAGGAGAATGGCAATGTGCACTGCCCCGCGTTGGTGCCAGTTGTAACCGCTGACGGTGGAGACGGGAAGTGCCCCGCGCCGAGAGGGCAGTGTAGCGACGACAGGCAGCCAGCAGTTGTACGACAGTGGTAACCAGCACTGTCCCACGTTGCTCGCCGCTAGTGACGAGGAGAAGCAGTCCTGCAGTTGTCGCGAAGAGTGGCTCCTCCAAGATAGACGGGGCCACGGGAGTCGGGATCTTCACCAACTTAGCGAGTCGAGTCCCTTACCAACGTCCCACGCAGTGGAAGCAGAGGTCGGAAGCACGACAAGGGAGAACCAGCAGAGTCCGGCGAGTGTCTCCACAATCGGAAAGCGCTCGCTGAAGCACTGTAGTCTCGTAAGTCGAGTGAGATGCAGATCCGTAGCTGGATCTAATCGGAATTCATCCGAATACTGAATGTGGATCTGAATCTAGTCAGAATCATCATTCGCTGGCTTGTGGCGGTGTCTTATAGTAGGCTACGGCGATCTCTCTAGCGCGATATACTTTTTGCCAACATACAGCCAGCGCCGTCTAGTTTCAACTTGGCAAGTTAGAGTGATTAACGCGATCTTCGTTTTGCAAGTTTTGCTTGAATTTTATTTGTAGTGTTACAGATCTTATTTTCCACCCCACTAGTAAAACTGATCTATTCAAGCTCAAAACCTAAGACCCATCAACAAGGTTATTAATATATTTATAGGATAAACTGGGACGTGCGTAGTTTTGAGCAAAGAGACTAGATATCTTTGGTAGAACAGAATTACAATTATAAGTATGGTAATTTATAAGGAGCACACTATACGCTCCACCAAGTACGACTATGCACTACCGCGACTCGACCACCGACCGACCGAATGCAATGAATGCAATGCGCCGTCCCGCGCCGGTGAGTCTTATAAGAACCTGCATACGTCACTTAGTGTTGCGTAAAGAGAGGGGGCGATGCCACTCTCTTGTCCGTCGCACATGACTCCAAAACTAGATGGCGCTGCTGTCTGACTGCCGTCATATTCATACTGGCATCAACACATTATAAAATTATAGAAAACAGAAATAGCAAAGAACACGGACTAAAATAGTTTACGATATTAAATAAAACGAAGAAGTGGGCTTAGACAGGGTTAGTATTATTAGGTATGGTTCAACCTACGTTTTTATTTATTTATTCTTTATTTGTACACCACAGATAGAAATAATAAGAAAAACAAAAAGAAACAGGATACAAAAGGCGGCCTTATCGCTTAGTAGCGATCTCTGCCAGGCAACCTTAGGATTAGGAAAACAGAAATTAGAAGAAAATAGGTGGCGTAATATAAAAGTCACTCAACGGGCGATGGAGAGAGCTATGCTGAGAGTATCTCTACGTGATCAAATCAGAAATGAAGAGATCCGTAGAAGGACCAGAGTTACCGACATAGCTCAGAGAATTGCGAAGTTGAAGTGGCAATGGGCGGGGCACATAGCTCGGAGAACCGATGGACGTTGGGGTCCCAAGGTGCTGGAATGGCGACCCCGCACCGGTAAACGTAGCGTTGGTCGACCCCCAACAAGGTGGACAGACGACATCAAACGAGTCGCAGGGAGCCGCTGGAAGCAAGCGGCCCAAGACCGTGAGCATTGGAACTCCCTACAAAAGACCTATGTCCAGCAGTGGACGTCAATCGGTTGATAATGATGATGATGATGAATATAAAAGTAAAAACCTGCATACTAATACATACACTAGATTACATAAATAGCACAATACATTAATACATATTAAATAAATACGTTTAATAACGTTTGCAATATGAGCGGAAAAAAATGTAATTATTTACGACATCGCATTAGAAACCTCAAAAATAACAGTATTTCTCCACTATTTAATGGATGTTATCATACATACAAACCTTCCTCTTCAATCACTCTATCTATTAAAAAAAAGACGCGTGGCACTCGGTGACTGCCGCGGTAAAGCTATTGCATAGCATTTTTTATCAACTAAATTATTAATATTTCAATATATATATAGTTTATCACAAAAAGCTTGCGTGAAAACCGCTGTTCCACGGCAACTGTAATGGCCAAAAGGCTGTAATGGTAAAAAGTATCACCGCTGTGCCTGTCGGAGTGGGGAGCGTGAGGTTTTTTTTCGTTACGGAATTTCTGGATTCGGTCCCCGCGCTCAAGGCCCTCGATAGAAGCTATGCAATCGCTTAAAAAACCGCATCAAAATCCGTTGCGTAGTTTTAAAGATTTAAGCATACATAGGGATATAGGGACTGAGAAAGCGACTTTGTTTTTTACTATGTAGTGATTGGTTGGAAAGCTGAACAGTCCAGGCCGCTAAAGGCATCCAACTGACCTCATGTTCTGGTCGCAGGTGTCGTTATGCGCAAGGTCCAGGTGCCTCGCCAGCGCCTCCACGCTCTGGAACTTGGCGCCGCACTGGGGGCAGCTGGACGCCGAGCTCGAGTTCTGCAAGATGGGAGATGTGACTGTTTCCGATGGTGGTAGATTGTAAATCTTTTGTCTGGTGTCTAATGTCAATTACATCAGTTTTTTCTTCGGCTTGTCTATTAGCTGTGCTAAACCTACTGGTTGCCACAGCGTAATCGTTGGGCGAGCTTCTTTCCGAAGCTCTGCCAGAAGAAATTTTGAGCCCTAGGGCTCGAAGAAACTAAGGGAACGACTGCCTAAAGGCGCCTCCTATGAGGCCGAACCTCGGTTTAGGCGACGTTTGGGATAACGCGCGGGTCGGACGGTGAGTGGTCCGTACGTCTCCGAGGCCGTGGATGGAGCCCACATCCGGATGACGTAAGATAGCGGGGAGCTCGTCTTCGCCGTGAAGACGGTGTGTAGCGTATGATTGTGTGGTAGGTGGTACGAGTGTGTTGTCAGTAGTCATCTGATCGTCAGGGTCGTGAAGGATATGTTCAGGTGTCCTCTTTCGGAGAGGAGCGCTTAGGTCGGGGGAGTAAAAAGAACGTCACGTCAGTCGTGTGGTTATTACAGTTTTAAAATGAAGCAAGCCACCGTCTCTTACTAAGAAATCCCTAATCCTGCTATACCTATTCCCGCTGACCCAAACATCACAGATGGTCGAAAGAATTCGGAGCTCGACTCCTGCCGGGGGCACTCCCACTGCACGCGTTTTGTGCGGACTTGGTCAACCCTCAGGGTACTCACGTGCGCTTTCCGTTTATGCATCCTTAGTCCAAACTCTCCGATGAAGGATTCACCGCAGATGTCGCACGCGTTGTTCGAGGGATGCTGCAGGCGGATGTGGGTCAGGTGACTTGTGGATTTGCTGGAACATAACAACTAGGGCCATCATGAGATTCTTAAGACGAGATGACGACCTCCGTGGCCCAATGCGCGCGCTTTCACATTATAAAGTTGGAGGTCCTGGGTTCGATTCTCAGCTCGAGTCTGGTCTGGTGGGAGGCTTCGGCCGTGGCTAGTTACCACCCTACCGACAAAGTCGTGTCGCCAAGCAATTTAGCGTTCCGGCACGATGACGCGTAGAAACCAGTTAAGAGCGTTGGTTTACCATACTCCTCTAACAGGTAAGCCCGCTATCATCCTAGACAGCATCATCACTTACCATCAGGTGAGATTGCTATCAAGTGCTAACTTGTAGTAGATGAAAAAAAGAAATCTAAGACACTCTCAGTAATGTTCACTGTAACGTTACTCTTTGGACCTGGGAAGCGCCGATGCTGCGCAAGCGCAGTCTAAATGCTCAGTGTTGCCGCTCGTTTATATCTATAGGGTTGCCACTATACAAAGGAATTGTATACATAGGTATTCAAAAACTATAAAAAAAATTGTAGAAGACTCACGCAAAACTCGCCCCGCATATTTTACAATCGAATGTAAATCCGTTGTGCCAGTTCGAGTGTTCTTTTGCTCTGTGACTGAAAAAAAAAAAACAATATCTCTGGTACGATTTTTATTTTCATCTGTGGTACAATTTTAATTTTTATCTATGGTAAGAATCGGATTCGGTGAAGGAAAACATCGTGAGGAAACCTGCACGTCTGAGAGTTCTCTATAATATTCTCAAAGGCGTGTGAAGTCTGTCAATCCGCACACGGCCAGCGTGGTGGACTATGGCCGAACCCTTCTCATACTGAGAGTAGACCTGTGCTCTGAAGTGAGCCGGTAATGGGTTGATCATGATGATGAAGATAATATAAGAAGATTTATTGTTTAGAACGATTAGAATTTTCAATATATATAATTTGTCCCTACCCTCTGCACTAGTAAAACCTGTATTGCAGAGGGTAGCTCCTTCCAGGGATATAGTACATTCATTCCTAGAGATAAATTATCTTGTACTAACTAAAGCTAGATAAATTATCTTATACTAACTAAAGCTAGATAAGATAATTTATCTCTAGGAATGAATTGGACTCAAAAGTGGCAAAGGAAGAGATAAGCGTGATGTGGGGCTAGAGGATTGAACTCGAAAGTGTTAAAGGATGAAGAGAAGCGTAATATGAGGCTAGAGATTGGACTCAAAAGTGTTAAAGAATAAAGAGAAGCGTGATTAAGGCTAGAGGATTGGAGTCAAAAGTATTAAAGGATGAAGAGAAGCGTAATATGAGGCTAGAGATTGGACTCAAAAGTGGCAAAAGATGAGAGAAGCGTAACATGAGGCTAGATGATTGGACTCAAAACTGGCAATGGATGAGAGAAGCGTAACATGGGGCTAGAAGGATTGGACTCAAAAGTGGCAACGGATGAGAGAAGCGTGATATGGGGCTAGAGGATTGAACTTAAAAGTGGCAACGGATGAGAGAAGCGTGATATGGGGCTAGAGGATTGAACTCAATGTGGCAAAGGATGAGAGAAGCGTGACATCGGACTAAAGGATTCGACTCAAAAGTGGCTAAGGATGAGAGAAGCATGACATGGGGCTAGAGGCTTGGACTCAAGGTGGCAAAGGATGAGAGAAGCGAATTATGGGGCTAGAGGATTGGACTCAAAAATGGCAACGGATGAGAGAAGCGTGATGTGGGTCTAGAGGATTGTACTCAAAAGTGGCAAAGGATGAGAAAAGCGTGATATGGGGCTAGAGGATTGTACTCAAAAGTATTAAAGGATGAAGAGAAGCGTGATATGGGTTTAGAGGGTTGGACTCAAAAGTGGCAAAGGATGAGAGAAGCGTGACATGGGGCTAGAGGATTGGACTCAAAAGTGGCAAAGGAAGAGATAAGCGTGATATGGGGCTAAAGGATTCGACTCAAATATGGCAAAGGATTAGAGAAGCGTGATATGGGTTTAGAGGGTTGGACTCAAAAGTGGCAAAGGAAGAGATAAGCGTGATGTGGGGCTAAAGGATTCGACTCAAAAGTGGCAAAGGATGAGAGAGGCTTGACATGGGGCTAGTGGATCCAACTCACCTAGACCTGGAGACGTGGTCGCACAGTTTGCATATGAACTTGCGCTCGTGGGAGTTGACGATGTGGGTCCTGAGCTGCCGGCCCTCGGGCCAGCGCGACTGGCATATCTCACACACGAACTCGCCGCGCTCCTGATTACCATCAAAAGGGGTACAGCATTGAGTGAGAGTTCTAGAGGAGTGTACTAAACACCCCTATTACAATCACTTATAATTAACATAGTTATAGAAGTTGCCAACGCTAAACGACCGGTTGGTAGGCCGCTGTTGAGATACAAAGACAGTGTCAAACGCGACATGTCTTCTTTTGCTGTCGACCCGAAAATTTGGGATACCCTTGCCGAGGATCGTAACAACTGGCGTAGGGTTGTTGCGGAGGGCGTAGTTGCTCATGACGCCGCCTTACATGAGCATCTGGCAAACAAACGCGCTATAAGACACGAGCGCGTAGAGAACCCCTACCTCCTAGCGGTTCCTATGTTTGTGAACTATGCGGACGTCACTGTCGCTCTCGTGTTGGCCTCATAAGCCATCAAAACAGATGTCGCCGCCCATGAGACGCTGTTCAAAACATCTTTCGAAGATGAATAGGGCCAATGATGATGATCATGATGATGAGAAACATATAGAAAAATCCTATTACGATATTAAGGACTAGCTTTTAACTGCAGCTTCGCTCGCATTGAAGTAGTTAAATAAGTATCAGAGAACATTACAATTTTTTTTACACACTACAAGTTAGCCCTTACCACTATCTCATCTGATGGTAAGTGATGATGCAGTCTTAGATGTTAGGGTATGGTAAACCCGTACTCCTAATTAGTTTCTACGCGACATCGTGCCGGAACGGTGAATCGTCTATCGTCTATTTCAAAGTTATAAATTTATTCTGTAATTTTGCAAGCCATAAGGATCAATTTGGCTGGATTTAATTGTATCTATAAAATAAGACCTACCTATTGTAGAACCCAAATTCGCAATAAATATATTGATTGATAAATTAATTGATTGATTTATTGTTGTTTTTGTTATTATTCTCTATTATTATTATAATTGACTCACTATAAACTTTTTATAGCAGTCAAATCACACGGCCGGATTCTGCCCTAATAATCAATTCGCAATACATAAATGTTCAGTAATTATTCATAAGTAAAAATTACTTTTAAAATAAACTAAAAAATATGGATATTTCAGTTTTTTTTATCCACTACAAGTTAGCCCTTGACGGCTTTCTTACATGTTGGTAAGTGATGATGCGGTCTAAGATGGTAGCGGGCTAACCTGTTAGGGGTACATATGGTACACATATGGTAAACCCATACTCGTAATTGGTTTCTACGCGACATCGTGCCGGAACGCTGAATCTATATATATAAAAGCGAAATACCACTGACTGACTGACTGATGATCACGATATCTCAGGAACTATAGAACGAACGAACTTGAAATTTGGAAGGTAGATTTCTTTTATGAAGTAGAGGTCAGCTAAGAACCGGTTTTGAGAAAATCCACCCCTAAAGGGTTGAAATGGGGGTTGGAAGTTTGTATGAAAGTCCTTTATTTTTGAAGTTAGAGACATGAAAATTGGCAACTAAGTTTTTTATTATAAATGATAAAGATCTGTATAATCAATGTTACGAAAATCTACCCCAGGGGGGGTGAAATGGGGGTGGGGCGTTTTCATGAGGATTCTATGTTTTCGAAGTTAGGGACATGAAAATTGACATTTAGGTTATTTGTTTTAGATTATAAAAGTCTGTATACGCAATATTACAAAAATCCACCCCTAAGGGGTAGAAATGGGGGTTGGAAGTTTGTATGAAAGTCCTATATTTTTGAAGTTAGAGACATGAAAGTTGGCAACTATGTTGTTTATTATAAATAATAAAGATCTGTATGATCAATAATGCGAAAATCTACTCCAAGGGGGGTGAAATGGGGGTAGGAAGTTTTCATGAGGATTCTAAGTTTTCAAAGTTAGGGACATAAAAATTGGCATTTAGGTAATTTGTTTTAAATAATAAAAACCTGTATACGTAGTATTACAAAAATCCACCCTTAAGGGGTAGAAATGGGGGTTGGAAGTTTGTATGAAAGTCCTATATTTTTGAAGTTAGAGACTTGAAAGTTGGGAACTAAGTTGTAAATTATAAATAATAAAGATCTGTTTAATCAATGTTACGAAAATCTACCCCAAAGAGGGTAAAATGAGGGTTGGAAGTTTATATGAGGATTCTAAGTTTTTGAAGCTAGGGACATGAAAATTGACATTTAGGTTATTTGATTTAAATTGTGAAAACCTTTATACACAATATTACAAAAATTCACCCCTAAGGGGTTGAAATGGGGGTTGGTAGTTTATATGAAAGTCCTATATTTTTGAAGTTAAGGACATGAAAGTTGGCAACTAAGTTGTTAATTATAAATAATATAGATCTGTATAATCAATGTTACGAAAATCTACCCCAAAGAGGGTAAAATGAGGGTTGGATGTTTTCATCAGGATTCTAAGTTTGGGACATGCAAATTGCCATATAGTTTATTTGTTTTAAATAATAAAAGCCTGTATATGATATATTACAAAAATCCACCCCTAAAGGGTTGAAATGGGGGTTGGAAGTGTGTATGACATGAAAATTGGCAACTAAGTTGTTAATTATAAATAATAAAGATCAATTTTGCGAAAATCCACCCGAAAGGGGGTAAAATGGGGGTTGGAAGTTTTCATCAGGATTCTAAGTTTTCGAGGTTATGGACATGAAAATTGGCATTTAGGTTATTTGATTTAAATAATAAAAACCTGTATATACGCAATATTACAAAAATCCATCCCAAAAGGGGTGAGAGGGGTGAGGGGTTGGAAGGTTACATGTAAGTTCTGAGTTTTTGGAATTAGAGAAATGAAAATCGGCAGTTATCGCATTACTTTTCAGTAACTATGACATGTAGGTATAAGCTCTTGCAAAATCACACACTGAAAGTGGAAACATAAAGAATGAGAAGGAATTTGGAAGTTAGGCCCTGCTTAGGCATAGACGTCTGCTCATAACTGTGAAAATCCGCCGCAAAGAGGTTAATACCGGGGTTCATGTTGGTTGAAAATCTTATAAAGTTTTACTTCTTTGAATCCATTGGAATACTTTGTACTCCTTACTATCCCGACAAAATCATAGTAATATTATAAAAGCGAATGTGAGTTGGTATGTTGGTTTGTCCTTCAATCACGTCGCAACAGAGCAATGGATCGACGTGATTGTTGAAATTATAGTTGAGGACCTGGAGAGTGACATAGGAGAGTCCCCGTTGGCATTTTTACAACTTATTCTGACTGAATTGTAAAAACTTATGCCACGCGGGCGAAGTCGCGGGCGCCAGCTAGTCTATATATATAAAAGCGAAATACCACTGACTGACTGACTGACTGACTGACTGATGATCACGATATCTCAGGAACTATAGAACGAACGAACTTGAAATTTGGAAGGTAGATTTCTTTTATGAAGTAGAGGTCAGCTAAGAACCGGTTTTGAGAAAATCCACCCCTAAAGGGTTGAAATGGGGGTTGTAAGTTTGTATGAAAGTCCTTTATTTTTGAAGTTAGAGACATGAAAATTGGCAACTAAGTTTTTTATTATAAATGATAAAGATCTGTATAATCAATGTTACCAAAATATACCCCAGGGGGGGGTGAAATGGGGGTGGGGCGTTTTCATGAGGATTCTATGTTTTCAAAGTTAGGGACATAAAAATTGGCATTTAGGTAATTTGTTTTAAATAATGCGGGCGCGGGCGAAGTCGCGGGCGCCAGCTAGTCACTTTATAATTTTGTTTTCGTTATAAGTTCGTTAGGAGTTATTTTTTTTATAATTTTGTTTTAGTTACAAGTTTGTTTGTTATTTGTTTAGGAGATAATGGGCCTGGCATGTTCGTTTCGGACAAAAGTCCGAAAAGAAAATAGTTAAAAAAAAGACGCGTGGCACTCGGGGACTGCCGCGGTAAAGCTATTGCATAGCATTTTTTATGAACCTAATTATTAATATTTCAAAAACATCAATTAAAATAAAAAAGTAACAATATTGAGGTTATTTCTGATAAAATTATTTAAAAAAAAGCAAACGGGAAGTGAGTAAAATTTAACTTGCAAGATTTGACAGACAGACAACGGGACAGGTGAAACTAAATAAAAATGCTTGTCATGACAATAAAAATTTAAAAAAACGTAATTAAAAAAAAACAAAGAAATTAAAAAATAACAAGACATACCCCAGGCTCGAACCTGGGACCTTCTGCACAAAAAGCATGCGAAATATCTATATACATCTAGTGAGGGGTGTTAGGTTATTTTCGTTACGGAATTTCTGCATTCGGTCTCCACGCTCAAGGCCCGCGATAGTAGCTATGCAATAGCTTATAAACTATATATGATGTACTGTATAATATTACGGCCATGTCGCTTGTTGGCCAACGTTCAAGCGAACAAATATGACGGCAATCAGAGAGCAGCGCCATCTAGTTTTGGAGTCATGTACGACGGACAAGAGAGTGGCATCGCCCCCTTTCTTCACGCAACACTAAGTGACGTATGCATTGCATTCGGTCTGTTCGGATAGGTGGGCGAGTCGCGGTAGTGCATAGTCTTACTTGGTGGAGCGTTTAGTCTGCTCCTTATAAATTACCGTACTTATAATTGTTATTCTGTACTACCAAGAGTATCTGGTCTCTTTGCCCGAACCTACCCACGTCTACCCAAATTACCGAAGAAGACAAGCCCTCGCCCCGTAATCATCCTATAAATATATGGAACTGAACTCACTTGATCATGACTCAGCATATGATTTCTGTATGTAACATCGGTGATGAACCCTTTATAACACTTGTCGCATTTATAAAACGAGTTCACGTAATTGGACGAGGTTTTCCTCTGCTCGATCTCGGAGAGCTGGTCCGCCTTGCTGAGGTAAACCACCTCGACGTCCTTCAGGTCCTCCGGGATGGGTTGCTCGTCGTCCTTAGCGTCGCTGTCGTAGGCGACGCTGTCCATGTTGTCCATCTGGTCTAAGTCGTCGTAGATCTCGTCGTTCTTTATTTCTTCGTCCTCCAGTTTCACTATGTCTTCGAGTTCCTGTGACAGTAAGACCATACGTTTGAAACGGTGATAGCCTTGTGGTTAGGCCATCAGAGGTCGGCGGTTCGAATCCGGGAACGCACCTCTAACTTTCCGGAGTTATGTGTGTTTTTAAGCAATTAGAATATCACTTGCTTCAACGGTGAAGGAAACATCGCGAGGAAACCTGCACGCCTGAGAGTTCTCCGTAATATTCTCAAAGGCGTTTGAAGTCTGCCAATCCGCACACGGCCAGCGTGGTGGACTATGGCCGAACCCTTCCCATATTGCGAGGAGACCTGTGCTCTGTAGTGAGCCGGTAATGGGTTGATCGTGATGATGATTATACTCGTTGTGGGGCGATGCTAGGACAGAAGTCGCGGGAACACTGTTTCTGCGTTCACGGGCTCGGTAATATAACGCCGATGCTAACGGCGTTACCGTGGCGTAGGGCTGGCGTTCCAGGCCTCTGCTATAACTTGCTCGATAATAATTTAAGTCTGAACACTTGCCTGTTTAATTTTCTTCTTTTTTCTCTTCTTCCGCTTGGCTCCCTTCACTTTGAAGTCTACGTAATCTATGCTGTCCACTTCCGCCTTGATCTCCGGCTCTATATACTCGACACACTCCGTTGGATATTTGGTTTCGTGCACCAGGTTCATCGCAAACTGGTGGTTTATTAAACGTAAACTGTCTATTGTCATCTGAAACAATCCACACAAATATAATAAAAGCGTGATGTTTATCTGTCAAACAATAAACATCAAGTATAATTTGCTATATTCCGCCGACAACCGGGAGATTTGTATAATATAACACCACACAAAATCTTCCACTAGAACCTCTACGCACGTTTCGACCCGACACCGGATCATCCTCAGGAGATGATGACTTCACAAGCGAAGCGAAGATTTTGTATGGTGTTATATTATACAAATCTCCCGGTTGTCGGCGGAATATAGCATATTATACTTGCTGTTTATTGTTTATCATGGACTTCCGCAAAGTAACGCCTGCCTCTATTCATTATTTGTTTATCTGTCAGTTAATTTTTCACCTCATGTTGATGAAATATATAAAACACTAGCTGACCCGGCAAACGTTGTTTCGCCATATAAATGGTTACTAGGGCATTTCTATTGTAGAAAGAAAATAACTAACTTATTGTGTGTAAGGATGTGGTATATGAGTGAAAGAGGCATGGAGCGCTGTGAACGATGACGGAATATAAAAATAACATAAATATTGTTTATGTTCAAACATTTCAGCTTTACAATAAGCTCAGGGAAATTTTAGTCGAATTAGAGTGAAAACCATTCACAATAAAGACGATAATTGTTCAGTTATCGAGCGGGATGACAAATGAATAAAATGAACCTGGTTTTTGTAAACATATCCAATCCTTAATAACCTACCACTTGGTTCTGTCTAATCGCGTTCAGCAATATCTCCCGGGTGGTGCAGCACTTCTCCCTGAAAGTCACACATTTCTGCAACAGTGTGCTACAGTAGTGACAGATGTGCAGTGGCAGCCCCTCTTGCAGTGAAAACTGGAAATAACAAAACTCACTATTTCAATCTATCAATCATCATCAATCAGCCCAAAAACGTCCATAGCTGGACATAGGCTTTTCCGAGAGCGCGCCACCACACACGGATCTCCGACTTCCTCATCCGCCCGCCACCAGCGATCCTTTTCAGGTCGTCGGTCCAGCGAGCAGGTGGTCGTCCTACGCTGCGCTTACCGGTACGCGGTCTCCACTCCAGAACACGTCTGCCCCAACGGCCGTCGGTTCTGCGACAGATATGACCCGCCCACTGCCACTTCAGCTTGCTAATCCGTTGGGCTATGTCGGTTACTTTGGTTCTCCTACGGATGTCCTCGTTACGGATTCTATCCCTCGGAGAAACACCCAGCATATGGACAAGGCCTACTGTAAGTGTCCACGTTTCTACTCCGTATGGAGCTATCAATCAAAACTTTATTGAAATAATCCTTTAAATAGCACTTTTAATGCGACAATAACTTACATAATACTGAGTTGATGGTGATAACTACATTCATAAACTTAAATATAAGGCTGTGAGGATTACAATCGCGCTCTAATCTAAAATGAAAATTGAATCCAATATTTATCTATAATTGTGCTAACCTTTAGTGGGTCTAAGCCAACTTCACAATTTCCATTGATCATATTTATTCTCTTAGTATATTTACATGACTACATCCCTGGCATACATAAATTAGACATAAATTAGATCCTACATTTTAAAGTTAGTACAAGAGAAATCTGGTAAGTGCATAAAAATATTGGGGAAAAAAAAACATTATTGGTGTCTATGCTTAAGCCATTCCATATTGTTCCAACGATAATATGTGTGAACACATTGCTTCACTAGCCATAAAAAGTAACTAACTAATTTATTTATTGTTGATTGGATTATGTTTCGTGTACAATAAATTCAAAATGTTTAATATGAAATAAATAGTTTTCTTGTCACTCCTTGAGCGTCTTTTTGGTTTGGAACCGATCCCACGAGCCACATCTACCAGACAATATTTATTTCCTCATAATTCTAGCTTTAGATTATAAACCTAATTTGCTAGAGTTTATATGTATATATCTATATATATAAATTGCCTAAATTTACATATTCCGGTAACATATAATCCAAGATGCCACTTGTAAGTTAACTCAGATTACAAGTGAATAGAAATTAAAATAAATAAACTCAGTATTTGAAATAATGAAAGAAGTCTTCCAAATTATTATAAAAGGTAACTTATTTTTACGCAGACACTTTTCGACATCTACCCTCCATCAAGACCGATGGCTCTGGCTTCTGGTAATGGCATTCAAATTGATTACTTTTAATTTCAGCGCTATCACAGCATCTTCCTATTTTAAAAATCGATGGCAGCAGAACTAAAGTAAGTCCGCAAGGTCACAGATTAACAACAACAATTCAAAACGATAAAGGAACAAAGTAAAAAAAAAATACCAAAAGATAAACAAACCTGGATTCCAGTAAGAATTTCATAAGCTCCCACAAAATTGAATTTGCACATATCGTAAAATTTTACATTGTCCGTAGCAAGGCACACGCGACAGGCCAAAAATCCGGCCATTGTTTATTCAATTTACCGAAACAATTTTAATTAATTTCAAATGAATCCTTGAATTATTAAATATTTACAAACTTTGAAAACAATTTGACAGATTAATACACAGCACAGAGCAGAAGAATGATAGAGATTTACACAATTTCAAGCCTACATAATGGACACTAAAACCGCAATCGATCGTTAATAAAGCACGATCGTTGTTCTTATTATTGAACAAAAACAGTAATTAGCTGCGATAAATTTTAAAAACTACACGAGTTATTATAATTTTTAATCGTTTGATTAAATGGTAAAAGTTTGGAGATTTGTCTCAAAATAAATTACTCTCTGAGATGTAATTTATCTATTTTATCTATGTATTACTATGTTTTGTTATGTCGCGTTCATTTTAATTCTAATTTCAAGTAGTATTTTTTATCAATATCCTATTGTTACTTTACTTGTAATAAAATTACTTTAAATTTTCTTTTCAAATCTATTCCTGTTGAGTGTCTTAATAATTTATAAAAACAAATATTGTAAGAAATATTTTACACATCATTTGCGAACAGTTTAATTATTGAACGCTTGTGTTAGAAACTTTGTACCAACATTTTAGTAAAAAATAGTTTCCGGTTATTGTCATGCAATTGACAGTTATTCGATTCTGTAGAAAGATCGATAAGCAATATTTTATTAATTAAAAAACAATCACCTTACGTTATAGATCTTTTTTATAAATAGTTAAGCGAGAATTATCTACATCGTTAGAAAATACAAACACTTTCTCTAAGTAAGTAAGTATTTTCATTCTCTAACTATAAAATACTAAAATTACTAATTAGTGAACTAACTAAAAAATACTTAATTATATTATAGTAAATAGTCATTCCAATAACACCGAATGGATTTAGACAACCGGTATACTTTATATATACCGTGTGTTATGTACAGTGTGTCAGCAAACTTTCGGTTAAGTTACTATATAAATCCACCTTTTCGCCAAACACCAATTAATCTAGAGCTATTTTTTTACTTATGTTTCAGTAAATATGGTTTTATGGCTACCACCACGTGGTATCTACACCAATATATTGTATTGATTATTTTAAATAGATGATTGTATCGTATGACCAAACTCTCCGACTTTGCTCAGTCGAACTTATAAAAACCTGGAATCGATTTTAAATATCGATGTGCACATCACTAGCTGTCAATTCAGACGAGAACCGCACAACCCTCGAAAGTGACGCGTTCCTGGTTCCACAGATACTGTCATGGCGCTACGGCCACGCTAGCATAGGAAAAAATATTCTGTATTTGATATTTGATAGTCCAAGTAATCACTTAGTAATCTGTGGTGATAAAATGAATAATTTTTACTGTTCCTTCGTAAGCATCCATTATATTATCTGTGAGTGTGGTGATACTTTTCCTACAGAAGAAGCGCTTCAAATACATCTCGATAATGAACACAAACTTCCCAATATCGAAAGGAATGAATACCAATGCAGTACGGTATGTACATTTAATACATATCTATTCTAAACTATGCCATGACTTATTGTCCTATCGTCCTTTTGGACGCTTTGGCGGGAGATGATAAACTGTTTTAATCCGGAGATTTCCCGGTCTATTCGTGTATTGTATTGGTAAATTTTGTAATTATATTTAAATATTCGAGTTTTATAACCTCTAAGTTTAGTTGTAGAGACTTTGATTCATCAAATCTGCCTAAATTTTGTCTTCCTGATAAATTATCCCCCTCCCCCCCTCTCCTCTTTAAATTCCCGAGGGTCGAAAAGACGCCGTAATAATAATGATTTAACATTCTAATATTTGAGATATATTTATTCGCTCAATATTGAATAGTTTACATGATAATTAATTATTTATTACATTAGTAGTTGAATATTTACTACATTACCACATTGTAAACTTACGACACACTTTTATAACTAAAATATTAACTACATAATAGAAATAAATACTCTGATGTACCATAATAGTGAGAAAAGATGACTATTATCATTAATAATTACTTATAAAATAAAAAAGCCTTTTATTTTTCCTTTAAAACATAATTACAATTCTAAAATCTTAATACTAACTTATTACTAAATAAATATAAATATGTAAGTTTAGTAAAGTATTCAATTATTGGAAATCCCCTAGCGGGTCAAGGCCTCCCCCAGAGATATCCATCGCTGCCTGTCTCTAGCCACCACCAGCCAATTTTGTCCTGCTTTACTTTTTATTTCGTCGTCCCATCGGCTATAAGGTCTGCCTCTAGCCCGCGTGCCACTTGGGCCTGGCCATTTTGTAATAATTACTTAATCAATAATATATATTGATAAAAGAAAAATTTATTGACTGCCTGATTGACTATCTGGCTCGTCAAACAAATAGCTATTTTAAAGTAGATATCTGCTTACAATGGCATTTTGACAATTATACCTTTTTTTTTTTTATTCACCACAAGTTAGCCCTTGACTGCATCTCACCTGATGGCAAGTGATGATGCGGTCTAAGATGGTAGCGGGCTAACCTGTTAGGGGTATGGTAAACCCATACTCCTAATTGGTTTCTACACGACATCGTGCCGGAACGCTTAATAGCTTGGCGACACGTCTTTGTCGGTAGGGTGGTAACTACCCACGGCCGAAGCCTCCCACCAGACCAGACTTGAGCCAGGAATCGAACCCTGGACCTCCAACTTTAAAATGCAACAGCGCACGCGCTGCGCCACGGAGGTCGTCAAAATACCCCTAAGATTTAAAATTGGGGGTTGTAATTTGTAAGAATGTCTGTCAGTTTAATGTTAGAAAAACTAAACTAAAAACCCAACTTGAGAATAGCTGCATGCAAAAGTTTTTACTGCCCACTTTTATGATGGTCCCCTGTAACCTCACCTAGTGCTAACCAAACAGGCTTACCTGTTAGGGGTATGGATGTAATCTAACCCGCTTCAAAGCCCAGAGATCCCAGAGAGTCATTAAGAGATAAATTTAAAGATTATAAAATAATAATAATAACAGTGCATAGCCAATATATATATGAAAATTTAATGTATGTTCATAAAAATATTGATAAATTCAAGAAAAAAATGGACTGTAACGCACTGAACATCAGAAGTAAAAGTAAACTTGTAGTACCGTTTAGTAGGCTGCACTAAATTAGTAACTCATTCAAAGGAAATTGTATTTTATTCTATAATAAATTACCTATTTATATCTTGGAGATGTCTATCAATAACTTCAAAGTTTTTATAAAACGAAAGCTTGTAGAAAAATCCTATTACGATATTAAGGATTATATAAACAATAAAAAAGCTTGAGTGTGAAGTGCTCTATCTCCATAGGTACTATCATTTATTATTGATTATGTAAGATGGTGATAACAAAAAAAAACCTGGCTAAGTTTGTTGTGGGCTTCTTAGATCGGGGAGTGTTTGGAACCCTCACAGCTTTAGTTTTAAGTTTACGAATGTAGTTATCGCCATGAAATCATTACTATGTAAATTATTGACGCGTCAAAAGTGCCTTTTAAAGGACTATTTGAATAAAGATTATTTTGAATTTGAATTTGCCCCTAAGACATGTTAACTGCTTATTTCAATCTTGCCAAAGTTGAAAGAAATGAATACCACACGTACATTTAAAAAATAGCTTTTCTAGGCTTATTCATCATCCTCTCTTCATGCCCCATCATCCTCTTAGATGCTTTGTTTAAGATATTATAGATGGTTTTTGATTCAGAGATTTCATCATCTATTTTAGTATTATACTACTATTTGTAATCTATATATATAAAAGCGAAAGGTCACTTACATACATACTTATGCATTAAACACGAGATCTCAAAAAGTATTGTACATATAAAGCTATAATTTAGCAAGTATGTAGTTGATAGTTAAGAGATGTCAGCTAAGAAAGGATATTTGGAAATTCCACCCCTAAGGGGGTAAAATAGGGGTTAGAAGTTTGTATGAAAGTCCTATGTTTTCAATTTGATATTTTCCTGTAGCTTACTTTCTGAAGCAGGGCATTGGCTGCACGAGAAAGCTCAATCTCACGGGAAATCAGCAATTCTACGCAGACGAAGTCGCGGGCAACAGCTAGTATTAAGATATTTAGGTTTAATAATAGGGCCAGCACATCATCTGTGCCACATCTTTTATTATAAAGTCGACGACCTCCGTGGCGCAGAGCACGCGCTGTCGCATTATAAAGTTGGAGGTCCTGGGTTCGATTCCTGGCTGGAGTCTGGTCTGGTGTGAGGCTTTGACTGTGCATAGTTATCACCCTAATGACAAAGACTTGCCAAGTGATTTAGCATTCGGGCACGATGTCGCAAAGAAACCAATTAGGAGTATGGGTTTACCATACCCCTAACAGGTTAGCCCGCTACCATCTTAGACTGCATCATCACTTACCACCAGGTGAGATTGCCGTCAAGGGCTAACTTGTAGTGGATAAAAAAAAAGTGGTAACTATATTACCTACGAATGTTGCCTTCCATACAAGTGACCTTATTCAATCTAAGTATAATGTTTGTTTCAGTGCGGCAAGATCTTTCCGACGGAAAAGTTGTGCCTTGCTCATCTACAAGTTCACATGAGACAAGTAAAAGTCAAGCGAGAGTCGAAAGAAGCATCGCAACTTAAGAAAAGATATTACACTTCCAAGAATATTGTGTGTGAAGTCTGCGGCAAGAGATATGCTGTAAGTATACAAAAGGACACCTTGTGTAGTATTCTTCTTCTCTTATCTTTTTTGCTTGACTGTTTAAGGGTCCAAAAACATTCCAGTGTAGTGGAAAAGATAACCTAGTGATTATTCTCTTGTCATCATCATCATGAACAACCCATTGCCGGCTCACTACAAAGCATGATAGTTCCTTCAAGGGAAGGGTGAATAGGCATTTTCTAGGTAAGCGCGCTCCAACCTAGGCCTCATCAGTGCCTTCTGGTACTGATTGTCGTCAAGCGCAAACCTATCTCAAAAAAAAAAAACAAAAAAAAAAATGGGGTCTCCGCTCAGTATTAGAAGGGTTTGGCTATAGTCCACCACACTGTGCGGTGCCAAGTGTGGGTTGGCAGACTTCTCACGTCTCTGATAACATTGTGGACAACTCTCTAGCATGCAGGTTTCCTCACTTTTTCCTTCATATTTGAAGCAAGTGATATTTTAATCACTTAAAAATACACATAACTCTTGAAAAGTTAAGAGTTGAGTGCTCGGGATTGAGCCCCAACCTCTGATTAGGAGGCGGCCTAACCACTAGGATATCATAGCTTCATACAAAACTTGCACCCTCTCAATTTAGCGGCATAACTGCCAGATAGATAGGTTTCTTTCTATTTTTATGAGACACATGAGAGAGTTGTAGAAATGATTTGCCCTACAGGTGTAAAGGGCTGAAGTAATTGGAGAATTTTATTTTGCAGTCCAATGCAGCGTTGCGATACCACCAGAGGGTTCACACTGGTGAGAGGCCATACCAATGCTCTATGTGCCCCAAGAACTTTACTATGCCACTATTCCTGCAGGTATGTTTGTTTTCAGCTGTAGTGTCTTATCAAGAGTTAGTTTATCACCATCACATTGAAGTAACTATAAGAAACTAGCTGAGACCCGCGGTCTCACCCGCGTAGTTTTCGTTTCCGTGGATAAAAAATTATCGGGATAAAATACTGCCTAAATATAAATTGAAAATTGACTCTTTGAAGTTAGGAATACACCTACATTGCTTAGACAACAGCGAGTGATTATAATTTAATATGAACTTTATTAAATAGCAATAAAGTTAAAATTGACTCCACATTTTATTTAGAAAACGTTTATAGGGGAAAAAGAAAATGGCTGTTTTTAGGGTTTTTCCGGCAATTATTCGAATTTTCTCACATTTTAAACCTCCACGAACATTTCAAGACCAAGATAAGACAAATTCGTTCAGCCGTTCTCGCGTTATAGCGAGACCAATGAACAGCAATCGATTTTTATATATATAGTATAAGAAATAACAAAATATGTATGAAAACTTGGTATAGCGATAAAACTTTGGAATTAATAATAATAATATCATTTATTTGCCAGAATGTATGTACAATAGTCAGATGTTATTAAGCGATGTCAATTGGTTAAGAGGTCATTACATTCTACTAAATTAATAGTGTGCAATTTTTTATATATAAATTATTAACATGATGAAAATTAACTTATTAACAATTATTACAGTTACAGGTACACTAATACGAACTTGTGTTTATTGATTAACACATATTGTATAGTTTGCATTTTGGAGAAGCGTATTGGAAACATCCCTAAGTTATTTAAAAATATAGCCTCTGTTACGTATTTAAAATTAATAGTTTCACAGCTAAATCGATTTTGGTGAAACTAAGCATATAATTATGTAGGATATTTTTATCCAGAAAAAATAAAACATTCCAATAGACAGACACCAATAAGAGAAATTAATAGTAGCATGCTAGAAAACTGCCCTTTATACAAATCAAGATAAGTAATGTTAGATTGTGTTAATGCTTAAACAAAATTCCGTTTATAAAATCACAACACTAATATGCAAAACAAACGGTTCCGTCTTTTCAGCTTTGCAACATTCATCTTTTTCTGAGTTAATATGGAAGGATTTTATTGAGCTTCCCAATTGTGAAATCAAATAGATGCATGTTACACCTGAAATACCCTCATAGCATACAAAATACATTGGTAAACTTTAAACTAAAGTTTTAAGTTTACCAATGTGTTTTAAACTAAAGTTTTGCATTACGAATGTAGTTATCACCATCAAATCACTACTATTTAAATTATTTATGTGTCAAAAGTGCCTTTTAAAGGACTATTTGAATAAATATTATTTGAGCTTGAATAAACTTATCAAACAGTAGTACCAACTAGCTGATAATAATCTTTTATGTTTGTCCATTAGATCCACATTCGAACGCATACAGGGGAGCGTCCGTATGAGTGTCAATTGTGCCCCAAAGCTTTCAGCAACAAGGCAGCCTTGCTGAGACATGATCGGGTATATTTAACCTTTAATTACTTATCATCATTATCATGATCAACCCATTACCGGCTACACACCTCTCAATATGAGAAGGGTTCGGCCATAGTCCACCACGCTGGCCATGTGCGGATTGTCAGACTTCACACGCCTTTGAGAACATTATGGAGAACTCTCAGGCGTGCAGGTTTCCTCACAATGTTTTCCTTCACTGTTGAAGCAAGTGATAATTTAATTGTTTAAAAACTCATTTACCTTCTATCAATTATATAAAAGAGACAAATACCTTTAATTATTTATTTATATAACTTTTTTACCATTTTTAATAAAACAAACAGCAACTGGCGAACTTTATATATATATATATATATAAATATATATATAAAGTTCGCCAGTTATATATATATATATCGCGCGCGATAAAAGGCTCTCCTGCGCTTATATATATATATATAAGCGCAGGAGAGCCTTCGTCAGAATTCATCATCATAAAGAAACTATTCTTCTTTCTATCAAAATCACTTAGCACAAAATGATAAGTTATTCAACACAATTTATCATTAAATGTGAATCACTGAAATAGCTATTTTACAGTAATTTATTAACAACCCTTAATTCACACTATTACTATTATTAATCATTTAATCACTAGTTTTAAAAGTTATAAATAGCGATTCGTCGCAATCACGGTGCGCTGGTTTTCCCGCCAATCTCGTAGTAGTATTCAAAAACTTCCAAGATGGCGAATCCTTCCCCGCTACCATAAACGCGACGCTCCGCTAGAGTGACTATGGCATTCCTCCGTCACTCTTATCATAGACGCGCCGTCATATATACACACTGCTCTATTATATAAAGAATAAAGATACAGATATTTTTTATACTTTGAAAAATAAGTAATATAAAGGAAATGTATTATACATACTTGTGTTTAATCTATATTTTACCCCTCTGAAGGTACACACAGGAATAAAGCCGTACGAGTGTCCTCAATGTGGAAAGTTCTTCACACAGTCCAACTCTATGAAATTGCATGTCAAAACTGTGCACTTGAAGATGCCAACCCCCTACAAGAGCAAGAACAGACGCGCCAAACAAGCTTTGCGACGCGCCAACTTAGGTAATTATCATCATCTAGGTATAAGTAAACAGCTATGATAGCCCAGTGGTTAGGGCGTCAGCCTCCTAATCAGAGGTCGGCGGTTCGAACTTTTCGGAGTTATGTACGTTTTTAAACAATGAAAATATCACTTGCTTCAACGGTGAAGGAAAACATCGTGAGAAAACCTGCACGCCTGAGAGTTCTCCGTAATGTTCTCAAAGGCGTGTGAAGTCTGCCAATCCGCACACGGCCAACGTGGTGGACTATGGCCAAACCCCTTCTCATATTGAGAGGAGACCCGTGCTCTGTAGTGAGCCGGTAATGGGTTGATCATGATGATGATGATGATGAGGTATAAATAAATATCCGGCTCGAAGGACCAAAAATTTTATACGCATTAGCAATTAGATAAGCTCTTTTGAAAAATCACACCTTGAAAGTGGAAACATAAAGAATGAACAAGAATTTGGAAGTTAGGCCATGCTTAGACGTAGAATTAAGATGCTAAGAAAATAATAGGTGAAAATCCGCCGCAAATAAGTTAATAGCGGGGTTCAAATGTTGTATGAATATCTTATAGTTTTACTTCTTGGAATCCACTCGGGGTATAATTAGTATAACACTGAAATCCTTTGTACTAAGAAATCCTTACGGGTCTCCTCTCAATATGAGAAGGGTTCGGCCATAGTCCACCACGCTGGCCATATGCGGATTGGCAGACTTCACACGCCTTTGAGAACATTATGGAGAACTCTCAGGCGTGCAGGTTTCCTCACGATGTTTTCCTTCACCGTTGAAGCAAGTGATATTTAAATTTTTTTAAAACTCACATAACTCCGAAAAGTTAGAGGTGCGTGCCCGGATTCGAACCGCCGACCTCTGATTAGGAGCGGTGATAAAAGCGGTGATAGCCTAGTAAAAGCGGTGATAGCCTAGTAAAAGCGGTGATAGCCTAGTGGTTAGGGCGTCAGCCTCCTAATCAGAGGTCTTTAAACTTAATACCAACTAATACGAAGAAGTAATTTTATACATTCAAGGTAACTTGTATTAAATAGACTTTTGAAGTATGCTTCACTCTTAACAATTTTTTATTGTTATAGGTCAAAGTCAATCGGAACGGTTACCAGTGACGGTGGAAGATGTAGACCAGGAAGATTACGAAAGGCACATCAAAAGTGAGGTTCAAGACGACAGTTCGCAGAACGTGGAATATGAAGACGGAGACGTTTACCAGGAGGTGGGTGTTTTTTGTTTTTGGAACGAAGTTCCTTATCGCGCGTTGTGAAAGGGGGCTGGACGGAAAAAATTCTTACGAAAAGTTGTCACGACACTTTTTGTTATTGTAAGCTGTGCGGCGTCGCACGTTTCTCTGTCTGTCTCTCTCTCTCTTATAGAAAGCAAGCCAGATATTTTCATTTCTATTTCGCATTGAACAGTGTGGTATCGCGACGATTATTTTTTGTTGAGTGTATACAGGTTTATTGTAAATAATAAAAAATAATAATAATAATGAATCCTGAAAAAATATTATTATAACTTTAATAAAATAAAATTTTATTACAATTCCTTCACTAATTAATCGAAAGGAACTTCGTTCCATCCGGTTGTCCCTTGACACCTCTCAAGTTTTTTTTTTTTTTACTTTAAAGCTTTAACATCAAGTCATTTAATACAAATGCCAAACCCCTAAAAGGTATTTGTTGCTACCAACTAAGAAACTTGATCAATAAAGTGTGATTATGTCTAAAACTGCTTTTGGAAGCTGTGATAGCCGAGTGGTTAGGACGTCAGCCTCCTAACAGAGGTCGGCGGTTCGAGCCCGGGCCTCACCTCTAACTTTTCGGAGTTATGTGCGTTTTTAAGCAATTAAAATATCACTTGCTTCAACGGTGAAGGAAAACATCGTGAGGAAACCTGCACGCCTGAGTGTTCTCCATAATGTTCTCAAAGGCGTGTGAAGTCAGCCAATCCGCACACGGCCAGCGTGGTGGACTATGGCCGAACCCTTCTCATATTGAGAGGAGACCCGTGCTCTATAGTGAGCCGGTAATGGTGATATGGTGATATTTTAAATTTTAAAACGCACATAACTCCGAAAAGTCAGAGGTGCGTGCCCGGATTCGAACCGCCAACCTCTGATTAGGAGTCTGACGCCCCAACCACTAGGGTATCACCGCTTGCACTACAGTAATATGTAGTGTAAAAAAGGTGTACTGATTTGTTTTTTTTTTTTGTGCAGGTGTACCAAGACAAAGATAATATGTACGAGCAAGTGAAAGTGGAAATAACTGAAATACCAATGTACGAAGAGGATGTAGAAGAATCGGAGGTTGTCTATGAAGAAGTCTATGCCATGGAGGAAATATAGATGTCGGCAAGCGATTTCAGTCATAGATATGGCCAGAACAGAGAACGGGAATCATCTGGCTATATTCGTGTTCAATTTAATGGTCACTAACATGCGATCATTGCAAGTGAGTGAGCTCACTCACTTGGACATTGAGACTGAAATCAACGTGAAAGCATATCTTTTAAAATGAGATGTTCCCGTTAAAAATAAAGAAGATACGTATGAGCAAGTAAACAAAAGTTGTCTACAAAGAGAGAAACCTTGGAGTAAATGTAAATGGGGATGGGAGATTTTAATTGTAGATATGGCTAACATCGAGAAATAGAAAAAGGTTGTTTAGATAATTTTTAATTAATAAGCCACTGACATGGATTAATTGCAAGTGAGTGAGCTCACTCAAATTTTGGTAAAATTTAAGTTTAATGTCAATGGCACGCAATGATGGCAAGAAAAGGAGCTAACGCACTTTATGGTGATGAAGTGAGTGAGCATGTTTAGCAATATATTTAAAACAAAGGCAGCTACATCTTCTATTAAAATCCCTGATTTTATGGCATGTACAATAACAAAAAGGTTATGTACAACCAACGAGTAAGTTAGGATTGGGCATAAGATTTCAATAATAGATATACCGTGCCAAATTAAAAGGTTCGCCAGATTGCGTGCTCAAATATTTATCACTGGCACGTACCAGCGACAAGTGAGTGAGCTCACTCACTTCACGATGTTTTAACTTACGCGGCAACACAATAACCATTGCACATATATAAAACTAAATAGGGATCAAATTTCGTTTAAAACGATGGGGCATCATTGTTAACGGCGGCGTGCACTTCTCATATGTATATAAGCAGTGCCTACCCTTTTTTGTTGTCGTGGTGGAAAAGCTTTATTGCTACCTCCGTCCCTTGGGCAGAGGTACTAGAGACTAGAGGTTAAGTGGGACTCCCCCCCCCGCCCCCCAGGGGGTATACCCAAACTAAAAACCACCACGGCGTGTCCCTCACGCTGAGTTTTGCATTCTTCCCAGGAAGCAGTGCCTACCTTTTTTTTTTTGTTGTGGAAAAGCTTTATTGCTACCTCTGTCCCTTGGGCAGGAATAGAGGCTATGTGGGACTCCCCCCCTAGGGTTATACCCAAACTAAAAACCACCACGGCATGCAGTGCCTACCCTACCCCAGAGGAATCCAAAGGAGGTACTTAAAGACATCATTCCGTCTCCCTCTACAGATCTTGTTCAGAAACTTGTAAACAGCACAAAATCCAAGTTATCAGGTCATTAAGAAGGGGTAGTAAACCCCTTCAAACAATAAAACTAATCTATCCTTATTAATAACTAGCTGACGCGCGCGACTTCGTCTGCGTTGAGTTAGTGTGTTTGTTTGTCTTTCATTCACGAAGCAATAGATTACTAACACGTATTACTTGAAATAATTACTAAACTAAAACGATTGGTGGGAGAAGTTGTGGGAGGCGCCCGAGACGTGATGGCACAGGCGGTGGCATGCGCGTGAGCTGCGCGCGGTACTGGACAGTACTTGGACATTGCAACATTACTTTATTTTTATAAAATAAAAGTAGCCTAAGTTACTCCTTATTATATAAGCCACCTGCCAATAAAAGTCCCGTAAAAATCGGTCCAGCCATTTCAGAGATTAGCCGGAACAAACAGACAGACAGACAAAAATTGTAAAAAATGTTAATTTGTTTTATGTACCGTATACATATTCATATGCATGTAGTAAAAAACAGTTATTTCAATATTACAAACAGACACTCCAATTTTATTTATTTGTATAGATTTGTATTGTCATACAATGTTTTGTCTCCTTCCTTCGTGTCAAACCACTGATGATAGAAAGAGAGAGATCAATGTGTAACCCACTCGCTATATTGTTTTAATATCTGATAACCCTATTTTAGTTATTACAGCGTAACCTGAGAGTTGGAGAAAGGCGGGAGACTTCGTATATGGCGGGCGCGGTTTTTTCACGCTTTTCTTGAATTAATGTTTGTTGGCTAATTTTGAAAAGAACTGGTGTCGGTTGTGTCGTGGACATTATAGTTTTGGTGTCGTTTGTGTAGTGGCTAGTTTTCTGAATGGTTAACAGGTATTGATTTGGGAAAGGTTTGAGGGAGCCGCGTCCGCGGAGTGCGAAGTTTCCCGCCATAACTCCCTAACTTCTACATTGCTATAAACTTGACATTGGCTAATCTGTGTAAAGCCATAAAAAGAAAAAAAAACCCGAGAGTCGTCTAGGACGCCTTATAGCAGATTCTATCTTTGACTAGATGACGTGGGGAATATGGCATGTTGGTCTGAGGGATTCAGAGTGGGGATAGCCAGACTTCCCACTTGTCCGAACATGTTCAAGTTGACTTCAATTTTGAATTTCGAATCGAAGCAGCGCCATCTTTTAAGTAATAATTGAATTATTTAAAGTTAATTTACGAATAAGTTGAAAACCACACTGCACGCTGTTCTAGAAGTTTATAAACTTCTATTATATATTATTTATTATAGTATTATGTGTGATCTGTGCAAAGTTTTTTAAAACTACATTTATCTACTCGTAATATTGAAAAGAACAATAACAAAGCCGGTGGCGCCATCTAGTGGCAATATAATGCGTTACATAAAGCTATTGAAGTCTCATATGAATACTTACAAACCGAGCCGATAGATGGCGCTGAAACAAAAATTAAGCTTTTCAACCCGAGGTGAGCTTTTTACACTGCAAGTTAGCCCTTGACGGCTATCTCACCTGATGGTAAGTGATGATGCAGTCTAGGATGGTAGCGGACTAACCTGTTAGGGGTATGGTAAACCCATATTCCTAATTAGTTTCTACGATGTGAACGATAACGGAATATAAAAATAACATCAATATTGTTTATGTTCAAACATTTCAGTTTTACAATAAGCTCAGGGACATTTTAGTCGAATTACAGTGAAAAACATTCACAATAAAGACGATAATTGTTCAGTTATCGAGCGGGATGACAAATTATTAACTTACTAAAATGACTATTACAAAATAGGGGTTGGCGATAGAAGGGTGAATATTTAGGGTTGTATGTATTTTTCAATGCCACATAATACAAAAATAAAAAAAAAATTTTTTTGGGGGTTAACCCCTTATATCTTAGGGGTTTGAAAACTAGATAGTAGCCGATTCTCAGGCTTAAAAATGTTATAAGAATCGGTCGAGCCGTTTCGGAGGAGTACGGGAACGAACATTGTGACATGAGAATTTTATATATAAGATAAATTTACCGCCAGTTTCACTTACTAACGTGTAAGGATTTTTTAGAATCCAAATCTCTTCAAGAGTTGAGAAGTTAACGTGGTGGGAAGAAACTCGCAAACAAACATAAATTAACTTTAAAGAAAAAACAAAATTACACTCATTTTTGGTCATTGGTCGTGTATTGAAAAGACGTCAAATATTTTTTTACGTTCAGTTTTAATTTTGCACTTTCAAATGTTTTTGAAAAACTCCGCTAAACATATTAAATGCGTTTGTAGTCAAATGTTATTTATAAGTTCTGTAATGTCCGCTTATTTGTAAATATTTATAGATAAGATTGTAAATGTTGAAATGAAATAAAATAAAAAAAAACAGTTTTTGGATTTATTATTTTTTCATTCGTTTTGATATCCTCATCATGATCAACTCATTGCCGGCTCACTACAGAGCGCGGGGCTCCTCTCAATATGAGAAGGGTTTGAAGTGTGTATGAAAGTCCTATGTTTTATAATTTAGAGACGAGACGAAAATCGGCAATTCGACATTTGCCTGTAGCTTACTTTCTGAAGCAGGGCATTGGCCGCACGGGTAACCTCAATATCACGGGAAATCAGCAATTCTACGCAGACGAAGTCGCGGGCAACAGCCAGTAAATTAATACTTAAAACTACAACATCAAAATTTCATCCAGTCCAGTGTATTCAAATTCAAACTCAAATAATCTTTATTCAAATAGTCCTTTAAAAGGCACTTTTGACGCGTCAATAATTTACATAGCAGTGATTTGATGGTGATAACTACATTCGTGAACTTAAAACTAAAGCTACGAGGGTAAAGAGCGAGGGCTAATTGTAAATTTTCTTTTCGTTATCACCATCTCACATGCCACTTTTAATTATGTTAAGAGCTATCTTATTATATTTCATAACCATAATTTCATATTATATTTAAAGTCGAATTATTGTTACGTTAGCGTATTATAATTTTACTACGTCTAAAAATGGCTAAACTGATTTTGATGGATGGAATTTGGTATTGATATCTTAGGTTTTGAATAAATGTGAAATACTTTTGTATTACAAAAAAACTCCTATTTTGAATTGGCTTAAAACAATTTCACACGGCAACTTAAGAGTTGCCATAAGTGAGCTTTTACGGCGAATGACGTCAATGTTGCCTATGTTGCTGCGTGAAAGGATGTTTAGTTAACAAACACTTGTTGGCTATTTAAAATATTTAGCAGTATTTTTTCTTATTCAAAGCGTGCAAAACCACGGCGTGGGGCTAGTGCTCCGTACACAAGTACCAGGATTGCATACAATATGTGAGAGGAACATACTCGTATAAGATCGCGGTTGCGACAGCGGAGTAGGTCGCGGCCGTGGAGTGAGGTCGACCGGTCGACTAGTGAAGCGGTAAGTCGATCTTTGGATACGATACTTTTAGAAAAAAAAACTTGAGAGGTGTCAAGGGACACCCGGAACGAAGTTCCTTTCGATTAATTAGTGAAGGAATTGTAATATAATTTTATTTTATTTAAGTTATAATAATATTTTTTTCATTATTAACAAATATAATGTTATATAAACTTAATCAGTAGGCTCAATTTTGTACTCCATCAGCAATATCCGGAACTTGTGCAGAAACACTGTCAGGATTCATTATTATTATTTTTTTTTATTATTTATTATTTACAAAAAACCTGTATACACTCAACAAAAATAATCGTCGCAACACCACACTGTTCAATGCGAAACAGAAATGAAAATATCTGGCTTGCTTTCTATAAGAGAGAGAGAGAGACAGACAGCGAAACATGCGACGCCGCACAGCTTACAATAACAAAAAGTGTCGTGACGTGAGTTTTCGTAAGATTTTTTTCCGTCTAGCCCCCTTTCACAACGCGCGATATTGGAACTTCGTTCCAATATTTACTTTCATAAAGTATTAATATGAACTAATACCCTCTGCAATGAAGGTTTTCCTAGTGCAGAGTGTAGGGACAAATTATATATGTCGAATCAAGGCCGTCGGAGCTGCTTTTTAGTAAGAGTGACGTCAGCATTGCTGAATGAATTGAATGAAAAAAAAAAACAAAATTCAATACATATAATAATAATAATAACCAATCGTCATATCTGCGAATGGGTTGATCCCAGTCAGCCTCGCTCACCATCTGAGGCGACTGGGGTTCCGTGGCAGTTAACTCGCAGCCAGGATGCAAAAAGCGGTCTTGCTGGACTCGGCTAGGATAGTCCGCCGGTTTCTCAACCTGTCGCCTTGACCCCCGGCCGTTTGGTCTCCCCTGCCGGGGTGTAATCCTCCGCCCGGTGCAAATATGTATCTATGTAATGTATATGTAGGTTTATTTATTTTTATCTATTTAAGTTTATTATATCTCTTTTGGTTTTTTATATATATTTATTTTGCACACGGGCGTGAGAGCTAATATATACTGATAATAATAATAATAATATTCATTTATTTCAGGACTTGATACCCATAGTTGATACATAATATTAAATTTAACCTAATATAAAAATGTACAGTACAGTACCTTATTATTTCTTATTTAGAACTGTACGTATCTGTCGCTCCTTATACCGCCGGTATACCAGGCCCACAGGCCAAAACGCGGTATCTAAAAATGCATTAATTCTACTAGCACGTATCGTTACCTTAAACGAGTTAAAGGAGGTTTCTCTGTTTTGAGTAAGGCGCTCAACACTCAAACACTCCTCACCCATGTCATTTATGTGTCCCTTAATATCAATTTCGGAGACCGTTTTTGAAGCGCGGGAAACATATATGGAGCATACTGGATCGGCGACCTGTATTTTACATTGAGCCACCGATGTTCCCCTCATGTTTGTATTTTTTGGTTTACGTTTTTTGTATTCAACAATTTTAAACGGTTCATCATTTGTGGGTAGGTCGTTAGATTTGGTCAACGCATCGTGCCTAGTCGAGCAGTTCGCAGTTTCGCCTAAATCAGGCGAACTTCTAGTATGCACACGGGCGCTTTTCGTTTGGCGCGAGCATTCCTTGTTCACTATGTCTCGGTAGGTAGGTGTATGCGAACTCCGTGCAACTGCATCATGTTGAAGTGTAGGTTGCGGTGCACTCACAAGCGGGGTAAGAGGTGCTAAAGATTGTTCTCTATGCGCGTTAAGAGATGACCGGAAATCCGCAAGCTCATGGCTAAACTTTGTCTTAAAATCCATCAATTCTGTTCGCATCATGGACATATCTTTAAGCAAACAAGTTACATCCACATAGTCAAAGGTTACCGATGGCAGGCGACTCAAGTCCCTCGCAACAAAGGTTGGTTGAGCATCAGGATCGACTATGTCCTTATTTTTGCGTAGAACGAAACAGCTTTCCATTTGAAGATTTGAAGAAACAACGCTGACAGGTAGGGGTAAAACATAGATAGGGGTATAGATTGCAACATGGGAAATTATACTTTTTTGCTCGCTGAAAACCGACAGTTTCCGCGGAAATTAATAAAACTAAGAAAAAAAAGCTGATACAAAAATGTTATCACGATATTAAGGATTATATAAACGATAAAAAAGCTTAGCTGTGAATTGCTCTTACTCTATAGGTACTATAATTTAATATTGATTATATGAGATGGTGATAACAAAAAAAACCGGCTAATTTTGTTGTGGGCTCTCCATCTTAGCTTTAGTTGTAAGTTGGCGAGTGTACCCTAAAATAAATAATGAAAAATGTGATATACATGAACGATTCATAGATGCCTGTAATAGGTTTAAATGAATGAAGCTATTTTTGATTTAGAAGCGGTGATAGCCCAGTGGTTAGGTCGTCAGCCTCCTAATCAGAGGTCGGCGGTTCGAATCCAGGCACGCACCTCTAACTTTTCTTAGTTATGTGCGTTTTTAAAAAATTAAAATTTCACATGCTTTAACAGTGAAGGAGAACATCGTGAGAAAACCTGCACGCCTGAGAGTTCTCCGTAATGTTCTCAAAGGCGTGTGAAGTCTGCCAATCCGCACACGGCCAGCGTGGTGGACTATGGCCGAACCCTTCTCATATTGAGAGGAGACCCGTGCTCTGTAGTGAGCCGGCAATGGGACGATCATGATGATGGTGATTTTGATTTGACTCGATTTGTAACAAAAGCAGATAACGTCATGGGAAGCAGGTATAAATTGAAATTCAAATAATCTTTATTCAAATAGTTCTTTAAAAGACACTTTTGACGCGTCAATAATTTACATAGCAGTGATTTGATGATGATAACTACATTCGTAAACTTAAAACTTATGCTCCATATATATAAATTTTAATTCTGAAGAGAAGTAATTAAATTATTTAATATATTAAATTTATTTTTATTTTTTATGTACCAAATTTGTTATATCAAAGTCTTACACAAGAAGTATACAAAGGAAAGCTTATATCTATAAGAGATCTCTTCCAGCCACCCTTAGATGTGAGTAAGGTGAATTTATAAAGTGGGATAGGTCAAACAAGGTACGTTTAAACTACATACAAAAATATACTTAGATAAATTAAAAAAATAATATTAATAAAATAACACATATTTAGATATATGACGGCAATCAGAGAGCAGCGCCATCTAGTTTTGGAGTCATGTACGACAGACAAGAGAGTGGCATCGCCCCCTCTCTTTACGCAACACTAAGTGACGTATGCAGGTTCTTATAAGACTCACTGGCGCGGGACGGCGCATTGCATTGATTGCACTTGGTCGGGTCGGACCGGTGGTTGAGCTGCGGTGGTGCATTCGTACTTGGTGGAGCGTATAGTCTGCTCCTTATAAATTACCATACTTATAATTGTAGTTCGGTTCTACCAAGAGTGTCTGGTCTCTTTGCCCGAAACTACCCACGTCTACCTAAATTACCCGCCCGTAGTCATCCTACATATATAATATGATATCTACCTCGATATTTAATCGATATCCAAAGTTTAAAACAGTCACCGCACTATCTCACTTATATGTTTATTATTAATATCGATCAGTTCGATTTAGTCCTCTAACGTAAAAGCTTATTTTTGGTGCTTCATTTGATAAATAAGTTTTATTTTAAAGAGTTTAAAAATATTTTCATTTCGTAAAAAACGTGTATTTAAATTTAAAAAAGCTTCTCGTATTAAAAGTGCGTACAGAGCGTAAGTAACTTTCTTATATACCCCCGACCTAAGCGCTCCTCTCCGAAAGAGGAGACCTAAACATATCCTTCACGACCCTGACGATCAGATGACTACTGACAACACACTCGTACCACCTACCACACAATCATACGCTACACACCGTCTTCCCCGCTATCTTACGTCATCCGGACGTGGGCTCCATCCACGTCCTCGGACACGTACGGACCACTCACCGTCCGACCCCCCCGTTATCGTAAACGTCGCCTAAGCCGAGGTTCAGCCTCACAGGAGGCGCCCTTAAGCAGTCGTTCCCTTAGTTTCTTCGAGCCCTAGGGCTCAAAATTTCTTCTGGCAGAGCTTCTTCCCGAAGCTCCCCAAACAGCCCCGTTACGCTGTGGCAACCAATAGGGTTTGTACAGCTAATAGACAGTCCGAAAAATAAATCTTATATATTTTACGAAATTTTGGCCTTGACTGCAATTCCACTTGGTGGTGAGTGATGAATGATGATCTTTTTTTTTATACACCACAAATTAGCCCTAGATGGCTATCTCACCTGATGGTAAGTGATGATGCAGTCTAAGATGGTAGCGGGCTAAGCTGTTAGTATGGTAAACCCATACACCTAATTGGTTTCTACGCGACAACCGCTACCATCGTAGACCGCATCATCACTTACCATCAGGTGAGATGCAGTCAAGGGCTAATTTGTGGTGAATAAAAAAAAAAACAAAAAAAACACAGATAATTCAATCTCAGTGAATGTAACCCGAGATAATTCCACTGATTTCTTTTCAGACAGTTGACATGGATCCATGCGATGTTCACACCGACCCAGGTCAAGACAGCGCCCCTGAAGTTCGCCTAGTTGTGGTAATATCAAAATAAGTATCATCCGTATATAGCTTGAAGCGGTGATAGCCTAGTGGTCAGGGCGTCAGCCTCCTAATCAGTGGTTGGCGGTTCGAACCCGGGCACGCACCTCTAACTTTCAAAGTTATGTGCGTTTTTAAACAAATAAAATATCACTTGCTTCAATTGTGAAGGAAAACATCGCGAGGAATGTTTCGACTATGGCAGAACCCTTCTCATATTGAGAGGAGACCCGCGCTCTGTAGTGAGCTGGTAATGGGCTGATCATGATATATATAGTTTGCTAGTTCCAACTTAAGTAACTTTTTAGCAAAATAGCTAAAACAAGTCATATATTCGACTCCTGTACTAACTTAATAGCTAATTTTAATTATTAACTATGTGAGATGGTGATATAAACCGTTTAAGAAGAAATTCATTTAAAGGTAATTGTATAAAATTCTATAACAAATTACCAAATGAAATTTCTGGGATGTCTCTCAATTAGTTCAAAGTTTATGTAAAACGTAAGCTTGTAGAAAAGTCCTACTATAGTGTAAAGGATTATGTAAATGATAAACAAGCATAGGTATGAAATATTGCTCTAACAAGATAGCTCTTAATATAATTTTAAGTGGCATGTGAGATGGTGATAACGAAAAGAAATAGGAGGCTGACGCCTTAACCACTAGGCTATCACCGCCTACGAATTTAAATAATGAAAAATAATATATATGAACGTTTCATAGATGCCTGTAATATATGGATAAACCTAGGTTGATTTGAAAGATTAAAGTTTGTCCAAAATGTTGGCGAAACATTATAATAACATTATGTAAACATAAATGGTATTTTCAAAGCCAAATGACTTTTTCAAGGTGAATCAGCTGTTATATTTGACCAAGCGAGGTCTCTAAAGTTTACTTGGAGTTTGACGACCTCCGTGGCGCAGCGCGCGCGCTGTTGCATTATAAAGTTGGAGGTCCTGGGTTAAATTCCCGGCTCAAGTCTGGTCTGGTGGGAGGCTTCGGCCGTGGCTAGTTACCACCCTACCGACAAAGACGTGTCGCCAAGCGATTTAGCGTTCCGACACGATGTCGCGTAGAAACCAATTAGGAGTGTGGGTTTACCATGCCCCTAACAGGTTAGCCCGCTACCATCTAAGATTGCATCATCACTTACCTTCGTGAGATTGCCGTCAAAGGCTTACTTGTAGTGGATAAAAAAAAAATATGGGGATGTTCAAAGGGCGGATAAACAAATTACTCAAAAGCCAGCAACGCATTGGCGGTTCCTCTGGTGCTGCAAGTGTTCATGGGCGGCGGTTATCACTTACCATCAGGTGACCCGCCTGCTCGTTTGCTCGCTATATATATAAAAAAAACAAAATCAATCGCGCCCATGTATTAACAAAAGGAATCGGAGAAAGAGAGAGTTCGAACATTATCCCCCAACCTTCCCCTGCGGATCCGGATATCACAGGTCGACGTAACTGAATGTGATAAGTGTATTTCAAAGAACAGAACAGTTTCATAACAATATCTCTCCCGACCTAAGCGCTCCTCTCCGAAAGAAGAGACCTAAACACATCGTAACAACAACGCACTCGTACCACCTACCACACAATCATACGCCTCACACCGTCTTCACGGCGAAGACGAGGTCCCCGCTATCTTACGTCATCCGGACGTGGGCTCCATCCACGGCCTCGGAGACGTACCACGACTCACCGTCCGACCCCCCCGTTATCCCAAACGTCGCCTAATCCGAGGTTCGGCCTCAAAGGAGGCGCCCTTAGGCAGACGTTCCCTTAGTTTCTTCGAGCCCAAGGGCTCAAAATTTCTTCTGACAGATCGTCTTTCCGTAGCTCGCCAAACAGCCCGGTTACGCTGTGGCAACCAATAGGGTTAGTACAGCTAATAGACAGTCCGAAAAAATAATTGTGATATAAAAATACTATAATAAAAGGGCAGCCTTGCGATTGACCGTAGCAGAACTCTGCTAGGAACATAGGAATGGCTTAACGCAGAAGCATAAATCGCCTATTTAAATGTACACACGTGATTTGTATGGTGATAGCCTAGTGGTTAGGGCGTCAGCCTCCTAATCAGAGGTTGGCGGTTCCGGGCACGCACTTCTAAATTTTCAGAGTTATGTGCGTTTTAAAAAAAATTAAATATCACTTGCTTCAACGGTGAAGGAAAATATCGTGAGGAAACCTGCACGTCTGAGAGTTCTCCGTAATGTTCTCAAAGGCGTGTGAAGTCTGCCAATCCGCACACGGCCAGCGTGGTGGACTATGGCCGAATCCTTCTCATACTGAGAAGAGACCCGTGCTCTGTAGTGAGCCGGTAATGGGTTGATCATGATGACGTGATTTTTTATGTATTTAATTTCATTCACAGTTGAACCTGCCAGAAGACGAAGGCGAGGGTCTCGGTTTCCGGTTGACGAGGACGCTGTGGGATCCATATCCCTGGGTAAGACTCGTTTGAAAAAAAAAAACTATGCTAATGGATAAAAACTTCAAACCCCTAAGTGATAACGGGTGTACACCCCAAAAAAATAATATTTTTTTTTATATTTTATTAAGGTATTATGTGGCATTGAAAAATACATACAACCCTAAATTTTCACCCTTCTTTCGCCAACCCCTATTTTGTAATAGTGATTTTAGTGATCTATCATTTGTCATCCCGCTCGATAACTGAACAATTATCGTCTTTATTGCGAATGTTTTTCACTCTAGTTCGACTAAAATTTCCCTGAGCTTATTGTTAAGCTAAAATTTTTGAACATAAACAACATTTATGTTATTTTTATATTCCGTCATCGTTCACAGCGCTCCATGCCTCTTTCACTCATATACCACATCCTTACACACAATAAGTTAGTTATTTTTTTTTTCTACAATAGAAATTCCCTGGAAATAATTTATATGGCAATACAACGTTTGCCAGCTCAGCTAGTACATACATACATTTTTTATATAGATACATGAAGTGACTCCGGAGTCGAGAGCCGATATCGCCGGGCTGAGGGCAGGTGACTGCTTGCTGCAAGCGGATGGAAAGGATTTACTCGGATTATCGGTAAGGAAAACATCATTATTTCAAAACCGGCTTCGTGCGAGTTTGTCTCACACGCGAAGGATGTTTGTATACACTCTGTGTTTTTATTTTTTATCTTTTTAAGCTATTGCATATCTTCTATCGCGGGCCTTGAGCGTGGAGACCGAATCCAGAAATTTCGTAACGAAAATAATCCTAACACCATGAATGCTTACTTACTAGATCTATATAGATATTTCGCCGTTGAAATTAAAGTTGTCGTGGAACAGCGGTCAGCATCCCTTTTTTTTTGTGCAGAAGGTCCCATATTCCAGCCTGGGGTACGTCTTGATTTTTTTAATGCCTTTATTTTTTTATCACGTTTTTTTAATGGTTATTATTATGAAAATTTATTATTTTAATAATTTCTCTGTCTTTATTTTAATTAGATTGGGAAAGTAGCCGGATTGATAAGAGGAGACGGTGAAGGACGTGGGGTGTCTTTACTAGTATGGAACTGCGGCGTTGACCCCAGGGACGACCCAGAGGTAGGTTGTAGCCATAGACTTAGAATGTACGAATGTTACTTACTTACTTAATGCCCGGTTACGCTGTGGCAACCAATAGGGTTAATACGGCTAATAGACAGTCCGGAAAAAAAAATTTAGCATTCCGGCACGATATCGCGTAAAAACCAATTAGGAGTTTGGTTTTACCATACCCTAAAAGTTCCGCTAATTACCCTAGACTGCATCATTACTAATGACCCTATAAGATAGCTGTCAAGGGCTAACTTGTAGTGTATAAAAAAAAAGAAAAACAAATTTATTGACGCTAATAGATAATTATTTTCTACCTATTTTTCCATTTCTACCAATTATTTTATCTGGCAACATCACAGCTGCTCTGGAGTTGCGGCGGAGGTTCCCGCGGGGAGAAATCACGCCGAGCATTGGCGGGAGTTGTGAAGGCGCTGTCTTGCTGCGTTTGCGCAGCGACCGCGACCAAAGCGCTGAATTGTGCACGCTCACATTTATATTGTGAAGGTGAGATTGAGACTGGTACATCCATCAACATTAATAACTCTTAAATAGTTGTAAGTGAAGGTAATAACAAAAATAATTCCTACCACTTTCTTTCTTCCTAGACCAGAGCGCATGTAGAACACGCGTAAAAGATGATCATCATCATCATGATCAATCCATTACCGGCTCACTACAGAGCACGGGTCTCCTCTCAATATGAGAAGGGTTTGGCCACAGTCCACCACGCTGGCCATGTGCGGATTGGCAGACTTCACACGTCTTTGAGAATATTATGGAGAAATCTCAGGCGTGCAGGTTTCCTCACGATTTTTTCCTTCACCGTTGAAGCAAATGATATTTTAATTGTTTAAAAACGCACATAACTCTGAAAAGTTGTAGGTGTGTGCCCGGATTCGAACCGCCGACCTCTGATTAGGAGGCTTGGCCAGCGTAGTGGACTATGGCCGAACCTTTCTCATATTGATAGGAGACCCGTGCTCTGTAGTGAGCCGGTAATGGGTTGATCATGATGATCATGATGAATGCCCTTGTTAGACCTACTGAACTTATAATAAACTCGAGATGAATTAAATTCATATTGTGTAACAATTATAAGAAATATATAAACTTGCTGAACACTTTTTATCACAATTGAAAGAATTACATATACTTCTTGAACACTTTTTATTAGTCTTGAAATAATTACATAGACTTTGCAGAACATAACTTTCCACGCCTTAGTTTAAAAAGACGCTGAGCTCAAGACCCTGTTTTTCGAAGGATCGCCGAATGCACCGGAAAAAGGAAAAAGACCGTCTGCCATATTTATTGTTTTTATACTACCCGCGTTGCAGGAATAAATGAAACTCCCAATCAGTGTTCAAATACCTCGCACCCAATTATTGTGTATGCTAACACAATGTACTTATATATTTATTTATAGGTTGTTGGAGCAGACTAGAACGTTGTGCTTTATGCAGGGAACCACTACCGCCTAAAGATTCGCCCTATTCGAGGAATTTAGTTGCTGAACAGGTGTGTATTTGTTTGCGCTTTTTCCTGGCTAATTCATTATTATCAGCTCATAGCACGGAACATTCATTAATTACGAAGAAGTGTTACTTTGGTACAGCAAAATGTGTGAAGTCGCCTGCTATATGATGAATCCATTGCCGGCTCACTACAGAGCACGGGTCTCCTCTCAATATGAGAAGGGTTTGGCCATAGTCCACCACGCTGGCCATGTGCGGATTGGCAGACTTCACACGTCTTTGAGAACATTGCGGAGAACTCTCAGACGTGCAGGTTTCCTCACGATTATTCCTTCGCCTGCTATATGCTATGTGCTAACTGCAAAAGTTTGACCTGAATCTGACTAGTGGTTAATATATATGACGGATGAAGGGTTATTTTTTAGTAAGAGTTACGTCAGCATTGCTGACGTCACGCTATTGTTTACTTTCGCTCATAGTAATTAATACCACAATTTGAGGGTTTACACTTTTATTGCGACAATAACCAAGAGGTCCGAACGGTCCGACGTCTCGAGCGAGAATGCCGCGAAAGGCATCGACCGTCCGTATTTATAGCAAAGCATGCTTGTACAAAATTGATTGCTGCTGTCTAAATTGTGTTAACAAAATCATCAAGAGTTCAAATGTGGGTAATTATTGAATTCTTGTTGTTCTTGGCGCCGCTGAATGAACTTAATAACTCCTTCGCGCCGAAATATATGATATTTAATGCAATAAACATTTATTTACGATTTAACTAAATTTAAATTCAATTAATATCAAAGTAAATCCCAACTAAAATCAATTTCAATTTGGTTTCACTTCAAATCCGATTCAATTTAAAATGCAGGTACCTGTGTCTTACGTTAGACGAAAATAAGCTGACTGGTCAAATAAAACCAACCATTAATAATTTCATCAATAGTACAGTAACGATTTTCTAAAATTATAGTTGTATAAATACAGAGACACTAATGAGAATAGAGAAAACACAATTTTTATAAAAATTATAATATATTATTCCAGGTCTTCGAAGCTATAGCAAAGGAATATGAAATAAAATACGCACTTAGAAGACCCCAATCTACATCGGCTCATACGTCGCCAAATCGTTCACCAAACATATCACCAACAGCACGGCGCAAGGGCCAATACCACCTGTCGATGATGCATAAAAACCGAAAACCGACCGTGCCGACGGAAAAATTCGCATCCGATCCCAATATCAATAGATTCAATATAAATTCAAAAACTACCACATCTATCAAAACTATGGAATATGCTGGCAACTCTAAGGACAACGGTGGGAGATGCAGCTGTCAAACCAGTGGCGGGAAATGCAAATGTGGCACAGATAAATCTAGGTTATATATACCACAGATTAATGTTGAAGATACAAGTAATAATAACTATAATTATTGTGCGTGCAGTTGCCAGCAATTGCAACACAAGTTAGTAGCGAGATTAAGACAAGCATGCTCACTCGCTGACTTGCAAAATGTTGCGTTACAAAGCTGTTCTCTTTCGAAATCCTTAAATAACATTTGTCAGAATGAAAAGAGGTAAGTTTTGACATATTCGCAAATTTAAAAAGTGTAATGTGCCACAGAGGTAAACAACCCGTCTCCTTATAAAAAAAGCAGTTTAGTGGTATACCCTATTAACAGTGCATTGCACATAAGTGAGATGCGTTAATAAAGTTTATATTTTTTTTTTCAGCTCTGACGATGGGCAACATAGCAACTCGATGGATAATCTTAAGAACACAGGTCGGGCATTGTTTTTGTATGAAACCTTCAATAGAAGCATTCTTAATAATATTCTTTTTAAGTTAACCTATTTTTTTTTAACTTACAGAAGCGCCGGTATTCGTTGTATCTCCACCACCTATATACCTAGTGACTTGTGAACATGGTAAATGAACTTATACAAAGAGGAATTAACATACGCTGAAAGTATATAGCTGGCCAGCAGTGATTGTTTATTTGATTAAATATTTAAGTGACTTGGTTGTTTTTATTCCAAAATAAGTAATATTTTCCTGACACTACTATTTGCAAACATTAAAGGAACAAATTATATCAGACAAAAGCGTCCGTACCGCTTTTATAATATTCGGGTCAATAAATATTATAAATTAGTCGATGCTGGTTCTAATACATCGATTTGTTTTGCTAAACTTGAACCAGGTTCTTGAACGTTATTTGATCATAGACGATAGATAATTTACTTGTCAGATCAAATGCCAATTTGACATTTGTGTCAAACTGTGTGATATTATGGGGGATTGCTATTCTTGGAAAAGTTATTAATTATTCGTTTTGAAATATGCAAGAGCAAAATAATGAAAAAGAAATCCAACTACCGCATCATGAGCAACAATCGCTATGTACAACGCGCCTTCCTTATAGGCAAGGAAGAAAATTAACTGCAGTGAAGGTAAGCAGGGAAAAAAAATACGATAACAAATTAAACGAAGTAAACAAAAATTCAGGTATTATAGTAAATTTTGCCAATATTTCAAAATTAATTATTGACTATGTCAGATAGCAAAAAAAAAACCGGCAAATTTGTTGCGGGCTTCTAAGACCTGGGCGCGATTGGACCCACTAATCTTTAGTTTTAATTTGCTAGTGTAGTTATCACCATCTCCTCTTGAATTAAATAAAAAAAATGACGGGTTGCACTCCGGGAGTGCCGGCAGAAGTGAAAACTTGATTATTAACGTTGAGCATGTTTGATATTTTGGAATGGTTAGGGAATAATTTTGCACCAATTGCTTTATCAGTATAAAAGTACTAACATTTATGTGGTAGAATACAATATTCATTTATTGCGCTATCGTACACAAACATGACAATTTATATAACATTAAAAATTTAACACTTTAAAACTATTACAATTATTTTACATTAAAAAGTTTATCTATATCAATTTCCATATTTTAAGCACTTTACATTCACGAATTTTACGAATACACAACAATGTGATCACTACACAGACGGTCGAGCCATCAGCTGTCACCATCCATGGATGCGCGTGGCACGCTGTAACATACACGAACATTCCTGCGCTGCCTAAACGAAACAGTAGGCCCAGGCATACATTTTCGCCGCGCCGTAGAGAGGGGATAGCTGTCTACTCTCCATCCGTCTTACGCTTTTTCGATCAGGTCACGTGACCTGACGCGAGTTTAAGATTTTATACCCATTACAGAAAAAGTGCTCAACGCCGCTAAAGAAGTTTTCACTTCAAAAATATTTAATTATAGTTCATGTACAGATTTGGCAGAATTTATTTATTGTATTGGTCTATTTAACCCCATTGGGGCTGGAATTTTAATAATAATGATAAATATTTATAATTTTTTTTAATAAAAAAAACTTTAAAATATCACTTGCTTCAACAGTGCACTCCTGAGAGTTCTCCGTAATGTTCTCAAAGGTGTGTGAAGTCTGCCAATCCGCACACGGCCAGCGTGGTGGACTATGGCCGAACCCTTCTCATATTGAGAGGAGACCCGTGCTCTGTAGTGAGCCGGTAATGGGTTGATCATGATGATGAAGATTTATACATTAGTTATTTGGCATCCTACAAACCAATTTTCATTGACAAAACTTGAAAAATCATGTTCTATAAATTAAGTTCCAAATTTCTATACCAAAGAGGTTTAAAGCAGAAAGATTTTGCGCACATATTTGGTTTGGTTAACATGTGTAAGTGGTAAATTAAATGCTGATCATTTTGTAGTATCAGTTCGGAGTGCATGATTTTATTACATTTACTCATCTTCTAGATATATTATTACACACTTTATTTTTATTTTTTATCTGCTATAAGTTAACCCTTGACGGAAATCTCACCTGATGGTAAGTGATGACGCAGTCTAGGATGGTAGCAGGCTAACCTGTTAGGGGTAATGGTAAACACACACTCAGAACATTACAATTATTTTTTATACACTACAAGTTAGCCCTTGCCGCTATCTCACCTGATGGTAAGTGATGATGCAGTCTTAGATGTTAGGGGTATGGTAAACCCGTACTCCTAACTAGTTTCTACGCGATATCATGCCGGAACGCTAAATCGCTTGGCGAGACGTCTTTGTCGGTAGGGTGGTAACTAGCCACGGCAGAAGCCTCCCACCAGACCCGACTCGAGCTGGGAATCGAACCCGGGACCTTTATAATGAAACAGTGCACGCGCTGCGCCACGGAGGCTTCAAAAGCACCTAGCCTTTACAATGAAATATCTTTCAGGTATACTCCATAAGCAAGGAATCAAACCATCTCTTAATATTTGGAGTCCCCTCACTAAACCTTCGTCAAGAGACCAAAGCCCTATTTATCAAATTCGGAAAACTGACTGAGTTTAACATTTCAAAAAAACATGCAGCCGAATCATTCACGGAAACCTACCATGCACAGTATGAAAGAATACAATCGGCAAGACATGCAAAAAGAATGCTGGACACAAAGAACTTCTATGGTGGTTCGTTACATGTCTGTTATGCTCCTGAACTTGAAGATATTAAGGAAACGAGGCAAAAATTGATTCAACGGCAGCGTGACGTCACTTTCAGATTGAAAAATCTCAATAACGAGCAAAAGAATCCTTTAACAGCTCCTGCCACCGAGGAAGTTCCTAAAACAGATGTCTTAAATAACAAAATTACTGATGATATAAATAATTTGGAACCGATAAAACTTAATATGGGGGATATTAACACGATATATTATAATAATAAACAAGAAAAAAAATCAAATAGAAAACGCAAGCTCCTATTAGGAAACGCAAATAATATTAAGAATATTCAACCATGTTTTTTGGATGATAAATTAAGAAAAGCTTACGTTATTAATAATGAAAGAAGTGATAATAGTACTGAAGATAGTAACGTCATAGTTAGTAGTTCAGAAGTTAAATATAATAATACAAACAATGTTCCTGCAAGTAATCTCACTACGGATCTAGAAGTTATAGATTGTACAGGAGTTAACGATGAAGTCGTTACAAATATTAACGAGTATCTCAATTACGACAAGTTTGGTAGTGAAGTAATTAGAAAAGTACCTGAAAAGCCAATAAATAAAATACAATTTCATTTGAATAAAAACTCATAGCTCATATTTTAAAGTGGTTTTATTTTTCTGTAACAAGATAAGTTAACAACAACAAAAATTAATGTAAATATTATTTTAATATTTATTGTGCTTGATTAATTTACATATGGACTTTTTATACATGTCTGTTCATAGAGATGGAAGATAACAGGAAAAATCTAAAATGTCCTGAATTTACAATTACAAATGTCATTTTAATAAAAAAAAATAATGCTTAACTAAATAAACTTTGTTATAAAGAGAAAATATTTAATAGTATTAAAAAAAATTATCAATAATTAATACGATTAGGTGTGTACAAATTATGGTGTAGTCAAAAACCAAAGTGGATAATTTCAAATAGCAAACTAACTTATGTGTTTGATAATTGTAAAAATATTTGGAAAACAAAAATTATATAAACTTATCCGTTCAATATAACTTGACGCGTGACTGTGACTCGTGCCTGTCTTTATTTTTCCCTTTTTTTTTTCTTTCGTTTTATGGCTTTACACAGATTAGCCAATGTCAAGTTTATAGCAATGTAGAAGTTAGGGAGAAATGGCGGGAAACTTCGCACTCCGCGGACGCGGCTCCCTCAAACCTTTCCCAAATCAATACATGTTAACCATTCAGAAAACCAGCCACTACACAAACGACACCAAAACTATAATGTCCACAAAACAACCAACACCAATCCTATTCAAAATTAGGTTTTTGTGTCAGCTCCGAAACGAATGGAGTTACTCCTTCGGATCAACTGTCTTTTTTTTTTTTTTATCCACTACAAGTTAGCCCTTGACGGCAATCACACCTGATGGTAAGTGATGATGCAGTCTAAGATGGTAGCGGGCTAACCTGGAAGGGGTATGGTAAACCCATACTCCTATCGATTTCTACGCGACATCGTGCCGGAACGCTAAATCGCTTGGCGACACGTCTTTGTCGGTAGGGTGGTAACTAGTCACGGCTGAAGCCTCCCACCAGACCAGACTCGAGCCGGGAATCGAACCCAGGACCTCAAACTTTTTAATCTGACAGCGCGCACGCTGCGCCACGGAGGTCGTCAAAATAGGCAAAGGAAGGCTTACTAGTCCAAGAAAAAGATTTATACGATATCATATGAAAATCGATTCTTTCGAAGTCTTTCTACTTTATAGTTCGTGATTACACGCGAAAGCTTTCAATTAATTCCATAATTTTTTTTTTTTTCTCTTTTATGGCTTTACTTAGATTAGCCAATGTCAAGTTTATAAGTATTAGATTCGTTTTATGGCTTTGCACATATTAGCCAATGTCAAGTTTATAGCAATGTAGAAGTTAGGGAGAAATGGCGGGAAACTTCGCACTCCGCGGACGCGGCTCCCTCAAACTTTTCCCAAATCAATACCTGTTAACCATTCAGAAAACCAGCCACTACACAAACGACACCAACACTGTCCACGACACAACCAACACCAGTCCTTTCCAAAACCAGCCAACAAACATTAATTCAAGAAAAGCATGAAAAAACCGCGCCCGCCATATACGAAGTCTCCCGCCTTTCTCATAAATTTATTTATTTCGATGCGATAGATAAGGCCAATAGACAATTAAAACTTTTCTTTAAGTTAATATTAGCACTATGACGCTGTAGTGCGCGTCAAGTTAAGTTGAACTGTAGAAAAATATTTTTACAGTTAGCAATAGGATATCTTGGAAAAGAATTGCCAGTATATTTGTATAATTTTTTAACAAAGTACGGCAGAATTAAAGATTCACCGTTTTCTTCCAAGTATTTGTTACTAGCTGTAACCTGCGATTTCGTTTGCTGCGAGTTTATTTTTCTGGGCTAAAAGAATCCAAGTTATCTCTATGCAAAATTCTTCAAAAAATGTTTAGGTTTTAAGACGTACATAGGTGACAAGGGCTATATTTTTGTCTTTCTAGATGCATGTATATATTTGTTTGTAGAATGACTACGTGCGGGTGCGTGTCTTTATCGGTAATTAAGGTAGACGTGGGTAGTTTCGGGCAAAGAGACCAGATACTCTTGGTATAACAGAATTACAATTATAAGTATGGTAATTTATAAGGAGCAGACTATACGCTCCACCAAGTACGACTATGCACTACCGCAGCTCAACCACCGGTCCGACCCGACCGAGTGCAATCAATGCAATGCGCCGTCCCGCGCCGGTAAGTCTTATAGGAACCTGAATACGTCACTTAGTGTTGCGTAAAGAGAGGGGGCGATGCCACTTTCTTGTCTGTCGTACATGATTCCAAAACTAGATGGCGCTGCTCTCTGATTACCGTCATATTAATTTATATAAATTTATTGCAATCTATAGGACATTATATACATGAAAAAGACAAAAACAATTAGCAACTGGCGATATACTTAGTTTTGTGAGTGTGTAGTAATTCAACAGAACATAGGTAAACATTAATTTACACTTGCATAAATTTTACTCTTCTGGATATTCTTCTCCCGGTATCTCTTCTTGTTCGTCAAATTCTTCGTCGACACCCACTTCCTGGAATTCGTTGATATGTTAAACATTATCGAACTATCAAAATTTAACATCATTGATTAGAAACCTACCAAAATTACTCCATACCATAATAACCACCATAAATGCCAATAAATTACGCAGATTAAAGGAAGAATTAGCCTAGTGGAAGCTGTGATAGATAGTGGTTAGTATATCTGCCTTCTAATTAGAGGTCGGCGGTTCGAATCCGGGCACGCACCTCTAACTTTTCGGAGATATGTGCGTTTTTAAACAATTAAAATATCACTTGCTTCAACGGTGAAGGAAAACATCGCGAGGAAACCTGCACGCCTGAGAGTTCTCCGTAATGTTCTCAAAGGTGTGTGAAGTCTGCCAATCCGCACACGGCTAGCGTGGTGGACTATGACCAAACCCTTCTCATATTGAGAGGAGACCCGCGCTCTGTAGTGAGCCGGTAATGGGTTGATCATGATGATGATGAAAGACAGTTCTACCCACACACGTACGTATACCTACATGAGTTTAAAATGTTTGTTTGTGAGTGATATATACCTCGTATTGCTGGTATTCCGATACCAGGTCGTTCATGTTGCTCTCGGCCTCTGTGAACTCCATTTCGTCCATACCCTCACCGGTATACCAGTGTAAGAAGGCCTGTGGAAGAAAGTATTTTTTCCCACTGTTATTATGAACCTAAACAACGAGAAAAGTAAAGTTTTACGTTTTACTTTAGACTTTACTTTTCTCGCTTGTGAAGTCAACATCTCCTGAGGACGATCCGGTGTCGGGTCGAAACGTGCGTAGAGGTTCTAGTGGAAGATTTTGTGTGGTGTTATATTATACAAATCTCCCGTTTGTCGGCGGAGTATAGCAAATTATACTTGCTGTTTATTGTTTATCATGGATTTCCGCAAAGTAACGCCTGCTTCTATTCATTATTATGAACCTAACCTGACCTGGAGCTATGATACTCGTAGCCTTGTTTTTGTTCACGGGGGGGAAATCTCCTACTGTTGCTGGGGAAAATCTCGGGTTATGTGGGATTATTACCCACTAAAACCCCCTCGATTGCCACCAAGTATAATTTGTGCAAGCAGTCCATAAATCTCTTTATTGATAGATGATCTAGAAGCTTAGGTTAGTCTAGGACCTCAAATTACTGGCAGTCGATGGAATATAAGATTGTAGTCCACTTGTTGGAATTCTGGGATACAGTTAGTAGATAATACGAAATAAAACTTTCATATTGACTTTTTTTTTTGGACGGGCTATTAGCTGTGCTAACCCTATTGGTTGCCACAGCGTAATCGGGCTGTTTCTAAAATGTGCGTTTCTATGCAATTAAAATATCATTCGCTTCAACGGTGAAGGAAAACATCGTGAGGAAACCTGCACGCCTGAGAGTTCTCCGTAATGTTCTCAAAGGCTGCCAAATTGTACCTCCTATCTAACAGCTCTATTGTATTTTCATTCTGTATTATTATCTATGGTGTACAATAAGAGTGTATTCATCCATTCATCTATACAAATAAATAAAATTGGATTGTCTTTTTGTAATATTGAAATAACCGTTTTTTACTACATGCATATGAATATGTATACGGTACATACACCAAAATAACATTTTTTACAATTTTTGTCTGTCTGTCTGTTTGTTCTGGCTAATCTCTGAAATGGCTGGACCGATTTTTACGGGACTTTTATTGGCAGGTAGCTAATGTAATAAGGAGTAATTTAGGCTACTTTTATTTTAGAAAATAAAGTAATGTTGCAATGTCCAAGTACTGTCCAGTACCGCGCACAGCTCACGCGCATGCCATCACGTCTCGGGCGCTTCCCACAATTTCTCCCACCAACGAATCAATATCACAAAGGCTGCCTGTCGTGCGGGCTCATTCTTTTTTTTTTTTTTCAGAAACGAGATACTTTAATGTTTATCCTGTAATTATTTCAAGTAATTCGGGTTAGAAATCTATTGCCTCGTGATTGAAAGACAAACAAACACACTAACTCAACGCAGACGAAGTCGCGGGCGTCAGCTAGTTCATCCATAAAGCGGATCTTGTGGCCATATCTGTCTCATATGTGGTCACACGATGTATAACACTCTGGATCTTTTAAAAGCCGAGAACAGCGACAACAGACCTTCCTCCTGAACATGAGCGTGAACTGCTCCGATATCCGCTTGAAGATCTCCTGGATGGCGGTGGTGTTGCCCACGAACGTGGCCGCCATCTTCAGCCCGCGCGGTGGCACGTCGCACACCGCCACCTTCACGTTGTTGGGGATCCACTCCACGAAGTAGCTGCAAAAACCCACTGGTGTCAGGATTGTTTTTTGCTTAATAGCAAGTTTAGTAGAAAAACTTGCATTAGTTTTATTTATTTACTAGCTGTTGCCCGCGACTTCGTCTGCGTAGAATTGCTGATTTCTCGTGAGATGGAGGTTACTCGTGCGGCCAATACCCTGCTTCAGAAAGTAAGCTACAGGCAAATGGCAAATTGCCGATTATCCTATCTCTAAATAAAAAAACATAGGACTTTCATACAAACTTCACACCCCTATTTTACCCCCTTCGGGGTAGATTTGGATGAAAACAAATTCTAACCTTATACTTAGGCCCTAAAAGAAATCTATTTTCAAAATTTCAAGCTTGTAGGCTTTATAATAAAAAAATAAGCAAAAACTATCATCTCCTATTTTTCCACCCTTAAAAGGTAATATTTAAAAAAAAATTGATGTACATGTTTTTTATTTATTATTTAATAATAATCTAATAAAAATAATAAATCTTAATGCAAATTTTTGTGTCTCTAACTCTAAAAACAAAGAAAATTCATACAAACTTCCAACCCCTCTTAGGGGTGGAATTTCCAAATATCCTTTCTTAGCTGACATCTCTTAACTATCAACTACCTACTTGCTAAATTATAGCTTTATACGTACAATAGTTTTTGAGATCTCGTGTTTAATCAGTATATAAGTGACCTTTCGCTTTTATATATATAGATAGATTTATTTATTTGCAAACAGTACAATTTTAATACATTTTTGGTACACATAATATTCTAATATAAAACAAAAAAATATATATAATTATAATAGCAATAATAATTCAATTATTCAATATTATGATAGTCAAAAATAAAATTAATACAAATTATTACAATTATTATAAATCTTATTAAAATTAAAATTATTGTAATTAACTTGAAAAAAATGCAAGGGTGTTAGAGGAGCGTGTTATTGAGGTATTCTTGAATGTTATAAAAACACTTTTGCACTAGCCATTCTTTTAATTTGTATTTAAAGTTTATCTCACATTCTATTAGCTCTAAGTTAACGCATGATTCTTTGATTCTCTGGAAGGTGGAAGAGGTCGCTATGTAGCTATAGGCCGCTAAACCTTACTGGTTTCTCAGTCTTTATTTTTTTCCTTAGCTTTTTTTTTGGGGTAGTGTTGCGCTTGATCATCAGCACCAGAAGGCACTGATGAGGTTTAGTTCGGAGCGCGCTTGCCTAGAACATGTCTATTCACTCTTTTCTTGAATTTTCTGAGGTTATACGTGGCTGGAAACACAGATGCTGGAAGTGAGTTTCACACCTTAGCGGTTCGATTCAGAAACGTTGATCCAATAATAATTTTGTGATTTAAAATAAGAAATAAAAAATATATATATATATATATATATATATATATATATAAACATCGTGAGGAAACCTGCATGCCTGAGAGTTCTCCATAATGTTTTCAAAGGCGTGTGAAGTCTGCCAATCCGCACATGGCCAGCGTGGTGGACTATGACCAAACCCTTCTCATATTAAGAGGAGACCCGCGCTCTGTAGTGAGCCGGTAATGGGTTGATCACGTGTCACGGTCAAGTGTTACCTGGAGTTCTTATCCTGGACGGTGAGCATCTGCTCGTCGACCTCCTTCATGGACATCCGGCCGCGGAAGATGGCAGCTACGGTGAGATAGCGGCCGCGGCGAGGGTCGCAGGCGGCCATCATGTTCACCGGACTGAACATCTGGGACCCAAGTTTGCATTGCTTATAGACAATCTTATTACGACAGACAATCTTATTACACACTTTAATAAATTACAACGTATACAAAATAAACTTATCAAGGCACTATTTCACTTCAATTACCATACACCAACAAAATAACTTTACAAAAAAACTAAATTCTTCAACATATAATACAGGTCTTCTTGTAAAAAAAAATCATGAGAAAGACACTACATTCAAATATAACATTTACGCATAGGGCCAATGTTCATAATCTCAGAAATAAATATAAAATAAATATTTGGCGGCCAAGAACTATAAGACGTACATGGTAATAAAAACATATTGTGTGCTCAAGGGTGCTCATTTATACAATAAACTAGCTGTTGCCCGCGACTTCGTCTGCGTAGAATTGCTGATTTCCCGTGAGATTGAGGTTACCCGTGCGGCCAATGCCCTGCTTCAGAAAGTAAGCTACAGGCAAATGTCAAATTGCCGTTTATCGTATCTCTAAATTAAAAAACATAGGACTTTCATACAAACTTCAAACTTCCCTTTTACTGTTAGGGGTGGAGTTTCCAAATATCCTTTCTTAGCTGACATCTCTTAACTATCAACTACCTACTTGCTAAATTATAGCTTTATACGTACAATAGTTTTTGAGATCTCGTGTTTAATCAGTATGTTAGTATGTAAGTGACCTTTCGCTTTTATATATATAGATTATGTGGGAAAAAACCCGGCTTAGTTTTTGTAGGCTTCTTAGAGCTGGACGCGATTTTTTTTATACACCACAAGTTAGCTCTTAACGGCTATCTCACCTGATGGTAAGTGATGATGCAGTCTAAGATGGTAGCGGGCTAATCTGTTTAGGGGTACGGTAAACCCATACTCCTAATCGGTTTCTACGTGACATCGTGCCGGAACCACGATTATTATTTATTATCCAACTACCCTCCTATTCCTAATATACCCTCACAGATAGCTGCTACCCTACCACAGAGCTGCTTCATGATCAACCCATTACCGGCTCACTACAGAGCACGGGTCTCCTCTCGATATGAGAAGGGTTCGGCCATAGTCCACCACGCTGGCCATGTGCGGATTGGCAGACTTCACACGCCTTTGAGAACATTACGGAGAACTCTGAGGCGTACAGGTTTCCTCACGATGTTTTCCTTCACCGTTGAAGCAAGTGATATTTTATAACGCACATAACTCTGAAAAGTTAGTGGTGCGTGCCCGGATTCGAACCGCTGACCTCTGATTAGGAGGCTGACGCCCTAACCACTAGGCTATCACCGCTTCAACTAGGCTATCACCGCTTCTTATGCAGAGCTGCTTATGCAGTAATTATTTTAATTTATGCTCGGAACTTAGATATGTTTGGTGAAGTGGAACTGATGGTGAAGTACCTACCAGGAGAAATCCCGAACAATTAACGTGCCTGCCTTGGAAAAGTAATGATTTGTAAAACGTATTTTAAAGCTATTGCATAGCCTCTATCGAGGGCCTCGAGCGCGGGGACCGAATCCAGAAATTCCGTAACGAAAAAAAACCTCACGCTCCCCACTCCGACGGGCACGGTGATACTTTTTAACATATAGATATTTCGTCATCGCTATTACAGTTGCCGTGGAACAGCGGTTATCACGTATGCTTTTTGTGCAGAAAGTCGTAGGTTCGAGCCTGGGGTACGTATTTATTTTTTTATCACGTTTTTTTAATTTTTATTATTATGACAAGCATTTTCATTTAGTTTCACCTGTCCCGTTGTCTGTCTGTAATCAAATATAGAGATTTAAATTTACTCATTTCCCTTTTGCTTTTTTTTAAATTAATTTTATCAAAAATAACCTCAATATTTTTAATATTTTTATTTTCATTGTTGTTTTTGAAATATTAATAATTTAGTTGATAAAAAATGCTATGCAATAGCTTTACCGCGGCAGTCACCGAGTGCCACACGTCTTTTTTTTTTCGGACTGACTATTAGCTGTGCTAACCGGCCAAAAGCTTACGCCTGTCAGACATTGTCAACAACCCATAATGTCGCAACCTAGAGGAATAATTTGGGAGTTATTTAAGGTGAAGAGTTGAAGGTATAAACGGACACTTACCTGCTGAGTTAGCTCGGCAACTGTCAGCGCCCTGTAACCTTGGCTGTTCCTCGCAGTCAAGGGAGCGAACCCTGCGAACATCCGGAACCATCATGATCAGCTCTATGCACGTTTTTATTATCTAGGCATGTACGTGTGTGTTATGAACATATTGATTTATTAGTAAATTAATCTTATTATTTTTTTACTTACTTACTCATTCAATTATTTATTAATTCAATTCAATTATTTTGCCCATTCGGTGTCGAGACGCTTGGTCCGTGGGGTCCTTAGCGCTCTAAGGCTTTTTAAGGAAATAGCAAGAAGGTTAGTCGACGTCACAGAGGACCGAAGAGCTGCCAGCTACCTCGGACAAAGAATTAGTGTAGCCATTCCAAGGAGGAACGCTGCCAGTATCTTCGGAACCTTGCCTCCTCCAGGCAAGGGACTCCTTTTAATAATATATTTTAGTTATGATGTTAAATATGTTAGAGATCATATTATAGTACAATTAATTTAATATTTGTATTACGAATATAAACTGTCAATTTCAAATGTCAAATGACGAACGAGTGCTCATTGAAAAGAAAAGACAACTTCGGTTTTCGAACGTAAGGGAAAGAGAAAAAGCGCGGGAACTAGCGGCGGCGTTGTTTTTTTTTTTTTTTTGGAAAGACGTGGTACAAGCGCGGCTGATTTTTGATAAAATTGATAATTATTTAAGTTTATTTCAAAATACATAGTTGTTTATTGTCAAGATAATAAAGTTGTAAAAAAAGAAGACTAATTTGTTATAATTTCACACAATCGTTAACAAATATTTATTTATTTTTTAAGCTTTTTGGTTTTAGGTTAATCTAAGTTTTATGTAAAATGTTTGATGTATTATTTATTGACTTAATTGATTATTTATCTAGACGTACGTGTCGCTTCCATACAACACTCCGTAACGTTTAGGTTTTAAGTTAACCCAGCGTTCTTTGTAAAGAGGCCACGTAATGCTTTACCAAGATGGGAAAGAGACAAAAGAAATAGGCAGTCCCCAACTCGACTAGCTAGGACTAAGTCCTTTTGTAATAAATTAATTTAATGTTTTATTTAAACAACAACAAATATTCTTACTTTTTAATTATAACGAAGATAACACTTTAAAAATTTTACAACCTATTTATTTATTTAATAATTCACAGATTTATTTATTCAGTTATTTTTCATCCAATTATTCTGCTATTGATGAAAAGGATTAAGTTCTTTTGTAATATATTTTTTTTTATTCACCACAAGTTAGCCCTTGACTGCATCTCACCTGATGGTAAGTGATGATGCGGTCTAAGATGGTAGCGGGCTAACATGTTAGGGGTATGGTAAACTCATACTCCTAATTGTTTTCTACACGACATCGTGCCGGAACGCTAAATCGCTTGGCGACACGTCTTTGTCGGTAACCAGTCACGGCCGAAGCCTCCCACCAGACCAGACTCGAGCCGGGTATCGAACCCAGGACTTCCGTCTTTAAAATGCTACAGCGAGCGCGCTACGCCACGGAGGTCGTCAAAAAATTTCTAATTCTATTATATTTAAATTTAAACTACAAATCTTCTTTCTTTTTAATTATAACAAAAATTACGTTCAAAAAAAAATTTTTACAACCTATTTATTTATTTAATAATTCACTAATTTATTTATTCGCTTATCCATTAATTATTATATATTCTGCTACTGATCAAAAGTGTAAATCAGGAAAAATGAACTGGAGGTTCAACCTACCAGGCATAAAGAAGTGCAGTCTTGGGAACGGAACCATGTTGACTGCGAGCTTGCGGAGGTCAGCGTTCAGCTGTCCAGGGAACCGGAGACAAGTTGTCACTCCCGACATCGTCAGCTGTGGACACAAACGGGTATGCTACAATGTATTAACAGGCAACGGTCACCAGGTGTTCGAGGTCGCCGTAAGTAGGAGAAGCGAGGCGAAGCGTACGGAAGCATATGTCGTACTGAGCGCCGTCGTGGTTACAGTGCTGGGTTGTTAATACTTACTGACACCAGCTGGTTGTGGGACACCGTAAGTGGGAGAAGTGAGGCGAAGCGTACGACAGCGTATGTCGCACAACTCTCCGTTGTAGATGCATAGCAGGGTTTTTAATACTTACTGACACCAGCTGGTTGGGCGACACCTTAAGTGGGAGAAGCGAGGCGAAGCGTGCGGAAGCATATGTCGTACAAAGCTCCGTTGTGGATGCATAGCAGGGTTTTTTTTTAATACTTACTGACACCAGCTGGTTGGGCGACACCTTAAGTGGGAGAAGCGAGGTGAAGCGTGCGGAAGCATATGTCGTACAAAGCTCCGTTGTGGATGCATAGCAGGGTTTTTAATACTTACTGACACCAGCTGGTTGGGGGACACTGTAAGTAGAGAAGCGAGGCGAAGCGTACGGCAGCGTATGTCTTACAACTCTCCGTTGTGGATGCATAGCAGGGTTTTTAATACTTACTGACACCAGCTGCTTGTGGGAAACCGTAAGTCAGAGAAGCGAGGCGAAGCGTACGGAAGCGTATGTCGTACAACTTTCCGTTCTGGATGCATAGCGGGGTTTTTAAGACTTACTGACACCAGCTGGTTGGGGGACACCGTAAGTCAGAGAAGCGAGGCGAAGCGTACGGAAGCGTATGTCGTACAACTCTCCGTTCTGGATGCATAGCAGGGTTTTTTAATACTTACTGACACCAGGTGGTTGAGGTCACCGTAAGTGGGAGAAGCGAGGCGAAGCGTGCGGAAGCATATGTCGTACAACGCTTCGTTGTCGATGCAGAAAGTCTCGTCGGTGTTCTCCACTAGCTGGTGCACGGAGAGAGTCGCGTTGTAGGGCTCTACCACCGTGTCAGATACCTGCAAACAAAGTTATGGTGTAAAAATAAAAAATGCTATCATGTATGAGCGTTAACTGTGGTAGCCTACTAGCTATACTAGCCTATTATTTAGGGCCTCCTAACCAGAGGTCTGGGGTTCGATCCCGGGCACGCACCTCTAAGTTTTCGGAGTTATGTGCGTTTTTAAGCAATTAAAATATCAAAAAACATCGCGAGGAAACCTGCACGCCTGAGAGTTCTCCGTAATGTTCTCAAAGGCGTGTGAAGTCTAGTATTTAGGACGTCCGCCTCCTAACCAGAGGTCTGGGGTTCGATCCCGGGCACGAACCTCTAACTTTTCAAAGTTATGTGCGTTTTTAAGCAATTAAAGTCTCAAAAAACATCGCGAGGAAACCTGCACGCCTGAGAGTTCTCCGTAATGTTCTCAAAGGCGTGTGAAGTCTGTCATTCCGCACACGGCCAGCGTGGTGGACTATGGCCGAACCCTTCTCATATAGAAAGAGGTTCCGTGCTCTGTTGTTAGCTGGCAATGGGTTGACCGTGATGATAGTAGTACCATACCGGCCATACACACGTACCTACCATCTTACAAGTTTTCCGAAGTAATTTTGAACTTATGAACCAAGTTCATGTTCACGTTTACGTTCACGTTTATGTTCACGTTTACGTTCACGTTCACGTTCACGTTTAAGTTCACGTTCACGTTTACGTTTACGTTCACGTTCACGTTTACGTTCACGTTCACGTTCACGTTCACGTTTATGTTCACGTTTACGTTCAGGTTTACGTTCACGTTTACGTTCACGTTTACGTTTACGTTCACGTTCACGTTCATGATTACGTTCACGTTTACGTTCTCGTTTACGTTTACTGATCACACTCACAATCGCAATCACAGGCAGGCAGACACTTTGTTGAAGTTGTTATGTTAGTTATAGTAACAGTGTGTTAGTTTTAGTGTTAATGATAGTGACAGTGATAGTGTTAGTGGCAGTGACAGTTACAGTAACAGCGACAGTGACAGTAACAGTAACAGCGACAGTGACAGTAACAGTGACGGGAACAGTAATAGCGATGGTTATCTTGATGATCAATTATCTATCTATCTATAGCAGGGACACACAATCCACCAAAGAGACTAACATAGTCACCTGAACTTAAAATAGTGATGTAAATCAATTTTCCTGTACGTGCCGTAAGCGTGAAAGGGAAAATGTCCTACAATTTATACTGCTCGATACTGCTCGAACGTGAACGTTCACGTTTACGTTCCCGTTCACGATGACGTTTATGTTTACGTTCACGTTCACGTTCACGTTTACGTTCACGTCTACGTTCACGTCTACGTTCACGTTCACGTTCACGTTTACGTTCGTGTTTACGTTCACGATTACGTTGATGTTTACGTTCACGTTTACGTTCACGTTCACGTTCACGTTTACGTTCACGTTCACGTTCACGTTCACGTTCACGTTCACGTTCACGTTCACGTTTACGTTCACGTTCACGTTTACGTTCACGTTTACATTCACGTTTACGTTTACGTTTATGTTCACGTTTACGTTCACGTTCACGTTTACGTTCACGTTTACGTTCACGTTCACGTTTACGTTCAAGTTCACGTTCACGTTTACGTTCACGTTCACGTTCGCATTAACGTTCATGATTACGTTCACGTTTACGTTCTCGTTTACGTTTACTGATCACACTCACAATCGCAATCACAGGCAGGCAGACACTTTGTTGAAGTTGTTATGTTAGTTATAGTAACAGTGTGTTAGTTTTAGTGTTAATGATAGTGACAGTGATAGTGTTAGTGGCAGTGACAGTTACAGTAACAGCGACAGTGACAGTAACAGTAACAGCGACAGTGACAGTAACAGTGACGGGAACAGTAATAGCGATGGTTATCTTGATGATCAATTATCTATCTATCTATAGCAGGGACACACAATCCACCAAAGAGACTAACATAGTCACCTGAACTTAAAATAGTGATGTAAATCAATTTTCCTGTACGTGCCGTAAGCGTGAAAGGGAATATGTCCTACAATTTATACTGCTCGATACTGCTCGAACGTGAACGTTCACGTTCACGTTTACGTTTACGTTCACTTTCACGTTCACGTTCACGTTTACGCTCACGTTCACGTTTACGTTCACGTTCAAGTTCACGTTCACGTTCACGTTCACGTTTACGTTCACGTTTACGTTTACGTTCACGTTTACGTTCACGTTCACGTTCACGTTCACGTTTACGTTCACGTTTACGTTCACGTTTACGTTCACGATTACGTTTAAGTTTACGTTCACGATTACGTTTATGTTTACGTTCACGTTTACGTTCACGTTCACGTTTACGTTCACGTTCACGTTCACTTTCACGTTTACGTTCACGTTTACGTTCACGTTTACGCTCACGTTCACGTTTACGTTTACGTTCACTTTCAAGTTCTCGTTCACGTTCACGTTCATGTTTACGTTCACGTTTACGCTCACGTTCACGTTTACGTTCACGTTCACGTTCACGGTCACGTTTACGTTCACGTTTATGTTCACGTTCACCTTTATGTTTACGTTCACGTTTATGTTCACGTTTACGTTCACGTTTACGTTCACGTTTACGTTCTCGTTCACGATAACAGGGCATTAGCCGCACGGGAAATCTCAAGCTCACGAGAAATCAGCAATTCTACGCAGACGAAGTCGCGGGCAACAGCTAGTATACAATATAATAGGTTAACATGAATAAAGCTAGTTCGAATTTTTCTCACGCTTTTTAGAACAGCTAGTTTAGATATATTTCAGAGCTCTGCTGGTACTTACAAGTGTAAAATTAAAAAACATTTACTTAAATTAACATGCACTTATATTTATTATTTGATGATACTACTATCATTAAATTAGATTTGTAGTTGCCTTTTCATTTTCATTTTTATTGTTTTATCTTTCTGTAATTATTTAATGCTTGTATTTTTTCATAGTTTTTTAATTGTAAGATTTAGTAGAACCTTTTCTTCTGTGTTATGTTTTTTTTATAGTTTTGTTTTATAGTTTATAGTTTGTAAATAAAATAGTCGTCTAAGTGAAAATAAGGTTGTTATAACATGCTGAGTTAGCCCTTAAATGGGGTATACTATCTCAGTAAAATATATTATGTTAAAAATTGTACTATTGTATATAAGTCAGCATTCACATTGTATACAACGTGGGCTTCCTAATAAATAAATAAATAAATAAATAAACACACATGTGAGAATTCTGTGTTAGTGTACTGACCTTGGGAGATGGTACAACGCTGAAAGTGTTCACGATCCTGTCGGGGTATTCCTCTCGAAGCTTGCTCAGCAGCAACGTACCCAGCCCTGAGCCGGTTCCGCCTCCCAGGGAGTGGGTCAACTGGAAACCTGGTCATAAATATTGTGGGAATTGAATATCTATTAAGGGCTATTGTTGAAATATTTCTGCGGAAGTAGGTTGTGTGATGTGTCTGTCACATTTTTAGTTGTCATACTTTTATTTTGTTATTTTTTTTTATAATTTTGTTTTAATATAAGTTTGTTAGGAGTTATTTTTATTTTATTTGTAGGATGACTACGGGGCGGATGCGTGTCTTTGTCGGTAATTTGGGTAGACGTGGGTAGTCTCGGGCAAAGAGACCAGACACTCTTGGTAGAACCGAACTACAATTATAAGTATGGTAATTTATAAGGAGCAGACTATACGCTCCACCAAGTACGAATGCACCACCGCAGCTCAACCACCGGTCCGACCCGACCGAGAGCAATCAATGCAATGCGCCGTCCCATTTCATTTTTCGAATTGTCAGTTGCAGGTAACCATAGTGATTATTACTGCGTCACTGGGGGTTTTTGGCGAGCATGAAGCTCAGCCTGAGAGAAGAGCACCTGGGCTCGACGACTTCTGAGGGAACGTCCCCCTAAGGGCGTCTCCTATGAGACTCGGACCTCGACTTAGGGTGACGTTGGGAAGCGCCGTCCCGCGCCGGTGAGTCTTATAAGAACCTGCATACGTCACTTAGTGTTGCGTAAAGAGAGGGGGCGATGCCACTCTCTTGTCTGTCGTACATGACCCCAAAACTAGATGGCGCTGCTCTCTGATTGCCGTCATATTTATTATTTATTTAGGAGATAATGGGGCTTTTTCGTTTCGGACAAAAATCCCGAAAAAAAAAATAGATTAAAAAAAAAGTCCAAGTCGTCCGAACTTTGATTTAAAAAGGTAGTGTGAACTATTTAGGTAACTACAAATGACCTTTTCAAGGATTTAGAAATTAAATTTTTGATTATCGGATTTATTGTTAAACTAAAAATTTCAGGCCCAAGGGGATCACCCTGTTGACAACCTACTTCCGAGCACAGTTCATTTGAATGATATAATAATTTTGTTGGGTCAGCATAACTGAGAAAAAGGTAGTTGAAAAGGTAGTTTTTTCAAGGTAGTTCGCCTGGTGGTACTTAAGTGACGATTCAGTCTGAGATGGTAGCGGGTTAACGTGTTAGGGGTATGGTAAACCCATGCATCTAATTGGTTTCTACGCGACGTCGCTTGGCGTCGCGTCTTTGTCGGTAACGAAGGAAGACTCCCAGACCAGACCGGCCGGGTATCGAACCCAGGACCTCTAAGTAACCATACACACTTACATACAAACATTCGTATTAATATATAGGACTACGGGGCGGGGGCGTGTCTTCGTCGGTAATTTGGGTAGACGTGGGTAGTTTCGAGCAAAGAGACCCAAAACTCTTGGTAGAACAGAATTACAATTATAAGTATGGTAATTTATAAGGAGCAGACTATGCGCTCCACCAAGTACGACTATGCACTAACGCGACTCGACCACCGATCCGAACCGACCGAATGTAATGAATGCAATGCGTCGTCCCGCGCCGGTGCGTCTTTTGAGAACCTGCATACGTCACTTAGTGTTGCGTAAAGAGAGGGGGCGATCCCACTCTCTCGTCTGTCGTACATGATTCTAAAACTAGATGGCGCTGTTCTCTGACTGCCGTCAAATAATATCAGTTAGTAGTAGTCATGGTAGTTTTGACAACCTTTCTATAAAACTCAAACAAAACTCTAGAAAAGCTCAAAAATAATCATTTTTTTTATATACACTACAAGTTCGCTCTTGTCGGCTATCTCACCTGGTGGTAAGTGATGATGCAGTCTAAGAAAGTAGCGGGCTAACTGTTAGGGGTATGGTAAACCCGCACTCCTAATTGGTTTTTACGCGATGTCGTGTCGGAACGCTATATCGCTTTGCGACACGTCTTTCTCGGTAGGGTGGCCGAAGCCTCCCACCAGACCAGAGTCGAGCCGGGAATCGAACCCGGGATCTCGAACTTTATAATGCGACAGCGCACGCACTGCGCCACGGAGGTTGTCAAAATCCTGATTTGGAGTCATCGCACTCGGAGCACAGTTCGGGTGAATCTCTCCTATGAGAGGAGGAAGAAGCTGATGAAGGGCCCACCTACCCTGTAAGCAGTCACAGGGTTCCGCCTCCTTGCGCACCACATCCATCACCGCCTCCACCAGTTCGGCACCTTCCGTATAGTGGCCCTTCGCCCAGTTGTTGCCTACGAAATTGCAATTTCATCATCAATTTCATGAAGGAATAATTTATTTATAACATCTAAAACTTAAAGTAAACCTTACATTGAACCTAAAACTAAAAATCTTAAAAAATATAATATAACTAGCTGACGCCCGCGACTTCGTCTGCGTTGAGTTAGTGTGTTTGTTTGTCTTTAAATCACGAAGCAATAGATTACTAACCCGAATTACTTGAAATAATTACAGGATAAACATTAAAGTATCTCCTTTCTAAAACAAAAGAATGATTGAAATCGGATATTGATTCGTTGGTGGGAGAAGTTGTGGGAGGCGCCCGAGACGTGATGGCACAGGCGGTGGTATGCGCGTGAGATGCGCGCTGTACTGGACAGAAATAAAAGACTTTTTCTAAAATAAAAGTAGCCTAAGTTACTCCTTATTACATCAGCTACCTGCCAATAAAAGTCCCGTAAAAATTGGTCCAGCCATTTCAGAGATTAGCCGGAACAAACAGACAGACAGACAGACAAAAATTGTAAAAAAAAAATATTTTGGTGTATGTACTGTATACATATTCATATGCATGTAGTAAAAAACAGTTATTTCAATATTACAAACAGACACTCCAATTTTATTTATTTGTATAGATGTATAGATGACTAAAATATATTATTAAAAGGAGTCCCTTTAGGCAAGGTTCCGAAGATACTGGCAGCGTTCCCCCTTTGAATGGCTACACTAACTCGTTGTCCGTGGTAGCTGGCAGCTCTTCGGTCTCCTGTGACGTCGACTAACCTTTTTGCTATTTCCCTAAAAAGCCCTATAGCGCTAGGATCCCACGGACCGAGGGTCTCGACACCAAATGGGACAAAATCATATTCAGAGCCTAGACCCCTTTATTTGTATGCTTTATCATGAATACATATAATAATATTCTTAACATAACAACCCTGACCAACAATTAATTCGCACATTTTAGTTAAATAATTCGTTGACCAGATTCACTTATTTTTTTCTTATTGTTTTTTTGTCCTTATTATTATTGTTTTACCCCTTCTATTATTTTTCTTCCCGGTTGAATTTTTCTTGTTTTTATTTATATATTCAAAGTCTCACACCCGCTTGCAAAATAAATACATATATTATTATTGTTCTACTTATTAAACCTTCTAGTCAGCTTTAATTATCTATTTAATTTTTCTATTTGCTGTAAGTTTTCCTTGTAAAATAAAAAATAAAAAAGAAGTATTATAAACTTGTGTTGCACACTACACTACAAAAAAATTTAAATTCATGTGTTTTAAAATTGCGTACAAAATTACCTTTGTTACAAATTACAATTTACAATACAAATTACCAAATTACATTTCTGGGATGTCTTACTATACGTTCAAAGTTTATATAAAACGTAAGCTTGTAGAAAAGTCCTACTATAGAGTAAAGGATTAGGTATGAGAATGGTAGCTCATTTAAGATAGATTACATAAAGAAAATTTACCCGGCTAAGTTTGTTGTGAGCTTCTTCTTAGGCCGGGGCGCGTTTGGAACCCTCATAGCTTTAGTTTTAAGTTCACGAATGTAGCTATCACCATCAAATCACTGCTATGTAAATTATTGACGCGTCAAAAGTGCCTTTTAAAGGACTATTTGAATAAAGATTATTTGAATTTGAATTTTTATCTATGAAATCTTACCGGCGCCACTCTGTCCGAAGACGTAGTTGTCTGGCCTGAACAGCTGGCCGTACGTGGAGGACCTGATCGCGTCCATCGTGCCTGGCTCCAGGTCGACAAGAACCGCGCGGGGCACGAAGCGGTTGCCTGCAAACAAACGAAGAAAAAGTAAAAAGATATTCAAACATTTTTTTATTTTATTTATTTATTCTTTATTTGTACACCACATATTAATATAAATAATAAGAAAAACAAGAAGAAACAGGATACTTAGGATTAGGAAAAAAGAAAGTAGGAGAAAGGAGGTGGCGTAAGTAGTAATATAATCAAAAACCTGCATACTAATAACTACATTACACATACACCGGATTACATAAATAATACAATACATTAATAAATATGAATTAAATATACTAATATAGACCTTATAATATTAATAAAAAGAAATAAAATAAACATAAAAGTCGTCATTTTTGTGTAAGGAAATAAAATTTGACAGCTCTTTTAAAAACAGTGAGTGTTTTATATATAAAACATAGTAAGCTATTAAATTGATAGAAGCGGTGATAGCCTAGTGGTTAGGGCGTCAGCCTCCTAATCAGAGGTTGGCGGTTCGAATCCGGGCACGCACCACTAACTTTTGGGAGTTATTTGCGTTTTAAAAAAAAATTAAATATCATTTGCTAAAATGGTGAAGGAAAACATCGTGAGGAAACCTGCACGCCTGAGAGTTCTCCGTAATGTTCTCAAATGCGTGTGAAGTCTGCCAATCCGTACATGGCCAGCGTGGTGGACTATGGCCGAACCCTTCTCATATTGAGAGGAGACCCGCGCTCTGTAGTGAGCCGGTAATGGGTTGATCATGATGATGATGATGATGAATAAAGAAAATACAGAGAAAATTTAGAATATATAGTGTTTATGCTGCATGGGGAATTAGCGCTGGTTATTTTATGTTTTCAGGTGGAATTAGCGTGTTCCCTTATTGGAAATTAAGCGCCGCGAGACTTTAACAAAGCGCTGGAGAAATTTGAAAAACTAGGAGAAATAAGTTTACATTATGAAAGAGCATGTGTACATAAGCGTTGGACGTGTTGTATTGGCGCGTTGGCTCACCGTTGGCCGCCTCGTTGTAGTACACCTGTATCCGCTCGAGCTGCAGCTCGCTGTCGCCATGGTAGCAGCCGCCGGGGTCGATGCCGTGCTCGTCAGATATGATCTCCCAGAACTGCCACAACATGTCATTTAGACGTAGATTTTTAAAGTTGGAGGTCCTGGGATCGATTCCCGGCTCGAGTCTGGTCTGGTGAGGGTTAACTGTGGCTAGTTACCACCCTACGGACAAAGACGTGCCGCCAAGCGATTTAGCGTTCACGATGTCGCGTAGAAACCAATTAGGAGTATGGGTTTACCATACCCCTAACAGGTTAGCCCGCTACCATCATAGACTGCATCGTCACTTACCATCAGGTGAGACTGCCGTCAAGGGCTAACTTGACATATATTAAAAAAAATAGGTAGGGGTAATGGTAAAACCACACTCCTAATTGGTTTCTACGTGACATCGGTCCGGAATGCTAAATCATTTAGCGATACGTCTTGTCGGTAGAGTGGTAGCTAGCCACGACCGAAGCCTCCCACCAGACCAGACTCGAGACGGGAATCGATCGATCGATCGATCGGGACCTCCAACATTATAATGCGACAGCGCACGCACTGCGCCACGGAGGTCGTCAAAAAATAGTCAGCTAACCATATCATCATTACAAATGTTTATTAGTTTATAATGAAACGGTTATAGTTTGTTTTTAAATGATTATCTTTTGTCATCTCCTTTTCACTACAGAAGATTTTTCACTTCAATTAATTACTTTGTGATAGCCTTTCATAAAAGCGATGACGAATAATTCGCAGCATTGTACATCGAGGTCATAATATCTACCCACAAACTATTATTATTGTACGTATCTAATAATTTCGGTTAAGCGAACACCTAAGTAAATAAAATAATTGAATTAGTTACAAATCATCAACGAATAATTATTATAGCATAAGCTTATTTGATGTTTGACCTTTGCCTAAAATTAAAACTAATCATGAAAAAAGACGCATATAATCTATGATTAATATCCATTTTAATAGAATAATATCTTTCCAATAATTGATCGACCGTCCTCATCTCGAGTGATATTTAGAGCGTAACAATTATTTATAGAATTTCTCACAGTTTTCTATTTTTGTCACTAATATAGCGGAGTAATATAAAAAAAAGGTTTTTTTTATCCCACCTTTGAACCTATCTGGTTCCCACACTGGCCGGCCTGCAAATGCACTATTTCCCGCATTTTAAAGAGTTTTCACTATAAAACACTTATTTTAAAAAGTAAAACTGCAGAGAAAATGCGCGATCTATTTAATGCTTGTCCTACACATAAGACACTGCAGTACTGCGTGTCGTTTTCAAAATACTGTAAAATTTCAATAAAGCAATATGAATATTAACTAAGATTGTCTTCAAAGAAAATATCTATCAGTATTTTACTAAAATATAACAAATTATGCTTATATTTCAACACAATATTGTGTAAGTATACCATAACAAATACAATACATATAAATATATTTATTCTGTGCACTATGACAACTAAAAGTCAAACCAGTACCTATGCACTCTGTGGTTTAATTTCAATTGTCAAACAAAATTTCGTCGCAGCGATTTAGCCGTGAATTTTATTAAATTTATCAATAATATCGCGAATAGTTTGATGGAATCCTTGTTTTCATGATTATTTCTTTAGGTGCAATGTTATATTCGTTTTATTTTACGTGAACGGTGGTACGCCATGTTGTTGAAGACGTAGCCTAAGGCACAATGCCATTTTATGATTTTATAGTTTTATTATAATATTGAATGTGGTTCCGATAAAGTTATGACGTGTTATAGTGCATTTTAAGTGTATATTGTAAAGCGCTGTCACAGCAAAAGTGAGTACAAAAGAGATATTCAATCAAAAACATTTTCCAAGTTTTTCTTAAATCGTCAATGCTGGATAATTACATATTTTTAACGAGGAAAACATAAATTTCTGTACTCGCAAATGTGTTTGACCGCAGTGGTGATTCAAAGACATAATTTTAAGAATAGTAATTTCTTTTTTATCAAGTAAGTAGGTAAATACCTATTGTTAAGGACATAATATTTATACAAAGTTGGATGAAACAACAATATTTTTGCGATATACGTAAAAAGGACTAATTTTATATTTGTAATATATTATTTTATCCTTGTCATTGTACAAGTATAAATTTCTTGATAAGCTTAATAGTATAATAAAAGTTTTTTTTTATATACTTCAAGTTTTTAAAACTTTTTGCCTTTATTACACTCAGCACTTAATATACACTAAAAATTTGTAAATATCTATGCAGTATGTGCATTAAATCTGAAACATTTTATTTGTGTTTCCACAAGTCAATATATACCTTTTATAAGTGTCGCCAATTCCATTATCTCTGATATTGTGCCATGTTCTTGAAATTCACGACTTATTTTGGTTGTCACATCAGTCCAATGTGCTATTAATATTACCCAATAAATTTAGCCTTTATCTAGTCGTCAAGAATACATATGATTATGTTTTTTTTACCACAAGAAACCTCTAACACACGCTCCTCTAACTTTTCGGAGTTATGTGCGTTTAAAAAACATTAAAATATCACTTGCTTCAACGGTGAAGGAAAACATCGTGAGGAAACACACATGCATGCCTGAGAGTTCTCCATAATGTTCTCAAAAGCGTGTGAAGTCTGCCAATCCGCACATGGCCAGCGTGGTGGACTATGGCCGAACCCTTCTCATATTGAGAGGAGACCCGTGCTCTGTAGTGAGCCGGCAATGGGTTGTTCATGATGATGATGATGACTACAAGAAACCCTTGATGAATTGAATTTGATTTGTTAGTACATTATGCAGTCTTAAAATTGTAAAGGACTAACCTGTTAAATGTATGTTAAACACATTACCCTTACTATTTTCTTTGTCTTAAAAATAACATTGTGCCAGAATCTGTAATCGCTAAGAGGCCTGCCTTAGTTGGTAGAATAATAACTAGCTATAGCATAAACCTCTTACTTGACTAAACTAGACCAAATTTAAAAATAACAAGTTTAATTAACTATCTAACCTAGGCCCTTCCGCTTAAAAGACCACTGTACTCAACTGTGCACTGGAGGTTGTAAATTTATGGCGATTACCTTCTCTCAGATACTAGGCCTTCTTCTTGAGCGGGCTGTACCTGCATGAAAGATCTTCAATTCTTACATGTGGCTAGTTACCACCTTATAGACAAAGATGTGTCGCCAAGCGATTTTGTATTCCTGCACGATTTCCCATAGAAACCAATTAGGAGTGTGGGCTTACCATACTCCTAACGGATTAGCCCACTACCATCACACATTAGATTGCATCATCACTTACCATCAAGTGAGATTGCCGTCAAGGGCTAACTTTTAGTGTAAAAAAAAAAATGTTGGATAAGCTGAGCTTGCTACTCCAGACATCTAGGAGGCTATTCAGGTTTCTAAGCAAGTTTTTGGTTGTGACCAGTGTTTACCTTTGTCCAGTCCAGGCAGTGTTTCGTAAATCAAGTTGTTTCAGATCAGGGCTACTTAATTTGCCAGGCTTATCAGAACATATTCTTTATGTTTTATGTAAAGCTACTCAGCTTTAAAACCATCAGCCAAATTATTTATCCACCTATTGTGTTATGCTTCTTAATGTATACCTCACTTTGGTATGGTCATCATGATCAACCCATTACTGGCTCACTACAGAGCACGGGTCTCCTCCCAATATGAGAAGGGACTTGGCCATAGTCCACCACGCTGGCCATGTGCGGATTGGCAGACTTCACACGCCTTTAAGAACATTATGGAGAAATCTCAGGCGTGCAGGTTTCCTCACGATGTTTTCCTTCACTGTTGAAGCAAGTGATATTTTAATTGTTTAAAAACGCACATTACTTCGAAAAGTAAGAGGTGCGTGCCCGGATTCGAACTGCCGACCTCTGATTAAGAGGCTGGAGCCCTAACCACTAGGCCATCACAGCTTCACAGCTGGCATGGTCATTTATCACTTATTCAATACTCTACCTTGTTCGTCTTTCCAGACCACCACGATGGAGGTTCCGCCGCCAATGTACCAGCAACCGAAGCTGGAGGAAGGTATGTACATCCCCCGTATGGACGGCCCCTTCATCGTCCCGAAACCGGAAAACCTCACATACCAGACCATGCCGGAGAACTACTCCATGCCAGCGAACTATCCCCCACAATCCGAGGACTACACGGAGACTAAAGTTAATTTGGAGGAGCCGAAAATCGAAGAGGGGCAGATAGACCACACGATACCAAGACCCGGCCCGATGCCCAACCGACCACCCCCAAAGTTCATTAGCGTCACAAGCGAAGAACTTAACCCAGAACAGAGAGCGATGTACGAATCTGTTCTAGCTACGTGGAAACCGGTGATGTTTCCAAAGAGGATCAAGCGTTACATATGCCAGAAATGCAACAAAGAGTTCAAGAACTATCAGAACCTCTACCTCCATACAACCAGGGTGCATTCCTCCGAGGAATCCGCGGTGCTATGCGACATCTGTGACAAGACGTTCAAAAACAAACACTATCTCTACATGCATCGAATGAACAAGCACTATTCGGAGACAGAGAAGTGCTACTGCCAGTTCTGCCTCCAAGAGTTCCGTACGCGCCGAGCTCTGCACATGCACGTAAAACGCATCCATCCCAACACGCTGCCGGAAATAAAGTGTCCGGACTGCGGCAAGGAGTTCTCCGTACCCTACAAGCTGCGCTACCACATCGAGAACTGCCACCGGCCCGAGAAAGAGAAGCACAAGTGCCACATATGCCAGAAGCTGTACAAAAGCCACCTAAACCTGAACCGCCACCTACATTTCCAGCACTCGCAGGTCGAGAGGCACCCGTGCGTGTTCTGCCCAATGACCTTCAAGTCGCGCCACCACATGAAACGGCACATCCTGAATATACACCCGCCTTTGGAGTCCAAAGTGACGTGTCCCGAATGCCTGAAGGAGTTCAAGAATGACCAGTACTTAAAAGAGCATATGCAAGTTCACACGTCATTCGACAAGAAGATCAAGTGCGAGCTATGCGATAAGTATTTCCACTCGGCGGTGCGTTTGAAGAAGCACAAGAAGATCGTCCACCCGGATAAGCCCAAAATACGGTGCGAGAAGTGCGACAAGGAATTTGCGCACGCGCACTATCTCAGGCGCCACAACAACTCTGTGCACGTCGATGTCGACGAGAGCAACTACGCCCACGAGTGCGACCAGTGCGGGAAGAAGTTCAAGATAAAGAGGTATCTGAATAACCATCTGCAGAGGCATGAGCAGCAGCATCTGAAACGCATATCGCAGATGGTGAAGACAGTAATGGACGACGGTGACACAGCCAAGAAGCCAACGAGACGTGGTAGACCGCGCCGGGCACGGAAGGAGATCGAGTTTATAAAATGCGAGCCAGTGTCCAGTACAGAGGAAGAAGAGGAAACCGATGACACGGAGTCAGATTCGGAGTGAGGTCATGTAATTTTAAATGGAGAAACACTTTTAACACGTCGCGCCTTACCTTACCTTAAAATCGTGGTGAACTTTGACAGTCAGAAAAACGAAACTGTGGCGTGTTAAAACGTGTTTCCATCTTAAATCTCTTTTTAATATACAAATTTCACTTAGTTCTAGCTTAAGTGTAACATTTACCTTTAGCACGAAATTTTATAGTTTTCAAATTCGAAATTCGATATCGAGTTCGTACGTTAACAGTGTGTAACATCGATGTGGTTTGCATCTCGCGATCGTTGGTCGTTTTCGTACAGAGAAAGACTAACGTTATAGTATAATGCACCGTATGTACTTCTCATTAAGGCTCAAATTTGTCCTAACTTCTATTAATAGCGTAGAGTTTTTGTAAAGCAAGGGAATAGAATGCGCGACACTAAATACGTGTAACGTAAGGTCTATTTTGCTTTAACGTTAGTGTTTCTATACACGAAAACGACTTTGATAGCGTAGGTGCAAATCCCATACTTACTAGCGCGACTAGTAAATACTTTGGGTAATAAAAATCGGTAGTAAGGAATATACAACGTTAAGACAAGAAGCGTTAAGTCTATTTTACTTTGAAATTTTATTACGGATACTAACGAAAACTGCCAACGTTTTCGAGACGTGGCAACTTTGACTAGGGGGTTTTTTTTAAAGCATAAAACAATCAAATCAGAATGTCGAAAGCGAAGCTTGTCCAGTATGTACCAAAAGTTTGATGGAATTACCCGTACTTTTGCAACGTGGTGGGTGTAAGCTCTATATACCATTCTGCTATTAGAGAATGATTATTAGGCTGATAATTCTTCTTATTTATTCTGCGTTAACTGGCCAATTAATAGGACAGAAAACTTTTTTTTCGAGCGAGTTATTAATACATAAATCTGGTAATAGAATCTGTCTATATATATAAAGGCATAAAATCACATACTAATGTGTTTTTCATATATAAATATTATTTTATTTATTAGGCATATAAATGACATGTTTACAAAGCATATTCAACACAAATTACTATGCTCCTAATGTATCGGTATTATATATTTGTTTTAAATTTAAATTTAAAAAAAATAACAAAAGTAAAAGTATATTTATTTATTTATTTTATTTATTATTGATTTGTACACCACAACAAGTAAAAATTGAAATAATAAGAAAACATAAGAAGAAGCAGGATACAAAAGGCGGCCTTATCGCTTAGCAGCGATCTCTGCCAGGCAATCTTAGGACTAGGATAAGTACTACTACTATGAAAAAATGTATTATTCATGATTTTCTTTTTTAAAATGACAAATCAGGAATAATATGATAACTAAATTACTGATTTGGTGCGTTAAGAAACATCTTATAGCCAATGCGTGGCAAACGCTGTGGTGGTGATATCCCACTTCTGAGCTTAGCATTTTTAAAATGACAATCATGAATTATATGATAACTAAATTACTGATTTGGTGCGTTAAGAAACATCTTATAGCTAATGCGTCGCAAACGCTGTGGTGGTGATATCCCACTTCTGAGCTTAGGACTCTCCCATAGTTTAGTTATATGGAGTTATACACACCACGTTGCTCTAGTAGGGGGTTGTGGGATCTTTAGCAATAAAAGAGTTTACACTATATATATTTAGAATAATGAGATATAATACACCGGTAAGGTACCAGGATCGCAGGAGGAGGCAGAAGGTTTAGTATCAGAGAATTCTATACTATGGAGGAACCTAGATGTGTTTTATATAGGCAATATTAAAAAACTCAAATCAGGTGCTACATTATTGTAAGCACCAATACAAGGGGTTAGTTTTCGTACGTTACGCTGTGACAACCAATATGGTTAACACAGCTAATAGACAGTCCAGAAAAAAAAACGTACGTTGGCAATATTTTAAAATTCGAATTTTAAAAGTACCTCATTAATATAATCTACATTAATTAGGTCTGTTAATTACGTAAGACTTTATTTGAGGGGAGGGGGCGAGGGGTATTCGGCGGTAAAATATCACCTTTTTTTTTTCGCGAAAAAATTTACTTCACAAGTAAAATATGATTTTTTACGGAAATAGACCAAATTAAAATATTATTAGCTAATAATAATATTAATTATTAAGCAAAATTTAACGCATTTAACCACATTAAAATGAAATCTCACGCTACATTGGGGTTGAAAAAAATCTCGCGACATCTTTTTTTTTTTATCCACTACAAGTTAGCCCTTGACGGCAATCTCGCCTGATGGTAAGTGAGTGATCATGCAGTCTAAGATGGTAGCGGGCTAACCTGTTAGAGGTATGGTAGAGCCATACTCCTAATTGGTTTCTACACGACATCGCGCCGGAACGCTAAATCGCTTGGCGACACGCCTTTGTCGGTTGGGTAGTAACTAGCCACGGTAAAGCCTCCCACCAGACTAGACTCGAGCCGGGAATCGAACCCAGGACCTCCAACTTTATAATGCAATAGCGCGCGCCACAGAGGTCGTCAAATATATATAAATATATATTACATTTTCCATTATCTCTATTCGGGAGGTAACCCCTCGCGTAGTTAATGGATGCGGATTAAAAACTGAGTTAGACCGTAGTTTAACTTGGCTCAGTCAAAGTTACGGTTAAAACGAGACATATTCGCGTTGGCCTCGCTCTAACCGTTTCTTAAGTAAGGTTAAAAACTAGCATTAGAGATAACAGCTAGATAGATTAGTTCGTTTTGATAACACATCGAATGGAAATGTTTCCAAAAATATATATATATATATATATAAAATAGCTAGTAACATCCCGGGGTTTGTTGCCCGCGTCTTCGTCAGCGCAGAATTGTTGATTTCCCGTGAGATTGAGGTTTCCCGTACGGCCAATGCCCTGCTTCAGAAAGTAAACGACAGCCAAATGTCGAATTTCCGTATGATCAGTTCGTTAGTTTGCTTCATTTATTTATTTTACATTTAAAAATTAAAACACGTAGGACTTTCATACAAACTTCGAATATTTTACCCAAAAATAAAAAAATAAAAATTATTATTAATGACTAGCTGACGCCCGCGACTTCGTCTTCGTTGAGTTAGTGTGTGTGAAAGTGTGTTTGTCTTCCAATCCCGAAGCAATGGATTACTAAACAGACGACCTTGAAATAATTACAGGATAATCTGTAAAGTATCTCCTTTCTAAAAAAAAGAATTAGTGGAATCGGAGTACGCGTTAATGAATTAAAACTAAACACATTTTGACTTTCATCCCCTCTCCCAAGGGAACCGTGTTGAATTCCGGGATAAAAACTATCCTATATGTTGAACCGGAGCATCAGCTACTCCTATACCAAATTTCATTCAAATCCATCCAGTAGTTTCGGCGTGATGCGCGACCTAGATACAAACAGACAGACAGACAAAATAATAAAAATATATTTTTTTGGGCTCAGTATCGATAGTACAGTATCCTCCAATTAAAATATTTAAAATATATTTAATGTACAGAATTCGTCCTGTTACAGTTTTATTATAATATAGATTGATAAATGTTTTATAAATATTTCATTCGATTTTACGAGTTATAGAAAAGTTATTATATATATATATATCATATTTATATTATTTTGTGCAGTGTAGGTGTATTGCAACATACTATGTTTTAAATGGTGCCGTCATAGATTTAAATTCAAATAATCTTTTCAAATAGTCCTTTAAAAGGCACTTTTGACGCGTCAATAATTTACATAGCAGTGATTTGATGGTGATAACTACATTCGTAAACTTAAAACTAAAGCTACGAGGGTTCCAAACGTGCCCCGGTCTAAGAAGAAGCCCGCAACAAACTTAAGGTAGGTATTTCAATTGTAGATGTTCCTTCATCATCGAATCGAGTGATATTTATTTTTAAATTGCTTGATTTTAATTTTAATTATGCACTAAAGGGCACCCAAGTCTTAACCACTGAGCCGTCACCGCTTTTTTCTTTTTTCGACTGCAAGTTAACCCTTGACGGCAATCTCACCTGATGGTAAGTGATGATGCGGTCTAAGATGGTAGCGGGCTAACCTGTTAGCGGTATGGTAAACCCATACTCTTAATTGGTTTCTACGCGACATCTTAAACGCTAAATCGCTTGGCGACACGTCTTTGTAGGTAGGTAGGTACACGTCAGACCAGACTCGACTCAAAACCTCGCATCTTTATAATACGACACTAGGCGGTTCCGGGTTCGATTCTCGGCAAAAAAAACACCCTAACAAGTACCCCTTTGACGACCTCCGTGCACTGTCACATTATAGTGTTGGAGGTACTGGGTTCGATTCTCGGCTCGAGTCTGTTTTGGTGGGAGGTTTCGGCTTTGCCTAGTTACCACCTGACCCGACACCCGTTAACAACAAAGACGTGTCGATGTCGCGTAGAAACCAATTAGAGGAGTGTGTGGATTCACCATACCCGGTAGCCTGCTACCATCTTAGACTGCATCATCACTTACCATCAGGTGAGATTTCTGCCGAGGGTATTGTGCTGTATTAAAAAATAATCCTATATATATTATACTAGCTGTTGCCCGCGACTTCGTCAGCGCAGAATTGCTGATTTCCCTTGAGAGGTTACCCGTGCGGCCAATGCCCTGCTTCAGAAAGTAAGCTACAGGCAAATGTCAAATTGCCGATTTTCGAGTTTCTAAATTAAAAAACATAGGACTTTCATACAAACTTCAACCCCCTTTTTTATGCCCTTCAGGGCAGATTTGGATGATGATTTACGCCCTAAAAAAAACCTATTTTCAAAATTTCAAGCTAATAACTTGACGACTTTGCTTGACTTAATAATAAAAAAATCAGCATAAACTGTCATCCCTTTAAAACATAAAAGGTTATATTCAAAATAAGTTGATGTACATGTTTTTTATCTATTATATTAATCTTAATGCAAATTTTTGTGTCTCCAACTCTAAAACAAAGAAATTTCATACAAACTTCCAACCCCCATTTTAACCCCTTGGGGGTGGAATTTCCAAATATCCTTTCTTAGCAGACATCGCTTAACTATCAACTACCTACTTGCTAAATTATAGCTTTATACGTACAAAAGTTTTTGAGATCTCGTGTTTAATCAGTATGTAAGTGACCTTTCGCTTTTATACATATAATATAAATTATAAATGTGAAAGTGGATGTTTGTTACTCAATCTCGCAAAAACGGCTGAACGGATTTGGATGAAATTTGGCATGCATGTAGCATTGGACATGGAAAAGAACATAGGCTACCTTTTGTCCAGATTCCTTAAGAAGTTCCCGAGGGAAAACTGAAAATTGTTTACGAGCTAAGCCGCGGGCAGACAGCTTTGAAATTTGGTATGCACGTCACCTATGCTATGGAAAAGAACATGTACTTTCTATACCGATCTTACAAATAGTATATATAATTTATAGATAGAATATATATAAACCAATAAACAGCAAGTATAATTTGGCTAAAGCACTTTACTTTTCGCGCTTGTGAAGTCAACATCTCCTGAGGACGATCCGGTGTCGGGTCGAAACGTGCGTAGAGGTTCTAGTGGAAGATTTTGTGTGGTGTTATATTATACTAATCTCCCGGTTGTCGGCGGAATATAGCAAATTATACTAGCTGTTTATTGTTTATCATGGACTTCCGCAAAGTAACGCCTGCTTCTATTCATTATCTATATATATATAAAAATCAATTGCTGTTCGTTAGTCTCGCTAAAACTGGAGAACGGCTGAACGAATTTATCTTATCTTGGTCTTGAAATGTTGGTGGTGGTCTAGGGAAGGTTTAAAAAGTAAGAAAAATTCGAATAATTGCCGGGAAAACCCTCAAAACAGCACTTTTCCCATACAAACGTAGAGTCAATTTGTGCTTTATTGCTATTGCATAAAGTTCATGTTAAATTGCAATCACTCACTGTTGTCTAAGCAATGTAGGTGTGTTCCTAACGTCAAATAGTCAATTTGCACTTTATTACCGCTTTATAAAGTTCAAATTCAATCATTTTTATGATAAAAATTATTGAATTTTAATAATAATAATTTTAAAAATGAATGGATTGTAACTCGAACTCAACGCAAACGAAGTCGCGGGCATCAGCTAGTTTAGAATATATATCATCATCATCATCATGATCAACCCATTACTATCTCACTACAGAGCACGGGCCTCCTCTCAATATGAGAAGGGTTCGGCCATAGTCCACAACGCTGGCCATGTGCGGATTGGCAGACTTCACACGCCTTTGAGAACATTACGGAGAACTCTCAGGCGTGCAGGTTTCCTCACGATAATTTCCTTCATCGTTGAAGCAAGTGATATTTAATTTTTTTTAAAACGCAGATAACTCCGAAAGGTTAGAGGTGCGTGCCCGGATTCGAACCGCCGACCTCTGATTAGGAGGCTGACGCCCTAACCACTAGGCTATCACCGCTTCGAATATGTTGAATATATATATATACATATCTAATAATTAACTAATAATTCCTCTCAATTTGTTCTGAAAAAGACTTGAGCTCTGTTCGTAGACGTGCCCCGCGGAGTTAGCTATATTATGTGGAGTGTACGCGGCGAGGTCCCGGGGGAAATTTGGAATTCTACGCTATCTACGTTGGGGAAGTTTTTATGAATATTAATGCGGCCGCCTCTCCCCGCAGTTTTACGCGTTAACTTTGGGTACTTACTCCTAGGTAGAAGGTTAGCTTAGGTTTTTATTGATCGCGGAATTTCAATTAATTCCAATCGCATTTATTCGATCCCAGTCGAAAAGTGAAAAGAGAAACAGAACGGCATATATTTGACGGCAATCTGGGAGTAGTGCCATCTAGTTTTATAATCATGTACGACGGACGAGAGGACGAGATGGGATCGCCTCCTCACTTTACGCGACAGTAAGTGGCGTATGCAGGTTCTTAAAGACGCACTGCATTGCATTGATCGGTGGTCGAGACGTGGTAGTGCATAGTCTTGGTGGAGCGTATAGTGTGCTCTTTATAAATTACGATACTTATGATTGTAATTCTGTTCTACCAAGAGCATCTGGTCTCTTCGCCCGAAACTAACGGACGGACACGCCTCTGTTCATCCTATATATAAATATGTATTCGCGGCGGTCTGCCCCCCCCCCCCCCCCTTATTGGTCGTGGTGGGTAAGCTGTATGGTCCCCGGCCCTCTCGGTCGGTGGTTGAGTACACCCGACCGAAAAACCACCACGGCCTGTCCCTCTCGCAAGAACTCATTCTACTTCCCACACCAGGGCCGGTCCCGGTACTTTCGTGTCTAGTGTCATGTTTAAAATATAAACAATGAAGATATTACAATTTTTTTTTTTTCGGACTGACTATTAGCTGTACTAACCCTATTGGTTGCCACCGCGTAACCGGGCTGTTTGGCGAGCTTCGGAAAGAAGCTCTGCCAGAAGAAATTTTGAGCCCTAGGGCATTTAACAGAAAATTTCGAATAAAGTTCAAAGTTAATTTTTTTAACCAAAATAGTTCATTATTCAAAATAGTTTGTTTTCTTGCCTTTAATCTACGCGGACGTAGTAGCAGACGTCATCTCGTTTAAAACATATACAGGAGTTATCGAAATAATTTTGCATAAAATAAAATCTATATAATGGAGTTATCCGTATACCTATTATGTAGATATCCAAAATTCAAATTCAATTTCAAATAATCTTTATTCAAATAGTCCTTTAAAAGGCACTTTTGACGCGTCAATAATTTACATAGTAGTGAGTTGATGGTGATAACTACATTCGTAAACTTAAAACTAAAGCTATGAGGGTTCCAAACGCGCCCCGGTCTAAGAAGAAGCCCACAACAAACTTAGCCAGGTAAATTTTCTTTTTGTTATCACCATCTCACAAATCCGACACCTTAACCCTCTCGTAGTTGCGGCTTCTTTTTACTCCCCCGACCTAAGCGCTCCTCTCCGAAAGAGGAGACCTGAACATATCCAAAAAGCCCGGTTACGCTGTGGCAACCAATAACACAGCTAATAGACAGTCCGAACAAAAATATATCTACAGAGAAAAAACTCTAGAGACAACTTTGCTGAATAACATTTCGGTAGTACGCAATATTAAGCCTTAAGTCAAGGGTCTTTGGGTCTAAATTACTCTAAAAATGTTATATCGACGTTCCCGGAAACCCAAGATCGCTATCTAGACACTATATAACATCGTTAAAGTAAAATGGACTTTACTCTCTTTGAATTAAGGTGCGATTTAGAAACGCTCGGAAATTTCTGATTTCTCTACACTGACGTATAAAATGCTCGACGCGTGAGTATAAAGAAAAGTGACTCTAATATATCTCTTACCTTATTATTGGATTTAATATCTAAACGTAAAGCAATAAGGTATGTTTTTCAAATGCTCGACGCGTGAGTATAAAGTGGTAATTATAAATCTCTTACCTAATTATTGGATTTAATATCTAAATGTAAAGCAATAAGGTATATTTTTCATTGGTTACTTTCGTTTTAGTCAGTTTTAGATTAATAGGTGCTTTTACACAAACTTTGAACTTACTGAGAGACATCCCAGAAATTTCATTTGGTAATTTGTTATACAATTGTATACAATTACCGTTAAATGAATTTCAAATTGTTTGTAGTCTAGTAGCGTGCAACACAAGTTTATTTTTACTTCTGATGTTAAGATTGTTGCAATCGCATTTTTAAGCTATTGCATAGCTTCTAACGCGGGCCTTGAGTGTGGAGACTGAATCCAGAAATTCCGTAACGAAAATAACCTAACACCCCTCACTCCCCTTTTAGTATATAGATATTTTGCCACTGTTATTACAGTTGCGTGGAACTGCGGTTATCATTGCTTTTTGTGCAGAAAGTACCAAATTCGAGCCTGGAGTAAGTCTTGATTTTTTTTTTAATTTCTTTATTTTTTAATCACATTTTTTATTATTATGACAAGCATTTTTATTTAGTTTCACCTGTCCCGTTGTCTGTCTGTAATCAAATCTTGCAAGTAAAATTTTACTCACTTCCCGTTTGCTTTTTTGTTTTAATTTATTTTATCAATAATAACCTCAATATGATTACTTTTTTATTTTCATTTTGTTGTTTTTGAAATATTAATAATTTAGTTTATAAAAAATGCTATGCAAAAGCTTTACCGCGGCAGTCCCCGAGTGCCACGCGTCTTTTTTTTTATTTATTGTTTTTTTTTTATATTTCTATGGACATACATTAAATTTTCAGATAAGTATTGGGCATGCATAGGCGAAGATAACTTAATGCGGTCTTGTTTTCAATCTTACCAAACCTAACTTCCAATTGCGTATACACAATCGAATATGCTCGTGCGTGGAGAGCGAGCGTTAGGTGTAACAAATAAATATAATACTTTACTTTTCTCGCTTGTGAAGTCAACATCTCCTGAGGATGATCCGGTGTAAGATCGAAACGTGCGTAGAGGTTCTAGTGGAAGATTTTGTGTGGTGTTATACTATACTAATCTCCCGGTTGTCGGCGGAATATAGCAAATTATACTTGCTGTTTATTGTTTAATAAATATAATGTTATTTTTTACCATTACTCTTAAGGGAATCTTACCTACATGCCAATTTTGGTTTTTGGTTTGGTAATGTATTATATAACTTAATTATTTGAAATTAAAAAATAAATGGACCGAGTCCCGTTTGTTAGGAAACACACTTCTTCAGTATCTATTCCTATTTATTTACAGGATGGTAAACACTTTATTGATAAGGAATACAATTCTTCAATATCTATGCTTGTTATCAATAACATTTTACACACCTTTGTACAACCAGAACCTTGGAGACCACTTTTCGGTACCAACACTAAACAATAACTAACCAACAATGACCAACGACTAACTAACTTATAAAGGGTCGATTCGAACGTCATGTTTTCCGTTTTGCCTTATTCAAATCCGGTATCTTAAGAAAACAGTCAATTGACATACTTTCCATCAAAATAGTCAAAAGTAAACCTAAATCATTTAAGTCAAATCACATACTTCAATTATATATTCTCATTTAATGATTAAGATATTATATGTATGTAAATTCAAAGACATGACACATTTTTGTGTGGTGTTCATGATTTTTTGTTTATTTTTCATCCACTACAAGTTAGCCCTTGACAGCAATCTCACCTGATGGTAAATGATGATGCACTCTAGTATGGTAGCGGGCTAACCTGTTAGGGGCATGGTAACCCCACACTCCTAATTGGTTTCTACGCGACATCGGAACGCTAAATCGCTTGGCGACACGTCTTTGTCGGTAGGGTGGTAACTAGCCACGGCCGAAGCCTCCCACCAGACCAACCAAACATCCAACACCAAAATATCCAACTTGTTTGATACTGGTATTAAAATTACGTCGCCATTTAATAAAACATAATTATTTTTCGGATTAATGAAATCTTCCGCGCATTTGTATGAGTGTAATTTTGCGTGCACGTTTTAAAATAATACTTGCAGTAATCGCAAAATAATGGGAGAATAATTTGAAGTATTCAGTATGATGGGTTAAGGGCGTCCGACTTGGTTTTTTAGTTTAGTGACGTGACGTCACGCTTTTGTTAACTTTCGCTCATAGTAATTAAAACCACAACTTGCGGGCTTACACTTTTATTGCGACCATAATTATGAGGTCCGAACGGCCCGACGTCTCGAGCGAGAACGCCACGAAAGGCATCGACCGCCCGTATTTATAGCAAAGCATGCTTGTACAAAATTGATTGCTACCGTCTAAATTGTGTTAACAAAATCATCAAGAGTTCAATTGTGGGTAATTATGTAATTCTTGTTGTTCTTGGCGCCGCTGAATGAAGTTAATAACTCCTTCGCGACGACATATATAATATTTGTATATTATGGATTTCGGAATGTATTAATTTGTTATTTATTAAACAAAATTTATCGCATAATATTTGCTATGAATATTGTTTGTTCTAAAGAAAATTCATAAAATTAAGTATATATGTAACACTTATAAAATAAATCGACATTTTTAAATTGATTTATTAATATAGAGAAGCTGTGATAGCCTAGTGGTTAGAGCGTCCGCCTTCTAATCAGAGGTCGGGGGTACGAATCCGGGCACGCACCTCTAACTTTTCAAAGTTATGTGCGTTTTTAAGCAATTAAAATATCACTCGCTTCAACGGTGAAGGAAAACATCGCGAGGAAACCTGCACGCCTGAGAGTTTATAATATTCTCAAAGGCGTGTGAAGTCTGCCAATCCGCACACGGCCAGCGTGGTGGACTATGGCCGAACCCTTCTCATATTGAGAGGAGACCCGCGCTCTGTAGTGAGCCGGCAATGGGTTGATGATGATGATGATGATATGTAACACTGAATTTCGTAATTATGTAACTAACATATTTATATATTTGCCACAAATGTATTGATTAGCAGAAGGAGTGAAATTTGTTATGATTTCTTTATGGAATTTATTCAACAGTCAACGTAATTTCTATACGATTATTATAGTAAATTTTAAATTAGAGTTTATTTTAATATTGTTTTGATATTTGGATTATTTATATATATAAATAAAATATTGTGATTTATTAAAGCATACATTTGAATGTTTATTTTGGTGGACTTTTTATGGACGCTATGCATTGATTTGCCACTAGCCGTAGATAGAGCGCGTCATACAAAACCTTTGCTCTTCCACGTTCACATATAACATTCTATTGATGACATTATTTTCTTCCATGACCATACCATGCTAGCCTGTTACTCCTCACCTTTTCTGACACTGGCGCTAGGTACTTTTAGACTACCCTCTACATAGTAATTTCTTCAGATCTTTTTTGTTATACACTACAAGTCAGCCCTTGACGGCTATCTCACCTGGTGGTAAGTGATGATGCTGTCTAGGTAACCTAACCTAACCTGTTAAAAGTGTGGTAAACCAACGCTCCTAATCGGTTTCTACGCGACATCGTGCCGGAACGCTAAATCGCTTGGCACGTCTTTGTCGGTAACTAGCCACGGCGTAAGCCTCCTACCAGACCAGACTTGAGCCGGGAATCGAACCCAGGACCTCCAACTTTATAATGCGACTAAAGATCTTATCTTATTATGACTTTGATTTTTCGAATTGTTAGGTTTTGTGCTATTTTTTTGTAAAATAAATCTCTGTACCAGCGCATTACAGGATAATCTGCGAAACCCCTTGCCTCGGAGAAAACTTTAACCTATCGAACCCCGTTGCAATCACAACACTAAGATAATGATTGTTAAATCACGCCAACTGGAGTGGCGTGGTGGGTTCACGCTGCAAAACACCCACTTTAATAATTAGACTGTAATTGTTGACTGTTACAGAATATATTGTTCATTTTGGTACCACAACAAAATAATACGTATAGTGCTTAATATAGTAATAAACAAATGGATTATATGTTAACTATAAACAAATATATCTATCTATCTATTATAATTGATAAGTTTTTTAGTCTAGCTAGAAATGTAATTTTGTTTTTGTTTTTTAATAAGTGAATTTTGTAAATAGTTGAAGAATTTTATTAATGTGCAAAATAAACGGTTACTTGGATAATGGGATTTTATTGACTCAACCGGACTTCAAACCTGTTACCACGAGGTTGGCTATCATATTTTTTTTTTTGTTATTCACCACAAGTTAGCCCTTGACGGCATCTCACCTGATGGTAAGTGATGATGCGGTCTGAGATGGTAGCGGGCTAACCTGTTAGGGGTATGGTAAACCCATACTCCTAATTGGTTTTTACACGACATCGTGTCGGAACGCTAAAACGCTTGGCGACACCTGTTTGTCGGTAGGGTGGTACTAACTAGGCTCGGCCGCAGCCTGCACCAGACCAGACTCGAGCCGGGAATCGAACCCAGGACCTCCAACTTTATAATGCGACAAAGCGCGCTCCGCGCCACGGAGGTCGTCCAAACGAAAAGAAAAGGTCAAAAGAGGTTGTTTAAGACTAGACCCCCAGAGATGTGCTGTGCAGCTATGGTGCGAAGATTTATTTATTTCATCATCATCATAATGATCAACTCATTACCGGCTCACTACAGAGCGCGGGTCTCCTCTCAATATGAGAAGGGTTCGGCCATAGTCCACCACGCTGGCCGTGTGCGGATTGGCAGACTTCACACGTCTTTGAGAACATTATGGAGAACTCTCAGACGTGCAGGTTTTCTCACGATGTTTTCCTTCACCGTTGAAGCGAGTGATATTTTAATTGTTTAAAAAACGCACATAACTCCGAAAGTTAGAGGTGCGTGCCGGGATTCGAACCGCCGACCTCTGATTAGGAGGCTGAAGCCCTAACCACTGGGCTATCACAGCTTTTATTTATTTATACCTCCTCTCCTCCTCGCTCCTCTTATTTAGGATAAAAACCTAATTTGCTAGAGTAGCCTAATATAAAAGTATATATATATATATATACTTTTAGGCAATTTTTATATATATATATATACTAGCTGGCGCCCGCGACTTCGTCCGCGTGGAATAAGTTTTTAAAATTCAGTCAGAATAAGTTGTAAAAATTCCTACGGGAACTCTCCTATGTCACTCTCCAGGTCTGTCCTCAACGATACTTTCAAAAATCACGTCGATCCATTGCTCTATTGCGACGTGGTTGACAAAATATTTTCTTAGCGATGTTTACGCCTAAGCAGGGCCTAACTTCCTAATTCCTTTTCATTCTTTATGTTTCCACTTTTGCGAAAGGCTTATACTTACATGTCATTATTACTTAAAAGTAATGCTCTAATTGCTAATTTTCATTTCTCTAATTCCAAAAACGCAGAACTTACCCTTGTAACCTTCCAACCCCTCACCCCTCTCACCCCTTAGGGGTGGACTTTGTAATATTGTGTATAAAGGTTATTTAAAACAAATAACCTAAATGTCAATTTTCATGTCCCTAGCTTCAAAAACTTAGAATCCTCATATAAACTTCCAACCCTCATTTTACCCTCTTTGGAGTAGATTTTCGTAACATTGATTAAACAGATCTTTATTATTTATAATTAACAACTTAGTTCCCAACTTTCATGGTTCTAACTTCAAAAATATAGGACTTTCATATAAACTTCCAACCCTCATTTTACCCTCTTTGGGGTACATTTTTGTAACATTGATTAAACAGATCTTTATTATTTATAATTAACAACTTAGTTCCAAACTTTCATGTCTCTAACTTCAAAAATATAGGACTTTCATACAAACTTCCAACCCCCATTTCTACCCCTTAAGGGTGGATTTTTGTAATATTGCGTATACAGGTTTTTATTATTTAAAACAAATTACCTAAATGCCAATTTTTATGTCCCTAACTTTGAAAACTTAGAATCCTCATGAAAACTTCCTACCCCCATTTCACCCCCTTTGGAGTAGATTTTCGCATTATTGATCATACAAATCTTTATTATTTATAATAAACAACTTAGTTGCCAACTTTCATGTCTCTAACTTCAAAAATATGAGACTTTCATACAAACTTCCAACCCCCATTTCTACCCCTTAGGGGTGGATTTTTGTAATATTGCGTACACAGGTTTTTATAATTTAAAACAAATAACCTAAATGTTAATTTTCATGTTCCTAACTTCGAAAACATAGAATCCTCATGAAAACGCCCCACCCCCATTTCACCCCCCCTGGGGTATATTTTTGTAACATTGATTATACAGATCTTTATCATTTATAATAAAAAACTTAGTTGCCAATTTTCATGTCTCTGACTTCAAAAATAAAGGACTTTCATACAAACTTCCAACCCCCATTTCAACCCTTTAGGGGTGGATTTTCTCAAAACCGGTTCTTAGCTGACCTCTACTTCATAAAAGAAATCTACCTTCCAAATTTCAAGTTCGTTCGTTCTATAGTTCCTGAGATATCGTGATCATCAGTCAGTCAGTCAGTCAGTCAGTCAGTGGTATTTCGCTTTTATATATATAGATATATATATTATATATAAATTGCCTAAATTTAAATATTCCAGTAACATATTCCAGTAGCACTTTTCGTCGCAGAAACAAATTTCATCCTCACCACCTGGATGCCTGGTCCTCTTCCATCACCCGCTATTCCAGGTCATTTCTGCCACGCACCTGCAAATTGTGGAACCAGCTTCCATCTTCTGTGTTCCCTAATGTTTATAATATGGGGATGTTCAAAGGGCGGATAAACAAATTATTCAAAAGCCAGCAACGCATTGGCGGTTCCTCTGGTGCTGCAAATGTTCATGGGCGGCGGTAATCACTTACCATAGGTGACCCGCCTGCTCGATTACTCGCTATATATATATAATATATATATTGTTTTGTTTTGTGTTTTGTTTTGTATTTTTAGTGTTAATATTTTACCTATTTTTTTTTTACGATTGTTAGTTAAGTTTTTTTTTTTTTTACAAATAATGTCTTGTCTGTTATTACGCATGCTGAGTTAGCCTATAAGTGGAGTGTACAACATTGCAAGAGATCTGTAGAATGTGTCCTTAGATTAAGATAGTTGTACACACGTTGGCTTCCTAACAAATAAATAAATATATATTATCCATGATGTCACTCTTGAGAGTTCTCTCAGATTACAGCTGAATAGGTCCAGCCTCTCTGCGACATCGTTCAGTGATAAGTGCGCGCGGCAGGGGCGCCTGGTTGACCAGGTTGGTGCGTCCCCTAGGCACTGCCAGCAGCGGCGGCCTGCGCCTTCGATAAATAAGATGTGAGATCCACCAATACTAAGCTATGTAGCGAGGAAGTATTCTGAGTCAAGTGATATTTAATAAATTCAAATTCAAAATAATCTTTATTCAAACAGTCCTTTAAATGGCACTTTTGACGCGTCAGTAATTTACATAGCAGTGATTTGGTGGTGATAACTACATTCGTGAACTTAAAACTAAAGCTACGAGGGTTCAAACGCGCCCCGGTCTAAGAAGAAGACCACAGTAAACTTGTCGGTTTTTTTTAAATCACCCTCTCAGTCTTTATATGTTTTATTTCTAATTGTGCACCCTAAACCTGCTTATATATTATATCCTGGTCTGGCTTGCATGGCAGAGGCTCTTTAGCGATAAGGCCGCCTATTGTAACTGTTTTCTTATCTGTATGTTTCTTTACGGTCTGTATTTCTTAATTAACAATAACTCATAGAAAACATATCTTAGCTGAATCCGTTTCCGCCAGTGCTAAGCTATTACCACCAGTGATATGATTGGTGGCTATAAAACGCTTCCATAGTAATGTAGCATAGCACATCTCTGGTGGAAAAGCACATAATGACGTTTTTTTAAAACTTACAACTTTTTTGTTTGAAATTCTTAAAAAACTTTGTGGGGCTGTGGGAAACAGTGGCACGTTTTATCACTCCCCCGACCTAAGCGCTCCTCTCCCAAAGAGGACACCTAAACATATCCTTCACGACCCTGACGATCAGATGTCTACTGACAACACACTCGTACCACCTACCACACAATCATACGCTACACACCGTCTTCACGGCGAAGACGAGCTCCCCGCTATCTTACGTCATCCGGACGTGGGCTCCATCCACGGCCTCGGAGACGTACGGACCACTCACCGTCCGACCCCCCCGTTATCCCAAACGTCGCCTAAGCCGAGGTTCGGCCTCACAAGAAGCGCTCTTAGACAGACGTTCCCTTAGTTTCTTCGAGCTCTAAAGCTCAAAATTTCTTCTGGCAGAGCTTCTTTCCGAAGCTCGCCAAACAGCCCGGTTACGCTGTGGCAACCAATAGGGTTAGTACAGCTAATAGACAGTCCGAAAAAAAAAAAAAGCTTTATCATGTTTCGGATTTAGGATGCGAAATAAAAGTAAAACCATGTTATAAAACTATATTTATTTCTTACAAAATACATGATCTATTTTAACACTTAATATAAGGTACAAAGTATTCTTCTCAAAAGCGACACCAATCTGACAATGATTTCAGTTGTAGATATGCCCGCATCTAAATACATCTGGCAAGTGAGTGAGCTCACCCACTTTAGGCGAAGTCATATCTGCAATTCAAATCTCTGGTTTTCTCCCAGGAGGAGATGCTAGAAGTGTATATGAGGACCAGAGACTTCCATTGTAGATATAGTTAATAGACGGTAGTAGAACCTTACTGGACCGTATTTAGCACAACCGCAAGCATTTAAATAAATAGCTCAATGACAAAGTGAGCTCACTCACGTTTCCGTCAATGTACAATACAATAAATGTGAAATTATGAGATGTTTTTTATGAGATTTGTCCAGGAACAAACCCTTGGGCATTTGAAAAATATCCTTCGTTACGTTATTTATTACGGTTTATATTTGAATTTTATATGCAGGCGGTTTGAAACATTTAATATTACTGGCAAGTGAGTGAGCTCACTCACTTTTTGGCAATATGAAATAATGGCGAGGGCATATCTACAATGTCTTTTTTTCCAGTTAATATTCATGTTTGCCGTATACTGAGATTGCATGGCTGTATAATTGAGCCCAGGCCCAGCCGTGGGTCACCAGTGGGAGCAGACTTGAAAGCTTAGGGTCCGGCTGTAACGGTGAAGTATTCGCATGGCAGATTCTGCCGCCCCCATTCGAACATGATGGGGGGGTCCTCTTTGAACACCTCCGCTTTAGGGGGCAGGGCCTCGGGCGGCGGTACCAGCTTGGGTTTCATCTGAAATGAAGATGATGATGTAATTCACGTAAAAAGATGAACTTTCGATGTCGGTCTTTGTTTTTCAGTGATGAATGAATGAATACAATATTATTGGTTGTTTTTCTTGTATGATCATCATCATCATTTCAACCGATAGACGTCCACTGCTGGACATAGGTCTTTTGTAGGGAGTTCCAATGGCCACGGTCTTGGGCCGCTTGTGTCCAGCGGCTCCCTGCGACTCGTCTGATGTCGTCTGTCCACCTAGTTGGGGGTCGACCAACGCTACGTTTACCGGTGCGGGGTCGCCATTCCCAAGGTGATCAACATATGTGACGCATATTATGAGATGCTAGGAAACAAAGGGGTGGAGGGGTGAGAGGGTGGTTTTGGACGTGGCTAGTTACCGACGAAAACGTATAGCCGAGCGATTTTGCATTCCGGCACGGTATCGCTTAAGAATCGTCCACTCCCCCGACCTAAGCGCTCCTCTCCGAAAGAGGAGACCTAAACACATCCTTCACGACCCTGACGATCAGATGACTACTGACAACATACTCGTACCACCTACCACACAATCACACGCTACACACCGTCTTCACGGCGAAGATGAGCTCCCCGCTATCTTACGTCATCCGGACGTGGGCCCGTCCACGGCCTCGGAGACGGACGGACCACTCGCCGTCCGACCCCCCGTTATCGCAAACGTCGCCTAAGCCGAGGTTCGGCCTCAAAGGAGGCGCCCTTAGGCAGACGTTCCCTTAGTTTCTTCGAGGCCTAGGGCTCAATATTTCTTCTGGCAGAGCTTCTTTCCGAAGCTCGCCAAACAGCCCGGTTACGCTGTGGCAACCAATAGGATTAGTACAGCTAATAGACAGTCCGAAAAAACTAAAAATCAATTAGGAGTTAACAACACCCCATGATAAGACCGCTACCATCTTAGACAGCACCATCACCATGAGCTAGCTAACTTGTAGTGGAATAAAAGGATAAGGAGATTCCGGTTGGGGGGAGGCCGCACCTTGGCGCTGCGGTGCATCTTCAGGTGCACGAGCTTGACGTGCGTGCGCATGGCCGTGCGCTGCGCGAAGCTGCGCCCGCACTCCGCGCACGTGAACGGCTTCTCGCCCGTGTGCGTGCGCACGTGGTTCACCAGCGTGCTCTTCGCCTGCAACAACAGCTTTTCTTTATCATCATCATCATCATAATGAATAGAAGCAGGCGTTACTTTGCGGAAGTCCATGATAAACAATAAACGGCAAGTATAATTTGCTATATTCCGCCGACAACCGGCAGATTTGTATAATATGTAGGATGACTACGGGGGGGTACTTGTATTTGTCGGTAATTTAGGTAGACGTGGGTAGTTTCGGGCGAAGAGACCAGACACTGTTGGTAGAACAGAGCTACAATTATAAGTATGGTAATTTATAAGGAGCAGACTATACGCTCCACCAAGTACGAATGCACCACCGCAGCTCAACCACCGGTCCGACCCGACCGAGTGCTATCAATGCAATGCGCCGTCCCGCGCCGGTGAGTCTTATAAGAACCTGCATACGTCACTTAGTGTTGCGTAAAGAGAGGGGGCGATGCCACTCTCTTGTCTGTAGTACATGACTCCAAAACTAGATGGCGCTGCTCTCTGATTGCCGTCACGGCCTTCCTGACATTCGACCGTCCTCGGGCGACAACTAGTTCTCAGAAGTCGGTGCATCTAAAACAAAACAGATCAACGAAGCCATCCGTTCGTCCCATCCTGACCCAAATCTTGACAGTACTTCAACACTCAGCATCATGATCAGCCCACCACCGGACCACAGCACGGGTCTCCTCCCAACACGAGAAGGGCCCGGCCACAGCCCACCACGCCGGCCACGCGCGGACTGGCAGACCCCACACGCCCCCGAGAACACCATGGAGAACTCTCAGGCGCGCTGGCCTCCTCACGACGCCCTCCCTCACCGTTGAAGCAAGTGATATTTTAATTTTATCAAAAACGCACATAACCCTGAAAAGTTAGAGGTGCGTGCCGAACCGCCGACCTCTGATTAGGAGGCTGACCCTAACCACTAGGCTATCACTGCTTCAACACTCATAGCACATGCTAAAGCTACAAAAAATGGTAGAGAGACCAGTGGTCTCTCTTAAACGCATGCACCAGTGGACCGGACATCAGCGTCCCTTCGACCACTCAAACACACCAGTGGACCGGACATCAGCGTCCCTTCGACCACTCAAACACACCAGTGGACCGGACATCAGCGTCCCTTCGACCACTCAAACACACCAGTGGACCGGACATCAGCGTCCCTTCGACCACTCAAACACACTAGTGGACCGGACATCAGCGTCCCTTCGACCACTCAAACACAACAGTGGATCCGACATCAGCGTCCCTTCCACACACCAGGAGATTTCCAATACGTTACCAACCATCGTCACCGGCTTATTTTTGATAAACCAGAAACTTCTGATGTCAACATGGAATTGGAGCCTAGCATACTAAGATCAAAAGTAATTACAGCTTTAAAACTCTTAAACTCCAGGAAAGCGCCAAGGCTGGATAAAATAACAGTTGAAACTTTGACCGCCCTTGGGGGGATACAGGGATCGACATATTGCACATGATCTGCAAGCTAGTTTGGCGTATGGCCAAAATACTGGGCTTTTTCTATGCACAGATCTAAGTATTGGCTGTAGATCGTGGTAAGAAACTGGAACTCACTAGTTCACTATATCTCGAAACTGTAGAGAACTTTATATAGCTGTGTTCCAACATTAACGAGGCTGGGTCGTGTGAGATCGAAATTCGAAGGCGCATCGGAATGGCAAAGACTTTTTTTTTCGGACTGTCTATTAGCTGTGCTAACCCATTGGTGGCCACAGCGTAACCGGGTTGTTGGCCAAGACTGCAATATTTCAGCTGCATAAGACTTGGAGGGATAGACACATTTCTATCAACACTAAAGTGCGTCTTGTCTGTCTTCGTCTAAGAGTCATGAACAATTGAGGCAGCTGATTGGAAATTTGAAACGCCTTCGAGATGTGGTCCTGGAGAAGAATGCTCAGATCCGATGGACAGCATATAGCCAACGCATCGATTTTGAGACAGCTCAGATCGTTGCGACATCGTCCTGAAGAAAATCGTCAGTGGAAGGGGTCACGACCCTCAGAAATGAGGAATACGACGCAGAGAGAAAGAGATTTAACAAGCGAGTAAGCAGAAGCACTGCCAAAGAGTAATGAAACGGTCTCACTTAATGATCTGATAGGACATTCCATGAACATCGGCGTTAACACACGTGGACGACTCCTTAATCGTTCCAGTGCCACAAGTGCCACAGGCCAGGTCCTGATGGAACACGCTGAGGTGATTGACCAAATACGCAGCTCGTTGCCGCTTTCGACATCTTTCTTGGTGGTAGAATATTCTCGGCGTCGACTGCAATCAGCTTGTTAGTGGCCGTAGGCTCCACATCAATAAGAGCAAGCTTTGAACGGGCTCTCGTTTCCCTGGTTTAGCAAAACTTATTGCACACAGGGGGTGTATGAGGAATGCTTGTACCAGTCTGCCTTCCCAATTGGCAACCTCACCGATAATAATGGGCAGCAGCACTACCATCGCGAGAGGACCAGCACTGCGATCACCAACCCGCAAGCCAAGCGTGGTGATTATTGGAATTTCTTTGTAGATGGTAGAAACAAAACAGCCACAGCCCCTAGTCCCCGGCAGCCCCGCTATCCCTGGCTCCGGCAGCGGTTATGGTAACGGCGGAGCAGGCGGTGAAAAGAGTCTCCGGAAGAAATAACTCTGCCACCCCCGTCGACTAGACCTGGCAACTTATAACGCACGCACTTTTAGGACACACGAAAAGGTGATTGAGTTGGGAGAAGCAGTGAGCAAGTTGCGTTGGGATATAATAGGGCCGTCTGAAGTCCGAAGATATGGCGAGGAATCCACAATCTTGAAATCCGGCAACCCGCTCCATTACCGGACGGGCGATCAGCAATCTCAGGGCGGTGTCGGATTCATCGTCTACAAGTCTCCGAGAGCTAAATTGACCCGATACTACTCTGAATACATCTCGGACGTCAGCCTATACGAGACTAGATGGGCCCTCAAACAACCTGAGAATGGCAAAGCGCCAGATGATGATGGAATCACAGCAGAACTTACAAAAGCGGGCGGAAAACCAAAACTTAAAGTCCTTCAGCGATTGCTCAATTCCGCCATTCAGCAAGGCACAACGCCAGAGGCGTGGCACAGGAGCGCGGCGACCTTGCTCTTCAAAACAGGCGACAAAACCACATACCCGAGCTTGCCGCCGAGCCATGTCCACAAGCTGCTTCCGAAAGCCACCACGAACCGTCTCGGCAATAGATTCGAAGACTTACAATCTCCCGAACAAGCCGGCCTCCGGAAGAGCTCCAGCACCATAGACTTCATCCACACACTGCGGCTGATCATACAGAAGAAATGAAAGAATGATGAGAAAGCCTACGATTCGGTGGAAACCTGGGCCGTCTCGAGGTTACTGCAGGGATGCCGAATCTACTACCGGCACATGCAAGCGCTAAAACGTTTGTACGAAAATGCCACCATGTCAGCCCGCAAACAGGACCAGACGACGAGGCCGATTCAACTGCAGCGAGGCAGACGTGATCGCCCCTAAGCTGCTCACCGCAGCGTTGGAAGATGCCTCCAAGCCTCCGGACTGAAACGAACTAGACACCACTTCAATGGCGAGAACATCAATCACTCTCGGTTTGCCGACAATGCAGTTGCAATGGCAGAGACTCTGGAAGACCTCGACGCAACGCTCAACGACCTTAACAGACCCTCTGAACAAGCGGGCCCCCGCATGTACATGAGCAAGACAAAGGTTACGTCGAACGCTAGAGTTCTGCCTTACCCTGCAATGGTTGAGAGCTCTGCACTGGAAACTGTAGACGACCACGTACACCTAGGGCATACGATTCAATTAGGCAAGTCCAATTTCGAGAAGGAGGTCAGCCGCCGAATTCAGCATGCGTGGCTGCCCGTTCGGGAAACTCCGCGACATCCCAAAATCGTCCAAAGTCCGTCATCCATCAAAATCCTTAGTGCCTGAAGACCAAAGCCCTCGAACAGTGTGTGTTGCCAGATGACTCACAGCTCAGAAACGTTGTCGATCACTATGGGCCCCACAAGAAGGCTTAGAGTCACTCGGCGGGCGATAGAGAGAGCCACGCTAAGAGCATCTCCACGTGGTCAAACCAGAAATGAGGAGATCCGTAGAAGAACCAAATTTATCGACTTAGTTCAGCGAGTCGCGAAGTTGAAGTGAAAATGGACGTTGGTATCCCAAGGTGCTGGAATGGCGACCCCGCACCAGTAAACTTAGCGTTGATCGACCCCCAACTAGGTGGACAGGCGACATGAGACGAGTCGCAGGCAGCCGCTGGATACAAGCAGCCCAAGACCGCGGACACTGGACCTAAGAAAATGTCTAGAGGCATTCGACATGTGGGCTTGTCGATGGATGCCAAGTATCAGCTGGACCCAAAACGCCAGCAATGAGGATGTCCTGCGACGTGCCGGCCGCCATCGCGAACTTTGGAAAACTGTCAAAAAGAAAAAAAGTTGCTTATCCGGGGCATGCGCTTAGGCAAGACAGATACGGCCTCTTGCTACTCATTATGATGGGCAAAGTAGCAGCGAAGAGGTGTATCAGTCGCAAGAGGAAGTCCCGGCTGCGAAACATCAGGGAACGGACCGGTATCCCAGCTTCTCAGCCTCGCGAGAGACAAGGCAAAATATGCCACTCCGACTGCCAACCCTCACTAGCTGGAGAGGCACCTAAAAAAGAAGACAAAAAAAAAACGTACGTCCAGCAGTGGACGTCAATCGGTTGAAATGATGATGATGATGATGACGTCACGCAGAAATCCGAAAGATGTAATCTTAAACTTTGAATCTCCAATAGACTGAGCGGGTCTCTTCATGTGTTGGCCCTTCAGATTCCACTTCTGATGTAGGATGACTACGGGCGGGTGCGTTTATTTGTCGGTAATTTAGGTAGACGTGGGTAGTTTCGGGCGAAGAGACCAGACACTGTTGGTAGAACAGAGCTACAATTATAAGTATGGTAATTTATAAGGAGCAGACTATACGCTCCACCAAGTACGAATGCACCACCGCAGCTCAACCACCGGTCCGACCCGACCGAGTGCTATCAATGCAATGCGCCGTCCCGCGCCGGTGAGTCTTATAAGAACCTGCATACGTCACTTAGTGTTGCGTAAAGAGAGGGGGCGATGCCACTCTCTTGTCTGTAGTACATGACTCCAAAACTAGATGGCGCTGCTCTCTGATTGCCGTCAAATATAACACCACACAAAATCTTCCACTAGACTTTACTTTTCTCGCTTGTGAAGTCAACATCTCCTGAGGATGATATATTTATATCTCAAGAACGGCTGAACCGATTTGACTGACAAGTTGGGGAGGTCGCTTAGAACCAGGAGACGGGCATAGGATATCCCGTTACAGTTCCCGCGGAATTTATGAAAAACTGAATTTCACGTCAATGAACCGTGATGATGATGAGTTCTGACGAAGGCTCTCCTGCGCTTATATATATGTCGGCGCGAAGGAGTTATTAACTTCATTCAGCGGCGCCAGAAACAACAAGAATTACATAATTACCCACATTTGAACTCTTGATGATTTTGTTAACACAATTTAGACGGTAGCAATCTATTTTGTACAAGCATGCTTTGCTATAAATACGGGCGGTCGATGCCTTTCGCGGCATTCTCGCTCGAGACGTCGGACTGTTCGGACCTCTTAGTTATTGTCTCAATAAAAGTGTAAAGCCGCAACAAAATCGTGACGTCAGCAATGCTGATGTCACCCTTACAAAAAACAACTCGGACGCCCTTGACGCGACATATATTTAAGACAAATTATGCATATACACTTAAGACTATCAATGTATCATTTACAGGCTAACTCGACATGCGTAAGTAAGTAGTTAAGTCAATGGTGTAGCACGCTCCGCGACCCTCACCCGGAACATCTTCCCGCACGTGTGGCAGACGTGCGTGGGCGGTGCGCGCTGCCCGCCGTGCACGACCTTCACGTGCTTCAGCAGCGAGGCGCGCGTCGCCAGCGCCGCGTCGCACTGCGCGCAGCGGTGCTCGCGCACGCCCTCGTGCTGCACGCGCACGTGCGCCTGCAGCGCCGCCGCCGCTGAGAAGCCCTTGCTGCACACCGGGCACTCCAGCCTGTGAGACGGGTTGAACTAAATACGGTGATCCGGCTCGAAGGACCAAAACTTAATAGGAAATTATTTCGTTGCAATTAACCAAAATCCGACTCGAAGGACCAAAAATTAATACTATAGCATTCCGTGGCAATTAACAAACATCCGGCTCGAAGGACCAAAAATTAATTATAAATTATTCCGTTGCAACTAGCCAACATCCGGCTCGAAGGACCAAAAATTAATTATAAATTATTCCGTTGCAACTAGCCAACATCCGGCTCGAAGGACCAAATCTACAAAAACATCAAAAATGATGTGTGGCTCATAAAGTGATACAGATATATGCCATCCAAACTACTTATAATGGCTGGCTTACTGTAAAGTCCTGGTTTCGATTCTCAGCTCAAATCTGGTCTGGTGAGGAGGCTTCGGCCGTGGCTAGTTACTAGCCAAATTTATATTTAATTTGGTTTGGTTAAAATAACTATCCTACAATCGAACAGAAGGACGAAACACTCACTTGGGTCCTTTAGTGTCTTTATGTCTTCTCGTTCTCTTAAGATGTTGTCTAAGAGTGTGGGCACTCTTGAATCTGTAATAAAATATAATGATTAAAAAAAAACTTTTTTTTTTCGTTTTATGGCTAAGCCAATGTCAAGTTTACTATTTTATTAGTCCTCTCTTTTTATGGCTTTGCACAGATTAGCCAATGTCAAGTTTCTAGCAATGTAGAAGTTAGGGAGAAATGTCGGGACACTTCGCACTCCACGGACTCGGCTCCCTCAAACCTTTCCCAAATTAATACCTGTTAACCATTCAGAAAACTGGCCACTACACAAACGACACCAAAACTGTCCACGACACAACCAACACCAGTCCTTTTCAAAATTAGCCAACAAACTTTAATTCAAGAAAAGCGTGAAAAAACCGCGTCCGCCATATACGAAGTCTCCCGCCTTTCTCCAAAAAAAAAAAAAACTTGTTAGGTATATTTACTTTTATAGATAACTTATTATTTCCTTTTATAGGTAACCGATTCAAAAAGTAGAAAATAAATTTTAGTTCATACGAGTACATTGTGCAAGACATCGCCATTTCTCCAGCTACAAATTATAAGAGTAGAATGACAAATTATAGCCAAGTTGTTGGTAACAAGTGAATGACAATATTTGGCCAAGTTGTTATAAGAAGATGAAAAACAAATAATTTCCAATTTGTTGGTAACAAGTGAATGACAATATGTGGCCAAGTTGTTATAAGGAGATGAATAACAAATTACAGCCAAATTTTCGTTGGTAGATGAATAACAATATTTGACCAAGTTGTTATAAGGAGATGAATAACAAATTACAGCCAAGTTTTCGTTGGTAGATGAATGACAATATTTGGCCAAGTTGTTATAAGGAGATGAATAACAGATTACAGCCAAGTTGTTGGTAACAAATGAATGACAATATGTGGCCAAGTTGTTATAAGAAGATGAATAACAAATTATAGCCAAGTTTTCATTAGTAGATGAATGACAATATGTGGCCAAGTTGTTATAAGAAGATCAATAACATAATATAGCCAAGTTTTCGTTAGTAGATGAATGTACAATATTTGGCCAAGTTGTTGGTAGCAGATGAATGACATTATATGGCCAAGTTGTTGGTAGCAGATATTTGACAAATTGCATTCAAATCGTTATAGCGAGATGAATGACTGTTGTTGATATAAAATGAGTGACAATATGTGGCCATGTTGTTGGTAACAGGTGAATGACAAATTGTAGTCAAGTGGTTATAACAATATAATGACTATTGTGGTAGAAGATGAGTGACAATAATTGGCCACGTTGTTATAAGAAGATGAATACCAAATTGTAGCCATGTTTTTGGTACAAGATAAATGAAAAAATTGCAGCCAAATTCAAATTGACAGGTGAAAGTTGAAGAACCAAGATCATAAATGTGTCAAATGCACTTGGCAAACTACCCTCGCTCACCTGACGTCGCACTCAACGCAGTAGAAGTCCTTGGAGTCGCTGTGCTTCACCATGTGGTGCCGGATCTGGTTCCTCGTTCGGAACCGTTTGCCACATTCGGGGCATTCGTAGTTTTTGATGCCCTGGTGTATGCTGCGAACGAAACATACGCATTAAAGTATTTAAGTCATCATCATCATTTCAACCGATAGACGTCCACTGCTGGGCACAGGTCTTTTATATATGATTAACTATATTGGTTGACGTATAGAAGATGAATGACAAATTTAGCTAAGTTTCTATTAGAGTATGAATGACAAATTGTAGCCAAGTTTGTATAAGAAAGTGAATGAGAAATTGTAGCCAAGTTGTTATTAGAAAATGAATTACATTGCAGCCAACTTGTTATTAGAAAATGAATGAGACATTGCAGCCAAGTTGTTAATAGAAATGAATGAAATTGCAGCCAATAATAAGTAATGACCGGGTCCAGACGATATTATACAGTACAAAACTTTGCGTGGCGACTTTGACTTTGACTTTGACTTTTACTTACAGCTGGTGCTCGACTAGCGAGTCCTTGTTGACGAAGCTCTTCCCGCAGTCGTCGCATTTAACGCGCCCCGTTCCGGTGTGGTGGTTGCGCATGTGGCCGCGATGCGTTTTGTCGTTGCTGCGTGCAAATAAGTTATTTATATCAATAACATCATGATCAACCTGACGTCCTAACCACTAGGCTATCACAGCTTCATATATCAATATGCGATCCAATATTACCGGAAGCGGCGCAGGCAAGACTGCGTCGCTTCCGACGGGGTATGTGGGACTCCGGATATCCGGAGGGGATGCGTAAAAGCATTTCCCAGCGTGGGAAAAAAAGATGCTAACAGATAAAAAAATTAACTCACTTGGACACTTTCCCACAGAGATGGCAAGTGAACACCGCCAACACCCCCTCGTGTTGAGATCTGAGGACAGTTGCAGAGGAGGTTAGTATGGTGACGCAACGTGTGCGTCAGCGAACGCAACGAACTCGTTGCAAATCTACATTGTTACCAGTAGTGGTCGAAAATGAATAAGCCGTTCCCACATACGTCTGACGCATTCATAACGCAACGTGTGCGTCAGCGAACGCAACCAAGTCGTCGCAAATGTACATATAGCCACCAGTAGTGGTTGATAAAAGACAGCCGATCCACCATGCGACTGACGCACTGGACGCACTCATAACGCAATGTGTGCGTCAGCAATACGCAACGAATTTATTGCAAATCATCGGTAGTGGTTAACGATGGCCGGCTGATCGGGCATGCGTTTAACGCACTGGACGCACTCATAACACAACGTGTGCGTCAGCGAACGCAACGAAATCATCGCAAATCTACATATAGCCACCAGTAGTGGTTGATAAAAGCCAGCCAATCCACCATAAAACTGACGCACTGGACGCCCTCGTAACGCAACGTGTGCGTCAGCGAACGCAACCAAGTCGTCGCAAATCTACATATAGCCACCAGTAGTGGTTGATAAAAGCCAGCCAATCCACCATAAAACTGACGCACTGGACGCCCTCGTAACGCAACGTGTGCGTCAGCGAACGCAACCAAGTCGTCACAAATCTACACATAGCCAACGGCAGTGATTAACGATGGCCAGTCGATTCAGTATGCGCTTGCCGCACTGGACTCACTCAAAACGCAACGTGTGCGTCAGCGAACGCAACCAAGTCGTCACAAATCTACACATAGCCAACGGCAGTGATTAACGATGGCCAGTCGATTCAGTATGCGCTTGCCGCACTGGACTCACTCAAAACGCAACGTGTGCGTCAGCGAACGCAACCAAGTCGTCACAAATCTACACATAGCCAACGGCAGTGATTAACGATGGCCAGTCGATTCAGTATGCGCTTGCCGCACTGGACGCACTAAAAACGCAACCAAGTCGTCGCAATTGTACACATATTCACCGGTAGTGGTTGACGATGGCCAGCCGGTCCAACATGCGCCTGCCGCACTGGATGCACTCGTAACGCACCGTGTGCGTCAAGGAGTGCACCGACGCCGAGTAGGCGGTGGGCAGATGCATGGAACACAGGGAACACTTGTATGGACCGCGGGACTGTGAAAGAAGACATCATATTTCTTCACTAGCTCAAATAAATGAAATGAAATGAAAATATACTTTATTGCACACCAATACATAAGAAAAAAAAAAAAAAACACACACACACACAGAAAATAAATAGGTGCAATAGGCGGCCTTATCGCTAATGAGCGATCTCTACCAGGCAACCTAGCACAAAGCAGGAATAAAATATACAGTAAGGCGAGGTTGGGGTGTACAATGATAAATAGAAAATATAAGGTTAAATAAATGTACAACTAAAAATATAAATAAGATAATATTTAATACATATATACAAAACAATAGTAGTAAAAAATATGTATATATATATTTTTATATAATATAATATAACATAAAAATAAAAACATAGTGATAATGGCAACGAGCTTAACAGGTAAAAAATTCTAAAATAAATAAAAGAAACAAAGAAACATATAAAATAACTTACGGGGGCATAAAATGTTTCTTAAGAAGCTGTTTAAATATAGGAAGTGACTTAAGTGTGAGTGACAAATACTGAGCATACTCGAGACATGTCCACTGCATACAAGACTGACTCACCGGACTATGCTTGAACATGTGGTTCTTCAATTTGGCCTCGAAGTTGAAGCCTTTAAAGCACAGATGGCATTGGAACGGGAATTTTAGTTTCGCTTTGGTCTCTTCCTGAAAAATTAATTACAAATTTTCCTTAAATATTCCTGGTCATTTATTTTATATAGTTTATTTATTTGATTGTAATTGTAATTTCTGTAGATTATTCCTGGTCAATCATTTTATATAGTTTATTTATTTGATTGTAATTGTAGTTTCTGTAGATTTAAAACGTTGCTCATCTTTTGTAATCAGCGGCTCTTGAGTATCTATTAATGTGATTTATGGGTTAAATTATTGACCTGAAGTAAATGATTTATTTTTACGTTAACTGTTACCAACCATAAGATCTTAGACTATTGCTCGTTTTAGAGAAATTATTATAACTTCAATGAAGATATTTCAGTCTTATTTTTTTATTTTTTTTAGTATATTTGTGCCAGCTCTGTTACAAAAAACACTTATATAAGAGGTATACAAAGGAAAACTCATCTCTATAAGGGATATCTTGCTCATATGAGTTTTCATATAAAATCAAATAAATAATTCACAAGCCTAGTTAACTAACCCTAATTTCTTGACTTAACATGTACAAGTGTTTGTGTGGACGTGTAAATGTGTGTGTGACCTTGTTTCCATATTTTCAATAACCTTCATACTTTCAATCCGGGACCACGTTATAACCTTTAGGGATGGTATGGTTTTTACCGCTTTTATTTTTAACGTATCTATCCTCTTTTTAGAGCCCTATGTATTCTAATGCGCTTTAAACCTAACCTAAGGTACGTAAAGAAAGATATTCCTAATATTTGACGACCTCCGTGGCGCAGCGCGCGCGCTGTCGCATTATAAAGTTGGAGATCCTGGGTTCGATTCCCGGCTCGAGTCTGGTCTGGTGGGAGGCTGCGGCCGTGGCTAGTTACCACCCTACCGACAAAGGCGTGTCACCAAGCGATTTAGCGTTCCGGCACGATGTCGTGTAGAAACCAATTAGGAGTATGGGTTTACTATACCCCTAACAGGTCAGCCCGCTACCATCTTAGACTGCATCATCACTTACCATCAGGTGAGATTGCCGTCAAGGGCTAACTTGTAGTGGATAAAATATATATATATATATAAAAAAGTGATATAAATCAAAACATACCTCTCTCTGTTTAAGCTGTTCGGCTGGATCCAATTTGATAATTCTAATTTTGGTTTCATCTATGTCTACAGGTTTTCTTAAAGCACTCCTCTTTGGTTCGAAAGCCTCGAATGCTGTGCTGGAAAAAGTGATTATCTAAAAAAAAGTCATCTTAACGAAACGGATATCACAATGACGTCAGATGTAATGAAATTATATATTTATATATACAGTGCAACCTCGATATAACAAATCGGAGGGGAACAAGAAAATATTCGTAATATCAAGTAATTCGTTGAACTGAGGTTTGTTATGTTGAGGTTAGATTGGACTAAAATTCATTATAAAGAGGTAAAAGAATAGTAATTCACCTCAATATTACGTACTTATCTTGTTATAGCGAACAACTTCTACTAATAAATGATAACACATTTTTATCAAATTACTACATGTATTTGCTATGTATTATATACTATTACAAACAAAAGCGTGTCGAAACATGTCGAGACATGAATGACATTATAAGATTAAGAGTTATATTATTGGTGGAAACTTTATATAAAGGTTTTGGGTTGGCAAAATTCGTTAATGTAAGAGGTATGAATACTTTTTCTTGATAGTTGAAAATTCGTTATAAAGAGGTTGTACGCAAAGAATGTTCGCAATGTAATATAGTATATTTTATATTGACTCTTATGGACAATTCAAGGGGATTACGAAGAATTTGTTAAATCGAGGAAGTCGTTATATTTAGGTACGTTATATTAAGGTTGCACTGTATTATATTTATTGATATTTTATTTTATGTTTTGAATTGCGCCATTACCCTCATATTTTAATTAATTCTTTCCCCAAGGGTTGTCTGGAAGAGATTGCTGAAGCAATAAGACCGCCTTTGCATACTTATGTGTTAAATGTTTTGTATTGTTGTTTCTTTAAAGTTTGTGTGCAATAAAGAGTATTTATCTTATCTTATGTATTTACTTGAAGAAATTTAAAACATCCTTTTTTTTCACGTTTATCTATAACACAACCTAGCACTTCTCCACAATAGTGGAGAAGTTCTGCTGTTCAGCGAGACCTGTGCACAACATACAACAGGGAAACATAGTGAATTAAATCGATAAAAATTGGTCCTTCGAGCCGGATACTCACTCTAAATCACCTCCTTTCAACTTCACGTCTTTTCTTTTCGTTTTAATCTTTTTCTTGACCTTCTTCTTCTTTTCTTTCTTTTCTTCTTTTACTTCTGATTTAGGTAATATTTCTTCTACACATTCGTTTTTACTTGTTCTGCAATCATATCATATAAAATATAATAGATAAGATTTATTATACACTGTCATTTGGTAAAGGGTTACTAGTAACCACTTTTTTAAAGTATGACTCATACACGATTGAAGGGTATTACTATAATTTCAACTACCATATTTCAACAAAAGCAAAAAAATTACAACTTCATTATTTGTTTGACATGAAATTACATTTCGATTTTATTGTGTGAATTATTAGTGTTAATTAGTGTGTCATTATTTTTAAGGATTTTTAAACCATAGTTATCTATTAAATTTTATGCATAACATAGTGTAATTTTTCATGATAACATTGCTAGTTTTTTACTTTTAACAAGAGTCATTCATATTTACTATTGAAATTCTTTGAAAATTCATGTGTTGATCTTGCTTGTGTACCAATGATTAAATTGAACTTTTAATATCGGAACGGAACCACCATTGCAGGCCAAGTCTTTGGCCCAATGTTTAACAATAGTTTTACTTAGGTCGATGAGTACCCAAGATATGATAAGAAAATAAAAGCATGAATAAATTGCAAGAATACTCTTATATTACATTAAATTAATGAGATTACGATTATAGCTCACCTAATGACATCTAAAGGCGAACTTCTAAGTTTGATTAATTAAATTAATGGGATTATAATGTTCATAGTATAGCTCACCTAATTACATCCAAAGGCGAACTTCTAAGTTTGATTAATTAAATTAATGGGATTATAAAATTATAATGTTCATAGCTACCTAATCGCATGTAAAGGCGAACTTCTCAGTTTTATTAATTAAATTAATGGGATTATAATGTTCATAGTAAAGCGCACCTAATTACATCTAAAGGCGAACTTCTCAGTTTGATTAATTAAATTAATGGAATTATCATGTTCATGGTATAGCTCACCTAATCACATCTAAAGGCGAACTTCTCAGTTTGATTAATTAAATTAATGGGATTATAATGTTCATAGTATAGCTCACCTAATCACATCTAAAGGCGAACTTCTCAGTTTGATTCATTAAATTAATGGGATTATAATGTTCATAGTATAGCTCACCTAATCACATCTAAAGGAGAACTTCTCAGTTTGATTAATTAAATTAATGGGATTATAATGTTCATAGTATAGCTCACCTCATTACCTCTAAAGGCGAACTTCTAAGTTTTATTAATTAAATTAATGGGATTATAATGTTAATAGTATAGCTCACCTAATTACATCCAAAGGCGAACTTCTCAGTTTGATTAATTAAATTAATGGGATTATAATGTTAATAGTATAGCTCACCTAATCACATCTAAAGGCGAACTTCTCAGTTTGATTAATTAAATTAATGGGATTATAATGTTCATAGTATAGCTCACCTCATTACCTCTAAAGGCGAACTTCTAAGTTTTATTAATTAAATTAATGGGATTATAATGTTAATAGTATAGCTCACCTAATTACATCCAAAGGCGAACTTCTCAGTTTGATTAATTAAATTAATGGAATTATCATGTTCATGGTATAGCTCACCTAATCACATCTAAAGGCGAACTTCTCAGTTTGATTAATTAAATTAATGGTATTATAATGTTCATAGTATAGCTCACCTAATTACATCTTAAGGCGAACTTCTCAGTTTGATTAATTAAATTAATGGGATTATAATGTTCATAGTATAGCTCACCTAATCACATCTAAAGGCGAACTTCTCAGTTTGATTAATTAAATTAATGGGATTATAATGTTCATAGTATAGCTCACCTCATTACCTCTAAAGGCGAACTTCTAAGTTTTATTAATTAAATTAATGGGATTATAATGTTCATAGTATAGCTCACCTAATTACATCCAAAGGCGAACTTCTCAGTTTGATTAATTAAATTAATGGGATTATAATGTTCATAGTATAGCTCACCTAATTACATCCAAAGGCACATTGTAATTGTATTCGGAGATCACAGCCTCATCCTTAATCGACACATCATCATCGTATGCATTCACTTCTCCCTCATCAGCTACAAGGATATCATCTAATTTTGACTTAATTACCGGCTTCTCGTGCTGAAAAATTACATTACAAGATTTAGGAGAAGTTTTATACAGAATTGCATCATAAAGAGATCATAAAAAAATCAGAACTACAAATATGATACCGCCAAACTTTATTAAAATTGATTTAAATACTGTTGACATATGCCATTGGAAAGCATTTGGGGTTCGTAAACCAGTATTTTTTTATTATACTTATTAAATAAATTTTGCGGTCCAATTGGTACTTGTGTATTATTAAAAAAAAAAACAAATATAGAAATTCATAAAGGTTTTAACATTGATTTCACTAAAATACTATAAATTAAAATGAAAATCCTTGCACTATTACAGTCCAGGGTCATATATTTTAATCCATGCAAAAACAAACAATATTTATAGCAACAACAGAAATATTATCTAATTTAAATTCAAAATAAAATAATTTTTATTCAAATAGTCCTTTAAAAGGCGTTTTTGACGTGTCAATAATTTAAGTACTAGTGATTTGATGGTGATAACTACATTCGTGAACTTAAAACTAAAGCTATGAGCGTTCCAAACGCGCCCCGGTCTAAGAAGCCAACAACAAAATTAGCCGGGGTTTTTTTTTTCGTTATCACCATCTCTCATGCCACTTAAAATTATATTAAGAGCTATCTTATTAGAGCAATATTTCACACCCATGCTTGTTTATCATTTACATAATCCTTTACAGTACAGAACATTTAACATAATTAAGCCTATTGTCAGCTTATATCAGAATATTCTAGGTCTAGTAAATATTTTTATTTTATTTTATTTCATTCATTTATTTGTAATCAACAGCGTTTAAAACTATTTACATTTCAGACTTAATCATTAAATAAGGCCAAATAAGATTACAATTTGTATAAAAGAAAATACCAAACAATATTGTCTGGTGGGAGGCTTCGGCCGTGGCTAGTTACCACCCTACCGACAAAGAAGTGTCGCCAAGCGATTTAGCGTTCCGGCACAATGTCGCGTAAAAACCAATTAGGAGCGTGGGTATATCATACTCCTAACAGGTTAGCCCGCTGCCATCCTAGACAGCATCATCACTTACCACCAAGTGAGATTGCCGTCAAGGGCTAACTTGTAGTGTATAAAAAAAAACTACAAAAAATATGTACTATTTTATGTCGTTTATAATGGAGAGAGGGTAGAGTTATAATAACAAATCCATCGATAGATAAGTGTTTATATTTTTTTTGAAAAGCTTATATTAGCGCATGTAACGTAAAACATTGCACTATCCCCATTTTGAGTAATATATTATTTATCTGTCTTTATTTTTATTAGATTGGTAAAGGAGCCGGATTGTTAAGAGGAGACGGTGAAGGACGTGAGGGGTCAAAGGCTAACTGAAAGACTTTAAAGTCCAATCAAAATCGGCCTAGTAAATATTCAGGCAAAAGTAGGGAAGTGTTCTTACCTCTAAAACTTTTTGGAATCCCAGTCTGCTTTTCCCTGAATCAAAGACAAGAGTGGGACAGGTACTCAGGTGAGGGCTGGCATATTTCGTTAACTCCGGATCAGCACCGTCTATTGGAAACTGAAATAAGTTTATATTGTTAGGACGGAACTCATGTTTGCACCTTGCAAGCTGTGTTTGCTGGTATGTTTTACTACAGATTATTAATACAGTCCTAGATTCGAATCCCAGGTTGTGGCAATAATTGTAAAGTATTAGGTTTCTGTCTGTGAGCACTACAAATTTATTGTGTCTGGTGGGAGGCTTCGGCCGTGACTAGTTACGACCCTACCGACATAAACGTGTCGCAAAGCGATTTAGCGTTCCGCCACGATGACGCGTAGAAACCAATTAGAAGTTTACCATACCCTTAGGCTCCCGCTAGGCTTAGGATTCCCGGCTCTAGTCTACTCTGGTGAGAGGCTTCGACCGTGGCTAGTAACCACCCAACCGACAAAGACGTGTCGATGACGAGGTCGCGTAGAAACCAATGGTATTACCTGTTGGGGGTATGGTACACCCACGCTAGTATGCTAACCGTTAGGGGTACGCTCCTAGCGTGGGTGTACCATACCCCTAACGGTTAGCACGCTACCGTCTTAGACTGCATCATCACTTACCATCAATTGAGATTGCCGTCAAGGGCAAACACAACAAAAAACACTTTGTCCAAATGTCTTTATGAAAGCTACATGCCCTAGAGTTGTCCATAATGTCTCAAAAGGTATGAGGAGTCTACTACTCCTCACTTGGCCAGGGTGGTGGACTTACACCTCATTGCGATGAGAGACCAGTGCCCTGTAGTGGGCCATCAATCGCTCAATTAAAAATTCAATTTCAAATAATCTTTATTCAAATAGTCCTTTAAAAGGCACTTTTGACGCGTCAATAATTTACATAGCAGTGAGTTGATGGTGATAACTACATTCGTGAACTTAAAACTAAAGCTATGCTACGCTAAGTTTTTATATCGTTTATAAAAACTGAACTTATTGATAGACATCTCCAAGATATCAATAGGTAATTTATTATAAAACTAAATACAATTTCCTTTAAATGAGTTACTAATTTAGTAAACCAAACGCACCCTGGTCTAAGAAGAAGCCCACAACAAACTTAGCTGGGTACAAACGATGGTATTACAAACTTAATAAACTTGGACAAAATAAAGAGTTTCTGTACAGATATTTTGAGGACAGTGACGTTGAACTCACCGGAGCACACCTGCTGTGGTAGTCGTACAGCATGGCATGAGCTCTCAGCACCTTCAGCTTAAACCGAACACTCTTCAACAACAATGCACTACATTCCCAACATATTGATTGCGGCAAACCATCTGACTCTGAAACCTGTTAAGGGAAGAAGTTTGTTGATCTTATTAATTGCATAATATTGGAACGAAGTTCCTTATCGCGCGTTGTGAAAGGCTAGACGGAAAAAATTCTTACGAAAAGTTGTCACAACACTTTTTGCTATAGTAAGCTATTGTAAGCTGTGCGACGTCGCATGTTTCTCTGTCTGTCTCTCTCTCTCTCTTATAGAAAGCAAGCCAGATATTTTCATTTCTATTTCGCATTGAACAGTGTGTTGTCGCGACGATTATTTTTGTTGAGTGTATACAGGTTTTTTGTAAATAATAAATAATAAAATTTTATTACAATTCCTTCACTAATTAATCGAAAGGAACTTCGTTCCATCCGGGTGTCCCTTGACACCTCTCAAGTTTTTTTTCTTCTTGCCCTTATCTCACATTATAAGGGGTCGGCACAACAAGTATTCTTCTTCCACTCACTTCTATCAGCCGTCACATCATTACCCACACCTTTTACCCGCATATCCTCTTTTACACTATCTATCCATCTCTTCTTTGGTCTTCGTCTACTCTTTTGCCCTTCCACATTCACATATAACATTCTTTTGGTGACATCACTTTCTTTCCTCCGCATTATATGACCATACCATGCAGCATAAAAATCAGTTTCACCTGTTTGAGATGTAACACTGTGCTATAAAGTCAGTTTGTACATTCACCTATCTGTCCGTCTGTCAAATATATCTCAGGAACCGTAATAGGTAGAGGGTTGAAATATTCACAGGGTCTGTTATGTTGTTGCCGATATAGCAACATATACTAAAATAAATTTAATGTGAAATTTAAAGAGGGACGCTCTTTAATTTTCGCATTAAATTTATTTTAGTACTAATTATTTTAGTTTCCATGTATGAAATGGTTTATTTTAACATTTTTAGTTCAATCAAAAAATGTCAATATATAAAAGATCTCATCTTCATCATCATGATCAACCCTTTACCGGCTCACTACAGAGCGCGGGTCTCCTCTCAATATGAGAAGGGTTCGGTCATAGTCCGCCACGCTAGCCATGTGCGGATTGGCAGACTTCACACGCCTTTGAGAACATTACGGAGAACTCTCAGGCGTGCAGGTTTCCTCACGATGTTTTCCTTCACCGTTGAAGCGAGTGATATTTTAATTTTTAAAAACGCACATAACTCCCAAAAGTTAGAGGTGCGTGCTCGGATTCGAACCGCCGACCTCTGATTAGGAGGCTGACGCCCCAACCACTAGGCTATCACCGCTATAAAGTATATAGCTAGACCTAAGTACTCAGAATACTCACAATAATATCAGCTAAATCAATGAAAAGACCACAAAAGTTGCTTATTCTCGTCATTCGTCTGTCGGTGGAAAGACAGCATCGGCAAATAGCTTTTCCGCTCTCAAAGTTCGGTTTGAATTCGCTTTCATAACTCTCTGTGATTGCGTTCATTTCAGACTGTTATGTATTAATTATTATTAACATGAGATTTATTTAAATATTTATTGTAAACATCACTTAAATCATGGCGTCGCTTGTTTGGCAGCAAGTAACATATTGACAATTGACATTTGACAAATGTCAACAGTATTCTATATTATCTATGAATGTCAAGATTAAACTGACAGCGGAATAATTTTTTTTTATTCGAGAAAGACCTATCTACCTTTTATTAAACAGCTTACAATAATAATAAATAATATGAATATAGAAATAACCTGCTAATCTGTGTAAAGCCATAAAACGAGAAAAAAAAAAAGAAATTACCTATATCCTCATTAGTAATTTTCTAAGAGGTTTTAGGTACAACATAATGTAAATATAGTGTTTAAATCTTCTTTCGTTGTGTAAGTTGAGACCTGTTCAATTAACTGTTTTTAGGAATGAAAATGCGTTTATGTTTGTAGAAGTAACGTTGTGTTCACAATGTGAACTTCACATTATCTTTCATAGTAGCAACGATTTGTATACTCTTTGTTACACCCATCCAGAATGGTAATGTTGTAAAACCCTAATATTATAATTGCGTAAGTAGCTAGTTGTGCTTTACCATCACATTGCGTAATTTTTTGCTTAGACATGGACCGGAAAGTGGCGCCCAGCAACGTTCTGTTTTAAAGGCATTGACTTATTACCAACTTCGTTTAAACAGGGCCAAGAAACAAGCACTGACAGACTTATCGGTGCGGAAACAAACACCAGTTGGGCGGAAGAAATGACATTCCTTTGCTATTATTGTCGTTAGGTTTCTTGTAATCTTTATAAAATTATAAATTATTTACTCAAAAACAAAAATAAAAATTTTATCTGAGGGCCGTGTAATATGTAAAACATTGAACATGAATTGGGTAAGATTTACTGATTTAGAATGATAATTAATAAATAAAACTCAACACAATAATAATTATGTAAATATATATTACAAGTTAACAGTAGTCTTAACAATCGTCAACTAAAAGAGATAACTAACGTGCTTACATTCTTTTTTTTAATTAACTTGCTCAAGTAATTTAGAAAAAAAAACAAGTCTGCCGAACGCTGCATGAATTTTCACACCGTGATATACCTATAGATACAAACTAAGTACAACATTAGATACAGAAAATAAATAATATAAGATCAATATGAATAACTTTATTGCGGAGAAAGGCGGGAGACTTCATATTCGGCGGGCGCGGTTTTTTCTCGCTTTTCTTGAATTAATGTTTGTTGGCTAATTCTGAAAAGGACTGGTGTTGGTTGTGACGTGGACAGTTTTGGTGTCGTTTGTGTACTGGCTAGTTTTCTGAATGGATAACAGGTATTTATTGGAAAAGGTTTGAGGGAGCCGCGTCCGCGGATTTTCCCCCCATTTCTCCCTAACTTTTTTTTTTTTCTTTCGTTTTATGGCTTTGCAGAGATTAGCCAATGTCAAGTTTATTATTTTATTAGTTCTCTCTTTTTATGGCTTTGCAGAGATTAGCCAATGTCTAGTTTATAGCAATGTAGAAGTTAGGGAGAAATGGCGGGAAACTTCGCACTCCGCGAACGCGGCTCCCTCAAACCTTTCCCAAATCAATACCTGTTAACCATTCAGAAAACTAGCCACTACACAAACGACACCGAAAATGTAATGTCCACGACACAACCAATACCAGTCCTTTTCAAAATTAGCCAACAAAAGAGAACTAATAAAATAATAAACTTGACATTGGCTAATCTGTGTAAAGCCATAAAACGAAAGAAAAAAAAATCTTTATTGCGGACTAGGAAAAAAGGCGGGAGACTTAATATTAGACGTGCGCGATTTTTTCACGCTTTTCTTGAATTAATGTTTGTTGGCTAATTTAGGAAAGGATCTGTGTGGGTTGCGTTGTGGACATCATAGTTTTGGTGTCGTTTGTGTAGTGGCTAGTTTTTTGAATGGTTAACAGGTATTGATTTGGGAAAGGTTTGAAGAAGCCGCGTCCGCGGATTGCGAAGTTTCCTACCATTTTTCCCCAACTTCAATTCTGCATTGCTGTAAACTTGACATTAGCTAATCTGTGTAAAGCCATAAAAAGAGAAAAAAAAAACTTATTACGCGGATCCTTCGTGAATTGTTTTTTAATCTAAGCTCCGGGTGTAAGGATTTTAAAGATACTACAAATCTTTTCAGGCATTTAGTATAATATATATGTAATAGTTACGGTTGAACAAGCCTTAAAATACTAAACAACTTTTCGGGTCATAAAAAATGGATTGACAAGTGTGCAAGAGAAAAAAAACGCCATTTTCTCTCACACACAAATAAAACAACCAAAGAAGTATATTAATATTAATTATCTTTTTACGTTGACAGGTTTTTGTTTGTTTTTGCATTTCGTGTTTTCAGCTGTGTTCCTCGTAGCCTTCAGTCTTCATATCATTGAGCCCCAGCTCTTCGTTTTGCTCGAAAGTTCTCTCGTAATAACTAACCTGGAGACCTATTAGAAACAATGAAATGTAAAAAAGACATGGCGAATTTGCGTTTTGAAACTTGCGTGGGGACTGGGGTTTTTTATTTTTTAATTTTGGGGGCTTCGTGAGAGAATCAATCTAAGCTGTGGGATGGATTATTGCATCCAGAATCCGGATCTTGTGCTTAATTATTTTTTATTACAAAAATAATTCGTAAGTGACAGATTTTGTTCTGTTTGCAAACCACCCACCTAAATACTTCTAAATTGACCTATAATTTTATTATAAATATAAAAAATGTTTTTAAATCGGCTCTTAAAGTGATACCTATGTTATTGTATTTTTTAAGCATGCGTGAGAGTTCTCCGTAATGTTCTCAAAGGCGTGTGAAGTCTGCAAATCCGCACATGGCCAGCGTGGTGGACTATGGCCGAACCCTTCTCATATTGAGAGGAGACCCGTGCTCTGCAGTGAGCCGCTAATGGGTTGATCATGATGATGATGAATCTTATTATAAATATATATGTTTTTAAATCTGCTCTTAAAGTGATACCTATGTTATGTTACGCATAAAACCTCCTCAATATATGTTCAGAGATGCCATAAAAATACTAACATCTGTAAAATACTAACTGAACATTTCTTACACAAAAATATTACGACATATTTTCGTGTGTGAAATGTAAATTCCATAAAAACCATATTTTAGGTTCCCGGTTGGAAGTATTTTAAAGAGTATCCACAAAAAACCAAATAAAAAACAGACAGTCTAGAAGCATTCTTTTTTTTTATTTAAACGTGTGCAGTGAGCGGACGGGGGCACCTGATGGTAAGTGATAAAAGCCACTCATGAATTTAGCACCAAAGCCAGCTGAATCCTCCTAATTGATTTTTATTCAGCATCATAACACTAAAAGTGTCTTTGTCAGTAGTGGTAACTTTTGAAGACCTCCATAGCGCAGCGCGTGCGCTGTTGAATTTAAAAAAAAGTTGGGTGGTCCTGGGTTCGATTCCCGGCTCGAGTCTGGTTTGGTGGGAGGCTGCGGCCGTGGCTAGTTACCACCCTACCGACAAAGACGTGTCGCCAAGCGATTTAGCGTTCCGGCACGATGTCGCGTAGAAACCAATTAGGAGTATGGGTTTACCATACACCTAACAGGTTAGCCCGCTACCATCTTAGACCGCATCATCACTTACCATCAGGTGAGATGCTGTCAAGGGCTAACTTGTGGTGTATAAAAAAAAACTAATTGTAGTCCATTTCTCCAACCAGACCGGAACATTTATAGCATTACATTGGATTCAAAATCAAATGTCTTCCTTTAATTGGTTATATTTCATCCATCCACCTAGATTGGATGGTCTTCCAACATCTGGGACTTCGGCACCCAAAATCAACCACCCCAATGCCGTCAACCTTACACAGAATGGAATGGAAATTCCTATGATATCCCCACTTAATATGCACAGTGGATGTCCATTTGTTAATGGTGATGATGATGATGATGATGATGATGATGATTCTCTCTACATACCATCGTCATACTGCTCCGGGTCATCATTCAAGTTTTGCACATACGAGTTGCCGGCCGGATCATCCAGCACTATGGTGATGGATCTCTTGTTGTCCAGCACCTCCTCCAGTTTAGCCATGAATCTGAAACGGTGGCAATGATGACCTTTCACTGTTGCTTAATATGCTTAAAATAGACCATATGTGGTATGGTCTACTTTAAGCATATTAAGAATAGAACTACATAAGTACCAGGATAACATAGTCAGTGAGGAGGTGTTAGTGTAGTATTAAAAGTGCCATATAACACGTGTAGCTTTAATAGCTTTCTCTGCACGATGAGATTCTTTCCGAAACTCGCCAAACAGCCCGGTTACGCTGTGGCAACCAATAGGGTTTGTACAGCTAATGGACAGTCCGAAAAAAAAATCTGCACGTTAAAAGCTAACCTTTTCAACATGAGATACTACTACATGCATGTTTTATCCAACTCCAGTATATAGTCAAGCTCAAGTGTAAATTGAACATAAAACGACCAAAGTATCACTTGTCCTTGTTATCAGTTAGCCCTTGACGGCAATCTCTCCTGATGGTAAGTGATGATGCAGTCTTAGATGGTAGCGGTTCGATGCCCCCCCCCCCCCCCCCCCACCAATATATGTATATAAGCCAATAACACTACCATTTTCCAAACCACTAGTTCTCAGGTCTAACACTCAAAGTACCAGGACCATATATTTACTGAGGAGATGTTTTTTGACGTACATCGAGTAACCTAGTAACGATAACATGGATATATACAGGAAGATTTGTTTGTATTTATTTTCTATTAGTGAGTTATAGCACAGCCTTGGAACGCCAACCCCTTCTACAATCTGCAAGGTACCAGGATCACATATCCAATGAGATGTTTGGCACATCCCAGATTTCGGAAGGGTCGTTCAAAATTCCTTTTAAAGTAAAATGGGTTCACTCACTCTGCCATGCGCTGCTTGGCTGGGGCAGGCGCGTCCCCGGAGAGCTCGGGGGCGCAGGCCAACTGGTCCAGCGAGGCCCTGAGCAGCCCCTCCGCGGTGGTGAACCGCCCGCCTAGCGCTGCTCCGCCTACCTCCAAATCCAACTCCGGGATGGACATACTGCAGGTTTCCGACTGTGGGTAACATCGGACACTGTTGATGGATTTCTTGTGAGCCCCTAAAGCAACCCTATTCCTTATTGCCTATCATTCTCCATATTATATATTTTCACATTTTCGATTATTTTCTCGTAATTTGTAAATTTAAATTATATATATATATATATCATCATCATCATCAACCCATTCTCGGCTCACTACAGAGCACGGGTCTCCTCTCAATATGAGAAGGGTTCGGCCATAGTCCACCACGCTGGCCGTGTGCGGATTGGCAGACTTCACACGCCTTTGAGAACATTACGGAGAACTCTCAGGCGTGCAGGTTTCCTCACGATGTACTCCTTCACCGTTGAAGCGAGTGATATTTTAATTGTTTAAAATCGCACATATCTTGGGGGCCAGTCTCTTCAAATTGTGCGATAAAAATTAACTATTATGCCTTTATCTGTGATAGCCTAGTGGTTAGGGCGTCAGCCTCCTAATCAGAGGTCGGGGGTTCAAACCCGGGCACACACCTATAAATTTTCGGAGTTATGTGTGTTTTTAAGCAATTAAAATATCTCTCACTTCAACGGTGAAGGAAAACATCGCGAGGAAACCTTCATGTCTGAGAGTTCTCCGTAATGTTCTCAAAGGCGTGTGAAGTCTGCCAATCCGCACACGGCCAGCGTGGTGGACTATGGCCGAACCCTTCTCATATTGAGAGGAGATGGATTGATCATGATGATGATTATGCCTTTAAGTAAGGACTTCATCACATTCATACATGAGATTGAGAAATGAGTGCGTGGGTGGATGTGTGTATGGGTGTGTGTGTATATAATATGCAATGTATAATTCCTCCAATCTTTATACATGGTGTATACCATAGAGATTCTAGAATGCGCTCAAAGCACGCGTTTTTTTCAATGATTGAGAATATCAAACCTTTTGAGACAATAATATTTACCTTGAGAATATCTCGTGAGAAGTCATCTTTGTTCGCCACTCGGACAATAAATCTGACTCCCTTCTCTTCTATACCGCCCCCCGACTTCACCTGCAATAAACAAATCAAATAGCTTTATTCGCATAAACCTTCACAGGCATCTATCTATGAATCGTTCATTCCATTATTTCTATTCGTGAAGTGATGGTGATAACTACAATCGACAACTTAAAACTAAAGCTAAGTGGCAATTAGAGCATTACTTTTCAGTAATAATATATGTAGGTATAAGCTTTTTGCAAAATCACACCTTGATAGTAGAAACATAAATAATGAAAAGGAATTTGGAAGTGAGACCGTAGAGCCGTAGACATCGCTAAGAAAATAATTTGTAAAAGTCCGAATAGTAATAATATAAATGCGAAAGTGTGTTTGTATATTGGTATGTCCTTCAATCACGTCGCAACAGAGCAATGGATCGACGTGATTTTTGAAAGTATAGTTGAGGACCTGGAGAGTGACATAGGAGAGTTCCCGTAGGAATTTTTACATCTTATTCTGACTAACTTGTAGCACAAAAAAAAAGTCGAAGTAAGTCAAGTGAGCTGTGATAGCCTAGTGGTAAGGACGTCCCCCTTCTTAACAGAGGTCGGGGGTTCGTTCCCGGGCTCCGACTGACTTATCTGAGTTATGTGCGTTTTTAAGCAATTAAAATATCACTTGCTTTAACGGTGAAGGAAAACATCGCGAGGAAACCTGCACGCCTGCGAGTTCTCCGTAATGTTCTCAAAGGCGTGTGAAGTCTGCCAATGTCATTGTCATGCCACATGTCCATGGTGGTGGACTATGGCCGAACCCTTCTCATATTGAGAGGAGACCCGTGCTCTGTAGTGAGCCGGTAATGGGTTGATCATGATAAAGCTTTATAAGACATTAATATATTCGGAATGATAATATAAATTCAACTTACCTCATTAGTTCTGTGGCCACAAGCGTCGCATACCGTCGCCATGATGACCACTTCCTTGAAATGTGGTATGTCTGGAAAGACGAAAGACGCAATAAGAGTTGAGATAAACATACATACTACTCTTATATATTGTAAACTTTACTAAATTATATAACCACTCACTTTATAATATTTACTTTATTGCCCTTGAAACTCTAATACCAATAGCCACCTGGCTTCGTAGCTCGACGTAGACTGCCAGTCCGTTCTGACCGATTAAAAATGTTGAGTCAAGAAGTACTCTTATTGACTATTATATGCAATTTCGTCAGAACTACCGAAAGTCAACATTGAGCTACGGATATTTTAACAATTTAAAAAGCTTAGAATTATCTAGTTTAGTTTACTTAAACTTATATAAAATAAAGTAAACATGTCTTGACAATATTTTCTAATTTAATGAAACTGATTGATAAATCTTAAATTTATCAATCACTTTTAGTAACACTAAGCCAATCACATCTAGAAAATATGCAATAATTGACGTTTACATTTTTAAGAAGCTAACAATATATAAAGCTACTCCTTTAAATTGTAATTTAATTTAATGTATGTCCATAGAAATATAAAAAAAAATCAATAAAAAATGCGATTGCAACACTCTTAACATCAGAAGTAAAAATAATCTTGTGTTGCACGCTACTAGACTACAAACAATTAGAAATTCATTTAAAGGTAATTGTATACAATTCTATAACAAATTACCAAATGAAATTTCTGGGATGTCTCTCAGTAAGTTCAAAGTTTATATAGAACGTAAGCTTGTAGAAAAGTCCTTCTATAGTGTAAAGGATTATGTAAATGATAAACAAGCATGGGTACGAAAAATGCTCTAATAAGATAGCTCTCAACATAATTTTAAGTGGCATGTGAGATGGTGATAACAAAACGAAAATTTACCTGGCTAAGTTTGTTGTGGGCTTCTTCTTAGAGCGGGGCGCGTTTGGAACCCTCATAGCTTTAGTTTTAAGTTTACGAATGTAGTTATCACCATCAAATCACTACTATGTAAATTATTGACGCGGCAAAAGTGCCTTTTGATGCGTCCATAATTTACATAGTAGTGATTTGATGGTGATTCTAGGGTAGACTATGCACTGATTTTGTGCATGTATGAAGCGACAAAGATGGCGCGGACCAAGGTCATGGAGTCTTCATCATCATCATGATCAACCCATTACCGGTTCACTACAGAGCACGGGTCTCCTCTCAATATGAGAAGGGTTTGGCCATAGTCCACCACGCTGGCCATGTGCGGATTGGCAGACTTCACACGCCTCCGAGAACATTACGGAGAACTCTCAGGCGTGCAGGTTTCCTCGCGATGTTTTCCTTCACCGTTGAAGCAAGCGATATTTTAATTGTTTAAAAACGCACATAACTCCGAAAAGTTAGAGGTGCGTGCCCGGATTCGAACCGCCGACCTCTGATTAGGAGGCTGACGCCCTAACCACTAGGCTATCATGGAGTCTTAAGTGTCTGGAACCTGTCGCTTACTTGTCATTTTCATGTTCGTATCAGCGGGCGCATTGCAGTCTGGACAGTTGGTTCTGAACTGCAGAATTTCCTCAGCGACCATGTGATCATAGGACCCCTGGCTGGGGTCGGCGGGGGTCAGCGCCCCCGGTAAACCATCCGACACCTGCGAAACAACACGCGATTGTAACATATACAAAGCGTTGGATATACTCGTCAAAAAATAATTATAACATCTTTTCTTTTATTCCCTACAAGTTAGCTCTTGACGGCAATCTCACCTGATGGTAAGTGATGATGCAGTCTAGGATGGTAGCGGGCTAACCTGTTCGGTAAATCCACACTCCTAAACGGTTCCTACGCGACATCGTGTTGGAACACTAAATCGTTTGGCGACACGTCTTTGTCGGTAACTAGCCACGGCCGAAGCCTCCCACCAGACCAGACTCGAACCGGGTTTGATATGCGGATAGCAAATTTTAGAATGCGACAGTAAAGAAATAATGGACCCTATTATCTGATAGGTTGTCGCGACGACCTCACCTAGTGGAATATTTTGTGTGGTGTTATATTATACAAATCTCCCGGTTGTCGGCGGAATATAGCAAATTATACTTGCTGTTTAATGTTTATCATGGACTTCCGCAAAGTAACGCCTGCTTCTATTGATTATTTGACCTCAGCTTTATCAATTCATAATTATTTTAACTAAATTAGTGTCAAATTGCAAACTGACCTAAAAAGAGTTTACTAAAACTAGTTTTCAAAACTACTAAATCATTAGTACTAGGATAAAAACTGTTATAATGCAAATAACGTCAAAATTATATTAAAAAATAAAACATAACCACTGTCTCTGGATGATTAGTTACATTGGTAGGTAAAAACAAGTGGTTTGAGGTAAAAAGGAGCTGTATGAAAAACCGTTTCTGTTCAGTGTTCAAACTAAGGTAATTTCAAGAAAAGCGTGAAAAAACCGCGTCCGCCAAATACGAAGTCTCCTGCCTTTCTCCCCCTTAAACCTTTTGCCCCCAATACATTATTCGAGAGCAAGAATAATATAAATAAGAATAGCTCTAAAAAAATAGTTAATTAATACTAAAGACAAAATGTTTCGACTACTAATACAAGTTTACCCCTTTGAACAAATGCGTGGCGGTTTTTCGACCAAAGGGGTCCGTCCGCAAGCATGGGAAGAAAAGATATACTTTGGACATTCTGTAACGATATCTTTAACGCTGAGTAAATTCACAATAGCTAAGGCAAAGCACGCTTTATAAATCAGCCTTTGAACTCGCTACTATCGATTGCATTTTAATGAGTGTTTTGTAAACAAATTGGCTACCTATTTGGCATTTGGCATAGCGCAATACAAATAAATATGGCGGATTAAATAATAATTCATTTTTTTTGGAACGAAGTTTCTTATCGCGCGTTGTGAAAGGGGGCTAGACGGAAAAAATTCTTACGAAAAGTTGTCACGACACTTTTTGTTATTGTAAGCTGTGCGGCGTCGCATGTTTCTCTGTCTCTCTCTCTCTCTCTTATAGAAAGCAAGCCAGATATTTTCATTTCTATTTCGCATTGAACAGTGTGGTATCGCGACGATTATTTTTGTTGAGTGTATACAGGTTTTTTGTAAATAATAAAAAATAATAATAATAATGAATCCTGACAGTGTTTCTGCACAAGTTCCGGATATTGCTGATTTAGCCTACTGATTAAGTTTATATAACATTATATTTGTTAATAATAAAAAAAATATTATTATAACTTAAATAAAATAAAATTTTATTACAATTCCTTCACTAATTAATCGAAAGGAACTTCGTTCCATCCGGGTGTCCCTTGACACCTCTCAAGTTTTTTTTTACTTTCAAACGGTTCCCAAAATAGCCTGTACTGCAAAATACTTAAGCTATAGAACTATAGAAGCGTATAACGGCTATAAAAGAATACGGAATAAAACTTTACTAAATCCTTTAATATATTTTACTGCATTACCAAATACAGACTTGGGTCACGTGAAACGCGTGACGCCATCTGTGGGTAAAAAATCTATCGCGATTGATTTGAAAATCTTAATGGAAATATCACTCGCTTCAACGGTGAAGGGAAACATCGTGAGGAAACCTGAGAAATCTCCAAAACGTTCTCAAAGGCGTGTGAAGTCTGCCAATCCGCACACGGCCAGCGTGGTGGACTATGGCCGAACCCTTCTCATATTGAGAGGAGACCCGCGCTCTGTAGTGAGCCAAGAATGGGATAATTATGACAATGATCAATGTAGCTTCATTTGTATCTACACACAGATGACGTCACGCGCCTGAGGCATCGTTTCGCTGAGAACTAACAACAAATTATTTTTTACTAATTTATTTATTTAAGTTTTATTTGTTAATTTAAAATTATGAATATTATTATTATATCAAAATACTAATTGTATTTAACGAATATACTGCATAAATTATTAATACAATATGTAGTATGTATTTTTTTTTATTACTGACTTAATTGCTTTAACTCTATCCCACAGGATTGTTTCCGGGATAATAACTAGCCTGTGTCACTTTCCAGGCATAAGCTATCTCATAACGATGTCGAGTTGGTCTGTTGCTGCGTAATGAATGGACCAAACAACATATACTCTCGTATTTATAATTGATAAGGAGAACTCTTAGTAACTAGTAATAACATAAGTATGTGAAGATTATGTGTAAATATGGAATACCAAGCATATCTATGGCTGTCTGATATAAATTCCCGTTCCCTTCGGAATATAGGGATGAAAATATATGATATGAATATAGTTGCGTAAAAACTACAAAACAATCCATCCACTACATGTCGACACGTTTGTCGTTCTGTGAACACAAATATATGGAAGAGATTTTTTTTTTGAGTTTACTCCTTAAGAATCGATTTTCATATAAGGCCCCCGGTATGAAAATAATATGAGCAGTAAAATTTAATGAGAAAATGACCTCGTTACGTTTTTGTGCTTTATTAGCTGCGCTAACCCTATTGGTTCCCACAGCGTAACCGGGCTGTTTGGCGAGAAACTCTGCCAGAAGTTCTTAAGTTCAAAGTTTATATAAAACGTAAGCTTGTAGAAAAGTCCTACTATAGTGTAAAGGATTACATAAATGATAAACAAGCATGGGTGTGAAATATTGCTCTAATAAGATAGCTCTCAATATAATTTTAAGTGGCAGATGGTGATAACAAAAATAAAATTTACCCGGCTAAGTTTGTTGTGGGCTTCTTCTTCCGGGGTGCGTTTGGAACCCTCATAGCTTTAGTTTTAAGTTTTCAAATCTAGTTATCACCATCAAATCACTACTATGTAAATTATTGACGCGTCAAAAGCGCCTTTTAAAGGACTATTTGAATAAAGATTATTTTGAATTTGAAGACATTTTGAGCCCTAGGGCACGAGGAAACTAAGGGAACGTCTGCCTTAGGGCGCCTCCTGTGAGACCAAACCTCGGCTTAGGCGTCGTTTGGGATAACGGGGGGTCGGACGGTGAGTGGTCCGTACGTCTCAGGCCGTGGATGGAGCCCACGTCCGGATGACGTAAGAAACCGTTTTTGCACGCGACCTATTGAGTGTAGTGCACATGTGTGATATGACAAATCTGTTTGTAAAATGTTTGACGTATAATATTTTACCGAATGATGAAAATATATACATTACTAAGGTATTTTCGTTAATTGTTTCGTTTGTTTACCATTTGATATGGTATTAATGTTTTTCTTATACTAGTAAGCCTTTTTGTGTCTATTTAGACAGTCGATCTGAAGGAGTAAACTCTATTCGTGCGTCGGAACTGACACACACACAATATTTTATATATATATATATATATATATATATATATATATATATATATATAAAAAATTCATATATATATATTCCATATATATATATATATATGGATATTGGGTTTATATAAATTGTGCTGACTTACGTCCACCGGGGTATCGTCACATGGCTTGAAAGATAAAGTTATGTATTAGAAACTATATTTTAACTGTGTTTACTTTACACTTAGCACGGTTTTATGCTGATGGCGGCCAAAGAGGGGGTTTTAGTGGTTAGAAATCCCACGTAACCCGAGTTCTTCCCCAGCACTTCGGGTATCTCACTAGGAGATTCTTAACTTTTCGGAGTTATCCCCCAGTTAGTCCCCCTCCCTCGCTCGTTAAAAAAAAAGTCTTCCGTACCCGAACAAAATATTTATTTTTTTAAATTTGGAAATCTTAATAACAGCTTTAGTCAAAACTGATTTGCAGTTAGGAGGCCCTAGTAACATCGATACGTTATAATTCAAATACAATTTTACTATCTTTATTTTCAAATGAAGTATGTTTAATAATTTGGAATGAATAAATATAGTTTTTATTTCTTTTTATCCACTTAAAGTGAGCCCTTGACGGCGATCTCACATAATGGTAAGTGATGATGCAGTCTAAGATGGTAGCGTGCTAACTTGTTATGAGTATGGTAGACCCGTACTCCTAATTGGTTTCAACGCGACATCGTACCGAAATCGGTAAGCGACACGTCTTCGTCGGTAGGGTGCTAACTAGTAACAGACTCGAGCCGGGAATCGAACCCAGGACCTCCAGCGTTATAATGCGATAAATATATAGGATTACATTAAGAACAACAAGCAAATTACAAACTGTGATAGCCTAGTGGTTAGGGCGTCAGACTCCTAATCAGAGGTCGGCGATTCGAATCCCGGCACTCACCTCTAACTTTTCAGAGTTATGTGCGTTTTTAAGCAATTAAAATATCACTCGCTTCAACGGTGAAGGAAAACATCGCGAGGAAACCTGCACGCCTGAAAGTTCTCCGTAATGTTCTCAAAGGCGTGTGAAGTCTGCCAATCCGCACACGGCCAGCGTGGTGGACTATGACCAAACTCTTCTCATATTGAGAGGAGACCCGTGCTCTGTAGTGAGCTGATAATGGGTTGATCATGATGATGATGATTTGTTTGAGTCATGTGTAACAGAACGTACCTCCTCGTGCGTGAAGATGCCCAGCAGGTGGTTCTGTTCCTTGCTCCGCTTGAAGTCGGTACGGTCAGCTCGGGGGTCCTTCTTGGGGGCCGCGGGGTTCTCTATGAAGCAGTTACCTTTAACAGCGGACAATATCGGTTACTGATCAAACTGTTAAGGATCATTATAACAAAGATAACTAAGTTATCGTTGGAATATTTTTTTTTTTTTTTTATCCTCTACAAGTTAGTCCTTGACGGCAATCCCACCTGATGGTAAGTGATGATGCAGTCTAAGATGGTAGCGGGCTAACCTGTTAGGGGTATGGTAAACCCACGCTCCTAATTGGTTTGTACGCGACATCTTAAACGCTAAATCGCTTGGCGACACGTCTTTGTCGGTAGGGTGGTAACTAGCCACGGCCGAAGCCTCCCACCAGACCAGACTCGAGCCGGGAATCGAACCCAGGACCTCCAAGTTTATAATCCAAAAGCGCGCGCGCTGCGCCACGGAGGTCGTCATATTTGACATTAATTGCAAAAAATTAAAATTATTAATTAAAATTATTGTCAGCGTAGAATTGCTGATTTCCCTTGAGATTGAGGTTACCCGTGCGGCCAATGCCCTGCTTCAGAAAGTAAGCTACAGGCAAATGTCAAATTGCCGATTTTCGTGTCTCTAAATTAAAGAACATAGGACTTTCATACAAACTTCAAATCCCTTTTTTATGCCCTATGAGGGTAGATTTGGGTGAAAAAAAATCTAACCTGATCTTTAAGCCCTAAAAGTAACCTATTTTCAAAATTTCAAGCTTGTAGACTTAATAATAAAAAAATTCAGCAAAAACTATCATCCCCTATTTTAACACCCTTAACAGGTAATATTGAAAAAAAATTGATGTACATGTTTTTTATTTATTATTATTAATCTTAATGCAAATTTTTGTGTCTCTAACTTTAAAAACAAAGGATTTTCATACAAACTTCCAACACCTATTTTACCCCCTTAGGGGTGGAATTTCCAAATATCCTATCTTAGCTGACATCTCTTAACTATCAACTACCTACTTGCTAAATTATAGCTTTATACGTACAATAGTTTTTGAGATCTCGTGTTAATCAGTATGTATGTACGTCAGTGACCTTTCGCTTTTATATATATATATAGATATATAGATTTTTTTTTTATTTGAAACATATTGTACAGAATTAACAGGACAGCGCCATCTATCTTTAGTGGCACACAAACTGTGGTATGAGACATTCGTGTTAGAGTTCGTCTACGCCGAAATGACGCGCCCCACCTCTGCATTTACTCACACAAGCCCAACTCAAATATGAACGCAATACATATAAACATGGTATTATAATTGGTCGCTCAGTTGTATACTTGCTAAGAAACGTTATTCTCGGATTTGTTGTCCAACTAGTTTAGTTAATATTAAACGCGCGAGAGGAGAGCACGTATTGTTTCATACAATGGGACGGCGTTGCTCAATAGAGCGAGCGTTATCGGATTTATTACCCAACTAGTCAACCGTCTTGTGCACTCAGAGATCGTAGTTTACTGATAAATCGACGCTCCCACACAGATGAAGTGTTGTTGTTTTATTTGCACTCACACATTTAAATACACTAATTAAGTAGTGGGGCGCGTCATTTCAGTTTAGACAATCTCTACCTTCCTTGTGAATCAATGTTAATTCGGCTAATTTATTTGTCATTCATTCGGCGGAGTCAGTGAGTTAGTTTTATTATATTTTCCATAACTAGGTGTCCTCGGTTCGATTCCTGGCTCGAGTCTGTTCTGGTGGGAGGCTTCGGGCGCGGCTAGTTACCACCCTGCCGACAATGACGTGCCACCGCCATCCACCAGACAAGCTTACACCTTACATCCTACCTACTCGTCATATTTAATATCTTTCAGCAGAAGCGTTCTTTCCCAAAAGGTCTCTCTCCCTCCGTCCTACATTATCGATTAGAATACTCTGCCCTCTCTCCATGCCATGGGGTAAAAGGTTTCTGCTTGACAGAATATTGTATAGTGCATTTATAAGAGGAAGCTCTTACCACTAATATCGTCCAGCAGTAGCGTCCATGGAGTGTCCAGCGCGAGCAGTTCCCTCAGGCGCTCGACAAACGCGTCTATCTTCTCCGCAGCGTCCGGGTGCTCCACTCTACGAGCCTCTTGGTCCTGCGTCAGACCGGCCACAGCGCGAGTTATGATGCCCTCAACTGTTGTCACCTCTGTAGACAAATTCAAAATTCAAATTCAAATAGTCCTTTAAAAGGCACTTTTGACGCGTCAATAATTTACATAGCAGTGATTTGGTGGTGCTATGAAATGTAAAGCTATGATCGTTCCAAACGCGCCCCGCTCTAAGAAGAAGCCCACAACAAACTTAGCCGGGTAAATATTCTTTTTGTTATCACCATCTCACATGCCATTTAAAATAATATTAAGAGCTATCTTATTAGAGCAATATTTCACACCCATGCTTGTTTATTATTAACATAATCCTTTACACTATAGTAGGACTTTTTTACAAGCTTACAACTTTTGTGACTTAGATTTACCGACGCTGCAGCAGCTTTTTAAAAAGTTATCCAAAGCCTACTTTGAGAGAGCAGCCCGACACCCCGACCCCCTAGCGGTTGAGGCGTCCAGTCCAACTTCACCCCCAACCCTAACACCTCATAAAGAGGCGACCGAATAAAGTCCTTGACGAACCGGACGACCAACTGACTATAGACAACGCCTCCCAGGTAGGTCATATACACATGTCACACAACAGAACACAGCGTCTTCGCCGGCGAAGACAAGGTCCACTGACTGATACACCAGTCCATCAAACCCAACAAGTCCCAACGTCACCCTAAGTCGAGGTCCGAGTCTCACAGGAGACGCCCTTAGGGGGACGTTCCCCAGATGTCGTCGACCTTAAGTGTTCTTCTCCCAGGCTGAGCTTCTAGCTCGCCAAAAACCCCCGGTGACGCAGTAATAACTACTATGGTTACCTGTAACCGTCCATTCGAAACAACAAACAATTTTTAACTGATTTCTAAAGGCGTTATGAATATATCTGTAATAGGTATGGGATCCTAATACAATCACTCCAAACCAACTAATAGTAATCAATGAAACAATGTTATTAAAGACGAGTAATCGAACAAAGTGAAAATGCACTAACCTCCCTTCTGACTCTGTGCTGAAATCTCAAAATCTACTTCTGGAATCCTCACAGAAGTGAAATCACTCTTAACCACTTGGCGATTTAAGTCTTCGTTGGATTCCACACGGAGTTTCCACCTGAATAGAATTTGTCTTTACTAGCATACAAGTTAAACAGATGTTATTTTGTTTTGCATTCTACACGTCAGCACTTGACAGCAATCTATTTTCACTTTATACTATCTAGTTTTCACCAACCCCTATGTGTAAGGGGTGTCCACTCCAATTGTTTTTTTTTTTTTTTTTATTATGTGGCATTAAAAATACACACAACCCTAAATTTTCGCCTTTCTATCGCCAACCCCTATTTTTTAATAGTCATTTTAGTAATTTAATCATTTGTCATCCCGCTCGATAACTGAACAATTATCATCTTTATTGTGAATGTTTTTCACTCTGATTCAACTTAAATTTTCCTGAGCTTATTGTAACGCTAAAATTTTTGAACATAACCAATATTTATGCTATTTTTATATTCCCTCATAGTTCACAGCGCTCCGTGCCTCCTTCACTCATATACCACATCCTTACACACAATAAGTTAGTTATATTTTTCTACATTAGAATTCCCTAGAAATAATTTATATTGCAAAACAATATTTGCCGGGTCAGCTAGTACAACATAGATGCTTCAAATTTAATGCAAAATTCTCTGATGTAATAGAAAATAGTAAAGGGATTACCTGACACCCAGTTCTGCGATTGCTCCTCCTGGCTGTATCTCATTATTTTCATAGCCGCAGGAGTCACAACTAAAAGACATTATCACTACATTCTTGTAGTGAGGGATGCGTGTTAGTAGGAGTCTAGTTGAGCCCTGCAAAAAGGAAGATCTTATTTACAATTGGGACTTCTCATCTTCAGATATTTTAAAAAATTATGTGTGTTGATGTTGAATTTTGGTTTAGAAATATTTGTAACAGACCAAGGAAGGTATAACATATATTTAAATATATATGTGATAAAATATAAATAACTAGCAAAATTATGAACATTACTGACATCGTGTTGTGTTTCAACTGTGTTGTATTGGTCTCCATCCCCAATCGCAGAAAACACAACTCATAAATCCGAGTTTGTTTTAGGCAACTTTTATTTGCATTATGTAGTTCAACAGCTCAGATAGTCATTCTGTAAAGGCTTTAACAAGTTTACAGGCTTCAAAATCTAGGAAGGTGCTCCCTGAGGCACGATGCCTCCTAGCACCCTAGGTGTAGAAAAATTCCTATCAATTTATGGGACGTAACCTCAAAATTTTCTACTCGTTTTTAATAAACTCTTTTGAGAACAAGACATCATTGTACTCGGAAAGATTAAATCGTTATGATATAAAATAAATAGCCAGTAAAAACGTGGATTTCTGACAAATATAAAGAAAAAGAAAAGTTCTCTTGAATAATCCAGTTGCGCTTACGTTTTTGTAGCAATTGATACATAACGATTCGATTTCGGTTACTTCTGGATCCGGGTCTTCAGCCGTGAGCTCCCTGAACAACGGTTTCTGTTCTGTGCTGCACATTTTTTCGAATATAATGATTTTTTCTTACGTGTAGTGTATAGTTTCTCGAATGTTATTACATGTTGTGTTGGGTCATAGATGTCATAGTCATTAGTGTCAAATGTCACTGTTGTCAATTTGACACTAATGACTATGACATCTATGACTATTTTAGTTATGATGTTATATATATTTATTTATTTTTTAAGATTGTTAGTTTTAGGTTAATCTAAGTTTTATGTAAAATGTTTGATGTATAATAAATTAATAATGTAAGAGATCATTTGACAATCCATCGTGACGTCTTTTAGAACCTATTTTTTCTGACTGACCTTATGGCTGGATTCTAGTAATTTTAAACCTCGCCTAAAACTTTCAATATCTATTATTCTATAATCTGTACAATGTATTTCCAAAAAAATTAATCCCATATCTCCAAAAAATATAGTCAAAATTTTGTTATAGTTTAATAAATATAAATCACTTTTCAACATTCATTTAAAGCTTATGAATAATAAAATCATCATCATCATCAGGATCAATCCATTACCGGCTCACTACAGAGCACGGTTCTCCTCTCAAAATGAGAAGGGTTTGGCCCATAGTCCACCACGCTGGCCATGTGCGGATTGGCAGACTAAACTAATAAAATAATAGTCATGATAGGTAATACATGTTTTGTTCAATAATAATGAGTAGTATAATACTTACATAACAATGAAATTATATAGGATATATTTTGTTTTACATTATTTTATGCCTTGCTATTAAATCAAAAATAAGAATTAGAAATTTTAAAGGCTTTACAGATTTTCGGACAACACTCCGTACAACATCGGTTCCTATTTTTATGGTTTTATTTTATTTTATTTAATAGGTTTACTAGTGATTTTTACATTTACTTACACTATAGTTACATAATAATTTACATGCTTATTGTATGTAAAATCGTCTCGAAGCAAACACAACGTGCAGTTTAAGTTACATTGCAATATAGCGATAGTTAGAAACAAAACTTATGAAGTAAGTTAATATTATACTTAATTTGAAACATTGTATGAGAGAAGTATGTACTTAATAAAATATAGGTTAAAAATAAACATCTGGTAACAGTAATGATTCCTACTTTTCCTAAGTTATTAATGATCAATAAATAATTTAAGTAATTAGGTAATAGTACTAAACTGAATTTTTACCATATTGTACGTGGGAATTTAGTAGATGGTAATTTGTATGCTTAAACAATGTTATAATAATCGCTAAAACTTGCATCGGAGCAGTTTTTTTTGGGTCAATGCTCTTATTCCGTTAGCCCCTGCCACCTACATATTACAGAAGTGGCCTCCGTTACATTATTTAGTAACACAATAAGTAATGTAGGTACCTACATATCCCAAACAATATTAAACAACTTAAGTCATAAGTTAACATTTACATTTCCATACGTACAAATAAATACTTTAGCCTCAAGAAATGATGTCACTATAGAGAAATAGGTGCGACCTTGAAAGCGGCCACCAGAAGGTAAATTATATGACGTCATATCGGTATTTTTGTCGATTTCTCGTATCTTACGTCAACACGGCCATGTTCGAGTGACCGCTTCTTACGTAAAGATTTATGTAGTTCAGGGGTCATCTCAATTTAGTTGGTTAGCAAAATAGTATTCCCGCCGAATGACTTCATGATTTGAATCGAATATCAAAATACATAGTCGAATGGCGGACGTGTTTGAGAACGTAGCGTATTAGTAGACGGACATAAATAAATAACGAGAATAAGTTCGTAACAAAAGTATATTGTGTGAAACGAGACATTGAAATTAGTGATTACTGATTTGTTTTTTGGAATACACATTTTAACCTCTATCGTAAGTACCTACCTACCTACTATCGAAATAAATTTTAACTAAGGAATACGTACGGTAAATATTTAATTTAATTTAACAAATTATTAATAACATCTTGCACAGATCCGGTATAATAGTCCATAGACGTACATTAAACTACCATTGATTACTTTTAATGTAATCACAATGGATTTATATTTGTTCAAAAAATAATATATTTAAGACCATATGAATAAATATACATAACAAAGATAAGAAAATCATTGTTTTTAAACGACTTTCAAAACTGAAGGTTCTCATTTCGAAGCTTACAAATCTTTATATCTATTTATAAAACGAAAGCTTATAGAAAAATCCTATTAATATATTAAGGATTATGTAAACGATAAAAAAGCTTTGGTGGACTTCATAGCTAATTATAATCTTTTATTGAATCTATATTGTAAGTGAGATGGTGGTAAAGCCCTGCTAAGTTTGTTGTAGGCTTCGTCGTAGCTTGAGTTTTAAGTTGGCGAGTGTATTTATCACCATCACCTCACGAATTTAAATAATGAAATAACGATTACATTGTATACAAACGCTTTAGAGATGCCTGTAAATAGGTTATGATAATAAAGCTATTTTTTTAAATTTGAATTTATATATTTTTTTTTGTACTGAGCGACGCAACCTCTTGTATTTTTCATTTAGGAGTAAGTCAAACTTAAACATAAAAAAAGAAAAGCGATAAGAAGCGAGACATAGGCAAATGGAGTTTGCAACTAGTTGCCATGGCAACGTTGTCTGTCTGTTGTACTTAGTACTTACTGCAGTTAAAATGAGACAGCGTTATATGTCCAAAATAAGTAATTAAAACCTATTACAGCTATCTATGAAGCGTTCATATCATCATGATCAACCGATTACCAGCTCACTACAGAGCACGGGTCTCCTCTCAATATGAGAAGGGTTCGGCCATAGTCCACCACGCTGGCCGTGTGCGGATTGGCAGACTTCACACGCCTGTGAGAACATTATGGAGAACTCTCAGGCGTGCAGGTTTCCTCACGATGTTTTCCTTCACCGTTGAAGAAAGTGATATATTTTTTTTAAACGCACCTAACTCCGAAAAGTTAGAGGTGCGCCCGGATTCGAACCGCCGACCTCGGAGGCTGTCGCCCTAACCACTAGGTTATCACCGCTTCATGAGCGTTGATTTAATATATTTTTAATTATTTTAATTCATGATTGTGATAGTGATTCGTTATTTTACAACTAAAGCTATGAGGATTCCAATCCCACCCACGATAAAGAAAAAGCCAACAACAAATAAAGCTAACTAGCTTCATTTCGATCTCATCACCATCTTACATAGTAAATTATTGATAACGAATAAAAAAAAAATGGACTCCAAGATGCAATCTATGAGTGTGTAGAGGGATTTGATCGAGATGGTTTGAGCCGAACATAGATTTTTTTTGTTTGTATATGACGGCGAAATTTAATTTAATCTGTTGCGAATTCCGGCAAGATTTTTTAAATATTTTATAAAGATTAAAAAAAATCGTAAAAATTATTTGAAAAGGTGCATCATATTTTCTTTAAATAAACAATGTCTGCCCCGCATTTTAAATATATATTATACTTCTTCTACTTCTTGCCCTTATCCCACATTATGTGTGGTCGGCACACCACGACTTCTTCTTCCACTCACTTCTACCAGCCGTCAACTCACTACCCACGCCTTTTATAAAAATACAAAAAAAATATCTAGGTATCCATTTTTGTATTTAAAACATTTAGTTACCTAACACTTCAATCTTTCCAACGGTTAACTTTAAGATCCTCGTGCAGCCACATATACCAGTTAACAACTTGATCAAATAAAAACAAGACACAAAATCTACGTCATCACGTGTGTATTATCTTACATATAAAATTCTCGTGTCACAATGTTCGTTCCCATACTCCGAAACGGCTCGACCGATTCTTGTGAAATTTTTTATGCATATTCAGTAAGTCTGACAACCGGCTACTATCTATTTTTCAAACCCCTAAGTCATAAGGGGTTTGAAAAATATTTTACGGTTTGAAAAGTGTCGGCCCCAATATTTTATTTTTTGGATATTTTTTTTTTTGTATTATGTGGCATTGAAAAATACATACAACACTAAATTTAAATTTTCACCCCTCTATCGCCAACCCTGTTTTTAATATCCATTTTTTAATAGTCATTTTAGTAATTTAATATTTGTTCATACCGCTCGATAACTGAACAATTATCGTCTTTATTGTGAATGTTTTTCACTCTAATTAGACTAAAATTTCCCTGAGCTTATTGTAAAGCTGAAATTGTTGAACATAAACAATATTAATGTTATTTTTATATTCCGTCATCGTTCACAGCGCTCCATGCCTCTTTCACTCATATACCACATCCTTACACACAATAAGTTAGTTATTTTTAGCAAAACGTTTGCCGGGTCAGCTAGTAACTCATAATAGATATATGTTATATTTTTTAAAAAGCGATGATAGCCTAGTGGTTAGGGCGTCAGCCTCCTAATCAGAGGTCGGCGGTTCGAATCCGGGCACGCACCTCTAACTTTTCGGAGTTATGTGCGTTTTTAAACCTGCACGCCTGAGAGTTCTCCATAATGTTCTCAAAGGCGTGTGAAGTCTGCCAATCCGCACACGGCCAGCGTGGTGGACTATGGCCGAACCCTTCTCATATTGAGAGGAGATCCGTGCTCTGTAGTGAGACGGTAATGGGTTGATCATGATGATGATGATGACTGCATATATTTTTTAATAGTAATTTATTAATTGAGAACAAAATACATTAAAATAGAGTGTACAAAAGATTAACCTAGTTAAATGCATTAGTAAAAACAAATATTTTATAACAACGTATAAGTGAAACTAAAATGGTATCAGAGTAATACTATTTAATATTTTTAGGGGTATAGTGAACCCATACTTCTACCCGCTATTCCAGGTCATTTCTGCCACGCACCTGCAAATTGTGGAACCAGCTTCCATCTTCTGTGTTCCCTAATGGCTATAATATGGGGATGTTCAAAGGGCGGATTAACAAATTTGCTCAAGGGCCAGCAACGCATTGGCGGTTCCTCTGGTGCTGCAAATGTTCATGGGCGGCGGTAATCACTTACCATCAGGTGTCCCGCCTGCTCGTTTGCTCGCTATGTATATATAAAATATATATATATATATATATATATATATATAGTATATACGTTTACCGTAAACCCTCATGCTTAGACGTGGTTAGAATAAAAATGATGAAAAATCTTTTATTTTCCAGCAAGATGGGCAAGGACGACAAAGAAGACTCGGGCTTCGGTTTCAAGGACAAGGCGAAGGCTGAGGAGACCCTGCGGCTGTTGGAGCAGCACGATCCCAACTATAGGAGGCTGACTGTGAGAGGACTGCTGGGGAGAGCCAAACGAGTTCTGTCCAGTAAGTAGACCTTCAGATTTATAGATGTCATTTTAAATTCGGAGGTCCTGGGTTCGATTCGGCCGTGGCTAGATACCGAACAAAGACTTTTTTTTTAACACTACAAGTTAGACCTTGACGAAAATCTCACCTGATATTAAGTGATGATGCAGTCTAAGATGCTAGCGGGCTAACCTGTTAGGAGTTACAATACTCCTAATTGGTTTCTACGCGACATCGTGCCGGAACGCTAAATCGCTTGGCGACACGTCTTTGTCGTTAGGGTACTATCCACGGTAAAGCTTCCCACCAGACCAGACTCGAGCCGGGAATCGAACCCAGGACCTCCAACTATAAAATGTGACAGCGCAAACACTGCGCCACGGAGGTCGTATCGCAAAGCGATTTAGCGTTCCGCCACGCTGTCGCGTAGAAACCAATTAGGAGTGTGGGTTTACCATACCCCTAACAAATTTCCCTGATACCATCTTAGACTGCATCAACTCGCACCAGATGAGATTGCCGTCAAGGGCTAACTTGTAATGGATAAAAAAGGACGCCTTCATACGCCTTTGAGAACATTACAGAAAATTCTCGGGTATTCAGGTTTCTTCACGAGGTTTCAGCATCGTTAAAGCAAGTGAAATTAAATTTGAAATTGCTTAAATTGAAAACGCATATCACTCCAAAAACTCACTGTCCATTACTGGTAGTGTAGGGGCTAGGACAGTTTCTCCGAAAGAAACGGTCTCAACCTCTAGGCTATCACCGCTTTCACATACAGATGGATTTAAGTACTGTTGGAAAAGCAATTATATATTTACGACAACCTTTTGAGCTGTTGTACAGGTTCGGCGCGTGCTAGGCTTTTGGCCGTGGGTGCACATGAGGCTGGCTACTGGCTTCACGCGTACCCATCGTCAAATACAGGAACTTTTCTCGAGCCTGACACGCTCCGAATCGCAACCTGTCTACGGCTTGGGGTTCCGGTCTGCGCTCCTCATAAATGTCCCTGTGGCAGTGATGTCGACATTTTTACAAGCTAGGGCATCACGGACTGTCATGCCAAAAAAGTGCAGGCCGTTTCTCGAGACATGCTGCACTGAACGATATCATACGCCGGTCCCTTGCCACCGTTAACGTGCCAAGTCTACTTGAGCCGACTGGTATTGCAAGAGACGATGGCAAGAGACCGGACGGTATGAGTTTGACTCCACGGAAGATGGGCCGGGTGCTGGTATGGGATGCAACCTGTACAGACACACTGGCCCCTTCCCATGTACATGGAACCAACAATAGAGTAGGTGCGGCTTGTGAAGCGGCTGAAAAAGCTAAAACATGCAGATACAGGGGTCTAGGCTCCGAATATGATTTTGTCCCATTCGGTGTCGAGACCCTTGGTCCGTGGGGCCTAGGACTAGCTCTAGCTCTAAGGCTTTTTAAGGAAATAGCAAAAAGGTTAGTCGACGTCACAGGGGACAGAAGAGCTGCCAGCTACCTCGGACAACGAATTAGTGTAACTATTCAAAGGGGGAACGCTGCCAGTATCTTCGGAACCTTGCCTAAAGGGACTCCTTTTAATAATATATTTTAGTTATGATGTTATATATTTATTTATTTTTTAAGATTTTTAGTTTTAGGTTAATCTAAGTTTTATTTTAAGTTTTATCTAAAATGTTTGATGTATTAAGGCAGATAGGTAGGTAGGTAGGGAGGGCAGGAGGTGATCTATAGTAGATTGTTTTGTGAAGGCCTGTTCACTAACCATACATTAAATTATATAGCTCTAGTTTTAAGTTCACGAATGTAGTTATCACCATCAAATCACTACTATGTAAGTTTATTATCGTTATCGTTTTAAATATTGTAATGTTTAGTGCAGCGGGAATAGGAATACCAGGATTAGGAATTTCTTAATAAGAGACGTTGGCTTGCTTCATTTTAAAACTGTAATAACCACACGACTGACGTAGCTGACATTTGTTAAGAAACACACTTCTTCAGTATCTATTCTTATTTATTTACAGGATGGTAAACACCTTATTGATAAGGAATACAACTCTTCAAAAGCGGTGATAGCCTAGTGGTTAGGGCGTCAGCCTCCTAATCAGAGGTCGGCGGTTCGAATCCTGGCACGCACCTCTAACTTTTCGGAGTTATGTGCGTTTTTAAACAATTAAAATATCACTTGCTTCAACGGTGAAGGAAAATATCGTGAGGAAACCTGCACGTCTGAGAGTTCTCCATAATGTTCTCAAAGGCGTGTGAAGTCTGCCAATCCGCACATGGCCAGCGTGGTAGACTATGGCCAAACCCTTCTCATATTGAGAGGAGACCCGTGCTCTGTAGTGTGCCGGCAATGGGTTGTTCATGATGATGACAACTCTTCAATATGTATACTTGTTATCTATAACATTTTACACACCTTTGTAAAACCAAAACCTTGGAGACCACTTTTCGGTACTAACACTAAGCAAGAACTAATCAACAATGACCAACGACTAACTAACTTATAAAGGGCCGATTCCGAACGTCATGATTTCCGTTTTGCCTTATTCAAATCCGGTATCTTAAAAAAAACAGTCAATTGAGATACTTTTCATTAAAATAGTCAAAAGTAAACCTAAATCATTTAAGTCAAATCACATACTTCAATTATATATTCTCATTTAATGATTAAGATATTATATGTATGTAAATTCAAAGACACTAAAATCTAAAACATTTGGACATCATGACACATTAGACACCAGGCAAAATATATACAATCTACATACGTCACAGATATCATACGGAATGTTAATAATATATTTATTGTTCCAGTGACAAAAGCGGAAGACAAAATAAAGAACATAAAAGAAGCGATGGAGGTGTTCGAGAAATGGCTCGCTGATTTAGAAAAGAACAAAGAGAAGAAACCAGAGAAGAAAGAAAAAGATAGAGAACAAAAGAGTGCAGAGAAGGAAAGCAAGAAGGATAAAGATGATGAGGTAAATATAATTAACCTATAAGCTCGCGCTCGAGTCTTTTCTGTCACAGTGTATACAATTTAATAACAAATTACTGAATGAAATTTCCGGGATGTCTCTTAATAAGCTTAAAGTTGGACAAAGGCGGGAGACTTCGTATATGGCGGGCGCGGATTTTTCACGCTTTTCTTGAATTAATGCTTGTTGGCTGATTTTGAAAAGGACTGGTTTTGGTTGTGTCGTGGACAGTTTTGGTGTCGTTTGTGTAGTGGCTGGTTTTCTGAATGGTTAACAGGTATTGATTTGGGAAAGGTTTGAGGGAGCCGCGTCCGCAGAGTGCGAGGTTTCCCGCCATTTCTCCCTAACTTTTACATTGTTATAAACTTGACATTGGCTAATCTGTGCAAAGCCATAAAAAGAGAGAACTAATTAAAATAATAAACTTGACATTGGCTAATCTGTGTAAAGCCATAAACCAAAACAAAAAAAAAAAAGCTTAAAGTTTATATAAAACGTAAGCTTGTAGAAAAGTCCTACTATAGTGTAAAGGATTACGTAAATGATAAACAAGCATGGGTGTGTAATATTGCTCTAATAAGATAGCTCTTAAATAATTTTAAGTGGCATTTGAGATGGTGATTACAATAAGAAGATTTACTTGGCTTCTTAGAGCAGGGTGGGTTTGGAACCCTCGTAGCTAGTTTTAAGTTCACGAATGTAGTAAACTTTACCATCATCATCATGATCAACCCATTACCGGCTCACTACAGAGCACGGGTCTCCTCTCAATATGAGAAGGGTTTGGCCATAGTCCAGCACGCTGGCCATGTGCAGATTGGCAGACTTCATACGCCTTTAAGAACATTATTGAGAACTCTCAGGCGTGCAGGTTTCCTCACGATGTTTTCCTTCACCGTTGAAGTAAGTGATATTTTAAATGTTTAAAAACGCACAAACTCCGAAAAGTTAGAGGTGCGTGCCCGGATTCGAACCGCCGACCTCTGATTAGGAGGCTAACGCCCTAACCACTAGGCTATCACCGCTGCACTTTATCACTTCTATGTAAATTATTGACGCGTCAAAAGTGCCTTTTAAAAGACTATTTGAATAAAGATTAAGTAGGAATTATTATTGATTGATTGATTAAAACCTATAATTGGATTACAAATAATCTACCAAATGAAATTCAAAATAAAATTTTTGTATTAGAAGTAAAGTGGTGATAGCCTAGTGGTTAGGGCGTCAGCCTCCTAATCAGAGGTCGACGGTTCGAATCCTGGCACGCACCTCTAACTTTTCGGAGTTATGTGCGCTTTTAAAAATTAAAATATCACTTGCTTCAACGGTGAAGGAAAACATCGTGAGGAAACCTGCACGCCTGAGAGTTCTCCGTAATGTTCTCAAAGGCGTGTGAAGTCTGCCAATCCGCACATGGCCAGCGTGCTGGACTATGGCCAAACCCTTCTCATATTGAGAGGAGACCCGTGCTCTGTAGTGAGCCGGCAATAGGTTGTTCATGATGATGATGATGATTAGAAGTAATAGAGATAGAATATTAATAACATAATATAGATTCTGTTTGTTTTTCTGTTTTCCTCACTTTTGTGTGGTGAAGGTACATACAATAAGTGCATTGAACAATTCATTGTCCTAGTCCTTCATTTTCCAGGAATCAGACTCGTCCGACGTGGTGATGGAGGAGAAACCCAAAGAGAAGATGGAACTGCCCGCGGACACTGTGACGGGACTTGGCTTTAAGGACAAGGTGAAATCATAATTGTCTATGGGTAATACATGCTTTAAATAATGAAGAGAAGCAGGCGTTACTTTGCGGAAGTCCATGATAAACAATAAACAGCAAGTATAATTTGCTATATTCCGCCGACAACAAGTAAAGTTGACTTTACTTTTCTCGCTTGTGAAGTCAACATCTCCTGAGGATGATCCGGTGTCGGGTCGAAACGTGCGTAGAGGTTCTAGTGGAAGATTTTGTGTGGTGTTATATTATACAAATCTCCCGGTTGTCGGTGGAATATAACAAATTATACTTGCTGTTTATTGTTTATACATGCTTTAATTTAGCGTGTGTTAACATACATCTGAAGTTCTAGAGCCACACCTGAAGTTATCCCCCTGCTCGGTTTCTAGGCAGCAGCATACCGGAACCTGGACTCGTAGCCACGGAGGTTATTAAAATTTGTATGACGGAAATCAGGCAGTAGCGCCATCTAGTTTTAGAATCATGTACGACAGACAAGAGAGTGGCATCGCCCCCTCTCTTTACGCGACAAAGTGGGGTATGCAGCTTCTTAGTGACGCACCGGCGCTGGACGGCGCATTGCATTCATCGCATTGATCGGTGGTGGAGGCGCGGTAGTGCATAGTCGTACTTGGTGGAGCGTATAGTCTGCTCCTTATAAATGACCATACTTATAATTGTAATTCTATTCTACCAATTAATAAAACCGATTAATTATCGGAGAACCAATGGACGTTGGGGTCCCAAGGTGCTGGAATGGCGACCTCGCACCGGAAAACGTAGCGTTGGTCGACCCCCAACAAGGTGGACAGACGACATCAAACGAGTCGCAGGGAGCCGCTGGATACAAGCGGCCCAAGACCGTGGCCGTTGGAACTCCTTACAAAAGACCTATGTCCAGCAGTGGACGTCTATTGGTTGACATGATGATGATAAATTATCTATCTGAGTGTCTGGTCTCTTTGCCCGAAACTACCCACGTCTACCCAAATTGCCGATGAAGACACGCCCCGTGTTCATCCTATATCAGAAGTGGGATCTGAAGGGCCAACACATGAAGAGACCCGCTAAGTCTATTGGAGATTCTAAAACTAGATGGCGCTACTCCCTGATTGCCGTCATGTAATAAAAATAGCTTATAATATACATAATTGAAGCATTGTTTTTTAATTTAGACTTAGATGTTTTTGTGAAAATGACAGATTAATTGGCTGACGAAAACCAAAATAATTCGTCGCCTTTGTTAAAGTGTCAAGGACAGAAGAAAAATTACTTTTTTGACGACCTCAGTGGCGCAGTGTTCTCATTATAAAGTTGGAGGTCCTGGGTTCGATTCCCGGCTCGAGTCTGGTCTGGTTGGAGGCTTTGGCCGTGGCTTGTTTTCACCCTACCAACAAAGACGTGTCGCCAAGCTGTTTAGCTCAAGATGTCGCGTAGAAACCAATTAGCAGTATAGATTTACCATACCCCTAACAGGTTAGCCCGCTACCATCCTAGACTGCATCATCACTTGCCATCAGGTGAGAATGCCGTCAAGGGTTAACCTGTAGTGGGAAAAAAACTTATTTTTTTTTACATTTCCAGGACGCTGCCGACAACACATTGAAGGAGTTGGAGGGGAGGGATCCCGATTACCAGAAGCTGGCCGTCAAAGGGCTCATAGGGAGGGCTAAAAGAGTACTTACATGTGAGTAACACCCTCAAGGGATCTGCGCTCCCTATCACGAATGACTCCGGTACCTTACGAGGCAAAAATTAAGCAAGGCAAATAAATACAAACCATTCGGCCGAACTAAAGCTACGGGAGGCACTGACGATCTCCAACCATCATAACCATCTCTAATTAATAAATACCTATTGCCGCTTAACTAAACATCACAAAACCAGTTAGGAGTGTGGGTTTGCCACACCCCTAACAGGTTAGCCCGCTACCATCCTAGACAGGGTGAGATTGCCGTCAAGGGCTCACTTGTCCAAAAAAATGGGAGGTACAATTGAATGCTCAGAAGTGGGATGCACAAGATGGGTTTGTTTCCCAGGCACACGCGACGAAACCAAACTGTCGAACATCAAAGAAGCCATCGCCATCTTCGACAAGTTCCTGGACGACTTCGACACCATGCACCTCAGCAAGCAGAACAACCCGTACGTCAGCCTACCGATCGTGAGGACGTGCCTGGACCTGGCTGGCGACCGCGTGACTGATCAGCAGGTGACAACCACTTCACTTCATCATCATCATGATCCACCCATTACCGGCTCACTAAAGAGTCACGGGTCTCCTATCAATATGAGAAGGGTTCGGCCATAGTCCACCATTCTGGCCATGCGCGGATTGGCAGACTTCACACGCCTTTGAGAACATTATGGAGAACTCTCAGGCGTGCAGGTTTCCTCGCGATGTTTTCCTTCACTGTTGAACCGAGTGATATTTTAATTTTTTTTTAATGTCCTCTTATCCCACTACAATTTAACCTTGACTGCATATTTTCTTCGATAAACTTGATTGTCCTTGTAGTAATGTACACATGACCAACCCATTGCCGGCTCAAGCCTCAAGGTACACACGATAGGCGAAAAACACCAAAAAAAGTTAGATAGGATATTGTTGAATATGACAGTTATAACTCAATAATGTCAAAGTAGATAATTGAAAAACAAAATTAAAAAAAACTGTCACTATACGCAGCTCGTCGTTTCATAACAGATATGACGGCAAAAGTGGGTGTTATGCCATTTGCCGTGACGGCTTGCGGATACAAAAGCTCGCCAATACGTGTTTAACATCATGGTAATCTAAAAAAACGGGGCTTCTATAGCTACTTTCATAATTATCTGTGTTCTCCAGTCGCACTTTTCGTCGCAGAATCAAATTTCATCCTCACCACCTGGATGCCTGGTCCTCTTCCACCACCCGCTATTCCAGGTCATTTCTGCCACGTACCTGCAAATTGTGGAACCAGCGTCCATCTTCTGTGTTCCCTAATGATTATAATATGGGGATCTTCAAAGAGCGTATTAACAAATTGCTCAAGGGCCAGCAACGCATTGGTGGTTCCTCTGGTGCTGCAAATGTTCATGGGCGGCGGTAATCACTTACCATCAGGTGACCCGCCTGCTCGTTTGCTCGCTATGTATAGAGATATAGAAAAAATAAATTTTTGTCCATTTAAACAACTTTATTGCATATTGAACATAAGAAAGGTAAAGAAAAAATATAACATAAAAGCAAAGGCGACCTTATCACTAAAAGCGATCTCTTCCAGGCCACCTTTCAATGAAGCCGACAGACATATAAAGACACATTTTTATTTACTACAAGTTAGCCCAAGCAATCCCACCTGGTGGTAAGTGATAATGCAGTCTAGGATGGTAGCGGCCTAATCTGTTAGGAGTATGGTATACCCACGCTCCTAATTGGTATCTACGCGACATCGTGCCATAACGCTAAATCGCTTTGCGATACGTTTATGTCGGTTAGCCTCCCACACTCGAGCCAGGAATCGAACCCAGGACCCTCAATGAGCGCGTGACCATTCATGACCACGTGACCAATCATGACCACAGTATGTACGCTCCTAGACATCCGCGCTCCTAATTGGTTCCTACGCGCGCGTCTGTCGGTAGGGTGGTAACTAGCCACGGCCGAAGCCTCCCACCAGAATCGAACCCAGGACCTCCAACTTTACAATGCGACCACGGAGGTCTTCAAAATATGTAGTGTGATGTCGTGTATTGCTCGCAGAAAGCCTTCATAGACGCGTACGCATCAGTCCGAGGCGAGTACAAGCGCTTAAGGACAGTTTACGAAACAGATGGCGGCAAGACTTGGGACATCGTCCGTAACGCGGCGCTCAAGGAACTCAAGCAAAAGGTAAGAGTTAACACAGACCAAATCATGATCAACCCATTACCGGCTCACTACAGAGCACGGGTCTCCTCTCAATATGAGAAGGGTTCGGCCGTAGTCCACCACGCTGGCCGTGTGCGGATTGGCAGACTTCACACGCCTTTGAGAACATTACGGAGAACTCTCAGACGTGTAGGTTTCCTCACGATGTTACACCACAGACCAAATCAAAAATTTACTTTTACTTGAATAATTATATAATTATAACCATAACAGTTAATTCTGCGTCACCGGGGGTTTGGTGAGCGTGAAGCTCAGCCTGAGAGAAGAGCACTAGAGCTCGACGACATCTGTCATCTCCTGTGAAACTCGGACCTCGACTTAGGGTGACGTTGGGACTTGTTGGGTTTGTTGGACTGGTGTATCGATCCGAGCGTCGTGACCGTGGATGTAGCCCACGTCCGGATGACGTAAGATAGCGGGGACCTCGTCTTCGCCGTGAAGACGGCGTATAGCGTAACCGGGCTGTTAGGCGAGTTTGGAGAGAAGCTCTGCCAGAAGAAATGTTGAGCTCTAGCGCTCGAAGAAACTAAGGGAACGTCTGCCTAAGGGCGCCTCTTGTGAGGCCGAACCTTGGCTTGGACGACGTTTGGGATAACGGGGAGGTCGGACGGTGAGTGGTCCGTACGTCTCCGAGGCTGTGGATGGAGCCCACGTCCGGATGACGTAAGATAGCGGGGAGCTCGTCTTCGCCGTAAAGACGGTGTGTAGCGTATGATTGTGTGGTAGGTGGTACGAGTGTGTTGTCAGTAGTCATGTGAAAACAGTTAGATACAAAGTGTGTGTGTGACAAAATATACCTGGATTATTTTTCTTAAAATCATTCATTCCTTTCAGCATGAAGACGCAAAGCTTTTCAACGAGAAAGACGAGCCAACAGCTGAACACCTAGAAATGTTGCTATGGGCGTACTCACCGGAAGCGGCCCGCGTCAAGAAACTCATACCGGAAACCGGAGCAACAAAGGACGTCAGCGACCGGAAACGAAGGAGTAGCGGCCATGACAGCGATGACACTCCAAGCAAGAAGAAGAAAGAATGATTTCACTTTAGTATATATAATGTTTTGTAATAATTCAAATATATTAAGCATTTATTGGTATTTTGATTAAATAATTTCGAAAAGATTGCGTTTTTTTTTTGGACTACTACGACTTTGATTACCATTAAAGAATTTTTGAGAAAGAGAGCGAGAAGGCGTTCCAGCGACCTTAGTTTCTTCGAGCCCTAGGGCTCAAAATTTCGTCTGGCAGAGCATCTTTTCGAAGCTCGCCAAACAGCCCGGTTAAGCTGTCCCAACCAATAGGGTTAGTACAGCTTCAAAAAAACTTGCTGGACACAGCATACCGCTCTCAGAGAGAGGTAACTAGGGTCTCGAGCCATCAAGCTGTCCAATGAGTTGGCGGGATGTAACGATTGCTATCACATACTTGTGATAATAACAGGAGCTGAAGATCGTTAAATATAATGTATAATATCTTTTTCACTATTTCAAATCGTGAAGTAATAGCTACATCTATTTATTTATTTTTTGGAACGAAGTTCCTTATCGCGCGTTGTGAAAGGGGGCTAGACGGAAAAAATTCTTACGAAAAGTTGTCGCGACACTTTTTGTTATTGTAAGCTGTGCGGCGTCGCATGTTTCTCTGTCTGTCTCTCTCTCTCTTATAGAAAGCAAGCCAGATATTTTCATTTCTATTTCGCATTGAACAGTGTGGTGTCGCGACGATTATTTTTGTTGAGTGTATACAGGTTTTTTATAAATAATAAATAATAAAAAATAATAATAGACAAATAATAATCCTGATAGTGTTTCTGCACAAGTTTCGGATATTGCTGATGGAGTACAAAATTGAGCCTACTGATTAAGTCTATATAACATTATATTTGTTAATAATAAAAAAAATATTATTATAACTTAAAAAAAATAAAATTTTATTACAATTCCTTCACTAATTAATCGAAAGGAACTTCGTTCCATCCGGGTGTCCCTTGACACCTCTCAAGTTTTTTTTTATTATTATTGATACACTTACAATATACATAAAAAATATACATTGCAGCAAACAAAAGTGTCACATTCACCAGTATGCATATCGGTTACAAGTGTACAGAACATTGACCGCAAAAGTTACATGTAAACGGCCACAAGAAAACAATTAAGACAGATTTAACACAATTACAAACTAATTAAAAGAAATTAATTGAACTATCTACTTTTTTTTTAGATGGGAGACTCACAGATCTTGCCATAGATGATCGATGAGTTTCTTTCTAAAAACCGTAAATGTATCGTGGAATATGTCAATGCGAGGTACAGTCCGGGATGCTGTAATATCTCTAGTACAAATGCGAACCATGGGAGCTTGGTTGCTGAGGTGCGTTTTAGCTGGGGGTATATAAAAAGTCTCGTGGGTTGGATGGTTGCAGTGACGGCGATATCTACTGTGAGCGGATAATGATAATGATATCCGATCAAGCAGGCTGGTACACTGTATTTTATTATTCATCATACATCCGTAAAACTAAATCGAGGACACGGTAATATTATGTATAAATATTGCCGTGGCGAGGAGGCTTCGAAACGTACCAAGGTAGACCTCGGTAAAGTAAAGTAGAAGATACGATAAACGATCATTAATTATAATGAATGCAGAGCCATTCAGACCCAAGGTTTTTTATCGTTTATGCAATGTTATGTATGACAAAATTTTTGCTACTATTCAAAATTGTCTCTACTCGTGACTAGAAAACAAAATTAAGTTATACTGAAACTGCTAAAAACCAATAAGCACAAAAATAAACATTTCAGTTACAGCGGAAACGTTGCCAGTACTATGTTTGGCGAACTTTTAAAGTTCGCAAAGTGAAAAACCGACACGCTGAATGAGACAGCAGATACGATGCTTTGTATAAATTTGCTTGCATAATCCGTTACATTTCATGGCATCACCTACTTAATCTGAGGGTTACATAATATATATATACTGTTTCTGAATAGAATTCCCCATTAAATCATATCGAAAAAGAGGTATACAGCTCTCATAATGAATTTGTATCCTCTACGACACTCATACCACTGCTATGCTATTTTTAAGCTATTTTTAATCTATCGAGGGCCTTGAGCGCGGGGACCGAATCCAGAAATTCCGTAACGAAAAAAAACCTCACGCTCCCCACTCCCACGGGCACAGCGGTGATACTTTTTACCATAGTGATATTTCGCCACGGCCATTACAGTTGCCGTGAAACAGCAGTTATCACGTATGCTTTTTGTGCAGAAAGTCGTAGGTTCGAGCCTGGGGTACGTCTTTATTTTTTTTATCACGTTTTTTTAATTTTTATTATTATGACAAGCATTTTTATTTAGTTTCACCTGTCCCGTTGTCTGTCTGTAATCAAATCTAGAGTTAAATTGTACTCATTTCCCTTTTGCTTTTTTTTAAATTAATTTTCAAAAAATCAAATCAATCAAAAATAACCTCAATATTTTTAATATTTTTATTTTCATTGTTATTTTTGAAATATTAATAATTTAGTTGATAAAAAATGCTATGCAATAGCTTTACCGCGGCAGTCACCGAGTGCTACACGTCTTTTTTTAAACAGTCAGTTTTGTCTGCTTTATAGACAATAATAGCGGTTCTCCAGGATCTTTTCAGTGTTATTTATGACTATTAATATAATAACTTACAGTTGTGGTACTTAGAGCCGTCGTAAAACAACATTTATTAAAAACAAGGTTTGAGATATTCTGGATCATAAACAACTTGTATGAATAATATTTTATGTCTTACTATGGAAAAACTGATTCAAAAGACGTTTATAGTTAGTACATAAATAACCTTTTATTAATTTTGAATTGAAGACTTAAACACTGACTATGACTTGTGTATATAAATAAGATCAGAAATCTCATATAGAAGAAATACGTGTCCGCAGTTTTTTTTTCAGATATACTTAACAGTAGCACTTTTTTCGATCACAATATTTATGTAGCTAGCTTTTATAGATCGGTTTGCAAAGAACTATATATGTTCATGCCTGTAATATTATTGTTACTGAAATACAATGTAATATATAAACAATATAAATTTGACAGATATATTCAGCCAGCCTAGTTGATAACTCTCCTATTTGGCTAGAGAGTGTTTGTATCTTCTTTTTAGTTAAAAACACTAGAGTTCAGAACTGCCAGTCGGTGTAAGAAAAACCTTGCAACAAGAGTACAATGAACTTACAGAAATATCCGATTTTATGAAAGAAATATTGTTTTGTTTGATGAATCATAAATTAAATGTGTCTTAAAATGTGCCATTTTATTTATATGTACGCGTTTTAATTAATTAAATACTGTAATTTTTAAATATTTCATACCTTTAAAAGTGGGCGTGTTGTACCGCTTAGTGATTTAATTTATAAATAAAATATATTTAAAAGTGCGGAAATGTTTAAACTTTAATCGGATAAAAATAAGACTTATAACTGTGATTTATCTATTAACGTACGTGCCCTATGAATTCAGTAAGTTATAATTTTAATATGTTCTTTGATAATTATTTTAGTTAGCTTAAATATATTTTTTTCAACTTGAAAGGTTAAATAAAAACTAGATATAATACTAGTGGTTAGGGCGTTAGCCTCCTAATCAGAGGTCGGCGGTACGAATCTGGGCACGCATCTCAAACTATTCGGAGTTATGTGCGTTTTTAAAAATTTAAATATCATTTGCATGCACATTCAACGGTGAAGGAAAACATCGTGAGGAAACCTGCACGCCTGTTTTCAAAGCCGTGGTGGACTATGGCTAAAACCTTCTCATATTGAGAGGAGAACCGTGCTCTGTACTGAGCCGGTAATGGGTTGATCATGATTATGATGATAATACTATAAGAAATATAGAAATATATTTTGTTTGTTGTTTGTCAGTAAGCTGGGAGACAATTTCTTTTTTTTTGTCAATACTAACCACTGAATAGATTAAGACAATAAAGAAGAGTTTAATAGCTTTAGTAATTTGCTAGGTAAAACTCACCTAGATTACTCCTTCATTGACTTATAATTGTCTTTCTGTCTGCAAAGGTCTAATCAAAATCATTTAAAGCCAGCCAGGATAAGAAAATCACTTGATGCTTTATATATTTACTGCAAAGATGTTAAATATTTACTGCAAAGCCTACCAAACGGCATTAGCTACACTTAGTATAAGCAAACTTATTTTGTTTGCCTTAAATTGTGTATCCCTACCAGTCTGCTCCGATTTCCTGTACCTCGGCTCGCTCTTCCAAAAAGACTGAAATATTGACCGAGATGTGTACAATAGAATGAATGCAGAATGGATGAAATGGCGACAGGTTTCAGGAGTGATATACGACCCACAAATGCCCCTTAAACTTAAGGGGAAAATTTATAAAACAGTTGTAAGACCTGTCGTGTTGTATTGATCAGAATGTTGGGCGGCAAATCGAACAGATGAGTTCATGTGACATAAATGTGAATGTTGAGATGGATGTGTGGTGTGACAAGAATGGATAAGATAAGAAATGAATATATAAGGGGAAGTAGCACCAGTGTTGTCACCAAAAGTAGACTGAGTGATAGTTTAGCGATGTGATTCCCTTCATCTTATTAAGAGTGCAAGTTGCAACAAAGATTTAAATAAAAAGGATGAATAAATTATCACACTTGTAATCATCATGATCAACCCATTACCGGCTCACTACAGAGCACGGGTCTCCTCAATATGAGAAGGGTTTGGCCATAGTCCACCACGCTGGCCATGTGCGGATTGGCAAACTTCACACGCCTCTGAGAACATTATTTAGAACTCTCAGGCGTGTAGGTTTCCTCACGATGTTTTCCTTCACCGTTGAAGCAAGTGATATTTTTTAATTTTTTTTAAACGCACATAACTCCGAAAAGTTTGTGGTGCGTGCCCGGATTCGAACCGCCGACCTCTGATTAGGAGGCTGACGCCCTAACCACTAGGCTATCACCGCTTCATTGTAATATGATTGTAATATGATTTAATAAATACCTCAGTTTAATTTAAGTCAAACATAAAAGAATATTGACTTCTGTTTAGATTTGACACGTGTATTGAATGTATATGTGAGAGCAAGATGCTCTGTCATGTCGAAGCCCGACTGATGGTTGGGCCCTAAGCTATTAGAATAACGAGGGTCAGGATGATGTTCAGGCACTGAGGCACTAGAACCCAAGATAAGTGACTTAGGGCGGCTATCCATTGGAGTGAAACGATTTATTTCAAAACAATGAGATGCTTTATTGCTACAAACTGTTAAGTCCAGGTTTGGTCTATAGCAGTGTAGCTTAGGTTTTACTGGTAGTGTCTCTTTCGAGTGCTACTGTAAAAACCCGCGAGCTCCGAGTGCGCACAGCCTTTTATACGTGCATTATCAGAGTGGGGGTGACATAACCTGCTACACTGCTTTAGACAGATAACGTAGAACGTCAAAATGTTTGACGTTTAATATTTAATGACAATGACATTGACAATGACATTTATTAATCTGTGTTATTACTTTCAAAACATAGGAATCGTTTTTGCTTTTAGCTAATAGAAACAATTGGATGTTTTTAAATTGTTATTGCAGTCAGCAAACAAAATGAAAATAACACATAAATTGAATCTTGACATCCTCACGGCGACACGGCCATACTGATGGTTGGCGCGTGCTCAGTGCCAACGTATAATTCTCCACGTAGTGATCTGTGAATCAAACTGAATAAAAAGTGTTTACTTTCATGTCAGCCATCTAATTTGGGTTTGTGAAGCATACTGTAGTTTCTTATTTTAAAGAGTTTGTAGTATCTCGTTGCAGTGTACATACATTGCACGTGTACATGCATCCACATTTGAAGAATTTTGTAGAATAGTGTGTGGTGCGCACACACTCCACGTGTCGTGCCACTGGTTTGAAGAATTTTGTAGAATAGTGTGTGGTGCGCACACACTCCACGTGTCGTGCCACTGGTTTGAAGAATTTTGTAGAAAAGTGTGTGGTGCGCACACACTCCACGTGTCGTGCTACTGGTTTGAAGAATTTTGTAGAATAGTGTGTGGTGCGCACACACTCCACGTGTCGTGCCACTGGTTTGAAGAATTTTGTAGAATAGTGTGTGGTGCGCACACACTCCACGTGTCGTGCCACTGGTTTGAAGAATTTTGTAGAATAGTGTGTAGTGCGCACACACTCCACGTGTCGTGCCACTGGTTTGAAGAATTTTGTAGAATAGGGTGTGGTGCGCACACACTCCACGTGTCGTGCCACTGGTTTGAAGAATTTTGTAGAATAATTTGTAGTGAACACGCACTACGTGTCGTATCACTTGGTTTGGAGAATTTTGTAGAATAACAATTGCAAAATCCACTACATCGGTGGCGTTGTTCATTGGCGACACTGCCATCTGTTCACGTAGAGCAGACGGCTTCCGTAACTGATCATGAGCAACTTTACGGTGTACAGCTCGTCCTTTAAATCTTTGTTTAGCTTTGGCAACTAATTCAGTTGTTTTTTTTTTATGTTGCCCCAGTACTTTCAATTTAACGGTGTGTCCTCGATAATAACTAAATTTAATAGATCTGGAGGGACATAATGCGTACGCCGAATTATTAAAGTTAATGGAGAGAAACCAGTTGTTTTATGAATTTAGAGCAAGTTGTAGTGTATGCCATTCAGTGACTTCGTAATTTTCATTTATTATGAACCTATTTTTCAATGATAACATTACACTTTCTACCTCACCATTTGCTCGGCTAATGCCTGACGATATTGCTGAAGCTATCACAGAAGTTTTTATACTCCTGAACTGAACCTGATGGGTTCTTTGATGTTCTACAAACGACGCAATTATCAATAAATTTTCGGATGATACTATTCATGTTATTGGACCAGTAAGATTCTTTGATTTTATGTAAAGGTTTCACCCATCCAATATGTTTTAAGGAAATGTCAACTATTAAGTTCATCATTTAGCTGATCGATAATCTAACTTAAACTTAGGTCTCGTTTTCGTTCAACCTTTAACCAAATCCATTGTCATCAAATTGACATTACTTTAAATAGGAACATGATTACGGCTAAAAAATAAGCATGTTGCAATGTATCACCTTTTCTGTATTCAACTTTAAAATCAAAATGCTGAAGGAATAGCCACCAATGATGAATAAATGGAAGAAAGTCTTGTTTATGTTAAGAAGTTTTTGACGAATTAGAATCAGCAATCAACTTGAATTTCCTACCATACAATAAGAAAATGGCGAAAACATTTAAAGAAACGTACAACTGCAAGGGTTTTTAGTTCGTACGAATGATATCGATTTTCTGTACTTGTAGTTTGTACACGCATGTTAGTTACAGCATGCTGTCGATTATTTATGATTTGAACGAGAACGGCCCCAAAACCAAGGGAGTTTAAATCAGTATTCAATTCTATGGGTGCATCTTCTTGGAATATGGTTATAACAGGCTCAGCTGTTAGAAACTCAATTAGCTTGTGGCGAGCACTCTCATGTTCAAGAGTCCAGTTCCATTTAGCACCCTTTTTAGTGAGAGAGTAAAGAGGAATCATTATTTGAGAAAAGTTTGGAATGAACTTCCGAAAATATCCAGCAAGACCCGTTAAATTGCCTGACTTGTTTTACTGATGTAGGAATAGGGGATTTAACCAGAGCGTCAACCTTTCGAGGACTTGGTCGCACTTGATCATCGCAAATCACATTACCCATATATTCAACAGATTTTTCGAAGAACGAGTATTTATCAACACTAATCGAAAAACCACTTTCATGTAAGGTAATCAAAACTTTTCCAAATTTATTAGGCCTTGGTCAAAATTGAGGTTTTACATAAAACGTCGTCAATGAATAACTGTGCGACATCCCCGATAAGCTTTTCTAGGCATCTATTAATGCACCGTTGGTAAACTGCCTGAGCGTTACAAAGTTCGGATGGCATGGTTAAAAATTCAAAAGACCGTCAGGTGTAATAAATGCGGTTTTTTTTTTCAATAGAATTGGGAGCGAAGGGAAATGTGATGGAAACCCAAAGCCATATCTAAGGTTGTAAAATAACAGCAATTGGATAGTTGATCAATTTGACCAGCAATTAATGGTAAAGGATAGTGATCACGAATTGTGTTAGAATTTAATTCGAGATAGGCTACACACATGCGATCATCACCATTTTCTTTTTTACCAAAATGAACTACTTTCGCGAATTATTTTGTGGTCCAGAAGTTCTTTTAAAATAACTTTAACTTTTTCTCGCTCTACTGAATTTACACGAAAAATGGAAGTGAGGTCATAGTCATAGTCAGGCAAGACACAGATTTGTACTTCAATGTGAATGTTATCAATGAGGTAGGTACTGTGAAGAATCTGTAGGGACATAGTAGGAACTGAGCCAACTCCTTTCAAGTATGTAACTATATACTCACGCCGACCAGGAATTTTGGCGGCTATTGATTCTCTGATAACAGAACAATCAGCACCACTATCAAATAGGGCAACTAAAGACAAATTGTTGACTTTAATAACCATAGTAGTTAGTTTTGGACAACCAATGTTGTTAATTTATTTGGAAGAAAGGTCTTTATCCCTTTTAAAGCATTTGTCGATACTGTGACCTGGTATGGAGCAATATGAACAGATTGTTTTTATGGTGTCATTATCAGACTTAGTATAGGAAGGACGATGGTGATTGAAGTTGGACGCCGACTTTAAGTTAAAGTAACAATCTTTAAGTAAATGACCTTGCTTTTTGCATTTGCTGCAGTAAAGCGAAGACTTAATATCAGAAGCATGACATGTGCGTTTTCTAGAGGGCTGAGAGGAATAACTATCGTTAGTACGTTTTCTGGATCGAATAGAGGCTGCTACAGAAATTAGTTCAGGCACGGAACGAGCCCTCGCATTCATTAATTCGATTCTCAGTTTTTCGTCGGACACGCTACCAATTACAGCCTCCACAGAATCCTCTTGGCTAAGTTTATCTTTTGTAACCCGACGCCATAAAATCCACGCCGTTGAAAGAAACTCTGCTATGTCTTGGCTTTGGTCATAAATGTGATCTTTGAATTTAACGATATCTCGAGAATAACGATTTTCTGGTTCGAATGTGGTGATCAGATTCTCTTGAAGTTCAGCCCAAGATGTCGTAGTTACCAACCACTTATCTGCCCATAGTTTTGCCCGTCCTTTTAACAGCGACGTAGCTTTCATTCGAACTTCATAATCTTTTAAACGATAATGATCTTTGGCAGTGCTCACGTGGTCACACCATTCCCTTATTCCAACACTTCCATCTGGATCATATGTGGGCAGGAATATATCCGAGATCCTTACTTTAGTTTCTTGGGGTGCAGCAAGTCGGTCTGTCATATGCTTCATCATGTTCATCATTTCGATTAGAAATTCCGGGGGAACATTAGTTGTGCCAGAAGTTAAAGTCGGTTGCTTAGTTCGATTAGATGGTCCAGGAGCTGTGGGTATATCGCGGGCAGTCCCGGCTTCTGATGTGAGAGCAAGATGCTCTGTCATGTCGAAGCCCGACTGATGGTTGGGCCCTAAGCTATTAGAATAACGAGGGTCAGGATGATGTTCAGGCACTGAGGCACTAGAACCCAAGATAAGTGACTTAGGGCGGCTATCCATTGGAGTGAAACGATTTATTTCAAAACAATGAGATGCTTTATTGCTACAAACTGTTAAGTCCAGGTTTGGTCTATAGCAGTGTAGCTTAGGTTTTACTGGTAGTGTCTCTTTCGAGTGCTACTGTAAAAACCCGCGAGCTCCGAGTGCGCACAGCCTTTTATACGTGCATTATCAGAGTGGGGGTGACATAACCTGCTACACTGCTTTAGACAGATAACGTAGAACGTCAAAATGTTTGACGTTTAATATTTAATGACAATGACATTGACAATGACATTTATTAATCTGTGTTATTACTTTCAAAACATAGGAATCGTTTTTGCTTTTAGCTAATAGAAACAATTGGATGTTTTTAAATTGTTATTGCAGTCAGCAAACAAAATGAAAATAACACATAAATTGAATCTTGACATCCTCACGGCGACATATATGAAAACAAATAAATTGGTATTTTTAAAATTTTCTTTTTACTCTCCAGGAGATGTATTCGAGTTAGTGAGATGGAGGAAACCAGTGAAGCAAGCTATTGTAAGTACAATAATTCCAACTACATTGATAGTTCAACTACAATTCATTAAATAATGAATAGAAGCAGGCGTTACTTTGCGGATGCTTGTCCATGATAAACAATAAATTATACTTGCTGTTTATTGTTTAACAATTCATTATTAATTAAATAGTTTAGTTAATTTTGATGACCTCCGTGGCCCAGTGTGTGCACTGTGGCATTATAAAGTTTGAAGTCCTGGGTTCGATTCCCAGCTTAATCTACTCTTGTTGGGAGGCTTCGGCCGCACTAGTTACCACCTTACCGACAAAGACGTGTCGCCAAGCGATTTAGCGTTCCATCACGATGTCGTGTAGAAACCAATTAGGAGTGTGGGTTTATCATACCCCTAAAAGGTTAGCCCGCTACCATCTTAGACTGCATCATCACTTACCATCAGGTGAGATGCCGTCAAGGGCTAACTTGTAGTGTATAAAAAACAAAAAAAGTTCATTAACAATGTTTTAATAATTACCTAATAACATTACTGTTATTGAGAGTGTTTCTCAGTTTCAATCCTTTTTTTAATTGTCATAAATTCAAAAAAAAATCAAAATAATCTTTATTCAAATAGTCCTTAAAAAGGCACTTTTGACGCGTCAATAATTTACATAGTAGTTATTTGATGGTGATAACTACATTCGTATACATAAAACTAAAGCTATGAGGGTTCCAAACGCGCCCTGGTCTAAGAAGAAGCCCACAACAACCTTAGCCAGGGTTTTTCTTTTTTTTCGTTATGACCATCTCACATAATGAATAATATTTATTTTTTATAACATATTTAGTAAGAATAATAACAAAAAGATGACATGGAGAGAGAGACGGAAATAGTGGACTATGGCCGAACCCTTCTTATATTGAGAGGAGACCCGTGCTCTGTAGTGAGCCGGTAATGGGTTGATCATGATGAGTAAAGGCGTGCATAAGCCCAAACTATTTATGAAATTGTCAGATAACTTGGTGTTTACATAGTCTTTGTTGTCAACTTATACATAGTTGTTCATTTTATATTGACAGGTGAAAAAGAGAGCTGGGATGAATGGGGAAGTCGCTCCTCGCTGAGTCAGCAAGAAGAGGTAAGGCTTTTATTACTTGCACCCCAACACCACCTGGTAATAGTGAAAACAACATTTCATCCTGCAATTCCAGTAAGACTGAATGCAATCTATACTGCTGTCTACTACAAAAGTGGACAGACAATATTGTGCCTGTCCGGGCAAATGGCCTGAGACAATTTGCCCAAGACTATTATGGAGAGTATGCCTACAAAACTGGAATTAAAGTCTATACCAGAATTAGACATCCATTACTTTAAATGACAATAGGTCTAGTTGAGTTCAGTCAAGTAAAAATCTATCTATCCATATATATAAAAATCAATTGCTGTTCGTTAGTCTCGCTAAAACTCGAGAATGGCTGAACGAATTTGTCTTATTCGTTCAGAAAAATTCGAATAATTGCCGAGGAAACCCTAAAAACAGCCATTTTCTTTTTCCCATGTAAACGTTTTCTAAATAAAATGTGGAGTCAATTTGAACTTTATTGCTATTTAATAAAGTTCATATTAAATTATAATCACTCACTGTTGTCTAAGCAATGTAGGTGTACACCTAACTTTAAAGAGTCAATTTGCAATTTATATTCAGGCAATATTTTATCCCGGTATTTCCACGGAAACGAAAACTACGCGGGTGAAACCGCGGGTCTCTAGTGGTCGCTAGTGATAAATAAAAAAAGCAAAATCTTTCTTATGGATAATTCATAATTACACGGAAAATCACAAATTGTACGCGAAAGATGTTACGGTTATGTTGTAAAAATATGTATATCTATAAATAATATATTAATTCAGATGGGAATTCTATTTCGCTGCAAGCAATGCGTTAGTTCCCGCCAAATGTTTAAAACAGCGGCCATTGCTATCACAGAGTAGGTAATTGCGTAACTATCCAATTCGAATAAAAGTAAGTTTTATTGCTGTCGAGTTAGAGTTCAATTTTCATGGAACGCGTAGAAATTTCTGAGACACGCGATTTTAGCTACAATTTATACGTGAAATTAAGCACATTATTGTATATTTTTACTTGAGGTTGTGAATATATATTTTTTTTAAAATTGACTATAAGTTTTTTAGCAATGTTTTTTTTTTAATCTGAGTTCTATTGAACCTATATTAATAGATTTTAAATGTCAAAATAAAATAGTCTTCCATAGACGGGCTAGCTATTATTACTATCTTCAGCCTATTGGGACTGGCCTCATTACGAGGGTAGAGAGGTTACGTAGAGAGGTACGCGTGGTCTCACAAGTGAGGACACTGTGAATTACCTACCTAGGATTAACTGCTTTCTTATCTTACAATTTTTTTAAAAAGTCCACCTACCTAAAAATTAACGAATTTACGCGACTCGGGATTGTACATTTTTTTTTTTTTAAACGTGGGTAATCCTCATGGATACCCCACGTCCGAGGAAACGCGGTGGTTATGTCAGACTCTTACTGACTAAACCCCCACGGTGCATATCCTTTCCCGCCGCCTGGTGGCCGGGTCACGGGTTACGCTCGAGCACACAACCGCAACCAGGCCCCCCAATTGAACGCCATAAGACGCACCAGGAGCACAGGGTGCGTCTTCCAGCTCGAGGACCTAACTCCTGGGTGTTGGACAGATCCTCGTATCCAACGCCCGGAGGTGCTACTCTCAAGGGGGTAGGCGGTGATGACGTGCGAGCCGAAACTCGGGATCGTACATAGGACCTCATGATCCGCATACTAGACCAACGCTCTAAATATACCCAATTAAACCATACACCTAGTCATTAAAATCCGTAAGTACTAAACGAAAGCTGTGGGCCCGAAAATGGATCCCGCCATTTGTAAGCTTAATTAAACGCGGTCAATTAAGGGCGGAAGTCATTTTTATTGACACGTCGCTCGGCGGCGGCCATCTTGGTATATTTCCGTCTAAGCAACGGACTTGCCACGCTGTAGGGTTGACACAATATTTTTATAGTTTGAGTTTTCGTAGTTTATCACCATCATCATGATCAACCCATTACCGGCTCACTACAGAGTGCGGGTCTCCTCTCAATATGAGAAGGGTTCGGCCATAGTCCACCACGCTGGCCGTGTGCGGATTGGCAGACTTCACACGCCTTTGAGAACATTACGGAGAACTCTCAGGCGTGCAGGTTTCCTCACGATGTTTTCCTTCACCGTTGAAGCAAGTAATATTTTAATTTTTTTTAAAACGCACATAACTTCGAAAAGTGAGAGGTGCGTGTCCGGATTCGAACCGCCGACCTCTGATTAGGAGGCTCATCACCGCTTCTTATATATAACTCTATGTCCTGGGTTCGATTCCCGGCTCGGGTCTGATGGGAGGCTTCGGGCGTGGATAGTTTCCATCCTACCGACAAAGACGTATTGCCACGCGATTTAGCTTTCCGGCACAATGTCGCGTGGAAACCAATTAGGAGCATGGGTCTACCATAACCTTAACAGGTCAGCCCGCTACCATCTTAGACTGCATCAACACTTACCATCAGGTGAGATTGCCGTCAAGGGCTAACTTGTTGTGTATTAAAAAAAAAGTAACAAGTTTACAATGAGACAAACGCCACAAAGAACACACAAAAAACTATGCATTTTTTGCTTATGCGTAGGCAGCCCTATTCAGTTAGTCTCTACCATGAGTCCTAAAGGCACTTTTAACTCGATACATTTCTTAGGTGCAATCTTGTTTAGCCGCAACGAACGATTTTATGGTAATGGCAATAGGCTCGCGTTGTCGATATGCAACATGTTAATGTGACGGTACACACTATTTATTTATTTTATTAGAACCACCAAAAGAATTACATATTATTTTTGTACATAATTTAGGCCTTGGGTGCTAGGTCATCATGTATTCCACTTATAGGTGGCTACAGTTTAGACGGATAACTCGTGCGAAAGAACTTAACTAAAAGTGTGCAAAATTAACAACTTATTATTATAATTATAAATATAATCATAAGTTGTTGTCTCCTTTGTCATGTTTTTAACATAAATTTTTGAAATATCACTTGCTTCAACGATGAAGGAAAACATCGCGAGGAAACCTGCACGCCTGAGAGTTCTCCGTAATGTTCTCAAAGGCGTGTGAAGTCTGCCAATCCGCACATGGCCAGCGTGGTGGACTATGGCCGAACCCTTCTCATATTGAGAGGAGACCCGTGCTCTATAGTGAGCTGGTAATGGGTTGATCATGATGATGATGATGATGATATTTAGCTATCGTACCTATAAAATAATTTATAACACTAGCGGGTTATTTAGTCCGTGTACTACTTTTGATGAGTTTTGTTTTCTTGTAATCCGCTCCAACCATTCGAAGCTAAACCAATGTTAAGTTTATTTTGCTCGGACCCTACGATACAGATAATCACCCAGTGTAGGATCCATTGGTAATTTATTAATTAAAAAAAAATTGTAAATTTTTTTTACGGGAATTGTATAATATTTTTTTCTAAGAACGCTTATGTATTATAATATATGTATTTTTTTTTTCTTCTATATTTAATGCTCCGCGCGCCCTGCTTTTCAGATTTTCTTCACGCACGACTCTTAAAATCTAGAACTCATAGGACGTGATGTTAAACAGTCTTCAACAAAATTTGGGCTATCACATGCATAGAGATAAATATGTAAAAAACAGACTGTTATTTCTAGAGAACAGGGCGTTAAAACAATATATATATATATATATATATATATATATATATATATATATATATATATATATATATATACTCTTTACAACAGTTCATATAATTATAGAGAGAAAAAGATTTAATTATCTGTACCTTGCTATTTGAATCTCACTCATAACCACATTTATAACGTAAAAAAGTATAATTTTGATATGAAAAGATGTTACGTCACAAAATATATTTCTCTACCAGATAAAATTTCAAAGTCGGATTGTTTCAATTCAACATGTTATGATGATGAAATAGGTTTTTTTTAAAATTTTACGACTTTCGTTCGTTAATTCCTACGATCGAGTTGTGCGACCGTGGTAACTCATCAAGTGTCACTCTGTAAACTGGTAGTGACATTAGGGAATGTTGTCATAGATAAGAATTTACCCACTTTGTGGGGAGAAATCTAAACTAATTAATGAACTTATTAAAACAAGTTTTTGTAATATATTCAAATTTGTTTTTTCATGCACTATCTGTTTTTGATTCGACCGAACTGAATTGGTACACTACTTATGTTACTATGTTACTTCGATGACGGTTAGCAGTGTAATAATATACAATGTGGATTTTATCTATATAAAAAAAGGGCTAAAAAAAGAAGATTATACATAAATTAGGGAACTGATAAAGCCTAAACTGTTCACCGAACCACATGACTTTTTAAACTTTGAAATATTTTTGTATTTGTACCTAGTCAAATTCATTATCCCCGAAAGTAGATATAAGAAATAAATTGAATACGGAAAAAAAAAGTGTTAATAAGTTTAACCTCTCCACAAAGTTAACGGTATATTAAGTATTTTCTCCCGAGATTAATATACTATCATACCTCTTCCTAGATAGCTCACTTCCATATCAATGCGACTTTGCTCGTTAACTTTTTATGCCTCATACATTTCATGTATATTCGTATCAAATTTTGTGCGAAGATTAAAGGTCGTCGCCGGTCAGCCACTGTTACGCAAGTTATCTACTAGATATGTGACAGATGAGATTAGTTCTCTCCCTCTATGGCTTTGCACAGACTAGCCAATGTCAAGTTTATAGCAATGTAGAAATGGCGGGGAACTTCGCACTCTGCGGACGCGGCTCCCTGAAACCCTTCCCAAATTAATACCTGTCAACCATTCAGAAAACTAGCCGCTACACAAACGACACCAAAACTGTCCACGACACAACCAACACCAGTCATTTTCAAAATTAGCCAACAAACACTAATTCAAGAAAAGCGCGACAAAACCACGCCCGCCATATACGAAGTCGCCCGCCTTTCCCCCACAGATGAGATTACATTCACTTGCTAACTCGGCAAAGTATAAACATATAGGGAGAATGAATTTCTACGCTGACAGCATTAACAAGAATGCGCCATTCCGTTCGGCGGGCGACTTCGTAGCGCTGTCGACGATGCGTCAAATTAAATGTCATTGCGTAAAATATAAATAAACCGCAAGTAACTAACTATGCGCGAGTTGTAGCTCTAATAAACTTTAATTATAAGCAATATAACATAAAGAACCTCTTCAAATGCGAGTTAAATTAAAGGTACTGTGTTTTTAGTCTGTGTTACGGAAAAAAGTTATTGTTCGGAATTCAAAAAGTGCGAACCAAGTGTGAAGTTGTGAATTGACCTATTTGTGTTCTGACGTCATCTGTGTTTGTTTCTTTTCGGAGGGCTTTTGCAATAGTGCAGTGCTTTCGGTTAAGTTTTTTTTTTTTTAATAGGAAAAGTGAAAGTTTTCTTCTCTATGGATATCGTTGTGGAATGCAATCGGTTTGTTTTTGTATTTTTTATTATTCAACCATTTTTCTTTTTCGTTACTACTGTACTTAATAGGTACCTAGTACTGCAATTTATATGAATAACTTAATGAAGTAACAAAAAAGTAATTCTCACTTTAGAAACTGAATTTGACTTACTAGCTTAATATGAAGTAACAAAATTGTAATTATCACTGTAGAAACTTACTAGTAACTTATTGTAAACGTGCAAGTTGTGGATTTAGCAATCTGATAAGTAAATTGCTAAGTTTATTCTATAGATATATAGCGCTGTTTTATTTTGTATTCGTTGCGGTAAAAGATTTTTAAAATATTAATTTACGAGTTAAGTGGTATAGACCTAATTATGACATTTAAAAAAAACCTTAAACTTCCGCATTTACTTAGTAGTAAAAGGAATAAAATTCCCTTTTCAACTCTAGATAGTTAGTATGTTCCAGTAAAGCGATTGTATAAGGGTCCATTGGAGCCGTATTTTCTTGCACTGTTCATACATGGAACATCAAAAATAGGCGCATTTGGAACCCTCATTAGCTTTAGTTTTAAATTCACGAAAGTAGTTATCACCATCAAATCACTACTATGTAAATTATTGACGCGTCAAAAGCGCCTTTTTAAGGACTATTTGAATAAAAATTATTTGAATTTGAATATACTGGCTTAACAACAGAAATTGTGCTATTTAAACTTCCCAATAAAAATGATGTTTTTCGTTTATCTTTAGAAACATTGAATTCTTATGAAAATTAACCAACTCTTTCTTTGTGCATCATTTTAGTCATAATTATTATGCATCTAATGACCCAAACACATTCAAATAAGCCTCCTGACGTTTTTGTGTTAAAGCTGGACACATGAATATGATTTTCACTTCTAAAATCGAAAGTTTAAGAAAAAACATGGTGACATTCTCTCAGTACTTTTAAAGTACTGTAATACAAATATTTTTATGGTATTTATGCAGTTTATATTGAAGTTAATTTATTACTTATCACCAGCACCACACAAATTAAAATAGTGGAAAATTTATTATATATGAACATTTTAAAATAGATGATTTTATTTGAGTTATATTATAGTTTTATCAAAAAGTAATTCTACATCAACTGAATTATAGTAATTCTACATCATATATACTATGGTTATGAAACATAAATAAAACACTGGAGTTTGTAATAAGAACTGTATTAGCAAAGTAACTTGACTTGACTTGTCATATAATATATCAACAACCAACTACCTACCAACTTAATTCAATTTACGAGAAAACAAAGTAAAAAGTAACTGTATCAAACATTTATTGGTGAATGTAGTTATCTGCATCACTTCACTAACTAAAATGGTGAAAAATATATAAAATTGTATATGAACGCTACATAGATGCTTGGTTAACATGAATAAAGCTATTTTGATTTGAAAAAAAAAAAAAACATGCCCACTATTTCAGTTCTATAAGAGTAAAGTCGCTGCATCTTTGTTTTGTAGAGTATCAGATATATATATATATATATATATATATATATATATATATAAAAGAATCTTATATATAAAATTCTGGTGTCACTGTGTTTGTAATTTAACTCCTCCAAAACGGCTCGGCCGATTCTTATGAAATTTTGTATGCATATTCAGTAAGTTTACTACGGCTACTAACTATTTTTTAAAACCCTAAGTGATATTACTAGATATTAATTTTATTTTTGTATTATGTGGCATTGAAAAATACATACAACCCTAAATTTTCATCCTTCTATCACCAAACCCTATTATTTAATAATCATTTTAGTAATTTAATCATTTGTCATCCCTCTCGATTACTGAACAATTATCATCTTTATTGCGAATGTTTTTCACTCTAATTCAACTAAAATTTGAAATATTATATCTAAAATTAGAATAATAATTTATGGCAAAACAGCGTTTGCCAGATCAGTTAGTATCTATATATATATATAAAAAAGTTGAGTTAGCTACACTATTTATAACTCAAAAACGGTTGAAATTATTTGGCTCAAAATCGGCAGGGAGGTAGCTTATACCCATAAGACGGACATAGGATACTTTTTATCCCGTTACATTTCCTGTGGGATTTATCTAAAACTATATTTCACATCAATGATCAATAACCATTGTTTCAGCTTGCCACAGAAATTTTCCTTGAATTGGTAGTTCATTCCATAGGAGTTTTTAATGGGAAAAACCCCTAACCGAAGCTGACAAAGTCGCGGGCATCGACTAGTATTGTATATGCAAAAGCATAATCCATTATTAACCTATATTCAGTTTTATAAATGCACTTATATATAACTATATATTATAATAGTTAAGACAGTTTTCATCCCGGTTCAGGATAATGTCCAGGGTATATATAAAAATTGCCTTTGTTACCAGTTTTTAATACATGCACTATTTATAGCTGAAACTATCTTGAAGAAATTGAGCATGAAAATAGCTTGCATACGGGAGTTACAACTTTTCGTAGTCAGGAAAACCTGAGAGTATCTGTCTGTTTATTTGTCACATCTTCACAGCTGAATGCATTGATAAATTCTGCCAAATATAAATTGCAAATATAGCTGTATACTTTCTTCCAAGGACATTTAATATTCGGGCAAGATTTTAAAAATTGGTCTGCAGTTATTTATTATTATTTATTTAAAGTTGAATGTGTGACTTTCTCCAGAGACATTTGCACTCTGAATTTGCATTGCAAAAATGGCAAACCATTGAAATGGAGTTGAAAAGTCGTAATCTTTGAGAAAGTTGTCGCATACAAAACATGTAAATTAAATTTTATGTGCTTGAATGCATAGAGATTTTATGTCGCAATATCAATATAGTATGCATAATGTAATATCGAGAAAGTAAAGCCTTTACTTTTCTCGCTTGTAAAGTCAATATCTCCTGAGGATGATCCGGTGTCGGGTCGAAACGTGCGTAGAGGTTCTAGTGGAAGATTTTGTGTGGTGTTATATTATACAAATCTCCCGGTTGTCGGCGGAATATAGCAAATTATACTTGCTGTTTATTGTTTATCGAGAAAGTATTTTCCTTTTTAGTGTTATATAGCGGAGTAGGAATGCTAATAGTTTTACCATGTCTATGTTTGTCTGTCCGTGGTTTGGTTCAGAGACTTTAAGTATAAGATAGCTATAATTTGCAATAGATACATACTCTTACTGAAGCGGTGATAGCCTAGTGGTTAGGGCGTCAGCCTCCTAATCAGAGGTCGGCGGTTCGAATACGGGCACGTACCTCTAACTTTTCAGAGTTATGTGCGTTTTTAAGCAATTAAAATATCACTCACTTCAACGGTGAAGGAAAAGATCGCGAGGAAACCTGCACGCCTGAGAGTTCTCCGTAATATTCTCAAAGGCGTGTGAAGTCTGCCAATGCGCACATGGCCAGCGTGGTGGACTATGGCCGAACCCTTCTCATATTGAGAGGAGACTCGTGCTCTGTAGTGAGCTGGTAATGGGTTGATCATGATGATATATAAAACATACAAACGCCCCGCCAAAGTTTATTTATTGTATACTACAAGTTAGCCTTGACGACCATCTGCTATCGCCTCGATTATATATCTATTGCATGCATAAAGATAATTATATATACATTAAGATATATTTATTAATTAAAACATATATTTTACAAGTTGTTTGTAAGGGTCGAGGGAAGCCAGTGGCTTGGGTCCACGAAAAATAGCAATAACAATGGACGCCACGAGGACGCTGCGTATTTATCTAAGTTTTTAGACATTCCACCTAATGGCAAGTGATGATGCAGTCTAGGATGGTAGCGGGGTAACCTGTTCGGGGTATGGTAAACCCACGCTTCTTAGTTTCTAAGCGACATCGTGCCGGAACGGTAAATCACTTGGCGATACGTCTTCACGGTAGGGTGGTGTCTAACCACGGCCGAAGCCTCCCACCAGAACCTCCAACTTTAGAATGCGAACACGTATTGCGCTACGGAGGTATTCAAGTGGTAAACAAGATTTGTATTATGTTCTTCACAAATTGTGGCACGTCGTGTGAGATCTTATACCAACATTGCGTGTGTAAACACTCGTTTTTGGTTCAGTGATCTGTTTATAAAATAATAAGCTTTAAAGTGCCAGGTAGCTAGAGACAAGCCCCCTCCCACCCTTCCCCCCTCTATATAGTTGTTTGTGGATACTTTTTGACGACCTCCGTGGCGCAGCGTGCGCGCTGTTGCATTATAAGTTGGAGGTCCTGGGTTCGATTCCCGGCTCGAGTCTGGTCTGGTGGGAGGCTCCGGCCGTGGCTAGTTACCACCCTACCGACAAAGACGTGTCGCCAAGCGATTTAGCGTTCTTCCAGCACGATGTCGCGTAGAAACCAATTACGAGTATGGGTTTACCATACCCCTAACAGGTTAGCCCGCTACCATCATAGACTGCATGATCACTTACCATCAGGTGAGATTGCCGACAAGGGCTAACTTGTAGTGGATAAAAAAAAACTTGAGAAAATCATATATAATATATATTGGTTTTTATAAAGCGAAAGCTTATAGCAAAATCCTATTACGAAATGAAGGATTATATTATAAACGATAATAAAGCTTGGGTGTGAATTGCTTTAACTCCATAGCTAATTATAATTTATTATTGACTATGTGAGATGGGGATAACAAAAAAAAACCGACTTTAGTTTTAAGTTTGCGAGTGTAGTTATCACCATAACTTGATGATATATATATATATATATGAACGTTTCATAGATGCCTGTAATAGGTTAAATGAATGAAGCTATTTTGATTTTATTCGATTCAATGAATTTAAAAGGAAATATTAGCTCCGTGGGTGTTACAATGATCTTGATCATCATCAACCCATTACCGGCTCACTACAGAGCACGGGTCTCCTCTCAATATGAGAAGGGTTCGGCCATAGTCCACCACGCTGGCCATGTTATACACAATATTAAAAGAAGAGTTCTTCAATGAGAAGATACTCGTTAAAAAAGAACATCCTGTACAGACGCGGGCGATGGCGGCCAACCGCTTTAACATTACGTGCGCTAACAATACGTACGGCGAGCGAACGACCGCGTATTTGCTTCCTCGATTCATGAACGGACTACCCCCAGCGTTCCAAAAATTACACATTAAAAATGTCAAACAGAAATTAAAAGAATATTTTTTGTCTGAGTTGGACGGTTGACTCATTTGTGTCGACGGTCTCAGTTAGGAAATGTTCTTTTCATGCCTAATTTGCTTACTCAGTTCCTCTAGTTTTAAGCTGTTAAGTTACAGATTAGCACCGAGGACAAACCTCTTAGGTTTTTTCGGTGCCTTTATTGTATAATTAATTATATTCCTTGTATATTAATAATAAATAAATAAATGTGCGAATTGGCAGACTTCACACTCCTTTGAGAATATTACGGAGAACTCTCAGGCGTGCAGGTTTCCTCACATGTTACAAGTTACGGAGCTTTTGTTGACGAAAATGTTTATCGTATGCTGTTTACATTTTTCCGGGAAGCCGATTTCGGCCACGTGTCGAAACCGTCGGGCACGGCTCGGCTGAGCAAATATTGATTTAGTTCACGTTAACTGGGGCAAGTTACGCAAAGACCATGGGATAATGGCTAAATATACGCGGCTAGCTAACGTCACTGAGCGTGTGATAACTTTAAACAATATTAAAAGAAAAAACTTGAGAGGTGTCAAGGGACACCCGGATGGAACGAAGTTCCTTTCGATTAATTAGTAAAGGAATTGTAATAAAATTTTATTTTATTTAAGTTATAATAATATTTTTTTTATTATTAACAAATATAATGTTATATAAACTTAATCAGTAGGCTCAATTTTGTACTCCATCAGCAATATCCGGAACTTTGCAGAAACACTGTCAGGATTCCTTATTATTATTATTTTTTATTATTTATTATTTACAAAAAACCTGTATACACTCAACAAAAATAATCGTCGTGACACCACACTGTTCAATGCGAAATAGAAATGAAAATGAAAATATCTGGCTTGCTTTCTATAAGAGAGAGAGAGACAGACAGAGAAACATGCGACGCCGCACAGCTTACAATAACAAAAAGTGTCGTGACAACTTTTCGTAAGAATTTTTTCCTTCTAGCCCCCTTTCACAACGCGCGATAAGGAACTTCGTTCCAAAAATCTTTCCCTATCGGAATGAAAACTGTTCAGAGGCTTCTAGTCTAGTACCTTTTAATGTTGACCCTGGATATCGATCCCATATGTAACAGTAGGTGTACCAGGCTCACCACAAGACCCAAGAGGTTAAATCATGAGTCAGAAGCATACATGTGAAATGCACGAGTGTCTGTGGAATCAATTTAATTGAATTCAATGAAGTAAGGTCTTTGACCTCCTTGAATCATAATGGGATAATACAATCCAATCTATATTGCATTTCCACACAGGACATATAACCTATATATACGTACGTACGTATAACTTACGGATATGGCAAATTTATCACTTAAAAAAAATATATATCAACTTACTGTGATATTCTAGTGGTTAGGACGTCCGTCTCCTAATCCGAGGTCGGGGGTTCGATCCCGGGCACGCACTTCCAACTTATCTGAGTTATGTGCGTTTTTAGGCAATTAAAATGTCACTTGCTTCAACGGTGAAGGAAAACATCGTGAGGAAACCTGCATGCCTGAGAGTTCACCGTAATGTTCTTAAAGGCTGCCAATCCGCACATGGCCAGCGTGGTGGACTATGGCCGGACCCTTCTCATATTGAGAGATCCGTGCTCTGTAGTGAGCCGGCAATGGGTTGATCATGATGATGATGAAGTCAACATCTCCTGAGGATGATCCGGTGTCGGGTCGAAACGTGCGTAGAGGTTCTAGTGGAAGATTTTGTGTGGTGTTATATTATACAAATCTCCCGGTTGTCGGCGGAATATAGCAAATTATACTTGCTGTTTATTGTTTATCATGGACTTCCGCAATGTAACGCCTGCTTCTATTCATTATTTGCCTATAGTTTTTTTTTTTTCGGACTGTCTATTAGCTGTACAAACCCTATTGGTTGCCACAGCGTAACCGGGCTGTTTGGCGAGCTTTGGAAAGAAGCTCTGCCAGAAGAAATTTTGAGCCCTAGGGCTCGAAGAAACTAAGGGTACGACTTCCTAAGGGCGCCTCCTTTGAGGCCGAACCTCGGCTTAGGCGACGTTTGGGATAACGGGGGGGTCGGACGGTGAGTGGTCTGTACGTCTCTGAGGCCGTGGACGGAGCCCACGTCCGGATGACGTAAGATAGCGGGGAGCTCGTCTTCGCCGTGAAGACGGTGTGTAGCGTATGATTGTGTGGTAGGTGGTACGAGTATGTTGTCAGTAGTCATCTGATCGTCAGGGTTGCCTATAGTCCAGCAGTAGGCGTCTATAGGCTTATTAAGTTAGTCAAGTATTTAGTCCGTACATTACAGCAATATCCGATATCTCGGTTCGCTATGTAATTCGATAGTATGCGGTCAGCTGCGGGTAACTGATCCCCTAAGCCCTAGCCTGTCTTCAAAGGCTCGTCTAGACCGAAGCTCCTTACACCACGTATTACTTTTTTTGGAACGAAGTTCCTTATCGCGCGTTGTGAAAGGGGGCTAGACGGAAAAATTTCTCACGAAAAGTTGTCACGACACTTTTTGTTATTGTAAGCTGTGCGGCGTCGCATGTTTCTCTGTCTGTCTCTCTCTCTCTTATAGAAAGCAAGCCAGATAATTTCATTTCTATTTCGCATTGAACAGTGTGGTGTCGCGACCATTATTTTTGTTGAGTGTATACAGGTTTTTTGTAAATAATAAATAATAAAAAATAATAATGAATCCTGACAGTGTTTCTGCACAAGTTACGGATATTGCTAATGGAGTACAAAATTGAGCCTACTGATTAAGTTTATATAACATTATATTTGTTAATAATAAAAAAAATATTATTATAACTTAAATAAAATAAAATTTTATTACAATTCCTTTACTAATTAATCGAAAGGAACGTTCCATCCGGGTGTCCCTTGACACCTCTCAAGTTTTTTTTTTTTTTGGTTATACACTACAAGTTAGCCCTTGACGGCAATCTCACCTGGTGGCAAGTGATGATGCTGTCTAGGATGGTAGCGGGCTTAACCTGTTAGGAGTATGGTAAACCCACGCTCCTAATCGGTTTCTACGCGACGTCGTGCCGGAACGCTAAATTGCTAGGCGACACGTCGTTGTCGATAGGGTGGTAATTAGCCACGGTCGAAGCCTCCCACCATACTAGACTCGAGCCGGGAATCGAACCCAGGACATCTCGACTGCATTCACTCACCATCAGGTGAGATTACCTGCAAGTGGTAAATTTTAGTCAATAAATGTATGTTAGAAGCGGTGATAGCCTAGTGGTTAGGTCGTCAGCCTCTAAACAGAGGCCGGCGGTTCGAATCCGGGCACGCATCTCTAAACATTCGGAGTTATGTGCGTTTACAAAAAAAAAAAATGTCACTTGCTTCAACGGTGAAGGAAAACATCGTGAGGAAACCTGCACGCCTGAGAGTTCTCCGTAATGTTCTCAAAGGCGTGTGAAGTCTGTCAATCCGCACACGGCCAGCGTGGTGGACTATGGCCGAAGCCTTCTCATACTGAGAGGCGTCTGTACCGTGCTCTGTAGTCAGCCGGCAATGGTTTGATCATGATGATGAAATGTTATGGCCAATAAATATTATGATGGAAGTTTTTAAGGTTTATTTTAAGTTTTTAAGTGTTTATAATACAGTTACATTATTTTAGTTGTTAATTATAATTGAATAATTTTTTATTGTATTAGTATTAATATTTATTAATATATGTGATAAAATTTGAAAATATATGAAGTTTTCAAGTGTCAATAAATATTCTTACGCAATCGTCTCATAACGCCATAGCGTTGGAAGCTTTGCCAAAGAGGTTAAAACCGAAGTTAGGCATTCAGTTTGAATCTAGACTGCAAGACATATCTAGACTTCGTATAGGCATGCCAGCTGGAGGCTATGACCTTGAGACTGGCGGTCGATACTGTCCTTAATGCCGCATTACCCACTGCGCGCGCCGTGCGACTCCCAACCTTAGCGCCTACCGCTTAGAGAACACTATCGCTCGAACTTCCCACCTAGATCTCTACCACGTAACCGAAAGTATTTTGTCTATCTCATTCATTTATTGTAGTAGCTTAAAAAGCTGTGATAGGCTAGTGGTTAGGACGTGCGTTTCTTAATCAGAGGTCGGGGGTTCGAACCCGGGTTATTCGACGTTACATGCGGTTTTACAAGCAATTAAAATATCACTCGCTTCCACGGTGAAGGAAAATATCGCGAGGAAACCTGCAGTTTTCCGTAATGTTACATGTTATATCTTGGACAATAAATTATCTTTAGAATGAGTTATAAATTTTGTGCAACCTATGAACAGATACTATATACTAATATATATAATCTTAGTATATATACTTTATACATATTAAATTCTCCTGTCACATTGTTCATATCTAAACGCTTCGAAATAGCCTCACCGTTTTTTTTTTATTTTTAATGTGTTAATTAAAATTTGATTGGCGACATCCAAGGTATTTTTTTACCCATATTTGTCATCATAATTTTGGTTAACCCCAATGTTTCCCACCATCACCCCCCCCCCCCCCCCCCTAGTTTTTTAAATCGCAATTTTAGTATTTCTTTATGAACGTACTCCTAGTAAGCTACTACAAAGAATATAGCAGAAAATTGAGAGAAGTACACAAGATCGACGACTAAATAGATCCCTTAAATAACTTTAACACATTAATTATTTATTTATAAAAAAAATTAAAAACCATTTTTTATCTCATATTTAATTTTTAATTATTCATAGTTTTAAGTTCCTTATTTATTGTACACTAGCTGATGCCTGCGACTTCGTCTGCGTTGAGTTAGTGTGTTTGTTTGTCTTTCAATCACGAAGCAATAGATTACTAACCCGTATTACTTGAAATAATTACTAAACTAAAACAATTGGTGAGAGAAGTGAGAGGCGCCCGAGAAGTGATGGCACAGGCGGTGGCATGCGCGTGAGCTGCGCGCGGTACTGGACAGTACTTGGACATTGCAACATTACGTAATTTTTCTAAAATAAAAGAAGCCTAAGATACTCAAAAGCCCCGTAAAAATCGGTCCAGCCATTTCAGAGATTAGCCGGAACAAACAAACAGACAGACACAAAAATTGTAAAAATGCTATTTTGGTGTATGTACCGTATACATATTCATATGCATGTAGTAAAACACGGTTATTTTAATATTACAAACAGACACTCCAATTATATTTGTGTAGATAAGTTAGCATATTAGTAAGGTAAACTCGCTGTCCTCCCTATAAACGTAAAGATTCGGGAGAACGGTTAGATTTACAATTAAAATGTGTTTCAAATATTTAACAATAAATTAAAAAAAAAAACTTGAGAGGTGTCAAGTTACACCCGGATGGAACGAAGTTCCTTTCGATTAATTAGTGAAGGAATTGTAATAACATTTTATTTTATTGAAGTTATAATAATATTTTTTTTATTATTAACAAATATAATGTTATATAAACTTAATTTTGTACTCCATCAGCAATATCCGGAACTTGTGCAGAAACACTGTCAGGATTCATTCATTATTTTTTATTATTTATTATTTACAAAAAACCTGTATACACTCAACAAAAATAATCGTCGCGACACCACACTGTTCAATGCGAAATAGAAATGAAAATATCTGGCTTGCTTTCTATAAGAGAGAGAGAGACACAGACAGAGAAACATGCGACGCCAAACAAAAAGTGTCGTGACAACTTTTCGTAAGAATTTTTTCCGTCTAGCCCCCTTTCACAACGCGCGATAAGGAACTTCGTTCCAAAAACAGTCACTGCAGCGCATTCTTTGACCAGCGATAGTCAAACGCCGCCGGGACGAACCGACCGTTATGTTATTTTGTTTTCGTACTACCCGCGTAACAACCGGTAATGAAAAAAACATACTCGATCCGTGGTGACTATTAAATATTTATTACCCAACTATTGCGAGTGCACGGGTCTCCTCTCAATATGAGAAGGGTTCGGTCATAGTCCACCACGCTGGCCGTGTGCGGATTGGCAGACTTCACACGCCTTTGAGAACATTACGGAGAACTCTCAGGAGTGCAGGTTTCCTCACGATGTTTTCCTTCACCGTTGAAGCGAGTGATATTTTAATGTAACTCCGAAAAGTTAGAGATGCGTACCCGGATTCGAACCGCCGACCTCTGATTAGGAGGCTGACGCCCTAACCACTACCGGTAATAGGTCTATCATGATGATGATGATGATTATGATTGCGAGTGAAAAATTTTTTTTTTGTTGTCGGGGTACTATGTAACTCGGTGGATAGCGTAGGAAAAGTGCGAAATCTTTGCTGGTTGACTGGAAGAGACCGCTTCAAGCGCTAAGTCCGCATTAAAATTAATAAAAAAGACGGGTTGCACTCCGGGAGTGCCGGCAGAAGTGAAAACTTGATTATTAACGTTGAGCATGTTTGATATTTTGGAATGGTTAGGGAATAATTTTGCACCAATTGCTTTATCAGTATAAAAGTACTATCATTTATGTGGTAGAATACAATATTCATTTATTGCGCTATCGTACACAAACATGACAATTTATATTACATAAAAAATTTAACACTTTAAAACTATTACAATTATTTTACATTAAAAAGTTTATCTCTCCGAAAAATCAACTTTCATCCATAATTTCAACGACTTTTTCACCATCATCATTACCAGAACTATCCATGGATGCGCGTGGCACGCTGTAACATACACGAACATTCCTGCGCTGCCTAAACGAAACAGTAGGCCCAGGCATACATTTTCGCCGCGCCGTAGAGAGGGGATAGCTGTCTACTCTCCATCCGTCTTACGCTTTTTCGATCAGGTCACGTGTCCTGACGCGAGTTTAAGATTTTATACCCATTACAGAAAAAGTGCTCAACGCCGCTAAAGAAGTTTTCACTTCAATAATAAATAAAAAACATGTACATCAATTTTTTTTTAAATGTTACCTGTTAAGGGTGGTGAAATAGGGGATGATAGTTTTGCTTATTTTTTTTTTATTTTGAAGTCTACAAGCTTAAATTTTTGAATATAGGTTTCTTTTATGGCGTAAGTATAAGGTTAGAGTTTTTTTCATCCAAATCTACCCTGAAGGGCATAAAAAAGGGGTTTTGAAGTTTGTGTGAAAGTCCACGTTTTTTAATTTAGAAACACGAAAATCGGCATTTGCCTGTAGCTTATTTTCTGAAGAAGGGCATTGGCCGCACAGGATACTTTAATCAGCAATTCTACGCAGACGAAGTTGCGGGCAACAGCTAGTAATCTATATATATAAAAGCGAAGGGTCACTTACTTACATACTTACTGATTAAACACGAGATCTCAAAAGCTATTGTACGTATAAAGCTATAATTTAGCAAGTAGGTAGTAGATTAGAGCAATTTGAACATCGGCAATTTGACTTTCTGTAGCAGGGCATTGGCCGCACGGGAAACCTCAATCTAAAGGGAAATCAGCAATTCTACGCAGACGAAGTCGCGGGCAACAGCTAGTAATTGAAATAATGAATTCATTTAACCTCATAGTAGAGCTTTATGCCTCTCTCCAACAAGAGACGAGGCCTATGCCCGATCGGGACAAGAACGAGGCTAATGAGAATCATTCTCTGAGGATACGACGTGACGTCAACACAAATCCAATATGGCCGGTCGTAAATTGAATCAAGTTTGGCCGACATCCTGCCCTTGATAGAACGGCTGGACGCAAAGTAAAGCTATTACATTCGCGACTAAACCAATTAATGTACCCACTAGTTTATGTTATCGTCTCCCACTACTAATAGGTATAGGTTTGACGACGTACGTGGCGCAGTGCGTCCTGGGTTCGATTCACGGCTCGAGTCTGGTCTGGTGGGAGGTTTCGGCCGTGGTAGTTACCACCCTACCAACAAATACGTGTCGCCAAGCGATTTAGCGTTCCGGCACGATGTCGCGTAGAAACCAATTAAGTGTATGGGTTTACCATACCCCTAACAGGTTAGCCCGCTACCATCTTAGACTGCATCATCACTTACCATCAGGTGAGGTGCAGTGATTTGATCGGACCAACGCATGGGGCTACGTCCTCTTGGCCTTCTTCCTTCCGCCTTGCCCGTTGCGAGCCGTTTTTGAAGTGAAAACTTCTTTAGCGGCGTTGAGCACTTTTTCTGTAATGGGTATAAAATCTTAAACTCGCGTCAGGACACGTGACCTGATCGAAAAAGCGTAAGACGGATGGAGAGTAGACAGCTATCCCCTCTCTACGGCGCGGCGAAAATGTATGCCTGGGCCTACTGTTTCGTTTAGGCAGCGCAGGGCGCTTGCGCGAATGTTCGTGTATGTTACAGCGTGCCACGCGCATCCATGGATGGTGACAGCTGATGGCTCGACCGTCTGTGTAGTGATCACATTGTTGTGTATTCGTAAAATTCGTGAATGTAAAGTGCTTAAAATATGGAAATTGATATAGATAAACTTTTTAATGTAAAATAATTGTAACAGTTTTAAAGTGTTAAATTTTTAATGTAATATAAATTGTCATGTTTGTGTACGATAGCGCAATAAATGAATATTGTATTCTACCACATAAATGATAGTACTTTTATACTGATAAAGCAATTGGTGCAAAATTATTCCCTAACCATTCCAAAATATCAAACATGCTCAACGTTAATAATCAAGTTTTCACTACTGCCGGCACTCTCGGAGTGCAACCCGTCTTTTTTCTTATTTTAGCACGGATTCCTAGATTATATGGGGGTAAAACACGGTCAGGGTAATATTATGTATACAGTATTGTAACTCGGCCGTATCTTTGAAATAAATACCTACAGAAGCGCGGCACCTAAATATGCGATAGGGCTGCCCGCCTCCAGCATTTTAATTACATTTGCCTACTTTGTGTTCAAATTTCATCAGTTACACACAGATGATCAAATTATTTTTTTCTAGTATTATTCATACAAACAGTACAATAAACAACTATTATTAATGCAATCAAAAAGTGCACAATATATCCTACTCGTCATATTAAATATGACGGCAGTCCGAGAACAGCGCCATCTAGTTTTAGAATCATACGACAGACAAGAGAGTGGCATCGCTCTCTCTCTTTACGCAATACTAAGTGGGTTATGCAGGTTCTTAAAGACGCACCGGGGCGGGACGGCGCAATGCATTCATTGCATTGATCGGTGGTCGAGACGCGGTAGTGCATAGTCGTACTTGGCGGAGCGTATAGTCTGCTCCTTATAAATTTCCATACTTATAATTGTAATTATGTTCTACCAAGAGCATCTGGTTTCTTTGCCCGAAGCTACCCACGTCTACCCAAATTACCGACGAAGACACGCCCCCGCCCCGTAGTCATCCAAAATCGCGTGGTTATTGTTACAAAAACAAAACACCGTCCGTTTCGTCACTGCGAAATTTTGTTTGCATGCCGAGCGCATGCCGAGATCGAGCCGCATAGGCATAGCCCTCGTTTCGTCCGTTTGTATGAAGTTGGAATACCGTATACGTAATATAACCGTGAGGCGGTGTATTAAGTTCAAAAAGCCCGGCGGTGGGGTGTTTTTAAAAGCCGCCATTTGAGAGCACACATGACACAAAGCCTAACGAGTAAACGCGCCAGCCCACGTGCATTAATGCACCCTTTACACCAGCCGCGCGCCAAGGCATGAGCGGAAGCGGTTTCATAATTAAACCAGCGGATGCCCGCGACTTGGTAACCTTGATAACCTCCGTGGCGCAGCACGTGTGCTGTCTCATTACAAAGTTTATTTATTTATTAGGAAGTGAAATGACTTATAAACAATAGTACAATTTTTTAACATAAAACTATAAAACTATAGAGGTGTCAAGGGACACCCGGATGGAACGAAGTTCCTCTCGATTAATTAGTGAAGGAATTGTAATAAAATTTTATTTTATTTAAGTTATAATAATATTTTTTTTATTATTAACAAATATAATGTTATATAAACTTAATCAGTAGGCTCAATTTTGTACTCCATCAGCAATATCCGGAACTTGTGCAGAAACACTGTCAGGATTCATTATTATTATTATTTTTTATTATTTATTATTTACAAAAAACCTGTATACACTCAACAAAAATAATCGTCGCGACACCACACTGTTCAATGCGAAATGGAAATGAAAATATCTGGCTTGCTTTCTATAAGAGAGAGAGAGACAGACAGAGAAACATGCGACGCCGCACAGCTTACAATAACAAAAAGTGTCGTGACAAATTTTCGTAAGAATTTTTTCCGTCTTTTTTTTTTCTTTCCTTTCACAACGCGCGATAAGGAACTTCGTTCCAATATCTTTTACTGACATAGTATACCCCATTTAAGGGCTAACTCAATATGTAATAACAACCTTATTTTCACTTAGACGACTATTTTATTTACATACCAAACTATAACAAAAACATTACACAGAAGAAAAGGTTCTACTCAATTACAACTAAAAAACTATGAAAAAAAAACCAACAAAAAAAATATGGTGGTCCTGGGTTCGATTCCTCATTTATCGTTGTGGAAAAGCTTTATGACTACTGCCATCCGTTGGGCAAGACGAAGGTTATGTGGGGACACATCTCCCCCACCATCGTTGGGGTATACCCGAGCTAAAAACCACCACGGCATGTCCCACTCGCTGGATTTGTCTAACGCCCGGTTAGTTATCGCCCTACCGACAAAGACGTGTCGACAGGCGAATTAGCGTTCCGGCACGATGTCGCGTTAAACCAATTAGGAGTAATTTACCATATCTCTAACTTATACGGGGTTTCCCGCTACCATCTCATCATGCCAATCATTGATTATGTGAGATGGTGATAACAAAAAAAACCCCGGCTGTTTGTTTTGTGTGCTGGGCGCGATTTGAACCTTCACAGGTATCTATGAATCGTTCATTTCATTATTTCTATTCGTGAAGTGATAGTGATAACTACAATCGACAACTTAAAACTAAAGCTAAGAGGGTTCAAATCGCGCCCAGGTCTAAGAAGAAACAAACTTAACCAGGCTTTTTTGTTATCGCCATCTCACATAACCAAAAATAAATTATAGTACCTATGGAGACAGAGCAATTTACAGCCAAGCTTTTTTATCGTTTATCGTTAATATCGTAATATGATTTATCTATAAGCTTTCGTTTTATAAAAACTTTGAACTTATTGATAGACATCTCCAAGATAATAATTAAATAATTTATTATACAATAAAATACTATTTCCTTTGAATGCAACAAGCAGCTCCATCGAGACTTGGCTAGTTTTTCACAGTATGTTTTTGGTGTAATCAGATTTACACGTTGAGAAAGGGAATGCAAGCGAAAGCAGAAAAATACTAGACTTCTATCTATGTGGACGAAGTCGCGAACATCAGCTAGTATTTGCGTCAAGTTTAGACGCGTGTGCATACTAAACGTGCATGCTTCTCAAACCCCCCGTTTGAACCAAAACAGCATCTCTAAATAGTGAACGCGTGCAGTTCGTTGCATTAATGCAAACTTCAACACGTTCCTGATGCTCCGAGACACAAGCTGAAGCGATTTTCATACTGTAAATTTATATGTTGTGGCGAAAATTCCTAAAGTATATAAGTAAAGACAAAGACGTGTCGCCAAGCGATTTAGCGTTCCGGCACGATGTCGCGTAGAAACCAATTAGGAGTGTGGGTTTACCATACCCCTAACAGGTTAGCCCGCTACCACCTTAGACTGCTGCTGATGGTAAGTGATGACACTTACCATCAGGTGAAATTGCCGTCAAGGTCTAACTTGTAGTGAAAAACAAAAAAAAATGTTTAATGTATGCAAGCTGGCTGGACAAGGCTTCTTACTAAATATAAATGTACTTATTTAACATCATCTCAACTGATCAGATTATATTATATCTCACTCTTACTTAATTATTAAATAAAGTCCCACTCACTAAGTAGGTTTTGTCAAAAGCAAACCCAAAAACCACCACAACTTTACTTGCCCAGCATTAGAAGATAAAATATTTTTTTCAATACTACCCCCAGTTTATGCATTCAAATGTTAATTATGAACTTTGTTTCCCTACACACGCAGTTATTTGTTTTATAAGGACTAGACTTAACTTTGTTCGCGTGGTTCTAATAATAAAGATAATATTATTTACTTTGGTAACGAAGGCCCAATTTACACTTGCTATTTCAAACGCAGTTAAACATTAATCAGGCTGAAAATAAAATTTAATATCGCCCCATTACATTATGCTGTGTACCATTATGGTCGAGAGTTCAGGTTTTAGGTCATTCATTTATATAAACGCTAAAGAGGATGGGAGATGTTAAACCGCCTTGCTTCACACTATTCTAGCTTATAATAGTGGGAAAACGCAAAGTTTTTAAGTAAATCCGGGTAGCATTACTGTTTTTGTTGGGTTGAAAATAGTTGATTAAATACGCACGCGTCTTCGTCTCTTACTGTATCCATGCGATATTTTATAAAAGTCCATATACTCTTAGGAAAAAGAAGGTCAAAACTACACACCTGTAGTCCCTACGTAATGTCTGTGAAAATATATAATGGTCTGCCAGACTGCATTCGAACCTTAGAGAAAGAAAATGAATTTTACACAGTATTAAAGAATTTTTTACTGCAGAAGTGTTATTTAAAGTAGTAAAGTAAGTAGTGTAAAGGATTTTTTAAACAATGCAAGTAAAAATAAATGAAATCCGGTTGATTCCAGACCAAGTTGCAACACCCAAACTGGGTATGTGTACACAATATGCAACGAAAAATAAATAAATAAAGGTTTTTTATTGATTATGTCAGATGGTGATAACGGAAAAAAAACTCCGGCTAAGTTGCTTGTGGGCTTCTTCTTAGACCGGGGCGCGTTTGGAACCGCCATAGCTTTAGTTTTAAGTGTACGAATGTAGTTATCACCATCAAATCATTACTATGTAAATTGACGTGTCAATAGTCCTTCTATTTGAATTTGAAATTTGAATTTGGTTAAAACACTTTCGCTTTGACATGACATAGCAAACTGATTGCATTCCCAAAAAATAGCTAGAAATATCTCATAACCATAGAATAAGACTGATACAAAATAAAAATTAAATTAAAAATGTGAAACTTTAACAAAACAAAAATGGCTGGAACGCGTAAAGTGAGCGAGCCACCTCGCTCGACTGCTTATTACTACGCCGACCTTGAGAAAATTAAACGACAAAATGGCGTCCAACAAGATGGTGGGTTCCCTCAAGATGGCGGCTACATTCAACACAATTGCGTTCAAGAAGTCAGACAGGACCAGAATTTGAACGAGCTGAGCGAATACGTTGAAACCAACGAGGTCATCAACGATGCAGGAACCAAGGAAGTACCACCTCTAAGAGATAGGTGGAGTCCAGAATATTCCACTCCGGAAAATGGCGTAAAAATTGGTGAGACTTATTCCACAGCCGGGACCTTTCCAATGCCAGAACCAAAAGAGAAGGAACCTTTGCTGGCTGAATTGGAAATCGTCGGTCGAGTTCCCTTAACCCAATTGGAATCGGTCCAAACTGTTAGAAGAAGCAGAAGTTGGTATCTATGCTGTCCGGATATTGGTGAAGAAGAGGCATGCAGACAGTCCTCCTGGAGGTACTCCAGTCTACGTCCCGTCACCGCTCCACCTGCGCCAAGGCATAATGGTGAAACACAGGTGAGTACTGCTTATATACCATAATGTTCTGTTTCCAATAGCTATTCTGAGGACATAGTCTCCCAAATATGTCTGGGAAGGAGGTTAGGAGCTTACTATGTATTATAGTAGTTTCTTCCAAGTAACTGATCCCATCAGCAGTGATTGCTCAGTGTTTAGGCCGTCCGCCTCCTAATCAGAGTCGGGGGTTCGAACCCGAGCAACGCACCTCTAATTTTTCGGAGTTATGTACGTTTTTAAGCTATTAAAATATCACTTGCTTCAACGGTGAAGGAACATCGTGAGGAAACCTGCACGCCTGAGAGTTCTCCGTAATGTTCTCAAAGGCGTGTGAAGTCTGCCAATCCGAACATGGCCAGCGTGGTGGACTATGGACAAACCCTTCTCACATTGAGAGGCGCCCCATTCTCTGTAATGAGCCGGCAATGGGTTGATCATGATGATAATATGAAATTGAGCCAACTAACTCACTTTGATGTTTATCATTTGATTTTCTGTGGACCCAGGATCCCAAGTTATCGGTGTTACTCCATCTTCTGACTTTATTACTTGTTGTAGTTGACAGATACCTCTACTTAATGCTTTTTCTTTTTTAATTGGTACTATATTGGTGATGATGCTAAGCAGGTAAATGTACGGATGTTAACTAATCATGCTTTATCACTATCAAACTAAGGAATATATATATATATATGTATCACTATATATATATATATATATATATATATATAAACGAAACGGCAGTGATATATATATATATCGGCAACAGCGACTGGGTCTCTGTTAATTTTGTTTAATAAGGGCGTCGTTCGTGTGCCCTGATGTGGCTGATGTACCCTATTTTTGCACGGAATAAACGCGCGCAGTGAGGACATGACAGGGCACCATCAACATAATTATAGATTATATTGGAGGATGGTCTATTTTTCAGTTGATCTCTGTACAAATCCAGATCCACCCTCCTTTTATCTTCAAAATCCGTGATAGCCTGCTGAGCCAAGTGCCTCCACTCCACTCGGTCTTCAGCGAGACTTTCCCAATATAATTTCTCAAGGACGTTTCTTGCCTGCTGACAGCACATCTAGAATATCAGATAATGATCGAAGACTAAAGCTCGTTTAAGAAGCCTAGAATGCGATGATAATATATTGCATTGAATCATTGTTAATAGCCATTAGTATGCGATACATACTCATTGTGGTATTTGGACATCCCAATAACTGCATTGTGGTTTGTAAAATGGGTACAGTGCCGACCAAATATAGTCGAGCGTATTTTTGGTTCGCGGCGTACATTTTAATTGCCAGTGAGTGAGCGAAGTTAATACTAATTATTAACCCCTGCACAGATGCGAAATAAAGCGGTGATAGCCTAGTGGTTAGGGTGTCAGCCTCCTAATCAGAGGTCGGCGGATTTCGGAGTTGTGTGCGTTTTTAAAAATTAAAATATCACTTGCTTAAACGGTGAAGGAAAACATCGTGAGGAAACCTGCACGCCTGATAGTTCTCCGTAATGTTCTCAAAGGCGTGTGAAGTCTGCCAATCCGCACACGGCCAGCGTGGTGGACTATGGCCGAACCCTTCTCATATTGAGAGAACACCCGTGCTCTGTAGTGAGCCGGTAATGGATTGATTATGATGATGCGAAATAGATGTGCCAGCTCGTGGTACCGTAGTGCCTAATCCAGTGTACAGATTTGAATGTGTTTCTTTCATTTGGAAGCTTGTTCGTTGGCATGTTTTATCAAAATCGGTGCATCCGTTTTCTAGATATTTGGAGTGATGATTTTTTTTTTATCCACTACAAGTTAGCTCTTGACACAATTTATTCAGTGGTACCGTAGTGCTTAATCGAGTGTACCGATTTGAATGTGTTTTTTTCATTTGTTCTTCGTTGGCATGTTTTATCAAAATTGGTGCATCGAATTACTTTGGTCTAGGCTCCGAATATGGTTTTGTCCCATTCAGTGTCGAGACCCTTGGTCCGTGGGGTCCTAGCGCTCTGAGGCTTTTTAAGGAAATAGCAAAAAGGTTAGTCGACGTCACAGGGGACCGAAGAGCTGCCAGCTACCTTGGACAAAGAATTAGTCTAGCAATTCAAAGGGGGAACGCTGCCAGTATCTTCGGAACCTTGCCTAAAGGGACTTCTTTTAATAATATATTTTAGTTATAATATTAAATATTTATTTATTTTTTATCTAAAGTTTAGTTGAAGTCATATATGTATTCTTGAAATTTAATTAAATTATATTCATATCAAATGCCCTTTTATTAGATATCTCACACAATTTTTACTATTCATCACCACTTTGATCGCCATGCCTAAAACAGCTGAACCGATGTTGATATCATCATCATCACGATCAACCCATTACCGGCTCACTACAGAGTGCGGGTCACCTCTCAATATGAGAAGGGTTCGGCCATAGTCCACCACGCTGGCCGTGTGCGGATTCGCAGACATCACACGCCTTTGAAAACATTATGGAGAACTCTCAGGCGTGCAGGTTTCCTCACAATGTAGCAACGTTGACGCGAGTGATATTTTAATTGCTTAAAAACGCACATAACCTCAAAAAGTTAGAGGTGCCCGTATTCGAAACGCCGACCAACTGATTAGCAGGCCTAACCCCTAACCACTAGGCTATCACCGCTTCAATAATACTAACATTGTTTTAAGAACTGTATACTAACATTTTATGGGCCAATGGTCTTAAATAAACAGATTTTATTATTTATTTATTTTTAATTTTAACGAAATCCACCACGATTCGTAACACAAATCCGTTAGTGTTAACCCACTTCTTTTGTCGTGGCGCAATCCAAACATTTCTGAAGGAAATTGGGTCACGAAATTGAGGACGATCGCTTTCTATCGTTCGAGAGCGCCGTCGCCGGAGTCGAACGTACCGAAACTGCATTTCAATGGATGCAGCTTTCTGTATCTTTTTGTTAATGATGCTGTTCATCAGCGGTAGTCAGCAGCAATCAATCAATCAATCAATCAGCCTATAGACTTCATCAGCCTTCGAGAGCGCGCCACCACACACGGTCCTCCGCCTTCCTCATCCGCCCGCCACCAGCGATCCTTTTAAGGTCGTCGGTCCAGCGAGCAGGTGGTCGTCCTACGCAGCGCTTACCGGTACGCGGTCTCCACTCCAAAACACGTCTGCCCCAACGGCCGTCGGTTCTTCGACAGATATGACCCGCTCACTGCCACTTCAGCTTGCTAATTGCTAAGGTAGTCAGTAGCGCGAATAATATTCTCGATGGAGTGTTGAGATAAAATGAGATTAACAATCCAGACCTCGAGCGTGGTGGATAACAGCCTTCACCATTCTCATTCAAAAAAGAAAAATATGATGAATCCTACCACCGGCATTATAGTCAAATTAAAAGCAGTTTGACATCTCGTCTATTTCTAATAATAAAATTAAACTGTAATAGACCCCTCGACCTAAGCGCTCCTTTCCGAAAGAGGAGACATAAACATATCCTTCACGACCCTGACGATCAGATGACTACTGACAACACACTCGTACCACCTACCACACAATCATACGCTACACACCGTCTTCGCCGGCGAAGACGAGCTCCCCGCTATCTTACGTCATCCGGACGTGGGCTCCATCCACGGCCTCGGAGACGTACGGACGACCACTCACCGTCCGACCCCCCCGTTATCCCAAACGTCGCCTAAGCCGAGGTTCGGCCTCACAGGAGGCGCCCTAAGGCAGTCGTTCCTTTACTTTCTTCGAGCCCTAGGGCTCAAATTTTCTTCTGGCAGAGCTTCTTTCAAAAACTCGCCAAACAGCCCGGTTACGCTGTGGCAACCAATAGGGTTTGTACAGCTAATAGACAGCCCGAAAAAAAATGTAATAGACCGAATTCTGTACTCTAACAGGTAAGCCCGCTACAATCTTACACCGCATCATCACTTACCATCAGGTAATATTGCCGTCAAGAGCTCCCTTAGATTCTTCGAGGCCTAGGGCTCAAAATTTCTTCTGGCAGACGCTGTGGCAACCAATAGGGTTAGCACAGCTAATAGTCAGTCCGAAAAATAAAAATAAAATGGAGAGCTGCGGTGTTCTGTCAAACTGTAATGTTAATGAAGGAGGCCGCCGAGCGGCATCGAGAGTGGACCGTTAACACGTAGACGTCAGGGTGGTAAAGATCACCTACCCATTCTAACTATCCAAGGGTACCCAGGAACCTTTGTCCAGAGCGGGGAATCTGGCCACTCTGTAAATCTATGCGACCTCGTGACGTCAGACTTGCTACTCAGTAAGCCGCGTTGTTTTGCGGACCTCCGTCCGTGAGGAGGCAAAATAGGAGCAGAAGGGACGCACCGGTGCGTTCTTAAGAGATCCCGGAACCTTCCACTGTTTTATGCTGATGCGGATGAGGGTTAGTGAGTAGAAATCTCTCATATAACCCGAGATGTCGGGTATGTCAGTAGGCGGGGTCTCCCCCCGACGAAATATTTTGATGATTTTTTTTTTTAACGCTATGATAACAGATGAATGGACGGATTTCGTTTATGCACTCGCTCCGGAAGCAGTGCAGCTAGACAGAGTTGCGACCAGAATACCAAAGAAAACCCAGCGAAAGTAGGACCCAGTAGGAAGTGACATAGGTTATAATTTATGTTCATCAAAATAATTATAGAAATCTTTAAGAAAAATGCAATATTGTAAGCCGAAGTAGCAAAAATTTGAGATATAAAATTCATTATTTCGCGTACGTTGCGAAAAACATACGAGTGGCTTTTTGATTAAAGTACGTACTCATTATTAACTACAAAAAACAAACTAGGAAATATATCTATTATCTTAAAATTTAAGCATTCTTATTCTAAAACTAGCTGTGACCTGCGGTTTCACCTGCGTAGTTCCCGTTTCCGTGAAAATATCGGGATAAAATATTGCCTAAATATCTATAGCCGTCTTCAAAGTTTTTCACATCAGACCCGTATTTCCCGAGATTACCGCGTTAAATAAAACAATTAAAATTAACAGATTTAGACATAATTGAACTTGAAATTTGTGCAGCGGTAATAAATTGCAAATTGACTCTTTGAATTAGGAACACAACTACATTTCTTAGATAACAGTGAGTGATTATAATTTAATATGAACTGAATAGCAATAAGGTTCAAATTAACTCTACAATTCATTTAGAAAATGAAAACGTTTATATGGGAAAAAGAAAAGGGCTGTTTTTAAGGTTTTCCCGGCAATTATTCGAATTTTTCTCCCTTTTTAAACCTTCCCTAGACCTCCACGAACATTTCAAGACCAAGATAAGATAAATCCGTTCAGCCGTTCTAGAGTTTTAGCGAGACTAACGTACAGCAATTGATTTTTATATATATAGATTTAATTAGTTCGCTAATACAAACAGAAGTTTACTACATACGTTATTGTAGTATTTTGCGACATTTGCGCAATACGAGAACCGTTCGACGCCACCGCGACTTTTGGGCCCACTCTATCGTAATTGAAGTGCGGGAGGAATTATGTTTATGAGTAAGGTACCCGCGTGGCTCAAACGCTTTTTTAGCTGCTTACGTTTCCGACGCGAGCGATTGAATTCATTCGAATCGACATTTGAGCAATACGAGAATCGTTCGACGCCACCGCGACCTTTGGACCCACCCTATTGAAGTCCGTGAGGGGTCATGTCTATGAGTAAGATACCCGCGCGGCTCAAACGCTCGTTTCGGAAGCGAGCGATTGAATTCATTCTAATCGATATTTTTGCAATACGAGAACCTTTCGACGCCAAAACGACGTTTGGACACATCCTGTCGTAATTGAAGTCCGTGAGGGGTTACGTCTATGAGTAAGATACCCGCGCGGCTCAAACGCTTTTACAGCTGCTTACGTTTCCGACGCGAGCGATTGAATTCATTCGAATCGATATTTTTGCAATACGAGAACCTTTCGACGCCAAAACGACGTTTGGACACATCCTGTCGTAATTGAAGTCCGTGAGGGGTTACGTCTATGAGTAAGATACCCGCGCGGCTCAAACGCTTTTACAGCTGCTTACGTTTCCGACGCGAGCGATTGAATTCATTCGAATCGATATTTTTGCAATACGAGAACCTTTCGACGCCAAAACGACGTTTGGACACATCCTGTCGTAATTGAAGTCCGTGAGGGGTTACGTCTATGAGTAAGGTACCCGCGCGGCTCAAACGCTTTTACAGATGCTTACGTTACCGACGCGAGAGATATTGCCTGGGAAGTTACCATTTTATATATTTATTCATTTATTTATACAATTTATTGCATACATATTGAAAGGAGAACAACAAGAAATACATAAAATAAAAGCAAAAGGCAACCTTACCACTTAAAGCGATCTCTTCCAGGCCACCTTTTTGTAAGAAGCTGACAGAAATAAATACAGGAAATCGCAACACTTATACATATACACATATTAATAATTACATACTATTAAAAATATTATAAATAAATAACCAAAAAATTACCATTTTGTAAGCTAAGGTTAATTCAATGTTTATTTTTTCAGGTGGCAACCCAGAGCAGCGGGCGTGCGGACGACGTGGTGACGCTGCGCGCTGAACGAGACGCCCTGGCGCGTGCGCTGGCGGCGGAGAGGCAGCGCGCCGCCGCGTCGGCCCGAGCCCACGACGCCAGGCTGGCAGAGCTGCACGGCGTCATAGCGGAGCTGGTGAGGCGGCGGGCGGCCGACAAACTCACCAAGGCGATACCGGAGGAGGAGGTGTCAGGTATGTACCAAAACATGATTTGAAGGAAACCAATCTGGGTTTAGGTTTTTTTAAGCTATTGCATAGCTTCTATCGAGGGCCTCGAGCGCGGGGACCGAATCCAGAAATCCGTAACGAAAAAAAACCTCCCCACTCCGACGGGCACAGCGGTGATACTTTTTACCATATAAATATTTCGCCACGGCCTTTACAACGCGTGGAACAGCGGTTATTACGCATGCTTTTTGTGCAGAAAGTCGTAGGTTCGAGCCTGGGGTACGGCTTTATTTTTTTATCACGTTTTTTTAATTTTTATTATCATGACAAGCATTTTTATTTAGTTTCACCTGTCCCGTTGTCTGTCTGTTTTTCATTGTTGTTTTTGAAATATTAATAATTTAGTTGATAAAAAATGCTATGCAATAGCTTTACCGCGGCAGTCACCGAGTGCCACACGTCTTTTTTTTTTAAATTTTATTTAGTCTAGCAACATTGAATTGAACATTGAATTTTCATTAACTAGTTGATGCTAACGACTTCGTCTGCGTTGAGTTGGTGTGTATGAAAGTGTTCGTTTGTCTTCCAATCACGAAGCAATGGATTACTAAACCGATGACCTTGAAATAATTACAGGAAAAACATTAAAGTATCTCCTTTGTTGCCCGCGACTTCGTCTGCGTTGAGTTAGTGTGTGTGAAAGTGTGTTTGTTTGTCTTCCAATCACGAAGTAATGGATTACTAAAGTGACGACCTTGAAATAGTTACAGGCTAAACATTAAAGTATCTCCTTTGTTGCCCGCGACTTCGTCTGCGTTGAGTTAGTGTGTGTGAAAGTGTGTTTGTTTGTCTTCCAATCACGAAGTAATGGATTACTAAAGTGACGACCTTGAAATAGTTACAGGCTAAACATTAAAGTATCTCCTTTGTTGCCCGCGACTTCGTCTGCGTTGAGTTAGTGTGTGTGAAAGTGTGTCTGTTTGTCTTCCAATCACGAAGTAATGGATTACTAAAGTGACGACCTTGAAATAGTTACAGGCTAAACATTAAAGTATCTCCTTTGATGCCCGCGACTTCGTCTGCGTTGATTTAGTGTGTGTGAAAGTGTGTTTGTTTGTCTTCCAATCACGAAGCAATGGATTACTAAACCAACCACCTTGAAATAATTACAGGATAGTCATTAAAGTATCTCCTTTCTTGCCCGCGACTTCGTCTGCGTTGAGTTAGTGTGTGTGAAAGTGTGTCTGTTTGTCTTCCGATCACAAAGCAATGGATTACTAAAGTGACGACCTTGAAATAGTTACAGGCTAAACATTAAAGTATCTCCTTTGATGCCCGCGACTTCGTCTGCGTTGATTTAGTGTGTGTGAAAGTGTGTTTGTTTGTCTTCCAATCACGAAGCAATGGATTACTAAACCAACCACCTTGAAATAATTACAGGATAGTCATTAAAGTATCTCCTTTCTTGCCCGCGACTTCGTCTGCGTTGAGTTAGTGTGTGTGAAAGTGTGTCTGTTTGTCTTCCGATCACAAAGCAATGGATTACTAAAGTGACGACCGTGGAATAATTACAGGATAAACATTAAAGTATCTCCTTTGTAATTAATGGGAAAAAAAATGAGTGTAATCGGAGTACGCGTTAATGAATTACAACTAAATACATAATATACAAATGAACATACAACTTACAGCTTATAAAAACATGTAAAAAAGTAGAAGTAAGACAATTAAGCTGCGATAGCGTAGTGGTTAGGGCGTCAGCCTCCTAATCAGAGCTCGGCGGTTCGAATCCGGGCACGCACCTCTAACTTTCCGGAGTTATGTGCGTTTTAAAAAAAAAAATATTACTTGCTTCAACGGTGAAGGAAACATCGTGAGGAAACCTGCACGCCTGAGAGTTCTCCATAATGTTCTCAAAGGCGTGTGAAGTCTGCCAATCCGCACACGGCCAGCGTGGTGGACTATGGCCGAACCGTTCTCATATTGAGAGGAGACCCGTACTCTGTAGTGAGCCGGTAATGGGTTGATCATGATGATGATGATGATGATGATAATTTGCTATATTCCGCCGACAAGTAAAGACTTTACTTTTCGCGCTTGTGAAGTCAACATCTCCTGAGGATGATCCGGTGTCGGGTCGAAACGTGCGTAGAGGTTCTAGTGGAAGATTTTGTGTGGTGTTATATTATACCAATCTCCCGGTTGTCGGCGGAATATAGCAGATTATACTTGCTGTTTATTGTTTGACATTGTCTCTGTTCGCAGACGAATGCGAGTCCACGACGCAGCCGGCGGGCGAGCTGGAAGTCGACCCTGACATATCACGGACTGAACAGGTGAGTCATGTCGCAAGCAACATTGGTTTTTCTACCCGGGTTATGTATATTTAGTTTGACGACCTCCGTGGCGCAGTGGCGTTTGCTATCCTGGGTATCAAACCCTGTTCGAGCCTGGACTGGTCAAAGCTTCGGCCGTGGCTAGTTACCACCAGCTACTATTACTAGCGAAGGAGACGTGTCACAAAGCAAATTAGCGTTCCGGCACGGAACAGGTTAGCCCGATACCATCTTTTTTATCCACTACAAGTCGGCCCTTGACGGCAATCTCACCTGGTGGTAAGTGATGATGCAGTCTAGGATGGTAGCGGGCTAACCTGTTAGGAATATGGTAAACCCATATACCTAATGGGTTTCTACGCGACATCGTGCCGGAACGCTAAACCGCTTGGCGACACGTCTTTGTCGGTATCTTAGACTGCATCATCACTTACCATCAGGTGAGATTGCCGTCAAGGGCTAACTTGTAGTGTTTAAACAGCTTAGTGGAAAAGACTGTAATACCCCTTCCGGGGAAACAATATCCTTGCCACGTACCTCTTACTCTTCAGAGTTATCTTTTAGGCCTTAGCAATTAAATATCATGTGTTTTATCAGTGTAGCGCGCAGAAACCTGCAAGGCTGAAGTTCCCTAAAATAATTTCATAGGTCAACAAATTCGCACTACTGACAAACCCATTTATTCAAATTCAAATAACCTTTATTCAAATAGTGCTTTAAAAGGCACTTTTGACGCGTCAATAATTTACATAGGCAGTGAGTTGATGGTGATAACTACATTCGTGAACTTAAAACTAAAGCTATGAGGGTTCCAAACGCGCCCCGGTCTAAGAAGAAGCCCGCAACAAACTATTTATGTAAACGCCCATTCAACTAAACTTACGTGATGATAATTGTTTAAGCACAGACGATTTATGACCAACAGGACCGATGGAGAAATCTCAAGCGTCCAGATTTTGCCATGACGTTTACCGATCTAGCTCGTACCACATAAGAACTTTAAAAACATCGACACAGGGTGTATACAGTGCTCTACCAACGGTGGTTTTTAATTTGATTGTTTCCCACCTTCCAGAACGATAACTCATCCCTCCTCAGCCCAACGGAGCTGCCAACGCCCCAGGATCCAAGGTTGGAACCGCTACCTGAAGACACCGATGTCAGTAGCACTGAACATATCAGGTACCTACAGGATCCGACTGTGATTATGTTTGTATTATTAATTTTGTATTGTTCTATATCTTATATTATATATATATTTCTATATCTTATATTATAAAATTCTCGTGTCACAATGTTCGTTCCCATACTCCTCCGAAACGGCTCGACCGATTGTTATGTCATTTTTATGCATATTCAGTAAGTCTGAGAATCGGCTGCTATCTATTTTTCAAACCCCTAAGTGATAAGGTTTTTTTTTTATTTATTTATTAGATATGACGAATCAAAGCCGTCCGAGTTATTTTTAATAAGAGTGACGTCACGCTTTTCCTTTACATTCGCTCATAGTAATTAAAACTACGACTTTCTGGATAACACTTTTATTGCGACAATAACGTAAGAGGTCCGAACGGCCCGACTTCTCGAGCGAGAATGCCACGAAAGGCATCGACCGCCCGTATTTACAGCAAAGCATGCTTTTACAAAATTGATTGCTACCGTCTAAATTGTGTTAACAAAATCATCAAGAGTTCAAATGCGGGTAATTATTGAATTCTTGTTGTTCTTGGCGCCGCTGAATGAAGTTTATAACTCTTTCGCGCCGACATATACATTTTTGTATTATGTGACATTAAAAAATACATACTACCCTAAATTTTCACCCTTCTATTGCCTTTCTTTATAAAGAGATTTCACAAGTATATGTAAGCATGTGCCAAATAGCACAGTTTTGGGTAAGCAATTTTGACGACCTACGTGACGCATTGAATGAGCTGTCGCATTATAAAGTCGAAGGTCCTGGGTTCGATTCCCGGCTCGAGTCTGGCCTGGTGGGAGGTTGCGGCCGTGGGTAATTACCACTATACCGACAAAGACGTGTCACCAACCGATTAAACGTTCCGGCATGATGTCGCGTATAAACCAATTAGGGAGTGTGGGCTTACCATACCCCGCTAACAGGTTAGCCTGTTTCCATTCTAGACTGCATCATCACTTACTATCAGGTGAGATAGCCGTCAAGGACTGACTTGTAGTGTGTAAAAAAAAGGTTTGATGATAGCTATAATTGGTGTTCCAGATTGGAACATCCAAAATTAGAGGTTCCGCTTCCCCAAGGCTCCGAGCAGTGCTCGAGTCTCCAACTTTCCGAGAGGGACTCCGAGATCTGCGTCAGCACTGCGAGGTAACTCTACTTCTCTCTTCTTTTTGAGTTTATTCTCTGTTCTTTGACTGCAAGAGAACACCTCTGGTTTTTTATCCATTACTATGTTATATCCTTTGATAATTCGATCAAATTTATTTCTGCAGTAATTAATAGATTGTCCGGAATAATAAAGCTTTGTATATTACTCTATACTTATATATTAACCTTGAATTAATATATATTGTATTCATTCAGGGTATAAGTTATCTAAAAAACCTGTCATAATGGTAGCGTAGTGGGTCTCCATACCGATTTCTATCTCCATTTCGATTCCCAGGACTCATCTGTAACTTTTTGGAGTTAAGTACTTTTTGGGCAATTTATTATCACTTGGTGGAAAACCTCGTGAGGAAACCTGTATACCTACCTGAGAGTCCTCCATAATGTTCTCAAAGGTGTGCGAAGTTTGCCAATCAGAGTTGTCCAGCATGGACAATGGGACACCACCTTTGACGACCTCCGTGGCGTAGTGCGTGCGCTGTCGCATTGTAAAGTTGGAGGTCCTGGGTTCGATTCCTGGCTTGAGTCTGGTCTGGTGGGAGGCTTCGGCCGTGGCTAGTTACCACCTTATCGACAAAGACGTGTCGCCAAGCGATTTTAGCGTTCCGGCACGATGTCGCGTAGACACCAATTAGGAGCGTGGGATTACCATACTCCTAACAGGTTAGCCCGCTACCATCCTAGATTGCATCATCACTTACCACCAGGCGAGATAGCTGTCAAGGGCTAACTTGTAGTATATAAAAAAAAAAAGTCTCACCCAAGTGGATCACTAATGAGGGATAAAGATAATGAGTGATTGCTCGCAGGTGCTGCCAGTATGCAAGGGGCGGCCACTCCACCGGGGGAGCCGCTGGGGGTGGAGGGGGGAGCTGCGAGAGGGACCGCGGCTCGCCAGCCCTGATGCCCGTCTCACCAGGTACATCCAGCTATCATCACATAAGCCGACCTTGGCTTGGCAATATCAGCTGGAAATATTAAGGACAAGTTAGTTGAGCCGCGCTATCAGGTTTCCACCAAATCTGGCTTGACAGGGGGGGGGGAGCACCCGCAGTGAAGGTCAGCTTTGATGTCTACATCCAACTCGCAAGTCTTGGGAAATGAGATAGATGATCGGCGGTTCTTAATCATCATACATTTTATACAATTCATACACAAAGTACCAGGGTTACATATATGCTTAGGAGATCTTTCGGTTTTTCCTTCCTTATTTCAGTTTAAATAAATAGGGTACAGAGTGAACAACTATCCCTTTATAATAACACTTGTTAAACGAAGACACCAATATTTAAAAAAAAACTCCTACAAATGTAGCAAGAGAACATATATGTATTAACGTATTTTCTTTCTAGTTTCTATATAATTATATAAATTAGTAGTACACTTATATAAGTAAGTACATTAATATAAGAAAAAATCTACAAAAACTTACTACTGGTAAAATGTTGTCATTTCCTTACAATAAAATGACACTTATCTTCAAGTTTTTAAATCATAGCTTCTAATCTTTACAAGTTGATTATTACGTTCTCAAATATTAGGAAGCAGAATATAATTATAATAAAAAAACTCATGCATTGTTTTTTTATAAATTTTCAAAGTTGCATTCTGCAAATTCTTCAAAAAAGAAAAAAAAGGGCTTAAAGTCAAATTACTCGAATATGGCTGATATTTGCACAGGAGTCATGAGTGGTAATTTCGTTGCCATCAATTGCCAACATATTACCAGTAACCATGTATATGTATAGGAGGTCTTCAAATCAAATAAGTGTCTTATATTTACAAAAGCCGAATCGGTGATAGCCTAGTGGTTAGGGCGTCAGCCTCCTAATCATAGGTCGGCGGTTCGAACCCGGGCATACACCTCTAACTTTTCGGATTTATGTGCGTTTTTAAAATTAAAATATTTCTTGCTTCAACGGTGAAGGAAAACATAGCGAGGAAACCTGCACGCCTGAGAGTTCTCCGTAATGTTCTCAAAGGCGTGTGAAGTCTGCCAATCCGCACATGGCCAGCGTAGTGGACTATGGCCGAACCCTTCTCATATTGAGAGGAGACCCGAGACCCGTGCTTTGTAGTGAGCCAGTAATGGGTTGATCATGATGATGATGATGACAATTTACAAAAAAAAAGCTACTAAAGTACCAGGGGTAGATAGGTTCTGAGGAGATTTTTCGGTATTTTCTACCTAGTTTAATGCAGTACAATTTTGATTTATTAAAATAATAACACAACAAAAGTACTAGGGCAAAATACTGAGTCGTTAGATTGAAATAAGCCTCCTTAGAACTTGTAATATGTCCTTCTATCGTTTGGTCAGGTCGTTGCGAGTCCCGGGAAGCGAAGGTGGCGTCACGTGTTCGACTCCGGCGCACCGAGGACACCGAATCCAATCACATATCAGATGACGAGGTACGTTATGAACAATCTATAAACCTATTACAGGCATCTAATCGTTCATTTCATTATTTCTATTCCTGAAGCGATGGTGATACTACAATCGGCAACTTAAAACTAAAGCTAAGAGGGTTCAAATCGCGCCCAATTCTAAGAAGAAACCCACAACAAACTTAGCCGGGTTTTTTTGTCGTCATCATCTCACCTAATCAGTAATAAGTTATAGTACCTATGGAGATAGAGCAATTCACACCCAAGCTTTTTTATCGTTTATATAATCCTTAATATGATTTTTCTAGAAGCTTTCGTTTTATAAAAACTTTGAACTTATTGTAATATAGTATAGTCTAACTATTGAGTTAGATTAGATTAGCTTAATTAAATCTTACTTAAATCATTACTATTTTGTAGTTATTACCACCCGTCTAATACACTAGACATCTGGCCGTTTCTTACTTCTATCAGCCGTCACTTCACTACCCACACCCTTTACACAGTCCATCCATTTCTTATTTCGTTTTCATCTATTCCTTATCGTTGCTCTAACTATGATGCTCTAAATTGTTTTAAGTGACAATAATATGGTATGGTGATAACAAAAATAGTGCACGGCTAAGTGTGTTGTAGATTTAGATTTAGAAATCTCATAGCCTTAGTTTTAAGTTTACGAATGTAGTTATCTTACTACAATGTAAAAATATGTGTTTACAATGAAGCGCCTTTGAAAGCCATCACAGCGTTTGAATTTATAACATAAATTTCCTCAAAATTTTTACTCCGTATGATTAAAGGCTGGCCCCTCGGGTATGTGGGACAGGTAACGCTTCTCTAGCCTAACGAGCCTTTGTAGAATAAATCTATAAAGCGAGTTTACCCTTACCTCTGACTTAAACTGTTGAAAAGGTAAGGCTAAGCTCGCTCTATAGATCTCGGCATTACTTTTACGTTGTGACAGGCGTGGTGCGTGGAGGCGGCTGAGCGACTCGCGCTCGACGTCTGCTCGCAAGCGGGGCTCCGGGAGGCGCTCGTGGCTGCGTCCAATGGCGGTGAGCGAGTTTGAGCGAAACTTCTTTATTAACTTAAACCAACGAAAGCGTTCCACGTGAGTTGATGCTCTTTATTTGGTGTTATTGGTCATGAAAGTATTTTTAGTCCGTACTAAATGTTTGATTTTTATTTAAATAAACTATCCCACTTCTGGTGTTCATGATATTTGCTGTTTTGTCACTGTACGTTTTCTAATATTATTGATAACCGAGTATTAAATGTTTGTAATGATATTGTCACCACCCTATTTCTATATCGAAATAATCCCACTTCTGAAGTTAAATATGGCATCAAAAACCTGTCTGTGTGTCATTCTCCCATTTCTGATATTGAGAATCAACAGCATTTAATTGGCTGGCTGATTTTCATTATTCTATTTCTACATTAGAATAATACCATTTCCGAAGTTGGAGATGTTCCAATTATTAAGGACCTGTCTATTTGTGATTCACTATTTTTTTATTAGTATTCTTATATCATCATTTCAACCGATAGATGTCCACTGCTGGACAAAAAGACCTCTTTTGTAAGGAGTTCCAACGGCCACGCTTGGGCTGCTTGTATCCAGCGGCATTCTTATATAGGTTATAAAATGTCTGCAAGTTTATCAATATCCCATTTCTGATAAAGGAGATGTTAGTTATTAAGTGTTTGCTTGTATATCATTATCTGAGTAAAATGAAGGAGATTTCCGGGTATAAAATGTCTGCCCGTTTGTCACACAGATGAGTCGGTACAGTCGGCTGCGGCGGCGGTATGGCGCGCGAGATGCCTGCGACTTGCGGCCGACTGTCGCGTGCTCGACTGTGCGCTCGCGCAGGCAGTGGATACTGCGCACAGGTAATAACAATCTCACAGGTAACTTTTGTCTCATCATCATCATCATCATCATCATTATCAACCGATTGACATCCACATAGGTCTTTTGTAGGGAGTTCCAATGCTCACGGTCTTGGGCCGCTTGCTTCCAGCGGCTCCCTGCGACTCGTCTGATGTCGTCTGTCCACCTAGTTGGGGGTCGACCAACGCTACGTTTACCGTTTTTTTCTAACTTTTGTCTAACAGATAAAAATTACCTCACGGGTCACGTGTGTGTCAAATGTAAGATGCAAGTCTCACAGGTAATGGCAATCTGACATGAAATGAAATGAAACTTTATTCGTTCACATATTACGGTATCCGATAAGGCTGAGACCTTCTGTTAAGTACAAAACCTGTGTCAGAAGGACTCGCTCTTCCCATTGTAAAATATTCAATATACATAACAAGTTTATAATATCTTATATATTATAATCTAATAGGTAAAAAGACGGGAGAAGTGCATCGGACGTATAATTCAAATTCTTTTGAATTTTACTTTTTTTTTGTATTATTTATTTATTTATTATTAATATAAAAGGAATATAATTAATTATACAATAACGGCACCGAAAAAACCAAAGAGGTTTGTCCTCGGTGCTAATCTGTAACTTAACAGCTTAAAACTAGAGGAACTGAGTAAGCATATTAGGCATGAAAAGAACATTTCCTAATTGAGTTAGACGGTCGACACAAATGAGTTAACCGTCCAACTCAGACAAAAAATATTCTTTTAATTTCTGTTTGACATTTTTAATGTGTAAAATTTGGAACGCTGGAAGTTGTTCGTTCATGAATGAGTATAGTCAAGTGAGTGAGCGTATTTTCATGTACGTGCGTGCGTGAGAGAGAGAGAGTGCTAAATACATATTTCAAGAATGATGTGATAAAAACTATTTTATAATAATCTAGTCATTGTTACATTCGTGTTTCGTGTTCCAGACTGTCGTGCGCGTGCGCAGTGCAGGAGTCGTCGTCGGTGGCCCTGTGCAGCGCGCTGCGGGCGGCGGACCGCGCGCTCGAGACGTACGACGTGCTGCTGGCGCTGGCCGAGACGCAGGCGAACACGCACCGGAGCGAGAGCGAGGTGAGCGGCATCCCACTTCTGATGTTCCACAGTTGACAGTACATTTCTTTGTTTTTTTGGTTACATCGCTAGCAAACGCTCAGGGTCACCTAATGTTAAGTGATGTCCACCCTACAGCACCAGAAGAGCCAACTATGCCTGAATCATCCGTCTAATCGGTTTCTATAGACCGCGTCATATGGGAAAGCTAAATTTTGATGATTCCCAGCTCGAGTCTAGTCTGGTGCGGGGCTTTACCGTGGCTAGTTACCACCCTACCGACAAAGACGTGTCGCCAAGCGATTTAGCGTTCCGGCACGATGTCGCGTAGAAACCATTTAGGAGTATGGGTTTACCATACTCCTAACAGGTTAGCCCGTTACCACTCTAGACAGCATCATCACTCACCATCACCCTCCTCCGACCTAAGCGCTCCTCTCCGAAAGAGGAGACCTAAACACATTCTTCACGACCCTGACGATCAGATGACTACTGACAACACACTCGTACCACCTACCACACAATCATACGCTACACACCGTCTTCACGGCGAAGACGAGCTCCCCGCTATCTTACGTCATCCGGACGTGGGCTCCATCCACGGCCTCGGAGACGTACGGACACACACCGTCCGACCCCCCCGTTATCCCAAACGTCGCCTAAGCCGAGGTTCGGCCTCAAAGGAGGCGCCCTTAGGCAGACGTTCCCTTAGTTTCTTCGAACTCTAGGGCTCAAATTTTCTTCTGGCAGAGCTTCTTTCCGAAGCTCGCCAAACAGCCCGGTTACGCTGGTTAGGTTTAGCATAGGTTTAGCACAGCTAATAGACAGTCCGAAAAAAAAAACTCACCATCGGGTGAGATGCCGTCAAGGGCTAACTTGTGGTGTATAAAATAAACTTCATCTTTAACATCGCCAAGGAATCCTACGTGTGCGGATTAGCTCGCACTTATTCGTTTTTCTAATGTCCCAGCGAGCGGCGGCGGAAGCGGTGGCCTGTCGCCTGCTGCGGCGGCTGGAGGCGGCGCCCGCGTGGGGCGAAGCCCTGCTGTCCCCCGGCCCCTGGCACAACCACCATCAGTGAGTACACGTCATCTGTTCAATTTATAAATTAACTTTAAATTTATTTCGTAATTCTGTGAAGCTGTGATAGCCTAGTGGTTAGGGCGTCAGAATCCTAATCAGAGGTCGGCGGTTCGAATCCGAGCACGCACCTCTAACTTTTCGGAGTTATGTACGTTTTTAAGCAATTAAAATAGCACTCGCTTCAACGGTGAAGGAAAACATCGCGAGGAAACCTGCACGCCTGAGAGTTCTCCGTAACGTTCAAAGGCGTGTGAAGTCTGCCAATCCGCACATGGCCAGCGTGGTGGACTATGGCCAAACCCTTCTCATATTGAGAGGAGACCCGCGCTCTGTAGGAGTCGTCAATGGGTTGATCATGATAATTGCATGCCATAAGGCTCAATTTGGCTGGATTTAATTGTATATCTTGGAAATGACTATCAATAAATTCAAAGTTTTTATAAAACGAAAGCTTATAGAAAAATCATATTACGATATTAAGGATTATATAAACGATAAAAAAGCTTGGGTGTGAATTGCTCTATCTCCATAGTTACTATAATTTATTATTGATTTTGTGAGATGGTGATAACAAAAAAAAATATCCGGCTAAGTTTCTAGTATGCTTTTGTGAGGGTTCGTTTGGGACCCTCTTAGCTTTAGTTTTAAGTTTACGAATGTAGTTATCACCATCAAATCACTGCTATGTAAATTATTGACGCGTAAAAAGTGCCTTTTAAAGGACTATTTGAAAGTGTCGACGTGTCCACAGGAGCAGCGAGTCGGACGCGGAGGTGGAGCCGTGGAGCGCCGAGTGCGAGTGCCGGCTGCGCGCGCACGCCGCCCGCCTCAAGCGGGAGACCGTGGCGCTGCGCCAGCTCCGCCCGCCCCCCACCTTCTACTCCCCGCACGGTAATAGTCAAAATCCATGCTACATGCTAACAGGGCCCGCATATATAGGTTTCCTGTTCACTCAACGGGTCTCCAATACAACATCAACTTCAATAGTAGAACTCGACTTTAATAAATTCATGGCTCTACTTAAGTAAACCGTTCAACTTTGATAGCGCGGGTTCGATTCCTGGCTCGAGTCTGGTCTGGTGGTAGGCTTCGGCGTAGCTAGTTACCACCCTACCGACAAAGACGTGTCAAAAGATTTAGAGTTCCGGCATGATGTCGCGTAGAAATCAACTAGTAGTATGGGTCTACCATTACCCTAACAGGTTAGCCCGCTACCATCCCAGACAGCATCATCACTTACCATCAGGTGAGATAGCCGTCAAGGGCTAACTTGTAGTGTGTATAAAAAAAATGCATGGCTGTACTGAAGTATACCGTCAAACACTTTGATAGCGGGATTTATAAGATGACTAACGCCATCTAGCGACACGGTACATCGGATGTTAAGTTGTATTAGACAGTTCCGTACCACAGTGTGATATCATCATCATGATCAACCCATTGCCGGCTCACTACAGAGCACGGATCACCTCTCAATATGAGAAGGGTTCGGCCATAGTCCACCACGCTGGCCGTGTGCGGATTGGCAGACTTCACACGCCTTTGAGAACATTACGGAGAACTCTCAGATGTGCCGGTTTCCTCTTGTTTTCCTTCACCGTTGAAGCGAGTGATATTTTAATTGCTTAAAAACGCACATAACTCTGAAAATTTAGAGGTGCGTGCGAACACCCGACTTATATTAACTTGTGCATATCCTAATAAAGTAAGTAAGCAACTAAAACCCGGTGCACGCTACTGCGTAGCAATTTCAACCAGCCCAATCAGAAGTGGGATAGCTCTAAATACCAGTCCCATGGCCAGCTATGATAACGATGGTAACTGATGATGAGGATGTTCGCAGACATGGAGGAGACGGACTCGCGATGCTCCGACTCCGTCAGCATGGAGGAGATGGAAGCAGCTGTCATGATGCAGGTAACCGAGTTCACGTGGTCTCCATGTCCAATGTTTGAATTGATCTTCATAGTTAATTTAAATTGACGAGGTTTGAGGACGCTGACACATTATAAAGTTATAGGTCCTGAGTTCGATTTCCGGCTCGAGTCTGGTCTAGTGGGAGGCTTTACTGTGCCTAGTTACCACCCTACCGACAAAGACGTGTCAAGCGATTTAGCGTTCCAGTTATGTCGCGTAGAAACCAATTAGGAGTGTGGGTTTACCACTAACAGGTTAGCCCGCTACCATCTTACACTGCATCATCACTAACCACCAGGTGAGATGCTGTCAAGGGCTAACTTGTGGTGTATAAAAAAAAGCTGTCAGCTCCGACGTACGAATGGAGTTTACTCCTTCGGATCGACTGTCTGCATAGACACAAGAAAGGCTTACTAGTATAAGAGAAAGATTAATACCACATCAAATGGTCAATAAACAAAATACCTCAATAATGTATATAATTTTATTCTGTTTACATTTATTATGACTATTCGGTAAAGTATTATACATCAAACAGTTGGCAAACATATATTAGTCATATCACACATGTGCACTACACTCGCGCCTGAACAGTGTTCGGCGCAGAATAGGTCTCGCGCAAAAACGTAACGAGCTCACTCGCTCAGTACATTTTACTGCTCGTACTTTTTTCATACCGGGGGCCTTACATGAAAATCGATTCCCTACGACCCCCCCGTTATCCCAAACGTCGCCTAAGCCGAGGTTCGGCCTCAAAGGAGGCGTCCTTAGGCAGACGTTCCCTTAGTTTCTTCGAGCCCTAGGGCTCAAAATGTCTTCTGGCAGAGCTTCTCTCCGAAGCTCGCCAAACAGCCCGTTTACGCTGTGGCAACCAATAGGATTAGCACAGCTAATAGACAGTCCAGAAAAAAGAAAAACAAAATCGATTCCTAGGAAGTAAACTCCGAAAGTTGTAAAAATTCAAATAGTTCAACAGCCCGGTTACTCTGTGGCAACCAATAGGAATAGCACAGTTAATAGACAGTCCGAAAAAAAGAAAAAAAATCGATTCCTAAGGAGTAAACTGCGAAAGTTTTTCCATTAAGATAGTTCAACAGCCCGGTTACGCTGTGGCAACCAATAGGATTAGCACAGCTAATAGACAGTCCAGAAAAAAAGAAAAAAATCGATTCCTAAGGAGTAAACTCCGAAAGTTTTAAAAATTAAGATAGTACAACAGCCCGGTTACGCTGTGACAACCAATAGGGTTAGCACAGCTAATAGACAGTCCGAAAAAAGAAATCGATTCCTAATGAGTAAACTCCGAAAGTTTTTCAGTTAAGATAGTTTGCAATTCGCAAGACCTATATTTAGACTAGGGGTCTAGGGGTCTGAAAGTAAATAAAAAACGGAAAAAATATCGAAAATAAACCGGATACTCCCCCATTACAGGAGATGCTGGTGGCCAAGGAGGCGTTGGCCATGGACCGTGCCGCTTCGCTGCTCAAAGAGAAGAGCAAACCCAGGCGCGCAGAGGTTAGTATACGGGACACTACGCAATGAAAAACAAAATTAAATAATATTTTTTATTTCTTTAAATCGCTTGAATTAAATAGAGCTCGTTCTAGCACAGAACACGTTCAACATAATAAAGTTGGAAGTCCTGGGTTCGATTCCCGGCTCAAGTCTGCTCTAGTGGGAGGCTTCGGCCGTGGCTAGTTACCACCCTACCGACAAAGACGTGTCGCCAAGCGATTTAGCGTTCCGGCACGACGTCGTGTAGAAACCAATTGAGAGTATGAGTTTACCATACCCTTAACAGGTTTGCCCGCTATGATCCTAAACTGCATTATCACTTACCATCAGGTGGCATGCCGGGCTAAGTTGTGGTGTATAAAAAAAAAATATCAACATTGTAAAAAAAATATATCAGAAACTGATTGAGCTGGATTGCAAAAATATATATTATTGCAGCTGTTTTTTTTTAATTAAAAATTCAAAAAAGTGAAAAAAAACTTTTTCAGTAAACACTACTTTAGAATGTGAAATATCAAGCTTCAAAATACTAAGTTTTGATTGGACACGGAGAAAGTCGGGAGACTTCGTATATGGCGGGCGCGGTTTATTCACGCTTTTCTTGAATTAATGTTTGTTGGCTAATTTTGAAAAGGACTGGTGTTGGTTGTGTCGTGGACAGTTTTGGTGTCGTTTGTGTAGTGGCTGGTTTTCTGAATGGTTAACAGGTATTAATTTGGGAAAGGTTTGAGAAAGCCGCGTCCGCCGTGCGAAGTTTCCCGTCAATTTTACCTAACTTCGACATTGCTATAAACTTGACATTGGCTAATCTGTGCAAAGCCATAAAAAGAGAGAACTAATAGAATAATAAACTTGACATTGGCTAATCTGTGCAAAGCCATAAAAAGAGAGAACTAATAGAATAATAAACTTGACATTGGCTAATCTGTGCAAAGCCATAAAAAGAGAGAACTAATAGAATAATAAACTTGACATTGGCTAATCTGTGTAAAACCATAAAACGAAGAAGAAAAAAGTTTTGAATGTGTAAAGAATCGTTAAGAAAGATAAAGATTTTTAAGCTATTGCATAACTTCTATCAGCCTTGAGCGTGGAGAACGAATCCAGAAATTCCGTAACGAAAATAACCTAACACCCCCCCACTAGATCTATATAGATATGTTGCCACGGGCATTACAGTTGCCGTGGAATAGCCGTTATTAGCTTTTTGTACAGAACGTCCCAGGTTCGAGCCTGGGGTACGTCTTGATTTTTTTCATTTCTTTTTTTTTTATATAAATTTAAATGTTTATAAATATCCTTTTCTAATTAACTTATGCTAACGATTATAAATGCATGTAGTACCTAACTATAATATCTATATAACAATATTTATTTTGTCGCAGAACGAGTGCGGCCGCCGGCGTCACAGGGAGAGGCACTGGTTGGACGCGCCCGCGTCCGAAACCGACTTATAATACAAGAGAACCCGTCTCGGCGAGGTTTCTTAACCGACTAGGCCTATAACCGCAGATTAAATAGATAACCCCCAGCCTGGACGCACGCGAAACACTAAATGCCAATATGCATGACGGCAATAAAAGAGCAGCGTCATCTAGTTTTAAAATCATGTATGAGAGACAAGAGCGTGGGATCGCCCCCTCTCTTTACGCAACACTAAGTGACGTATGCAGGTTCTTTTAAGACTCACCGGCGCATTGCATTCGTCGCATTGATCGGTGGTCGAGTCGCAGTAGTGCATAGTCGTACTTGGTGGAGCGTATACTCTGTTCTTTATAAATGACCATACTTATAATTGTAATTCCGTTCTACCAAGAGTATCTGGACTCTTTGCCCGAAACTACCCACGTCTACCCAAATTACCCCCCCCCCCCCCCCCCCCCTCATTCATCCTATATGCAAAAGTTTCCCCGAACGCGACTTAAGACATATAACACAAACACACATTAAAGTCAACATCTTAGTGGTTAATGTGGCAGCACTTTGGCGAACTTTAAAGTTTGCCAGGCGTAAACCGAGAGGGTACGATGCTTCGTCTCAATTTTCTTACATAACAAATAACTGTTCATTCGTTTTGACGCTCCGCTGAGGTACGGAACCATAGATGCGCAATTCTACTGGCACTTTGCTGGATTTTTTCCCCCCTTAATTCGTCAACTTCAAATATTTTAAGGCATCTCACTACTATATAGCTTAGTATATTGTGAAATTAAACAATAAAAAAAATAACACTTGCAAATGCAAAAGCGAACTTCGATCAATATAATGTACTAGATATGACTCAACAAAAAAAAAATTTTTTTTCGTGCATACAATTTATGTTTTAAATTTGAAACATACATATATAACTTAAAATAAACCTTAGATTAACCTAAAACTAAAAATCAAAAAAAAAATATATATGTAACATAACTAAAATATTTTTTTTTTTTATTGGATCATTAAACTAGTCACAATCTATATAAAAACAAAAAACTTGAGAGGTGTCAAGGGACACCCGGATGGAACGAAGTTCCTTTCGATTAATTAGTGAAGGAATTGTAATAAAATTTTATTTTATTTAAGTTATAACAATATTTTTTTATTATTAACAAATATAATGTTATATAAACTTAATCAGTAGGCTCAATTTTGTACTCCATCAGCAATATCCGGAACTTGTGCAGAAACACTGTCAGGATTCATTATTATTATTATTTTTTATTATTTACAAAAAACCTGTATACACTCAACAAAAATAATCGTCGCGACACCACACTGTTCAGTGCGAAATAGAAATGAAAATATCTGGCTTGCTTCCTATAAGAGAGAGAGAGACAGACAGAGAAACATGCGACGCCGCACAGCTTACAATAACAAAAAGTGTCGTGACAACTTTTCGTAAGATTTTTTTCCGTCTAGCCCCCTTTCACAACGCGCGATAAGGAACTTTCCAACAAAAAACATTTCAGAAGAACAAACACGAGATAGTGACTTTCTAGAAATGACCACAGCATGCACAACCTTAAAATTAACCTTACATCTAAATAAATCAACAGTAATAGACAGTCACGAATCCCTCGGGAACCGTGGATTTCCCTGGGATAAAAGTAAGCCATGTGTTAACCGATTCAATGCGGATGGCTCCGCAGAGGCGCCATGTGTATCTTTTGTGTATGGCGGGTGGCGCCCGAGAGGAGCCAAAATGTTTTCCTGTAAAACTCCGCTAAAAAAGCTTTATTCAGAGGCTAGCCCTAAATGAAAGTTTCCTTATTTGTCACGTAGATTACGATACTAGTATTAGTTTCAAGATATAGCGTGAAAAAAGACATTTCAGATGTTGTAAACCTTTTCAATAGAAACAATAATTATGAAAGGTAACTTTTGTGCATGGCGGGTGGCACCCCAGAGGAGCCAAAATGTTTTCCTGTAAAACTCCGCTAAAAAAGCTTTATTCAGAGGCTAGCCCTAAATGAAAGTTTCCTTATTTGTCACGTAGATTACGATACTAGTATTAGTTTCAAGATATAGCGTGAAAAAAGACATTTCAGATGTTGTAAACCTTTTCAATAGAAACAATAATTATGAAAGGTAACTTTTGTGCATGGCGGGTGGCACCCCAGAGGAGCCAATATTTGAAACCAAAAAACTGACTAATTTAAATTTATCAATAGTACATATTTCAGTGTTCTAAAAATATTAGTGTCTTTATTTATCACGTAGATCCTTTCCAGAGAAATCGCTTTAAGGTGTAGCGTGATTTCACACTCTTCGGGGATGGTAAACCATTTTAAGCGTTATTTAAATGTTATTTAATATTAAGGGTTACAAACGAATAGCACTAATCATGACAGTTAAATATTTAAAAAATATCTGTTTTCACTTTTTTTGCTTTGTGGATATGCTCTTTTGCAAGTTTATGGTAATAACTAGGTAGTTTCTCGAAGTATGTCCAAATTTAACCGGACTAGTAATTGCATTCCTTAGGTATCAAGACAATGTACTTAGTTTATTTTTGGTGAGAAACAACAACAAAAACGATTCTCAGAAAAGCACTATCTTTTGTTGTTATGCTATGCAGTCATATCAAAGATGTTTTAAAGATTTTTAAGCTTTTTATTGCCCTACTGCTTATTGTTAATATGCCGTGCCGACCGACCCTTTTTATTGATGGGCTAGGGAAAGATGTTATTTAACTAAAAACAAAAGAAGTCGGTGCCATAAATCACTTAACAAGGTTTCTCACGCGCAAATTACTTAACTATCGATGATGTTTTTTCGTTTACTTCTGTTTTGCTATTTATGGTGATCAGACGTAAGCACGTTGTGACCGTTTAATGCTCGCTTCTGAAGTCTCTTAGTTTGCCTTTTAACAACTGTGGACTGTGTATCTGGACTTCGAGATTTTGCTTCAGTGACTACCCCGGCTAGTAATTTGGACTCTGTTTTGATTCTTGACTTTACAAGGTGAGTTTTTTTAACAATGTTCTTTTTTTCTTTTCTAGTCTTTTCAATCATTGAAATTTAACATGAGCTTTTTGAAATTTAACATGAGGGACAGAGTGATTCCATGTTAGAGGAAAACCTAGATAGGGCATGTAGCACAGGTCTCGTGCTACAACTTTTGTAGGAACACTCATATGCCAAAATAAATCAGTCTTGAGTTATTGAACATTTTATGGTTTTTGGAAAAAATCCCATTTCGTGACCAGTGTTCAGAACTAAAAAAAATACAAAATTTTCTAAATTGTTCGTTTATTATTCTGTCTTTAACTACACAATGTTAAGTAAGAGGTAAAACACTTAAAATTCTACGTTAAGCGGAAAGATAGGTACCCTATGTAAGGTGTTCTCTTGAAACAAATGAACAGACAAACACCCCCAGACTCATACATAGACACACAAACACCACATACACACACATAAGCGCTTAAATACATAACATTCGACGAAACAGATAAACACTTACACTCATACACACTCACATGTACAAACACTGTGTGAGTGTGTATGTGTGTGTGCTTGTGTATGACAGTGAATGTGAGAATGTATATCTGTGTGAGAGAGTGTGTGTGTGTTTGTGTGTGTGTTCGTCTGTGTTACAACACCTTTATAACGTATAAAATAAAGTGTGTTGACTGCTAGATAACTTATTCTACTATTTTTTTCAGTTGCTAACCAAAATGGCTACTCCTCCATCCCCTGAACCTGGCCCGTCAAATTGGGATCTCATATCTATGGAGTTATCCGGAATGATGTCTCCCAGCCATATAAACTTATCAGACATGCCATGCATTGATGCTATTATAAGTGATGCAGAATTGTATGGGATTTTGGCACAGGATGTGGATAACTTTCTGGAAGATTTGGTAAATGAAAACACAGAAGATGAAGAAGCCGTTTGTGCTGAAGATCAGTTAGAACAGGACGTTGAAAATACAACTGAGGAAGCCCCTACTACCGATTGGTTCAATGGAAACCCCTCGAATATGGCCGAGATTCCTTTTACGGGCACACCTGGTTTATTACCGCCTCATAACATGAGTGGAAAAACACCGATAGATTTTTTCTTTTTATTTTTCAATAGTCGTATCATTGATTTAATTTTAAACTGTACAAACAAGTGCGGCAATGAATTGAAGATTGCAGCACGCACCGCACAAGCTCGTTTTACAAAATGGAAGGAGATAAGTCTTGAGGAGTTCACGGTATTTATTGGCATAATTTTATTTATGGGTACCGTGAAAGTTAATAGAATGGCCGAATATTGGTCTCGACATTATTTAATGCGCCTAAGCCCACATTCATTTATGGCTAGGGACAGGTTTTATTTAATATTAAGAGCATTAAATGTCCAAGATGAAATGAGGCCGGAAAGTATTTTTAAAGTAAAGTCGTTAATAGATATGTTCAACGAAACAATGTCCACAACTTATTACCCATCCAATAATGTTGCAATAGATGAATCCTTGATTTTGTGGAAAGGACGTCTTTCTTTCCGCCAGTATTTAAAAGGGAAAGTCCATCGTTATGGAATTAAATTATATATGTTAGCTGACATGAATGGCCTAGTAATAAAAATTCATTTATATGCTGGTTCTGGGGATCAATTGGTAGGTGGAAAAAATCATGTAAAAAAAGTAGTAATGTTGTTAATAGAAAAATATTTAAATAAAGGCCATTCACTTTATATTGATAATTATTATAGCAGCGTTGGTTTAGCAGAGGAGCTTTTAGATAAAAACACGTACGTAACAGGTACACTACGAGCAAAGCGCGCTGGTAATCCCACTTTAATTAATATAAAATTAAACACCGGTGAATCTTGTATTGTTCACAATTCCAAAAAAATTGTTGTTACCAAATGGCAGGATAAACGCGAAGTGCTGCTTTTGAGCTCGCAGCATAAAAGCATTTACAAAGGGACTAATAGTCGCCGAATACGCACTATAAAGTATAAGCCTGATGTACTAATTCAGTACAATAAATACATGAGAGCAATTGATAGGCACGACCAGCTTTTAAGTTATTATTCCTGCAAACACAAAACCTTACGTTGGTATAAAAAAGTTATAATCCATTTAATCCAAATATGTTTGGTGAATAGCTTTCTTTTATATCGAGAAATAAGCAAATCGAATATAGAATTATATGATTTTAGAAAAAGTGTATTAGAAAATTTATTAAAGCCACCAACCGTGCCACAACGATCCCTTGTTGAAAGAAAAATACATTTACCTAGTACTTTTACTAAGAGTGGTGGAAGGACAATGAGAAAGCGATGCAGAGTATGCTATAGCAAAACTAAAAAAAGAAACTTGGTTATGTATGGTTGTTCTGATTGCCCAGAATTCCCAGGGTTATGTCTCACCCCATGCTTCCGAGAATATCATAAATATTAACAAATGTATTAGAAATTTTTAATATTTATGATATTTTTAGCTTGCAGGTATTTCATGATTTCAATTAATACACACACTATATGTTATAATTTGTTTAATTGAAGATTTTTAAATACTTATAACAAACAATTCTCATTAGTAATTACTAAATCAGTCTTTTTAATGATTATAGTAAAAATCTACCTTATAAATAAGTACAATTATGTAATATTATTGCACAATGTTAATAAATAAACCTTAATATTATGTAAAACCGATGCTTTTCATTTAACTCGCCTCTCTCTCTTCATCTAAAACTCTTTTCATTTAAAACTTATGGTTTATTAATAAAATTATTTTTTTAGCGTTTCTATAATTTTTTGCATTATAATATATCTCTCATTAATACTAAAACGTAGTAACTCGTTAGATACGAATTTCCCAAAATATTTACAGGCGTGAATATCCACGACGGTTGTACTCGTAAATTGTTCTTTATCTTCTACCATTATATTTTCAGTAAACGTTGAAATATCTTTGGTGGATATTTCTGTGTACGTTGCACAATCTTTCGTAGGTTTTTTTGTACCTTCCGCCGCAGAATTTATTTCATCTTCATTTTCTTGACCAGGTTCCCAGTCATCATAAGTCTGGGAATTTTGTTCTAAATAAGCCTGTTCGACAAACTCGTAGTCAGTGTCACATTGCGTTTCCAGTTGTGATTCTGGGATATATTTTCTTTTTTTTGGTAATTCTAGAACAAAAAAGAATATATGTTTATATCAAGCAAAAAAAAAACTTGCTGTGAGCATTACGACGAATTTTTCTGTAACTACTTTTTGTTTAAAATAAAAAGTGCGTAAACTGAATTGTAAATCTTTTAAATTTATGTAAATAAATGTAATTAAATAAAAAATCTCTCATGAATTTAAATTTTGTCGACAGACTAGAAAAGAAATAAGTATAGTTTTATAAATTCAATGAAAACTACAAAAAGGTTTACAACACCTTACATAAATGAGTCACTTACCTTCCATTTCCATTAATACACGTAGATAATCACTTTTTTATACACTAAACGAACAATAAAACCGCTTACGTTCGATTTTGGTTGGCGACTAAACTTACAGCAAGTGGAAACAACAAAAAAAGCGATACATTACAATACATGGCGGAAGGCGCCTTAGGGGAGCCATCAAAGTGCCTGGCGTTGGGCGCCCCAGAGGAGCCACGAAACATTTGTTCGTAGCCAGGCATGAAAGTTTGTCAAATAGTCCACCGCATTGAATCGGTTAATCCATATAAACTATCAGGATTCAAAATTTTAGCTAAATTGGTTCAGTAGTTCCGGCGTGAAGGAGTAACAAAAATACTTACATACAGATGTTTAAACTGTTTTAGCCTAGTGGTTAGGACTTTAACCTCCTAATCAGAGGTCGGAGGTTCGATCCCGACCTCTAACTTCTCGGAGTTGTGTGGTTTTTAAGCAATTAAAATATCACGTGCTTCAACGGTGAAGGAAAACATCGTGAGGAAACCTGCACGCCTGAGAGTTGTCCGTAATGTTCTCAAAGGCGTGTGAAGTCTGCCAATCCGCACATGGCCAGCGTGGTGGACTGTGGCCGAACCCTTCTCATATTGAGAGGAGACCCGTGCTCTGTAGTGAGCCGGTAATGGGTTGATCATGATGATGATGCATTTATATTATTAGTGAGATATTCCATCACTTTCATTGCTTTTTTGGAATACGAGCACAAACACATGGTTATTTCAGTAACGAAAATTGACTCTTATTTTGTGAGTGAACACTTTCTCTCCTGGCGTGAGAATGACTCCGTAGAGCGTCTTTTAGTGGCACTAGAGGTCGAGGAAGGTCACCCATGCGATGGACCGATCTGGTAAAATCTTTTCTGGGCGGTCCTTTGCACGAGTGCACGTTGCACTTTCGGCCTCGGGCTTCGGAGAAAAGTGGCGGATGCGCGTGAGGCGTATAACATCTGTCCTCAAAGACACTGCTTCATGATGACCACGACCACTCTGTCAAGAGTGTAACGTCAAAGAAGAAAGAAGACTTTCTTTACAGTAACTTTTGACAGCTAACGCCATATCTAGTATATTATTGTTCGATGACACAAAACTATCACAAAAAAAAATCCGTAGTTTATAATATTAAAAATATATATTCATAATACATTGTAATTTGCATTCGGAGTTGAAAATAAAGTTTATTTAAATCTAAAAATGTCTTCTATCTTAATAAAAGCTGGAATTTTAGTGATAATGCTTAATGTGCCAATAATATCGAAATAGTTTACTGATATAGTTAACACATAGTAATGACTAATATTACGTTTATCATTTCGTTTTATTTAATATAATGAATAAATATATTGTATATAAAATAATTATTAAATCAATTACTGTGTTTTATTTACACATTTACAGCATATTATATATAACTAATAATCTTTATTCAAATAGTCCTTTCAAAGGCACTTTTGACGCGTCAATAATTTACATAGCAGTGATTTGATGGTGATAACTACATTCGTGAACTTGAAACTAAAGTTACGAGGGTTCCAAACGCGCCCTGCTCTAAGAAAGGTTCGGGGTGCAAGTGGCCCAACTTCTATCTAAGTGGCCAAAGTCAACCTCACCTGCGCGTGGTGCACCCTGCCAGTTAGCGAACGAGGCTCTGACGTTTCCAGTCCCCCCCCGGGTTGCTGTGTCTGATACCGCACGGCTTAATCTTAATGGTATCCCCGCTTTGTGGTAGGGTTCTATCTCGGATCCGTCTGGCTAGCGACCACACTCTAGTCGTAATCAGCCGCAAAGCATTCTATGCGTTCCGGTTGCGAGCTGGAGAGCCAGTTTCCCTCCCGAATAGTGCAGTGTTGGTGGGCTTTGGGTCCGTAGTGGGGCAGAAGTCCTTCCCGCGTGCGTGGGCGTGAGGTATTGGCGCGGGGTCCAGGGAGACCCGATGAAACGGTTGTCCGCTGGCCGCCCGTTGGTCCGTAGGGGGCCCGAACCTAGGATATCCCGTCTTAGGAGGCTGCCCCGCCACCAGCGAAAAAAGCCCGGTGAATGACCGGAGTGCCGGAGTGGGAGACCGGAGTGGAACCCGCCGGTCATTCAGCGGATCGGATTGGGGGCCCTTCCGTCCCCCGCACCAGTAACTCACACCACCTACGCTCTCGGGGGCGGCTGGTTCCGCTTCTTTGACCTGGTGACCACCAGCACTGCACGGTTCGTCTGTCCTTTGATTCAGCCCCCATAAATTATGAAATTGACAAGAAGAAAGAAACGTTTTACAGCGGCGCCTCCTTCCACACTTTGTGTGAACTTTTGTAATATCAGAGGCTTACACTCCAACCTTAACGCCGTTCACCACCATCTCGAAACGGTAAAGCCCGCTTTGCTCTTTCTGACTGAGACCCAGATTTCACCCCCTGACGATACATCATATTTAAACTTCCCCGGCTACAAACTAGAACATGCCTTTTCGCCGCGAGCAGGTGTGTGCGTGTTCATCAGAAGGGACATTTGTGGTCAACGATTACTTAGACTTGAGGTTGGGGATCTGTCTCTTCTCTGGTTGCGCGTGGATTACTGCGGTCAAACCCGGGTCTACGCGTGCCTGTACAGATCCCATAGTGGTAACGCCGAAACGGATCGACTTTTCGAGCACATCCAACAAGCGATCGACTATGTGTTAGAGCATATTCCCTCTGCGGAGGTGGTGATCCTAGGGGACTTCAACGCCCACCATGTGGAATGGCTAGGATCGCGTATCACCGATCACGCGGGAAGGGCAGCTCACAACTTCGTCCTGGCATATGACCTCACTCAACTGGTTTCTGTACCAACTAGGATACCCGATATCGCTGATCACACTCCATCAAAACTGGATCTTTTCATCACCACTCACCCTACCGGCTACCAGGTGGTCGTCGATGCTCCCTTGGGATCATCTGACCACTGCTTGGTACAAACCTCCGTGCAACTGCCATCTTCCGTTCGCACCCCGGTGGCCGGTACCCGTCGAGTGTGGCACTACAAGTCAGCGGATTGGGATGGACTGCGTGAGTTCTACGCTTCGTATCCCTGGGCGCAGCTTTGCTTTTCGGACGACGACTCTAACACCTGTGCTGAGGCCGTGGCCGACGTTATACTCCAGGGTATGGAATGTTACATTCCCAGCTCATTAATACCCATTGGAGAACGTGCTAAGAAGTGGTTCAATGGGATGTGCAACAAAGCTTGCGACCGAAAACACAGCTCCTACCAAGCTTGGTCCTCAGCACAAAGCAATAATGATCCTAACGCAGTTAATCTGAAGAAGAGTTATAATGCTGCCTCCAGATCTTATAAAAATGCCATCGCCAGGGCAAAGTTCCAGCACATAGACAAAATTGGGCGCAGACTTGTCGCATTGCCTTCTGGCACCCGTGCGTTCTGGTCGCTATCCAAAGCCATACAGGGCAACTTCTGTCGCTCAACCTTTCCACCTCTACGAAAACCGGACGATTCGCTGGCCCACACCGCCAAGGAGAAAGCAGATATCTTTGGCTCTCTCTTCGCTGGTAACTCGACACTTGATGACGGAGGGAGAACACCGCCAACCATCCCGCGATGCCAAAATTCGCTCAGTGACATTCGCTTCACTCAGAGCGCAGTGCGTAAAGCGCTTCTCTCTCTCGACGTCAACAAGGCGAGCGGGCCTGACGGTATCCCTGCCGTAGTGCTTAAAATGTGTGCTCCTGAGTTGACTCCGGTCTTAACGCGCCTGTTTCGGCAGTCTTACTCCTCCGGCACTGTTCCGTCTTCCTGGAAGACTGCCTTAGTCCACCCTATTCCAAAGAAGGGCGATCATTCAGACCCATCGAACTACAGGCCAATTGCGATAACCTCCCTGCTTTCTAAAGTTATGGAGCGTATAATAAACACCCAAATGCTTCATTACCTGGAAGAGCACCAGCTGATTAGCGATCGTCAGTATGGCTTTCGCCACGGTCGTTCAGCTGGTGATCTCCTAGCTTACCTCACTCACCGCTGGGCGGAGGCAATCGACAGCAAGGGAGAAGCTTTGGCGGTCAGCCTGGATATTGCAAAGGCCTTTGATCGGGTTTGGCATAAGGCACTTCTGTCCAAATTGCCTTCTTACGGACTCCCCGAGAAGCTGTGTGATTGGATCGCCAGTTTTCTGAACGAGCGTAGCATTAAAGTCGCTGTTGACGGTTTTTGCTCTGAACTGAAGGCCATCAATGCTGGCGTTCCGCAAGGATCTGTGCTTTCACCCACGCTGTTCATACTGCATATCAATGACATGTTACATAATAACAATGTTCATTGCTATGCGGACGACAGTACGGGTGATGCCTTATATAAAGGTCGTGCACAGCTTTCTCGTGCTCAGCTGGAGGAGTGTAGAAGTACGCTTGTGTCGAATATCGAGTTCTGTCTTGACCAAGTATCTCAATGGGGCTCACAAAATATTGTGCACTTCAACCCCACGAAGACACAAGTATGCGCGTTTTCGGCTAAAAAGACCGCTTTTACAACTCCTATTATCTTCCAGAGCACTCCCCTGACTCCATCTAACAGCATAGGGATCCTCGGTGTTTGCATATCGAACGAAGTCCAGTTCCGCGAGCATCTGGAAGGTAAAGCTAAACTAGCCTCGAAAAAACTCGGGGTGCTCAACAGAGCGCAAAGATACTTTGCGCCTAAGCACAGGCTTCTGCTCTATAAAGCGCAAGTGCGGCCCCACATGGAGTACTGCTCTCATCTCTGGGCCGGAGCACCCCAGTACCAGCTCCTTCCATTTGACCGGATACAAAAGCGGGCAGTTCGTCTCGTGGATGATCCCAAGATTACTTACACGCTGGAGTCCCTAGAGCACCGAAGAGACGTTAGTTCTCTTTGTGTGTTCTATCGTCTCTACAATGGAGAGTGCTCTGAGGAGCTATTTCATCTAATTCCACCTTCCGTGTTCTCCAGTCGCACTTTTCGTCGCAGAAATAAATTTCATCCTCACCACCTGGATGCCTGGACCTCTTCCACCACCCGCTATTCCAGGTCATTTCTGCCACGAACCTGCAAATTGTGGAACCAGCTTCCATCTTCTGTGTTCCCTAATGGTTATAATATGGGGATCTTCAAAGGGCGAATAAACAAATTCCTCAAGGGCCAGCAACGCATTGGCGGTTCCTCTGGTGCTGCAAATGTTCATGGGCGGCGGTAATCACTTACCATCAGGTGACCCGCCTGCTCGTTTGCTCGCTTTGTATATAAAAAAAAAAAAAAAAAAAAAAGAAAAAGCCCACAACAAACTTAGCCGGGTTTTTTTTTCGTTATCACCATAAATAATAAATTATAGTACCTATGGAGATAGAACAATTCATACCCAACTTAAAACTAAAGCTACGAAGGTTCAAACGCGCACTGCTCTACGAAGAAGCCCGCAAGAAACTAATCTTCGGCCATAGCTTGCTTGTGAATTACCGACAAGGGCGAGATAAACGATATTGCGTTCCGGTACGATGTCGCTTAGAAATCGATAAGAGGTCAGTTGAAACTTAGATCATTTTACCGACACCATAGTAAACAAAATGTATGTAAAAACGTATAATGTGGGATGTTAGGTTTATATAATTACCACTACCATTAGTAAGCTGTGATACCCTAGTGGTTAGGACGACCGCTGCCTTGTCAGAGGTCGGGGGTTCGATTTCGGGCTTCTAGCTTAGCGATTAAAATATCACTTGCTTTAACGGTGAAGGAAAACATCGCGAGGAAACCTGCACGCCTGAGAGAGTTCTCCGTAATGTTCTCAAAGGCGTGTGAAGTCTGCCAATCCGCACATGACCAGCGTGGTGGACTATGGCCGAACCCTTCTCATATTGAGAGGAGACCCGTGCTCTGTAGTGAGCCGGAAATGGATTGATCATGATAAATTACCATTGACTGGTTAGCCCGCTACCATCTTAGACTGCATCATCACTTACCACCACTAGCCTATAAGGTTTCGCTATCGATTGTCGAAACACTACAAATGGATCTTATGTTATGGGATAGTCGCAATTTCAGTACCTCATTATTTTGCAATCTTGTGCTGGCAATGTGCGCACGAATTCGAGTTTTATAATTAAGTTTATACGTTTCATTTTACTAGTACGTTAGTGTTTATATTCGATTCGACTACGTAAAAGCTACTACTCATCATACCAGACCCCAGCCGGGAATCGAACCCAGGATCAGCAACTATAGAATGCAATAGCAGATGTGTCAAAAAAGGTATGGAAAAAAATTAGAACTAGCAGAATTTTGAACACTTTAATTATTTTAAATTTCTAGGTACACATAGTCTAACATAGCACATTTGGTCTAAGTTCGCAAAACTATGATATTATATCATAGATTGGCCTTTTATTATTTTAAATAAAAATATAACTATAAAATACATATAATATTTTAGTCATATTTTTTAGAATGTATCCAAAGTATTTAAGTAAATCCAATATATAGTTACTTAAAAAAAAATTGGAAAACACCGGCACTTGTTTCGCATCGCTAATAATTTTGAATTGATATCACATGTTCAAGGTCAACCACAGCGTGAGTTCTCATGTGGGTTTTCAAATTACTTGCTTTCTCATCTGCGTGAGTTTTTATGTGGGTTTTCAAATTACTTGCTTTCTCACCTGTGTGAGTTTTTATGTGGGTTTTCAAATGACGAGCTTGCGTACATCTGTAGTCGCAATTCTGACATGCATACGATTTCTCACCTGTGTGAGTTCTCATGTGGGTTTTCAAATGACGAGCTTGCGTACATCTGTAGTCGCAATTCTGACATGCATACGGTTTCTCACCTGTGTGAGTTCTCATGTGGGTTTTCAAATGACGAGCTTGCGTACATCTGTAGTCGCAATTCTGACATGCATACGGTTTCTCACCTGTGTGAGTTCTCATGTGGGTTTTCAAATGACGAGCTTGCGTACATCTGTAGTCGCAATTCTGACATGCATACGGTTTCTCACCTGTGTGAGTTCTCATGTGGGTTTTCAAATGACGAGCTTGCGTACATCTGTAGTCGCAATTCTGACATGCATACGGTTTCTCACCTGTGTGAGTTCTCATGTGGGTTCTCAAATGACGAGCTTGCGTACATCTGTAGTCGCAATTCTGACATGCATACGGTTTCTCACCTGTGTGAGTTCTCATGTGGGTTTTCAAATGACCAGCTTGCGTACATCTGTAGTCGCAATTCTGACATGCATACGGTTTCTCACCTGTGTGAGTTCTCATGTGCATGTCTAACTTAGCTCTCTTATCAGATTTATACTCACAAAGCTGGCACAAGTAAGGTTTTCCACCGGTATGAGTTCGCATGTGGTTTTTAAGATGAGTCGCCCTCTTGCATCTGTGGTCACAGACCTTACAAGCGAATGGCTTCTCACCTGTGTGAGTCATCACATGCGCTTTAAGACTACCAGCGTCGGAGCATTTAAAGTCACAGTGGCTGCAACAGTAAGGTTTCTCACCCGTGTGAGTTCTCAAGTGTCTATTTAAAGTGTACTTCAGTGAGCATTTGTATTCACAGTGTTTGCAAGAGTAAGGCTTCTCACCCGTATGACTCTTCATGTGCTTTTTTAAGTCGCTTGCTTGCAAACATTTATAATCGCAAATTTTACATGAATATGGCTTCTCACGCTCGTGACTCATCACGTGGTACTTCAGAGTATTTGTGCGTGTGCATTTGTAGTCGCATTTCTTACAAGCGAACGGTTTCTCACCGGGGTGAGTCCTCATGTGGGTTTTGAGGTTATGTTTCACGGCACATTTATAATCGCAATACTTGCACGAGTAAAGTTTCTTTCCGGTGTGAGTATTTAAGTGTTTCGTTAGTTGATTGTTTCGGGTAAATTTTAAGTGACAATGCTTACAACTATAAGGTTTTTCACCACTGTGGGTCCTCGTGTGCCTCACTATATTGGACTTGTCCCGAGTTTTATATATGCATATCTTGCAAGAGAAGAGATTTTCAGACGTCTGGATATACATTGGTGGCACTGAACAGGCACCATCGTCACCCGCTTGAGCTTCTTTTAAAGTGTCCTCTAGAACTCGCTCAACATCAGCAAGAGAAACCAGTTCTATTGGCGATGACGCTATAGTCATGTTCATGTCTTCTATAGTTGTACATTCCGTTAACAAGGCTGGATCTGAAAAAGATTGCCACTGGGTAATGAAACAAAAAAAAAACTTGAGAGGTGTCAAGGGACACCCGGATGGAACGAAGTTCCTCTCGATTAATTAGTGAAGGAATTGTAATAAAATTTTATTTTATTTAAGTTATAATAATATTTTTTTTATTATTAACAAATATAATGTTATATAAACTTAGTAGGCTCAATTTTGTACTCCATCAGCAATATCCGGAACTTGTGCAGAAACACTGTCAGGATTCATTATTATTATTATTTTTTATTATTTATTATTTACAAAAAACCTGTATACACTCAACAAAAATAATCGTCGCGACACCACACTGTTCAACGCGAAATAGAAATGAAAATATCTGGCTTGCTTTCTATAAGAGAGAGAGAGACAGACAGAGAAACATGCGACGCCGCACAGCTTACAATAACAAAAAGTGTCGTGACAACTTTTCGTAAGAATTTTTTCCGTCTAGCCCCCTTTCACAACGCGCGATAAGGAACTTCGTTTCAAAAAAAAATAAACTTATCAAATGTGCCCTTAATACATTTAAAACTGCACAATTCCAGTACTTTGAATATATATAAATTCAAATTGACTGGCTAAAGCTATTCATTTATTATTATTGATACACTTACAATATACATACAAAAAATACATTGCAGCAAACAAAAGTGTCACATTCACCAGTATGCATATCGGTTACAAGTGTACACGACATTGGCAGCAAAAGTTACATGTAAACGGCCCCAAGAGAACAATTACGACAGATTAAACAAAAATACAAACTAATTAATAGAAATTAATTGAACAATCTACATATTTTTTATATAATAATAATATTGATATAAAACCCAAAACAGATTTTAACTAAAGGTCAGGTCTAAACCCAAAACAATCTATATATTTTATCTATAGCTATAATATTGATTTAAAACCCACAACAGATTTTAACTAAAGGTCAGGTCTAAACCCAAAAAAATCTATATATTTTATATATATAGCTATAATATTAATATAAAACCCAAAACAGGTTTTTATTTAATTTTTATCAGTTTGTGCATCATAGGAACTACTGAACGGACCTGATTGTCTTCGAATAATTCAAATAGTCCTTTAAAATACACTTTTGACGCGTCAATAATTTACATAGCAGTGATTTGATGGTAATAACTACATTCGTGAACTTAAAACTAAAGCTATGAGGGTTCCAAACGCGCCCCGGTCTAAGAAGAAGCCCACAACAAACTTAGCCGGGTTTGATTTCTGATGCTCTGTTATTTTACAATAGGAGGATTATTTCCTTATAATGGAGCCTTTCAACCCAGCATCCCCATCCTGAGTCCCATCCCAGGGTTCAACCATGCAATTATCTAAAAATCTATGAACGCTTTAAACTTACCAAGTGTTTGGATCAATTCAGTGGAGTAACTTGCTTCAACTTGTAGAGGCTCTAGCTGGAAACATAATATATTCAATTTCAGCTGTTAATCGACACTTGACTATGGTGAAATATCATGAAAACGATTTCATGATCATTAGCCTAATATTGCCTTTATTTCCTACATTAAATTATTATGTATGCGATTAATAAATAAAAATCATAATGACTATTGATTTTAAATATGGGCAGTTTTATTTCATTAGATAACTGCATCAAAAGTAATAAACGGTTAAGTTTTAATACATAATAATAACTTAATTTGTTCCAAAACATGTTAAATAAACTCAATAAAAATACTTAAAGTATGGTGAATAATTACAAAAGAGAAAGGTATTATACACTACTCGCTTGTGTATACGACTGTCGCGCCTGCGCACGTCTCACTTAACGGTTTTATTCCACGGACTTTTTCTTACGGTTTTACTATCACTTTTTTTTCAGTTTGGTCGTGCAGCAAAATCCCTATCTCGTCCAAGCCTGCAGTAAGGAACTTCGTTCCAAAAATATTGAATTAAAAAAATATCATAGGTGTATTTAATCTGAAGACTTAGTTAAATCTCAATATAATAAGTCACTATGTTGTTTTTGTACAGCCGATCAGCTGCCCTGTGACCCGACAACCATCAGAAGGGCTAAGTTTACTGCATTTTCCCTATAGGTTTTAGAAGATAAGGTATAATACCCGAGACTATTCCACATATTTCCTAACTCTACGTTGTTATTGATACATTGAACAGTTAGAGATAATTTATACCTAATAGCCTCCCAAATCATTCTTGGCCCAACTCAGGACTCGATCCCATAATCTTGTGATCTGCAGTTCAACATGCACACCTCTAGACCCATGAGGCAGTTGAATAGGTGAGTAAAAACTCAAATAAATGAAATTTTTGACAAATTAAATTCATAAAGGCTTAAGCTCACTTTAATGAGTTATTTAAGTCATTATAGTCATTATTCAAATTTAAATTTAATACAAATTTGTTTATTGCATGAAAGTGGTACATTCATATAAAGATCTTAAGATTAAAGGGTAGCCTAACAATTGCTGCCTAACAAAATGCTTACAATGAAAAAACAATAATGTCAATTTAAAATTAAAATAAGAGTTATGAAAGCAATTAATAAAATGAAATTAAATAGTAATAAAAATTTAAATAATTATTTAGCCTAAAATAAATTGTATACTGATTTGAGGTACTATAGTTTATTATTAATTTTATTCATTATGTGAGATGGTAATAACGAAAAAAAAGAAAAACCCGGCTAAGTTTGTTGTGGGCTTCTTCTTAGACCGGGGCGCGTTTGGAACCCTCATAGCTTTAGTTTTAAGTTTACGAATATAGTTATCACCATGAAATAACTACTGTGTAAATTATTGACGCGTCAAAAGTGCCTTTTTAAGGACTATTTGAATAAAGATTATTTTGAATATTCTGAATTTTGATTATTGATATAATTTTTAATTGTCACCTGATTATCATAGATTAGATCCATTTCTGAGTTGATGCTAGTTGACTCTGGCATGTATACATCAAAGTCTGAATCATACATATCATTACAGATTTCCATAGATTTATCAAGTTTTGCATTTTCCATTTCAACACAGTCAACGTTATTATTTACTGTCAAATCATCATTGAAAAGTTTATGTGTCAGTAATGTTTCGTTACTTGCAAACGGGCTAGAATCATCTGCATTATCATTTTTTAATTTTACACTATAAACTCCTCCATTTAATTCACCATTATCAGCTAATCTATGCACCATCACATCTTGGCCTAAAGTCTCTTGTTGTAGTAGTACTTCATCTGCTATCTCATTTTTATTACTTTTTTGTACTGCAGATTCTTCGTCTAAAGCTATCTCGCTTAGTAGTACCTGATTATTCATAACAACAACAAAAGACTCATTTGTTTCTTCATTTTTTATTTTAATTTTATTATATAGTCCATACACAACATTAATTTCTGCCTTTTCCTCCATATTTGTCAGCTTCTGGTTCATAGAATCATTTGCAATTTCAATGTTCAAATTTACTTGCTGTTGTTCTACATTTTTCAGATTCATATGGGACAACATATCATATACTATGTTTTATATAAATAAAATAAGAGTTTCAGTTGTTTTCACAAATAAGTGTGATAATCCTTGGTTCCCACAAGCCAGTATTAGACCAGTTTCGGGTGTTGAGCATTGGATCTTTACTTACAGGAAAGACTTACTGGGATACTGTAACTTGCAGTGATAAGTAGTCATATTTCTTAGAATGGTGTTGATTTGGGGTTAATATTATATTTTAATTTTTATATTAAGTTTTTATACAGCTAGATTGGCACAATGATTTTATATGTTACTTTAAGACTAGATACCAATTCTGGACCTGTAGTAGGGACACTGTATTGTAAAAACATACTGATTTGCCGAAAAGCATCTAGTACTAGGTACATGTATTAAAGCACAGCGATTTCTAGATTTTTATCCTGCAAATTTATCGTTCCGAATAGTTCGTAACCCAACGTTAAGGGGCTGGTACATATTAAAGAAAAAGTACAGTTTTAAAACATTCCTCCATTATTCATAATTCAAAATAGTTACTAATTGTTAAACTATGGGAAAAATCCAATTTGCACTACGAAAGTACGAATAAAATAACGATTTTATTCCACTAATGTCTTATTGACATTTTTTGTTGACAACTGACATTGAATTGACATTTGTTGTAGGTAATTTTTCCCAATCTCTGTCTGTAGTCTGTATTAACCATTCAGTGTCACTTTACAGTAAGCATTCAAAATTGGTTCTTAAAAACATAAATATAGTTTTATTAATGTTTTTAAACGAAATAATCATAGGTGTCAATGTGTCATATAAATAGGTACAATATCTATAAGTAAAGATAACATACACGTTTTATTGTATGCAATACTTCGCGGCCAAATTAGCTATTGACCGTTACTTGAAACAAAGTCGTGTTGTCGTCTGTGGAAGTCGCAACCTATCTGTGGTTGCAAAGGTGGCAAAATTGGACCAGTGGCGCGCGTTTTTTTAAAAAAAGAAAAAGGAATGAAGCAGTTTTTCAAAGAATGGCGGCAACGCTTAATCGTTATTAACTTCTTGCCGCCGTTTTTATTACACACTTTTTTCACTGACTGTGAACAATAGTTAATTATAGTTGCAGTTCAGGCTCACTAATGTTAATAGAGAATTATTACAGTAAAGTGTTATTCAGATAAACAGACTCGATATATACTATATATACGTTTTTTTTTTTTAAATAAATAAAGTTATTATAGTAATGTATCAAGACCATATTATAAGTGTGTATTGTCTATTTATTTTGTTTTTTTAAAGGTCATGAAATACTTGAATTCGGGGCCGTATAATTTTTTAAAAATTAAAATGACATTTGCAACAACAAAGAGTAAATACTAATAAGTAATAAACAAGGAACAATCAACAAATTGTTATAGAGTTCGTCTAAGCCGAAATGACGCGCCCCACCTCTGCATTTACTCACACAAGCCCAACTCAAATATGAACGCAATACATATAAACATGGTATTATAATTGGTCGCTCAGTTGTCGGTTAGGTTTCAACGTAGGAGCACGCAACATTCGATCGCAAAAGTACCGTCAGCATGTCAACAAAAAAACATCTTCGTAGCCAGGGAAAAGAAATTATTGCCAAAGTATATATGGGCGCAAGTCGCCATCTATCGGCAATAAATAGCAAATATTAATACTTATATTTTAGTTTACCGTTTAAGCGAATAGATTATTAAGTATCTGAATTATATAAATATCTATTAAAATTAATATGATTATTCTGTATAAAATTTCATGCAATTAGTCTTGTTTAATTTAATTAGTATCTCGCTTGCAGCGCCATCTTTTGAATGATTATGTAAAACTATTATTTGTAGAAATTAAATAAACAATTTGTGTAATAAAAATCATTTAGAGTTGTTAAAATTCATTAAAATGTTTATCATAAATATTTAGCTGTATTTCAAGAATCATTTTGTAGTGCTTAATTTTATTTCTTTAGTATTAAGAAGAAGTTGTATTGGTTATATCCGCTTTAGCGATGGTAACAAAACTATAAAAGCTGATGAGTGTTAAAATAAAAGGCTTTTTCTATACTAGCAACTGTGCAAATATAAACTACGTTATTTGAGTTTGATATTTTATTATTATGGATTCTGAACGTGAAAACCCTGGCGTATCGCCGACAGCAGCGGTGGGATCACAGCCCCAAGATTCTTCAAGGCCTCCAGATGGGACGACTTTCACTATGGAACAAGTAATGGGTCTGCTTACCTCCATTACGAAAACTGCTGCGACAAGCGCTGCGAAAGCGACCTTATCTACGGAGATTACACCTTTACGGCGGCACCATGACTTTTATCTACCGCCGTTCAACCCTGACGAGAGATCGCATGACATCAGGGACTGGTGTGCTAACGTGGACGAAACTATTACGAAGCTAAATATTCCGCCTCATGAAGCTCGAATGAAGGCCATTCTGCAATTGAGAGGACGAGCAAAGACGTGGGCCGACACCTGGTCACTGCATTCAACCACGTGGGAACAAGCGAAGGACGAGCTAATTCATACATTTGGCAACGAGTTCCGGTACGCGGATGACGTGCGAAAATGGCGCAGCTACACTTCTGACCAAGCGAGCAGCTACGCTGAATATGCTACGACGGCCTGGACGCTCTTCAGGAGGGTTCGGCCTGAGGCTGCCGATGCTGAGGTAGTAGACGCACTAATCACAGGTATTTATCCTGAATTTATTCGTTGTGAGTTGTTAAGAAATACCCCCGATTCACTTCCCAAGTTAGTAGCGGTTCTAAAAACATTTCGAAAACGTAAAATTGAAAATAGAGAGAGCAAATATAATGATGCTAAAAAACCACGTGTTACGGTACCTTCAAAGGATCAAGTCATATGTTTTAATTGCAATAAGTCGGGTCATTTCTCACGAGACTGCAAAATACCTTCTAAAAATAATCTTGCTTCGTCACAATCAAATAACTCCAATTCCCTTAGCAGTTTTAAGAACGATAAGGTTATGGAGTGTGAATATTGTCGTCGTAAGGGCCACATAACCGAAAATTGTTACCGCCGTCAAAGTGACGAGCGTAATGCCTCAAACAAAACTATTAACTATTGTTCATCCATTAAACGTAGCACTTTTAACGTAATTATTGGTAACAAAAATTATAACTGTCTTTTCGATACGGGAGCTGATTGCTCATTAATTAGAGAGAAAATAGCTGGTTCCGTTGCCGGAAAACGTAAGCAAGTTGATGTGAAATTTATAGGTATTGGGGGTCAAACAGTTATTTCAAAACAAAGCATTAAAACTATAGTTGAAATTGATAGTGTTCGCTTAGAACTCGAGTTTTATGTAGTAGGTAATAATGAAACTCATTTTGATATCTTAATAGGTTATAATCTTTTAAAAATACCCGGCCTTAGCGTTACCATTAGCGTTGACGATATATCTATTAATCGCAAATTTTTTATCAACGAATGTTTGAATGTAACATCCACGTTTAAATTAGATACCGATCTTACTGACCCAATGCAAATTAACGAGATTTATCGTATTATCGAAAAGTTTAAGGATAATTTCACATCTGGAAATAGCGTCTCACAGGTCACCACCGGGGAGCTCAAAATTAGATTAAAGAATCCCGATAAAATTGTGCAACGCCGACCATATCGTTTGTCCCCAGTGGAACGTGAGAAAGTCCGGGATATTATTAAAGACTTAAAACAAAATAGCATAATAAGGGATAGCTCATCCCCGTTCAGCAGCCCTATATTATTAGTCAAGAAAAAAGACGGCACGGACAGACTTTGCGTTGATTTCCGAGAATTGAATTCAAATACTATTAGAGACAATTATCCTTTACCCCTTATTGCAGATCAAATTAATAGATTAGGCAAAGCTCGCTATTACAGTTGCTTAGACATGGCCTCTGGTTTCCACGGTATTCCTATAGCTAAAGACTCTATTGAGAAGACTGCATTTGTGACACCGGATGGACAGTTTGAATATCTTCGAATGCCATTCGGTCTTTGCAATGCTCCGTCTGTATACCAACGCGCCATAAATGCCGCCTTAGGTGATTATAAAGATAATATTGCTTTAGTTTATGTTGACGATATTTTGGTTGTATCTGAATCTGTACAGCAGGGATTGATAAATTTAAATCTTATTTTGACTAGATTAACTCAGGCCGGATTTTCTCTAAATATTTCCAAATGTTCCTTTCTTAAAACAAAAATTGAATATCTTGGTAACATTATCGAAAATGGCACCGTTAGGCCCAGCCCAAGAAAAATTCAGGCTCTTACTGACTCTTCAACACCTAAAAATATAAAAGAAGTAAGACAATTTAACGGTTTAGCGGGTTATTTTCGGAAGTTTGTACCCAATTTCTCTAAAATTATGGCTCCGTTGTACAACCTAACTAAAGCGAATGTTTCATTTAAATGGACTGAACAACATGAACTTGCTCGACGAAAAATAATTAGCATACTCACATCTTCCCCAGTTTTGACTATATTTGACCCAAATTTGCCAACTGAACTACATACAGACGCCAGCGCAATTGGTTATGGTGCCGTACTGATTCAGAGACAAGACAGAAATCCATTAGTTGTAGCTTATTTTAGTATGAGAACTTCAGATTCGGAGAGTAAATATCACTCTTATGAACTAGAGACTCTTGCTGTAGTGAAGGCCATAAAACATTTTCGCCATTTCCTTCATGGTCGGTCATTTATTGTAGTCACAGACTGCAATTCATTAAAAGCTTCGAGTCACAAACGAGACCTAACTCCCAGAGTGCATAGATGGTGGGCTTTCTTGCAACATTTTCAATTTGAAATTGAATACCGCAAGGGCAATAAACTTGCTCATGCGGATTTCTTCAGTCGTAACCCAATTAAAAATTCTAATGGACATCAATTAAACCATTGCTTAGAATTTAATAAATCAAAATCCTTAATTTGGACAGTTAATACCGCTACCCTTGACCATAACTGGCTCCTTATTGAACAAAAGCGTGATTCAACTCTAGCTTGTATTGTAGAGCAATTGAAAGGTGATTCGATTCCTAAAAATATTGCAGATACTTACGTTATACTTCAGGATAAATTATTAAGACGCAAAGTACAAATTAATAATAAAACACATAAGTTGATCATAGTTCCGCGTAATTATAGATGGAATCTTATATCACATTATCATGATAACCTTCAACATTTTGGCTGGGAAAAGGTTCTTGAAAAATTACGAGAGCAGTATTGGTTCCCTAAAATGACCAGATTAGTTAGAAAATTCGTAGAAAATTGCGTTATGTGTAGAGTTAGAAAAGGAGTATCTGGCGCTAGGCAGGTTACTTTACATCCTATTGACAAAATAGCTGTTCCTTTCCATACCGTTCATGCAGATATAACAGGAAGAATGAACGGAAATCGCAATGAACCTGAATATGCTTTTGTATTTATCGACGGCTTCACTAAGTATGTTCATATGATTTACACAAATGATCGTACTAGTGAAACTGCTGTTAAATGTTTTCAAAATTTGATTGCAATATTCGGCTCTCCATCGCGATTGATTACTGATCAAGATAAAAGTTTCACTTCTACAGAGTTTAAAAACTTTTGCGAGCGATGTGGGATTCAACACCACATAGTAGCAAAAGGAGCTAGTAGAGCCAACGGTCAGGTGGAAAGATTAATGAAAGTTATAAAGGATAACATGTCCGTTATAGAAATAACTAGGCCGTGGCACACAGCTTTACAAGAATTACAATTAGCTATAAACTGCACAATAACCAAAAGTACAGGTAAAAGTCCCATGGAATTATTATTAGGAAAAAGATGTTCCCCACCTGCCATTAAAATATTGCAAATTGACGATGACATACTAACAGACGACTTAGAGGAAGTTAGACTGATTGCTAAGAAACGGATGGACGAGCGGTCCCTAATCGATAAAAATCGTTTTGATAAAGGTAAAGCCTCGATCCACCCATTTAAAGTCGGTGACTTCGTCTTAATGCGGCGTCATGAACGACACACTACTAAGTTAGGTTCCAAATTTGAAGGTCCGATGGAAATTTTAGAAATATTACCAAATGATCGATATAGACTTAAGCATGTTAACCTTCGTGGCTCTTCAGAAAAGATTGCAAGTCACGATGCCCTACGTCCTGCACCCGTAGCTCAATCAGACCCTTTTAATGACTTTGACAACTCTGACGAATTGACCGTATGGGCGGATAAATCAGTGGAGACAGATAGTGCTTCCACTTAATTTGCGGGCAATGTTGGTTCTATATGATTGCATTTATGTTGATAATTTGATATTATTTATGAGAATATTTTTGTAAATGTTTGTGTGAAATTTATTTATCCTGTCCAATATCCTTCCTTAAACGCTGGCTGGCCACCATGCGTATCCTTTAAACCTGGTCTTGTTGGCTAGATCCCAGGATGGGTGATGCCTTGTGTTGGCTAGATCCCAGTATGGGTGATGCCTTGTGTTGGCTAGATCCCAGTATGGGTGATGCCTTGTGTTGGCTAGATCCCAGGATGGGTGATGCCTTGTGTGTTGGCTAGATCCCAGGATGGGTGATGCCTTGTGTGTTAGCTATATCCCAGTATGGGTGATGCTTCGTCTGAAATTATGTTGTAAAAACAGCGCAAGGGACGCGCTGGAGTCAGTATGGCCGTATGGGCGCAAGTCGCCATCTATCGGCAATAAATAGCAAATATTAATACTTATATTTTAGTTTACCGTTTAAGCGAATAGATTATTAAGTATCTGAATTATATAAATATCTATTAAAATTAATATGATTATTCTGTATAAAATTTCATGCAATTAGTCTTGTTTAATTTAATTAGTATCTCGCTTGCAGCGCCATCTTTTGAATGATTATGTAAAACTATTATTTGTAGAAATTAAATAAACAATTTGTGTAATAAAAATCATTTAGAGTTGTTAAAATTCATTAAAATGTTTATCATAAATATTTAGCTGTATTTCAAGAATCATTTTGTAGTGCTTAATTTTATTTCTTTAGTATTAAGAAGAAGTTGTATTGGTTATATCCGCTTTAGCGATGGTAAGAAAACTATAAAAGCTGATGAGTGTTAAAATAAAAGGCTTTTTCTATACTAGCAACTGTGCAAATATAAACTACGTTATTTGAGTTTGATATTTTATTATTATGGATTCTGAACGTGAAAACCCTGGCGTATCGCCGACATATACCACCGAATGAAATATGAAGCAGAAAATGGAGTCGAAAAACTAAGTGATGCTAGGTGGCGAACTGCCCGAGCTGTCGGTGTTAGTGAATCCACGATTACGCGAATTTTAAAAGAAGAAAATCAAGCTAGTACGTCAGGCGATGTAACGCAGAATTTTTTTAAATCTCCCTCAAAACCAAAAAGAGCGCGTCCCAAGTCCAGGCTGGAAGATTTTGATATGGGTGTGCTTCGAAGAACGATAGCTTCATTCCATACAGAATTCAATGAAGTACCAACACTAAGAAAGCTCAAACAGGTATTGGTGGACAGAATTGGTTTTACTGGCTGTATAGAAACTCTGCGCACTATTTTAAAAGAATCTGGCTACGAGTGGTCAAAAATAGATGATAACCGTAAAGCTCTAGTCGAAAAGCACGATATACAAATGCTGCGGTTCCAGTATTTGAGACGATTAAAAAAATACCGTGATGAGGGCCGATATATCGTTTTTACTGATGAAAGTTACGTTCACACGACACATATTCAAAACAAGTGCTGGAAACTAGCAAAAGAAGTATCACAAGTGCAAAAAAAAATATCTAAAGGTATGCGGGTCATTATTGTTCACGCTGGTGGGTCTGAAGGGTTTATTCCAAATGCTAGCTTAGTGTATAAAGCAAACTCAACAACGGGAGATTATCACGATAACATGAATTTAAATAATTATAAAAAGTGGCTTAGCACACAATTGCTACCGAACCTCCCAGAAAACTCTGTCATCGTTGTGGATAACGCTTCTTACCACAATGCTTTAATAGAAAAAGCTCCTAACTCAAACGGAAACAAAAATGACATGCAAACATGGCTTGCTGAAAAAAATATACCTTTTGACGAAACGATGAAAAAAATAGAGTTGTACGATTTAATTTTAAAAAACAAAGACAGATTTAAAAGATTTGCTATCGATGAACTGATTCAATCAAAAGGATTTGAAATTCTACGATTACCCCCTTACCACCCGGAACTCAATCCCATTGAAAAAATATGGGGAATATTAAAAAACTACGTGGCTAGCAAAAACATTGCACAAAATTTAACATCCATTATGGCACTGATAAATGAACGACTCGAAATGATTGACCGTACAATGTGGGCGAACACATGTCGGCATGTCGAAGACACAGAAAAACAATATTTAAAATACTTTGATATGGATAAAGAATTTATTATTAATGTTAATGACTCTGATTCAGACGAAAACGATTTGGCTGAGATGAGTGAATAGTAATGCTTTTTAGAACATAGTTTATAAAGATAATATTTTTACTTAACCGATTTAAAAATTAATATTTTATTATACCTATACTAAAAGTCATATATAACATAACAATTACGCAGGGAGGTCCAAAAGTTCGTGGAATGGAGGGGATGGACTGGGGATAGGTGCGCTCGCTTAGTGTCATACTAATTAGAGACTATTACCCATTGGTATATAAATTGAGTTTCAGCCTTATTGCGTCCTTCATTAATGGCTCATTTTGAGGCAAAAGATAAAAAATATTTTTACGATGGTTTAGAAAAATTAATTCATAGATCTAATAAATGTATTCAGCTTTATTTATGTATTTTTATGTAACACTTTAATTACCATGTAACCTATTAAAGTGTTACATAAAAATACATAAATAAATTATTTTTCAAGTATTTTTTTTTTGTGAACTATACTTGCTAAGAAACGTTATTCTCGGATTTGTTGTCCAACTAGTTTAGTTAATATTAAACGCGCGAGAGGAGAGGACGTATTGTTTCATACAATGGGACGGCGTTGCTCAATAGAGCGAGCGTTATCGGATTTATTACCCAACTAGTCAACCGTCTTGTGCACTCAGAGATCGTAGTTTACTGATAAATCGACGCTCCCACACAGATGAAGTGTTGTTGTTTTATTTGCACTCACACATTTAAATACACTAATTAAGTAGTGGGGCGCGTCATTTCAGTTTAGACAATCTCTACCATAATACTGTGCCATAATAATATCCTTATTAACCAGTGATAAAAAATAATAAATAATAGACGTTCTGTCGTATTCATCGTAGTCTCAAGCGTAAACAGTTATTGCAATAAGCAAGCACTTGATCTGGATTTGGATATATTATAATGTTAGAATGGGTTGGGTATAGATATCCGGTACTCGATTTTACTTATGTTTTTAGCTTAGGAGCCTTGTCTGGGTTAAACTTGAACCTAATGCACGGTTTTTGGATAGCGGAAATGCATTTTTAATTAATTTCGATAAAAATAAATTTCACTAAAAATTGCGTATAACGAAATGGAGCTAGATGTTTTTGGTATGGTCTGTGAATTAGTTACAAAAAAAAGTGTGTATTATTTTTATAACGGGATGTTGCCATTTTGTTAACGTCCGTCAATGTCAAACGTCATTCCGTTTCCGTAAATGTTATTTGTAGTGTTATACTCGGCGCGGCGAACCTTGATCCCTATGACACTGACAGCTAATGTCACCATATAACACTGTAGTGGCGTCACCATTAAATTGGAATCATATTGGGTGCGTCTAAAAATGGCATTTATAAATTTTACGTAGCTTTATACCATTACAAATGATGTTCCGTTGATATTTTTAACAACTCTTAACATTTACAAGAAGTTATCTCAATCTGAATTTATGTTTACGTCCTGCAAAACTTACGTCGTGTGAACTTTATCGACTAGGGCGGAAGTAAAATGTCGATAATAGAAACGAGTGCACAATTTTTGCCATACTAACATTTTAGTTCATATATTATGGAATGGAACAGAATATTACATACCATTCATACATACACACATGATTATATTATACCCAAGAAAATTAAAAAATAACAGCTATAGGACAAAATGAAATGAAACAAAATCTGTTTAACAATTATTTGTTTACATACACAGGGTCAAGGGTGTAACAAAAGTAAGTGATAAAACTTTAGGGTTGTGTTCCTTATATAGTTTACTGCATGATATATATGAATATAATTTACTGCTACTTTGCCAGTAAAAGTTGAAATAAATACAAATTACCCACCTTTGATTTGCGCCCATATCATCTCAATGGCATTATATTGGCAGTGGTATGGCGGTAACCCAATCACTGTGTGACCTTTAGATTTTGCCATTTCATCCAAAAAATATGTCCGCTTTGTTTGGAGTTTTTCTAAGTTTAATAATCTGACCAACTCTTTTTTTAACAGTTGAATTTCAGCCATTGCGTTGCAGCCACTCTAGTATTTCACCTTTATTACTGTTGCTGGTGGGTGGTTTGTTTACTTGTACGGAATGGTATGGGGCGTTGTCCATCAAAATATGGTGGGGCTCATGCAGATTATCCAAAAGTATTATGAACCATTGCTTAAAATTTTCAAAATTCATCGTGATAATCTGTAGTTTTGACTGATTTGAAGGCCCACAAGCAATTAGGCACAAAATCTTTGGCTGTACCAGCGTGGCAGATAGTCAAACGCTGGCCCTTGCCTTCAGGAGCTTTGATACAGGATTTCGCTGTATCGTCTGTCCATGTTTGGGAGACTGTGTGATTGGCGTTAAGCCACGTTTCGTCCAGATAGACCACATTGTCTCAATTCTCTATTTTCTTTATTTTTCGTAGAAAATCACACCCCATCAATGTTATACGCTCATATATCCTTACGCTCCATTAACACTTTTCTTTTGTCACACTTCCCATACCGAAATCCGCATTTTTTATGACTACTCTGAGCGAAGTCATACTGCCATTAAATAAACTGGCTGATTTCAGCGACGTCAATAACTTTTTACAAGGCGGCAGTTCACCTCAGAAGAAGTAGCCGTGGCTGAATGCAAGCCACGCCTTTGTCTAAAAAACAAAATATCGACACGACCAAAGACACGACCCATCACTAACACGAACTGTCATAGGGATAAAGGTTCGCCGCGCCGAGTATAAGTGTTGTGTTTTCACTATTTTTTCGACGTCTTCTGCTCTGTTTTTGGACGTTTTTGATCGCTTTTACGTTTGTCCTTGGCTTTAGCTTGCAGATGTAGTAGTTGAATACTTGTGGAGGCGAAAAGTTGAAAATATAAAATGGATCCGTTCCTTGAATAATGCAAGCTATAAAACATGTTTATAAAATTAATTAATTAAAATAAAACTTCCATTGTTTCATTTACCACTATCATAGCAAAAGGTATATTTAACATAGGATAATTAACATATTATTGGTCAAAAAATATTTCAAAACGTTAAAACATAAACCATTGGAGCTGAGCGGAGCGAGGCAGGATATTTAATACAATAGTCAAAATCTGTTTTCAGAAGCTAGGTTAGGTTAGGTTAGAACATAAAAACCCATAGAGAGCCGAGCGGAGCGAGGCTTCCCCTATAATCTGACATGAAAAAAGTATATTTAACATAGGATATTTCATATTTAGGTCATAATCTGGCAGGAAAAAGTTATATTTAACAGGATATTCAATACAAAGATCAAAATCTGTTTTGAGAAGCTAGGTTAGGTTAGAATATAAAGAACCATTGATAGCCGAGCGAAGCGGAGCGGAGCGAGGCGTCCCCTATAATCTGACATGAAAAAGGTATATTTAACATGGGATATCTAATATATAGGTCATGGGATATCTAATCTATTTTAAGAAGCTAGCTTAGGTTAGGTTGGAACATAAAATACCACCACAAAGGTATATTTAAACAGGATAATTATTAAATAGGTCAATATTCCTGTGTAAAAGTTGTAAGGTTATGATTTATGAAAAAAAAAACATTACTCATAAACTATACATTTCCGCCAAAGGGGAATGGTGGGGGGGACTTACCCTACCTCCCCTCTCCGACTCTCCCACTCCCACCCCCGTACGCGAGTACCGGATATCTATACTTTACCCCATAACCCTTATCTTCCACTAACACAATCAGTTGTTTTTCACTTTATTAACTTTAAAATACATATTGTATATCAAAATACAAGAAAACATGGATCACTCATCATGATCAACCCATTACCGGCTCACTACAGAGCACGCGTCTCTCAATATGAGAAGGGTTCGGCCATAGTCCACCACGCTGGCCATGTGCGGATTGGTAGACTTCACACACCTTTGAGAACATTGACGCCCGCGACTTGGTCTGCGTTGAGTTAGTGTGTTTGTTTATCTTTCAATCACGAAGCAATAGATTACTAACCCGAATTACTTGAAATAAATCACAGGATAAACATTAAAGTATCTCGTTTCTAAAAAAAAAAAATAGAATGAGCCCGCACGACCGGCAGCCTTTGTGATATTGATTCGTTGGTGGGAGAAGTTGTGGGCGCCCGAGACGTGATGGCACAGGAGGCGGTGGCATGCGCGTGAGCTGCGCGCGGTACTGGACAGTACTTGGACATTGCAACATTACTTTATTTTTCTAAAATAAAAATAGCCTTAGTTCTTCCTTATTAAATCAGCTACCTACCAATAAAAGTCCCGTAAAAATCGGTCCACCCATTTTAGAGATTAGCCGGAACAAACAGACAGACAGACAAAAATTGTAAAAATTGTTATTTTGGTGTATGTACCGTATATATATATATATTCATATGCATGCAGTTAAAAATGATTATTTCAATATTACAACAGACACTCCAATTTTATTTATTTGTATAGATGACAAAGAAATTTTTTTGGCTCAGATCTAAGAACAAACTTATGACAAACACATAACCCTGTCTCTTTAATTTTAATTGTTTAAGTCAGAGGCAATGCAAAGCTCGCTATATAAATCTGTCTTAGTTTCGAACCAGTCCACGTCTCTATTGAAGCTGACCAAAATACAATCACAGGTGACCTTATGGGACTCAATCGGGTGACAAAATAGTATGAATGATCAATCCGACACCCCAACCCTCTCGTAGTTGCGGCTTCTTTTTACTCCCCCGACCTAAGCGCTCCTCTCCGGAAGAGGAGACCTAAACACATCCTTCACGACCCTGACGATCAGATGACTACTGACAACACACTCGTACCACCTACCACACAATCATACGCTACGAGACGAATAAGACGAGCTCCTCGCTATCTTACGTCATCCGGACGAGGGCTCCATCCACGGCCTCGGAGACGTACGGACCACTCACCGTCCGACCCCCCCCCCGTTATCCCAAACGTCGCCTAAGCCGAGGTTCGGCCTCAAAGGAGGCGCCCTTAGGCAGTCGTTCCCTTAGTTTCTTCGAGCCCTAGGGCTTCTGGCAGGGCTTCTTTCCGAAGCTCGCCAAACAGCCCGGTTACGCTGTGGCAACCAATAGGGTTAGTACAGCTAATAGACAGTCAGAAAAAAAAAGTTTGAATTAATGAATGATTACGCTTTTATTGTACACCACAAGATAGGGAAAAAAGCAAAAAGACAGAAATAGTAGTATACAATTTGGCGGCCTTATCGCTACATAGCGATCACTTCCAGGCAACCAAAATGTAAAAGATATAGAGATACGGAAAGAGGAAGGTGGTGCAATAATATAAACATAAATATATATATATTGATATAAACAAATATATATACATACTAATAATAATAACCATCGTCATCATCATCATCATGATCAACCCAGTCTCGGCTCACTACAGAGCGCGAGTCTCCTCTCAATATGAGAAAGGTTTGGCCATAGTCCACCACGCTGGCCATGTGCGGATTGGCAGAGTTCACACGCCTTTGAGAACATTACGGAGAACTCTCAGACGTGCCGGTTTCCTCACGTTGGTTTCCTTCACCGTTGAAGCAAGTGATATTTTAATTGCTTAGAAACGCACATAACTCCGGAAAGCCGACCTCTGATTAGGAGTCTGACGTCCTCACCACGAGGCTATCACAGCTCCATATTAATATATATTTTATTAAATTTTTAAAGGGTAGAGATGTTTTGAGCCTGATAATTCACACTCAGTGAGAAATGGTAGTGTTAGATGTGCTTACATAACACTACTTCAAACGCAATAACACCTCCAAGCTAATTTGACTGAAGTACTTAATAGTGCTGGTCTGAATCTGAATCAATATGACGATTCATGTACCTTTGTACGTCGTTACATTAACTTTGCGGCTCGTCTGGACTTTTGCCGACCTACGCAAGGCTTTTGATAAAGTTACTCATGGCTTATTGTGCGTATATTAGGAATATGTCATCATAGCATCACTGGTTATAGTGATCCGTACCGTAGGTGTAGATGCTTGACCGCTAACAGGCTTTTTAATCAGATGTAGCTACCGTGTCCCAAGGTGAACGTCTGAGGCCAATTTTGTTCCACATGTACATTGATAGTGTTTTAATATTATTCTAACATTGTACAATAATTAAGTAAAATAATATCATTTCAGGCTCTCCTTCATGGATAAAGTGTAAATCTAGTAAAGACAAAAGAGCCATACAAACTATGGTCTTGGAAAAGAGTACCGACGGGAATAAAACCGAACTTGGCCTAGAAGGTGCAAGTCCGTCGGATTTTACTGATGGGGAAATACAAGTGACTTGCGCTGCTGTGTAAAAGTTGAAGAAAATCAAACAAATCAGTTACCTCATGACTTGATGTATGAAGAAAGCAGTGATGGCCAGTTGTCTCGAGACTTGAACAGTTTCACAAGCAATAAAACAATGTTCCTTCATGACCCTGACGATCAGATGACTACTGACAACACACTCGTACCACCTACCACACAATCATACGCTACACACCGTCTTCGCCGGCGAAGACGAGGTCCCCGCTATCTTACATCATCCGGACGTGGGCTCCATCCACGGCCTCGGAGACGTACGGACCACTCACCGTCCGACCCCCCCGTTATCCCAAACGTCGCCTAAGCCGAGGTTCGGCCTCAAAGGAGGCGCCCTTAGGCAGTCGTTCTCATAGTTTCTTCGAGCCCTAGGGCTCAAAATTTCTTCTGGCAGAGCTTCTTTCCGAAGCTTGCCAAACAGCCCGGTTACGCTGTAGCAACCAATAGGGTTTGTACAGCTAATAGACAGTCCGAAAAAAAAAAATAATAATAAAACAATACAATCTCATGCTAATGTACTGAGCGGTAACGAGGGGCCACTGAATATATTGGCATCGTGCGATTGCAAAGACAAAAACAACCCTTCAGTCGCAAAATGCATCAGACGTGACGTGCAGCAAAAACTGTTTGTTTGCGATGTCTGCGAGATGTTTTAAAAGGAAGATTCATGTCATGAGGCACGTGAGAACTCACACGGATAAGATACACCGCACAGGCAATTATTGCCCCGTGAAATTCAAACATAAACAAATCAAGAGTTATTCAAAAGTACGCACTGGTGAGAAAGTTTATTCTTGCGACGTTTGCCACAGAGAGTTCAAACTGAAATATCGTCTAAATAGACATATGAAATTTCACACAGTTGAGAAGCCGTACGCTTGTGACTTTTGCGGAAAGAACTTTGCACAAAATCATAATCTAGTCGATCACCTGAAGATTCACTCTGGCGAGAAACCTTACTCCTGTGAGCTGTGTCCGAATAAATTTGCACGAAAAAAAATTTAATGTAACACATGAGAACGCACTGTCATGAAAAACAGTTTTCGTGAGAAGTGTGCCACAAGAAATTTGTGAAAAGTAAATTACTAGACGTCACATGAGACACCACACTGGTGAGAAGCCGTTTTCCTGCAACCTTTGCGATGGTAAATTCGCCCGTCAAAATTATTTAACGGCTGCACGCACGAGAAAACATGATTCATACGGCGTTACCTCGCTCTGACGCGTGCCATTTAAGGCTTGAAGTGCAAGCGAGAGCGTGCAACGAGCGACAGAGAGGCACAATCGTCCCCTCCTTCTGCACCTATCTCTCTCCTACTTGAGTGAGCGATGTGAGTTTTACATTTAAAAAAAAAATGACAATTGTATTTATGCGTACAAATAAATGTAATTTGATCAATTCAATTGTGATTTCCATTTACCTCCTCCTCTATATCCATACAAAATATCTATCAAACAAATAAAATAAAAAAATTCTTTTGAAAAATGAAACCATTCCATCAGTATTTTCTTATGACGTAGTCTCGTTCAACTGTCGTGAGTAAACTTTACAACCGATTTTTATTAATAAAATATTTTTCAACTAAACACAAAATAACTCAAAAAGAAATATTCACAGAAATAATGTTTAACCAAACTAACTTTGACCAGGTCATTTTGATGATTCGATTTCATCACTGAGCCGCATTTTAATTTTTTTTTATCCACTGCAAGTTACCCCTTGACGGCAATCTCACCTGATGGTAAGTGATGATGCAGTCTTAGATGGTAGCGGACTAACCTGTTAGGGGTATGGTAAACCCATACTCCTAATTGGTTTCTACGCGACATCGCGCCGGAACGCTAAATCGCTTGGCTACACGTCTTTGTCGGTAGGGTGGTAACTAGCCGCTGCCGAAGCCTCCCACCAGACCAGACTCGAGCCGGGAATCGAACCCAGGATCTCCAACTTTATAATGCGAAAGCGCGCGCTGCGCCAAGGAGGTTGCCATTCAGCAAGGTTTGGCGGTTCATATGTGGCAACAATCATTCTCTAAAATGAGTACTTAATTTTTTTAAACTTTTAAATTGAAACTCCTTTAGCCGCGCTTAGCGATTTTAGCAAGAGGCGAGACTTTTCACATCACCGACATGCGACATGTTAATGTGGCGTGTAGCGCCGCGCAGCAATCTGTGTATATCCATACATGCACTAGAAGAAAATAAAAACAGTGGTATTACGGTGAAGGAAAACATCGCGAGGAAACCTGCACGCTTTAGAGTTCTCCGTAATGTTCTCAAAGGCGTGTGAAGTCTGCCAATCCGCACACGGTCAGCGTGGTGGACTATGGCCGAACCCTTCTTATATTGAGAGGAGACCCGTGCTCTGTAGTGAGCCGGAAATGTATTCATCATAATAATGATTTCATTACGAAAGGCAAGATGTTCCTTAGATCCAACCTTGTCTCTATAAAAGAGCTTTCTGCGAAAAGTCCTCAAATGTAAGAAAAATTATAGAAGCGAGTAAATATAGCAATATAATATATGACCAGTGAAGGCCGTCCGAGTTGTTTTTAATAAGGGTGACATCAGCATTGCTGACGTCACGATTTTCCTTACTTTAGCTCATAGTAATTAAAACCGCAACTTGCAACCACACTTTACTCTTTTATTGCGACCATAACTAAGAGGTCGGAACGGTCCGACGTCTCGAGCGAGAATGCCACGAAAGGCAACAACTTAACCCGCAGCAAAGCATGCTAAAAAAATTATTGCTTCTTCACCTTCTAAATACACTGATTAGCAGAGAAATTATTAATTAGTGATTTAAAGAGTACAAATGTGGGTAATTATTGAATTCTTGTTGTTCTTGGCGCCGCTGAATAACTCCTTCGCGCCGACATATATGTTTACTTGAATAGCAATTTTTTTTTTATTCGCTCAGAATTCAGGCTGGATGCTTGGTGAACCACCCCTCCTTCTCCAGGATCAAAGTTTGACCACGAATAGTGTAGCTACTGTCGAGTGGCGAGTGGCGGTCGAGTGCACAAGTGTACAAACTTGGAGTCATATTTAAGTCTTAGCGGCCATCAGCAAATCTCTCTTAAGATGCCAGAAACATACCACCACTATCTACCATTTAAAACTAAATGGGAACTTAAGTTTACATACCTACCTACATCAAACTTTGGCTCAAAAAAAAAGATTACGAAGGAACAGAGAAAATATTTCAACAGAATATCTAACTTAAGTAATTAAAAAATAGAAAACATATTCACACATACATATACACGTACCCTGAAAATCATACATCATTCATCATCATCATTTCAACCAATAGACGTCCACTGCTGGACATAGGTCTTTTGTAGGGAGTTCCAACGGCCACGGTCTTGGGCCGCTTGTATCCAGCGGCTCCCTGCGACTCGTTTGATGTCGTCTGTCTACCAACGACGGGTCGACCAACGCTACGTTTGCCGGTGCGAGGTCGCCATTCCAGCACCTTGGGACCCCAAAGTCCATCGGTTCTCCGAGCTTTGTGCCCCGCCCATTGCCACTTCAACTTCGCAACTCGCTGAGCTATGTCGGTAACTCTGGTCCTTCTACGGATCTCTTCATTTCTGATTTGATCACGTAGAGATACTCCTAGCATAAATACATACACAAACGTGTGTTTGTGTATGTACACACACACACACACACACACATAAATCATACATACACACTCACAATTGTTAAATTTAACCTTATTTTTCTTTGTTTAATTTTGGCTGTGTAAATTTTGTTATTTTTGTCAATCGCATATTATTGTACCAATAGATTTAGGGAAGACACTGTCTCCTGTAACACAGTTTAAACTATCAAAGGAGACAGGGCTTCACACTTATAAAATGTAATTATGACGTCTATCGGCCTATGTTTATAATATAAACCTAGTGTTTAGCGACGTCTAACACGATATTAATCATGAATCTAAACTAAAAGTATTTAGGGACGTCTATCGGCCGATGTTAAAAATCAATATAAACCAAAAGTGCTTAGGGACGTCTAACACACGATATTAATAATCAAACTAAACCAGAACCTTCAGAAAGCAGATTGAATAAAGTAGAGCTGTCCTTTTTCTACTCTTCACAGCCGTTAAGGATGGCGCTACGACATACAATCTACTATCTGTAGTTGCCTTAGGTAAAACGAAGACAGCATTACCCTTGCGTTGAATACTCCACTTTACACACTTCTTCAATAAGTTTTGGAATGAATTATCTCTAGATTCACGTTTTGCTGACTATGGCGAGTAAAAGAGACGCCATAATTAATCAAAGAGAAACAGTAATAATAGAGTCAGAAAATGTTTACTATATATATAGATTAATCAAATCGCATAACATCACATGGGTGTAACGGATTTCAATTCAACATTACAACCCAGTTATTTGTAATGTTATATTTTACCTTAGGTCTTTTTTAACAAGGTATTACAAGCAAGTGCTGAATAATTAAAAACTTAAATTATGTATAACAATGTAATGTCACTTTTAACTCTTCCGAAGCTCGCCAAACAGCCCGGTTACGCTGTGGCAACCAATAGGGTTAGCACAGCTAAAAGAAAGTCCGAAAAAAAACAAATTTACTGCTATAAAAATATTTAGTTTTAAACTCTTGTAAATATGTAATTATAGGATTACTAATAACTCATTGCTAGGTAAAATCTTCCAGCCTTCCTCTTATTGCAAGCATCAGTGTATTATGTTGCGCGCCAGCGTTCTCATGAATAAGAACCCCGAATGGTTTCCAAACTAGTCTGGCATACTCCGACGAAAATTCACGTCATTCCAACCGTGTATGATTTAAGCATATACATAGAAGATCAGAATTAATCTCAGTATTATAATATAGGAACCTCCCATTCTTTTTTCACGTAACAAAGGTTGAAATCGTCCGGCAACCGGAGTGGGTCAGCGGTCTCGTCTAAAGGTTCGTTTTGGTTGTCTTCAAGTTTCGTATCACACCTGGCGGTGTGTGTCAGCCTGTGGGCAGTATAACGGCATTTGCGAACGAATTTCTTGTAACATAGGTCGCATTCATACCGTTTCTCCCCAGTGTGCGTCAGCAAGTGGTCGGCCAGGCAGTTCTTCCTCGCAAATTTCATATCGCAGACGTTGCAGTCGAAAGGTTTCTCGCCAGTGTGCGTCCGCGTGTGATACGTTAGGGAGCCCCTTTGCGCGAACTTCATGTCACAGTACTGGCATTCGTAGGGTCTCTCGCCGGTGTGGGTTCTCATGTGTACCGTCAAACCGTTCTTGTGCGCGAACTTGAGCTCGCAAAGGCTACAGTCAAACGGTTTGACACCAGTGTGTGTCAACATGTGAGCTGATAGACGACTCTTGTGAGCGAATTTCATGTAACATAGGCTACATTTGTGAGGTTTCTTATCAGTGCGGGAGGCTGACCCAACTTGGCGCAGTTCAGGGGCACTCGACTCCTCAGCGTTGGGAGACTCCGAATGCGCTATTGGTTTACATGTGTCATCAAATTCCGTGTCGGCAACGTTATGCGAGGGCGTTAGTTGACTCACACGTTGAGTCTTCAAGCGTTTTTTCAACCGTCTAGGACCTGAAGGGGAAATTGCTTAATGTAAAAAATGTTTGAATTGCTTATCCAATAGGATAAAAGAATGCGTTAATTTGTGGAATTCAAAGATATGACATTGTCACTACATTATCATGAGACCATTTAGGTTTTGCTTGTTTGCCTCACTGAATTGCAATTCACTTAAACAAATTTGGTTTGAAAAACAATAAACAGCAAGTATAATTTGCTATATTCCGCCGACAACCGGGAGATTTGTATAATATAACACCACACAAAATCTTCCACTAGAACCTCTACGCACGTTTCGTGTGGTGTGGTTTTGTGTGGTGTTATATTATACAAATCTCCCGGTTGTCGGCGGAATATAGCAAATTGTACTTGCTGTTTATTGTTTATCATGGACTTCCGCAAAGTAATGCCTGCTTCTATTCATTAAATTTGGTTTGGTTTATATTCAAGAGGTAAAGGTAAATAACCAGCTTTGGATTCGAACATATATTTGTTTCAGAGCTTAAAAATGGAGAAGTTTCGGGTGGTAATTTTTTTTTACATAAAACATTAATTATTGGTTCTAATAAAGCGTATGTTATAATATTTTAACGAATTGTTACAGGACTGCATAATTGGTTATTTTTTCCAAAGAAGGGGTAGCAAATCGATTGTCATGATCAACCCATTACCGGCTCACTACAGAGCGCGGGTCTCCTCTCAATATGAGAAGGGTTTAGCCATAGTCCACCAAACTGGCCATGTAAGGATTGGAAGACTTCACACGCCTTTGAGAACATTATGGAGAACTCTCAGGCATGCACAATATTCATTTTATTTCATTACCATTTTAGCAAAAGTTTCAAATGTCATCTCTAGTTAAATAAAAAGTAAATTGATGATTTTCAGTATACTACAGAAACTTGCGTAGATATGGAAGAATCATTGATTTACCACTAGCCGTAGATAGAGCGCGTCATACAAAAACAAAGCGAGAATTTGTCACCAACTAACTATACAATCCTACATATCGGTACATCGATGTATTACAACCCGTCTAATACACTAGACATCTGGCCGTTATATGATCTATAGAGGCGCGTAGTGCTTTGTTATTCATTCGGATTATACGGCTAGTGTTAGAATCGGTGACATTCGTCTAGCCTTGTCACAGACTGGGGGAAAGGAGTGCACGCGTCGCTATTTGTGCACTACTTTTCCGTCCCATTTTTTTAACGTTAATGATCGATCTACGGCTAGTGGTAAATGAATGGGAAGAATGGAAAAATGGAGAGAAAGGTTGAGAACATTACAATTAAGGATAATTTGTAGAACTAACAGATACAAATCATCATCATCATCATGATCAACCCATTACCGGCTCACTACAGAGCGCGGGTCTCCTCTGAATACGAGAAGGGTTTAGCCATAGTCCACCACGCTGGCCATGTGCGGATTGGCAGACTTCACACGCCTTTGAGAACATTACGGAGAACTCTCAGGCGTGCAGGTTTCCTCACGATGTTTTCCTTCACCGTTGAAGCAAGTGATATTTTAATAAAAAAAAAACAGATTGTAACAGATACAAATGTATTAGTCGAATATATCAGTGAAACTTGAATGTGAAGAAATGTGCATAGTTTGTAAAATATTACCAGCACTTACCGAGTATAGTGGAACAGTCTGCGGAGACACTTTCTTCATCAACTGGCTCTCGCTGAAACACAATATTAGCTGGTCTCTCGCTCCATTTAAACTTACTACACAGCTCAGTGGGCCTTGAGAAGTTCATTTAATAATGGATACAAACATATTTTTTTCACAAAAAGATCTGTATCATCATGATCAACCCATTACCGGCTCACTACAGAGCACGGGTCTCCTCTCAATATGAGAAGGGTTCGGCCATAGTCCACCACGCTGGCCGTGTGCGGATTGGCAGACTTCACACGCCTTTGAGAACATTATGGAGAACTCTCAGGCGTGCAGGTTTCCTCACGATATTTTCCTTCACCGTTGAAGCAAGTGATATTTTTTTTTATTTTTTAAACGCACATAACTCCGAAAAGTTAGAGGTGCGTGCCCGGATTCGAACCGCCGACCTCTGATTAGGAGTCTGACGCCCTAACCACAAGGCTATCACTAAAAGATCTGTATACCAGATTTTCAATTTACGAACTTAACTTAGGCAAATAAAACTTATAATTTTTGGGAGTACTGTACTATGGGAAACAGACATACTTAAGTACTACACAATAAGATTTATAAATATACTAGCTGACGCCCGCGACTTTGTCTGCGTTGAGTTAGTGTGTTTGTTTGTCTTTCAATCACGAAGCAATAGATTACTAGCCCGTATTACTTGAAATAATTACTAAACTAAAACAATTCGTGGGAGAAGTTGTGGGAGGCGGCCGAGACGTGATGGCACAGGCGGTGGCATGCGCGTGAGCTGCGCGCGGTACTGGACATTGCAACATTACTTTATTTTTCTAAAATAAAAAGTAGCTTAGTTACTTCTTATTACATTAGCTACCTGCCAATAAGTCCCGTAAAAATCGGTCCAGCCATTTCAGAGATTAGCGGGAACAAACAGACAGACAAAAATTGTAAAAAAAAATATTTTGGTGTATGTACCGTATACATATTCATATGCATGCAGTAAAAAACGGTTATTTCAATATTACAAACAGACACTCCAATTTTATTTATTTGTATAGATGACCTATAGCTTTTATGCATTAGAAGTAGAATGAAGGGCTCCTATCAAATTTTGTGTTGTGTACAGTATTGTGATTAGTTTGAGGTGGGTACTTTTTGACTTTGTTAAATAATAAAGTGAATTAAGTAGGTAGGACAAAAAGATGAATGACAGTGTGTTGTTAAAGGCTACCTTGCTAATACAGTTGTGATTAGAACTCCCGAGTTTTATTTATGTTCCTAAACATATTATTTTGGAAGGAAAGATGACTGTAGAAGTACATCATAAGGGGCTTAACGGGCTTAAACTCAAGCTGGACGGAGGGGACGAAGACTTCGGCAATTTGCCGCTCGTCAGCTTCGCTTGGTAGTAGGCGGGTAGCTATTGGGCTAGTTGTCCGCCATTGCTCAAGTCTCCTTATAGATTTGGGGAGGGATCAAGCTGTCCTGATCCTTCCTCTTGAGTGCGGGAGAGGCCCGGCGGTAGGCTGGGGTGACTGGTAGGCGACCGGGAAGTATACAATGGGTCCCCCGGGCGTCCAGTAAAACCAGCGAGAGGGACATGCCGTGGTGGTTTTTAGTTCGGGTAGACCACCCATGGGAGTCCCACATAACCTCCGTCCTGCCCAAGGGACGGAAGTAGCTATAAAGCTTTTCCACAAGGACAAAAAAAAAACAAAGGTGCTATAAGGCTTAAGTAGTCGGAAAGAAACTCACTTTGATGACTATTGTTGTAATTCCTGAAGACACATCTGAATCTATGAATGTTTCTCCGTTTTCAGATGAATTCAGTCCTTTTTGCAATTGGACTATTTCTGTACTTAAAGTTGTTTCTGTTTTAATAGGCTGAAACAGGTTGGTAGTCGGTTCGTCCAAATCCGCTGAATCCCAATGGAGACTTGAGCTAGGTAGCTCTTCTTTGGGAACAATAAAATCCTCTTTGTCATTGGTGACATCATCTTGATCATCTTGTATTTCCACCTTAGGTTTTATGAGGCAGCTGGTAAAATCTTCAGTTCGTTTCTCCATCTTGCAGTCAATTGTGTTCCTAGTTATTAGTTTTATTTAAAAGTGGTTGTTCTGTAAGAAAAAATACTTATTCAAATTCAAATAATCTTTATTCAAATAGTCCTTTAAAAGGCACTTTTGACCCGTCAATAATTTACATAGTAGTGAGTTGACGGTGATAACTACATTTGTAAACTTAAAACTAACGTTATGAGGGTTCCAAACCCTCCCAGGTCTAAGAAGAAGCCCACAACTAAGCCAGGTAAATTTTCTTTTTGTTATCACCATCTCACATGCCACTAAAAATTATGTTTAGAGCTATCTTATTAGAGCAATATTTCATATCCATTCTTGTTTATCATAATCCTTTACACTATAGTAGGACTTTTCTACAAGAGTACGCTAATTTTGAGCCCTGGGGCTCAGAGAAACTAAGGGAACGACTGCCTAAGGGCGCCTCCTTTGAGGCCGCACCTCGGCTTAGGCGACGTTTGGGATAACGGGAGGGTCGAACAGTGATTGTTCCGTACGTCTCCGAGGCTGTGAATGGAGCCTACGTCCAGATGATGTATGATAGCGGGGAGTGTGGGTATGATAGTTATATTAAGACACTGCTATTAATCAGATTGTACACACCATCATCATGGAACACTAAATTGCTTGGCATACCATTTTAATTACTACTACAGTAGGTTGAATATAAATATCATAATTTCAACCGTTAGACATCCACTGCTAAGCATAGGACTTTTTTTTTAAATATCAAGATAGGTTTGCGCTTGACGACAATCAGTACCAGAAGGCACTGATGAGGTGTAGGTTAGAGCATGTTTGCCTACAAAATGCCTATTCACTCTTCCCTTGAACGAACAATATTGTATTGTAGGGAGTTCCCTTTTCCAGTCACTCGATTTGACTTCTCTAATGTCTTCTGTTAACCTAGTTAGGGTCTATCAACTCTGAGGGTGCAGTTCTACCTTGGTACCCAAATGTCCAATACATTTCCAAACTATGGGTCCAACTCCACCTATTGCCACCTCTGGCTTTGCAACTCGATGAGCTATTATTAAGGCTGGCTCTACTATATATGCTAATTTTTGATCCGATCATCTAGAGATTCTCCGAACATAGCTCTCACCAATGCCTGCTGAGTAACTCTTGAGCCTTGTATGGGGACCATAGAAAGCAACTACATTTGTGAGAAGTCATCAAACTCTCCTATAAGTGAATATCAATTCGAGGTATTTCAGACGAAAAATGTCACGAAGAAGAAGTTAGAGTTAGATTCTTACTCAAAATTACCTAAAGTACGTATGAGAGATTTGCTCATTAAATACGCACATTAAATAAAATAAATTGCAGCTAAATTGTGTATCATACTCAAATGATATTTACCCAGATGCTCGGATGCCTTGTCCGAGTTTTAATGTTATTGCGAAATATTGTTCCAAGCTAAATAACTACCAGCCCAAAGAGAATATAATCACTATGTACTCGTCCATCGACTATTTGCAATTCGCATTTCGCAGCTGTTTATTATGTGTATCACATTGGTTATACAAACTAATAGTGCATTTATAGTAGCGCGGGTATCAAATAAGAATTACTATATAATCTACAATACAACAAACAAATATTTGTATTGTGTACATGTAACGGGTAACCTTAAGTCAACTCGATAATCCTGTAAGTTGTAACATTTATTTATTTGTTTGTCATAAGGTTTGACAGCCCGTCAGAGGATTGCATTTATTTCTTTCTGTGGTCTATTTCTTAAATAATGTTGTGTTCTCGGACGAAGAATCAAGGTGGACTTGACTTCAAAATAATAATACCTTGTTACAGCAAGACAAGTATATGGAAAGTTCTGAAGAGTGATAAAGGCAAAATCCCATTCTTTTGTCCCTTTCATAGTTTAGCCTTTTTTTGGTGTGCTCAACTGTCTTAGCGCCCAACAAATTTGATGCGTGCCTCTGTGATACTAATTTATAGCGAATATTACGAGTTATTAATTAGGTTTATGTGTGTAATATAATGTTGAATTTGTATAGAACGCCATAATTATGGAGCATTGCTGTGTGATCAGCTGTAACAGTCGCAGCGAACGCAAATTAAGAAACATAACCTTTCATTTCGTAAGTTATTGTTTTGTTGTTTACCATTTGCATTGTACAATTACATAAAGGTTCTGTTAGATTACAGAATCACAGGGTTACAATATGCAGAAATAATTAAGAAAGGTCCAAAATTCTAATTTTAAAGTTTAGTATTAACCGTATAAATTTAGAAATACACAACAAATCGTAAAACATTGGCGATATCAATGTTATGCGGCCATTTTATAGGGCGTTTTGAATTTTATTGGGTTATTCCTATTTTAGGAATACCAGTAGTAAAGAATTAAAGTTACCCATAATAGAACTTTTTTACATATGGACCAATGTTAATAATGAAGTTTATACTCAGTTTTAATAAATATTGTTAAGATTCGTTTAAATGCATATAATCATTTATACTATTGTTTTATGTTTTAGATTTACAAAAGATACTGCACTTCGTGACTTCTGGATAAATTCAATTGGTCGAGGACATTGGACTCCAGGAAAAAACATCCGCAAATTTTGTTCTAAGCATTTTATTGAAACCTGCTTTAGAAAAACTGAACACATAACATTTTTAAATGCCTTATCAGTTCCAACGCTGTTAACGTTATTAACGCAGTAAATAAACTTATTTCTTCACAGTTTTTTAATTTATTTCTTCCCCAATTATACCATCCTTTATCATTATTATCATCTTATAAAATAACAAATTATTGTAAGTTAGTGAGGGTTTGCAGCTGTATATAATGAATAATACTTATTCTACTTCTACACTTAATATTATAAAGAGGAAAGATTTGTATTTTTGTATGTAACGAATAAACTCAAAAAGTACTGGACCGATTTTAATAATTATTTTTTCATTAGAAAGCTACATTATCACTGAGTAACATAGGCTATATTCAGTACTAGATTACTATAGAAATCTTTAGAAATTCCTATTAAAATCAACCGAAGGTGTAAAAAAATTAGCCATAAAATGTCTTTCATCGCATACGCTGCGAAGAGTATTAATGATAGGACAAAAAAATGCTTGACAATCAATATCTACAAAAAACTTTGCGAGACCATGTGTCTAACCATTGTAGTTACGTCACTATAACTACTTTTTTACATTTAACAAATTGATAGAAATGCCGATCAAAATCAGACCGTGTTATCCATACCATTTATAAATGTTTATCCAAATAAATAATATAATATTCACGACTGTCTCAATACCTAATGATTACTTTTTGAATTATTGAAATCAGATATTCCATTCAAAAGATATCATGAAATCAAACTATAAATACATGCCGGCGGCGGCCACCACGCAGCGCATCGAGTAACTAACTCTTCGTGAGAGGGTCAGTGCGGGAGTGTGTTGTGTACAGGGAGGCTTTAAAATAAGCATACATTTTTTTTCTAATTTAGTGATTCATGGTCGTTTTAGCATGCTTATAACTTAAATATCTGTACCTACCCGTGCGAAGCCGGGACGGGCCGCTAGTATAATATATATTTGTTTTCGGGCAAATGTCGAGTATATATATATATACATACTAGACACTTGCCCGAGAAAAAAAACAATGGATTCAGACTATAATATTGACAACTACATACTAGATCAACATGGCGTTACAAAACAAAATTTCAAATAAACCATTTTAATATTAAAAAAACAATGAAGTTACTATAATAAGGTATACTTTCCATTCAATAGCATGAACTGGAAATGAAAAAAATTTACCGTTTATACAAAAGCCATAGTAGAGTTGTGAATTGTGTAGAACAAGCCGAATATTTTTTTCGTTTTCAGTGTATAATTTTTTTTAAAGGAAAGTTGCTCCAACAAATTGGGGAAATTTTTAATGACCTGGTATCCCTGCGTTTTAAAGTACTTTCTATTTGTCGCTTTCGGGTATACGCGGTTGTCAAGTCCACCTTGATTCTTCGTCCGAGGTAAGCACACATTTATTACCTATATTAATCTATGGTAGCAGTGTTAGGAATTCGAACTCCTATTCCAGTAGGTAATAATATAGTGAACACTCCATACGTACCTTTTCCTTCATGTAGCTAAGATTAATTCATATATTAATCTGTGGATTAATCACAGAGTAGGTAGGATGTATTCGAAGATTTACTTTCTACTTTGTGTTATTATGACTTATGAGATAAGATTAAAAACGGATTGAAAAACGGTGCTATAATGTAACTGGAAAACTAAAGTATTACATATTTTCTTATGAGACACTACAGTCCGCGCCGACTACAGAATTAAAACATGACATTAAAAACAAACGGTACTTACCTAATTAATAACTGACAAACAATTGCCGTAATTCAAAAACATTCAAATAAATGATTGAATGTTTTCTATGTATTAGAAGATTGATCTTGATCTCTATAATAATAAAGGACTGCTGAATTAGCTTTGTAGATTTGGTGTTATAGATACTTAAAAACCCGTCGTATTTCTGTTCTAAATAATGTAGCTCAGCCAAACAATTATTCCCTACTAATGCAGCAAGAGAACAGACACCTACGTATTTATCATAGTACGAATTGTGATAATGATGGATATTGAGCATTTCCTATTGATACTAGACATTCGTTGAGCAAAAGTCTGAGATGGACGAGCAAGCTAATGATTCAACGAATATGATAAATCTCATAGTGCCTAAGAAGGAAATAATGGACGAGGGTGAGATCTCCAGTCGTAGCTTTGAAAAGAAGGATTTTATTTTACACAAGCATGAGTTCTATGAGCAAACTGTTGAATCATTAATACCCATGAAAACAGAAATAACATTAAGCAATGAGCTTGATGATGGAAAGACATTGTGGGATATAGATGTTTCAGTGCAGCATCTGAGCCCACATATTAAAGTGAGTAGTCCCGTTCTACGTGAATTACAGCAAATTATATTTATGTATTTGGCTCAATTGTGTATTTGTTTCTCAGTGAGTGAGTTACCGCTGGCCATAAGTGGGAACCAAAGAAACTTTGGATTGACTTATAATTAAATTGATTAATGGAATTATAATTTAAATCTATAAGCTGTGATAGCCCAGTGGTTAGGGTGTCGGCCTCCTAATCAGAGGTCAGCATTTCGAATCTGGGCACACACCTCTAACTTTTCAGAGTTATATGCATTTTTAAATAACTAAAATATCACTTGCTTCAACGGTGAAGGAAAAACATTGTGAGGAAACCTGCACGCTTGAGAGTTCTTCATAATGTTCTCAAAGGTGTGTTACGTCTGCCAATCCGCACATGGCCAGCGTGGTGGACTATGGCCAAACCCTACTCATATTGAGAGGAGACCCGAGCTCTGTAGTGAGACGGTAATGGGTTGATAATGAATGAATGAATGAATTTAAATCTTACTAACTAGCGGCCCATTCCATTGTTAGGAAAGTTCTCAGAGTTAAAATCGAATTACTAATCTTACCTACATTCTAAGTTCCTATCACTAACACAAATGGACTCTTTCGATGCTTGGAAAGAAGTTGTCGAATCATTTTTCCTGCGTTCATGGGCTTGTTATAATATCGCAGATGCTAATGCAGCCTTAATGTGGCGTAGGGCTAATGTTCCAAAGCTGTAACTAGTGGGATAACACTATCCGAGTTATAGATTACCAGCATTTTGGTCACTTCAGTATCTACAAAATACAGTTCAGAGTCAAAACCTTTTCATAGTGTGACACTTTACATACCCACATTGTTATCTTAAGTGTTTATTAAAAGTAACTAAATGTTTCCTCCATTCTATGAAATTTTAAATCCTATTTCAGTCTGAGCCGGGTGCTGACGAGGAATGCCATCTATCTATCTATTCTCAAACAGATGGTAAGTGTTTATATGGGTTCAGCTTTATTTCTTGGTTGTCCGCGTAAAACAGACAAATCTGCATGTTGCAATTTTTAATTTCTTTATCCTTAACACCACACAGACATACACACCAAAATGCACTCTCAATGCATGATTTGCTCAGAAACTGAAGATGTTGATCTCACCAAACACCACTTGCCACCAAAGATCCTATTGAAGGTATTGAAGGTGTTTAAAAGTTCCATCTCATTGGGTGTTCTACAGGGCTTAATTTTAGGTCCCTTGCTATTTTTGCTACATATAAGTAATAATATTAATCAACCAGTGGCTGAACACACTAAAAATTGGAAGAAGAGTCAATATTTTGGATGATGTAAAACATCCTCACTGCTTTACTGTAAATAACTTACTTGATGAAGCAAAAAATTATTGAAAAAATATAATTAATTAATGAATTGTATTTCATCAGCTGTAAACATGTTCATACAGGTGTAATCTACCTCACCCTATTGCAGGCTTCATTGCAATTGGATTGCAATCGAAGTCTGGTCTAGTATACTGTGTTATACAGTCTGCTATAATAGTAAGTTAAATTTGCTCGATTTTAAAATATTGCCAGTCGCAAGTTTTTGCAATTTTGAGATATGTTAAATATGTACATTGGTTGTGCATCTGGGCTGAGAACGATTTGGTGAATATCGTAGCCTAAATAATCAAACTTTGCAGTTCTAAGTGAAAGTTCTTGGATGTTTTGAAGATGGTCACAAATTGGTATTAGCGTAGACTTCAATAGTGTAGCCCTTTCTAGCGTTACGTCAATGTTAAATGCGTCTCTTACTACACGATTATTGCTCCCGGTTTTCACCCTCGTGACGGAGACATCATCACTTTCCTTTTATTAAAGACATGACAAAAGTCCAATCTTATTTCTCGCGGAATCCTCGGGACTATTTTAGGTTTATTTCCTGTGGCCGCCTCTCCTAAAAGTTCATTATAATCAGGGAGGAATTTTAGACCCCTATAGTCATTGACACTTACTGTCAGTATGTATGAGCAATTATGTTTGTACAAAAACCTTACAAGATAATTTCATTTATTTATTGTAGAATCGATAATTATAATCTCGCGGGTATTAATTTCCTTCAACTATGAGTATTGGTTAATAGCCATCTATTTAAAAAACAAAAAAAAAAAAACAGAATTATGTATACGTTCTAGTAGACGGGAACACGTACTTCGTATTCTACCAATATGCAATAAAATATACTGTAAAAGTACATACATGGCAGCACGAGCCATGAACAAATGTATAATTTTTATAATGAATAATATCAAAATATAAATTCTTACCATGAACAAATTGAAATGTGTTAATACCAAAGCCTGTTTTAATTTATTATTTAACGAGATGATTGTTTGTTTGATGACCATGCTGATCATTATTTGGGACATACAAAAATTCTGTAGTTTTATAATTATAATTAAATTGTTTTACCTTTTATTATCAAATGTTTAATTTTGCCCATTCTATTTTACTAGCCTTACCTTATTTAACTTTATTTTGTTGATTTATATTTGCAATCAAATTATTGTTCACTCGACTAATGGTATACTGTTTGTATTATATTCTGCAATTACCTTTATATATGTCTGAGCAATCAAATTCGATTAAATAGGGAAAATTTGCTTCTTACCCCTGGTACAAAGTTCTTTACCCGTGTGTTATTAAGGAAAACTATTACGTTTCAGGCGCCCCTTCGCCGATGAAATGTGCGACAAGTGAAGACAAAATAATGTATCCAACTGCGGTGATAGAAAACAGCACCGACAGCAATAACACAACACATAATAAATTAATCAAAGCTGAAAAACGAATGTATGATGGAAAAGTAAAAGAAATCTATGAACTGGAAATTGGAGAACAAGTCATCTGCCCTGCTGTATTAAAAGTTGAACAAAATGAAACAAGCCGTTTGCCTGAAGGCATGCCACAGACACATGTACCTGACACTGTCCAGTGTAATAATGGCTATTACAATAGTACAAAAAGTAAAACAGCACGTCTGGAATTTCAAGCAACTGCGCGAGAAGGGAACGAAAACGGACTAAACGTTTCGGAATCTAGTGAATTTGACGACAGGAAGCATATATCAGCTAAACCCAAAGGCAGTGAACAGCAAGAACTGTTCATTTGTGATGTCTGCCGGACAATATTTAAACAAAAGAATCAAATAGAAAGGCATATGATGAGTCACTCAGACGAATCATCCTATTCCTGTAACAGTTGCCACGCGATGTTTAGACTAAAACAGATGTTAACTAATCACCTCAAAATACACTCTGTCGAAATGCCTTTCACATGCGTTCATTGCTGCAAGAAATTTGCGCAGAAGTATCTTTTAGCTAGACACATCAGGCGTCTGCACATTGGTCAGAAATTTTTCTCCTGCAACCTTTGCCAATTCAAATGCTCTGGCAAAAGCTCCTTCAATAGCCACATGAAAATTCACACCGGCGAGAAACTCTACTCCTGTAACGTTTGCCAGTACAACTTCTCTGTACTAGCATCGCTGAAGAGGCACATGGAAATTCATAACGGCGAGCATCCATACTCTTGTGAACTATGCCACACGAAATTTGCGCAAAAGAATAATCTAATCAGACACATGCGACTTGTTCACGATAACCTCAACTCCTGCGATATCTGCTACAAGAAATTCGCACGGAAGGGTAACCTAATTGTCCACATGAAGGTGCACACTGGCGAGAAACCGTACTTCTGTAAGCTATGCCACAAGAAGTTCGCGCGGAATTCCGGGTTGAACGTCCACATGAAAACTCACACGGGCGAGAAACCCTTCTGTTGCAGCCTGTGCCACAAGACGTTCGCGCGAAATTCCGGGTTAAACATCCACATGAAGATACACACCGGCGAGAAGTCCTACTTCTGCAACGTTTGCCAGAAGAAGTTCGCGCTGAAGAACAATTTGATCGTGCACATGAGATCTCACTCGCGCGACAAGCCGTACACCTGCACGCTTTGCCACACCAAGTTCGCGCAAAAATATTATCTGACCAGACATATGCGGCTACACAAGGGCGATAAGCCACATTCCTGTGATCTGTGTCAAAAGAAATTCGCGCGGAAAGATTATTTGACCAAACATCTGAAGACCCATACCCAGGAAGCAGGTTGTTAGCTAGCTGTGGTACTTTGGGAGCACCTGAACGAGGCTTCAATCCAACACCCGACCCTCTCGTAGTTGCGGCTTCTATTTACTCCCCCGACCTAAGCGCTCCTCTCCGGAAGAGGAGACCTAAACATACCTTCATGACCCTGACGATCAGATGACTACTGACAATATACTCGTGTGAAACTGTGATAGCCTAGTGGTGAGGGCGATAGCCTCCTAATCAGAGGTGGGCGGTTCGAATCCGGGCACGCACCTCTAACTTTTCGGAGTTATGTGCGTTTTTTAAATTTGAAGTATCACTTGCTTCAACGGCGAAGGAAAACATCGCGAGGAAACCTGCACGCCTGAGAGTTCTCCATAATGTTCTCAAAGGCGTGTGAAGTCTGCCAATCCGCACACGGCCAGCGTGGTGGACTATAGCGAAACCCTTCTCATATTGAGAGGAGACCCGTGCTCTGTAGTGAGCCGGTAATGGGTTGGTCATGATGATGATGATGACTCGTACCACCACAAGAAGTTCGCGCGAAATTCCGGGTTAAAAGTCCACATGAAGGTACACACTGGCGAGAAATCCCATTTCTGCAACGTTTGCCAGAAGAAGTTCGCACTGAAGAAGCCCCTCGACAGTTGTTGACGACGAAACAAATAAACGTGCTTCAGCTTCCAGTTAGAAATGTCCAGCTGTCCAAGAAATGGACGTTGCGTTGCACATTCCTGCGATAAAAGGGCCAGCAACGCATTAGCGGTTCCTCTGGTGCTGCAAGTGTTCATGGGCACGGTAATCACTTACCATCAGGTGACCCGCCTGCTCGTTTGCTCGCTTTGTATATAAAAAAAAAAATATTTAGAAACTTTGGTACAAGATGGTTAATTAAACAATTCGTCTACATTCCATACAGTTTTTTTTATTTGAAATGTTTATATATACAAGTTCACTGGTACGTTTACGTACGTACGTAACTCTAGGCGTTATTTATTTATTTACACACTTTTATTGTACACCACGAAAGAGGAAAAATAAAACAAAAAAAGATAGAAAATAACAGACACAGCCAACCGAATATGTAGAAGATATAGAGATACGGAAAGAGGAAGGTGGTACAAAATATATACATAAATATATACCTTGACATAACTAACCTAACCATATTAATATGACGGCAATCAGAGAGCAGCGCCATCTAGTTTTGGAGTAATGTACTACAGACAAGAGAGTGGCATCGCCCCCTCTCTTTACGCAACACTAAGTGACGTATGCAGGTTCTTATAAGACTCACCGGCGCGGGACGGCGCATTGCATTGATTGCACTCGGTCGGGTCGGACCGGTGGTTGAGCTGCGGTGGTGCATTCGTACTTGGTGGAGCGTATAGTCTGCTCCTTATAAATTACCATACTTATAATTGTAGTTCTGTTCTACCTGTATCTTCTGTTCTTCTGTGTCTGGTCTCTTTGCCCGAGACTACCCACGTCTACCTAAATTACCGACAAAGACACGCACCCGCCCGTAGTCATCCTACATATACAAGTTCACTGGTACGTTTACGTACGTACGTAACTCTAGGTGTTATTTATTTATTTACACACTTTTATTGTACACCACGAAAGAGGAAAAATAAAACAAAAAAAGACAGAAAATAACAGACACAGTTGTATACAATTTGGCGGCCTTATCGCTACATAGCGATCTCTTCCAGGCATCCGAAGATGTAAAAGATATAGAGATACTGAAAGAGGAAGGTGGTACAAAATATATAAATAAATATATACCTTGATATAAACAAATATATATATACATACTAATAATATAACCATATTAATATATATCTAAAAATATATACGTATAATAAATAAATAAATATTGTCTGCCAATCCGCACATGGCCAGCGTGGTGGACCATGGCCAAACCCTTCTCATATTGAGAGGAGACCCGTGCTCTGTAGTGAGCCGGTGATGGGTTGATCATGATGATGATATATATATATATCATCATCATGATCAACCCATCACACGCCTTTGAGAACATTACGGCGAACTCTCAGGCGTCCAGGTTTCCTCACGATGTTTACCTTCACCGTTGAAGCAATAAAGAGACATTATTGTTTTTAAATTGAAAGTATTTTTAACAGTATTTTAGTAACTGGAAAATGCATTTACGCATCCCGTCTAGAACAAAAAACCCCAGGGGGGTGTGGGGCCGGCCTGGTTGCGGTTGTGTGCGCGAGCGAAACCCGGCCACCAGGCGGCGGGAAAGGATATGCACCGTGGGGGTTTAGTCAGTAAGAGTCTGACATAACCGCCGTGTCTCCTCGGACGCGGAGTATCCATGAGGATTACCCACGTTAAAAAAAAAAAAAGGGGGGTATGTGGGACTCGAAACCAAAGTGGCGAACCACAATATCCACTAAAACCCAGCGCAGCCTCCTGCGTCCCTACGATGGAGTGCGAAAGGATCGCGTTGCATGCACTTTGACCTCCTTGGTGCCTACGGGGGTGGTAACAGGTGCGCGCAATGGGGTGAAACAGTCATACCTACAAATCCCGTCTTGCAAATATTCAAATAAACGAACGACCTCTTGTGTCCTTGGTGGCATAACTTTTTAGCAATTGTGTAAAAATAAAACACTAGATGGCAGGGTCGAGCTTATACTTATCAAACGTCAATTGTGGGTTGGGTATAGATATCCGGTACTCGATTTTACTTATGTTCATAGCTTAGGAGCCTTGTCTGGGTTCAACTTGAACCTTATACACTGTTTTTGGATAGCGGAAATGTATTTTAAATTAATTACGATAAAAATAAATTTCACTCAAAATTGCGTATAACGAAATGCAGCTAGATATGTTTCTGGTATAGTTTGTGAATTAGTTACAAAAAAAAAGTGCGTAACGGAACGTTGCGACGGTCATTTTGTTAACAGTGCAGGGAAACTACGAACAATCTTTTTTTGTATGATATTCCTAACCTTTAGCCAACATCAATGGGGTGAAAGTCATACAAATCCCGTCTTGCAAATATTCAAATAAACGAGCCACCTCTTGTGTCCGTGGTGGCACAACTTTTTAGCAATTATATAAAGATGGCAGGGTCGAGCTTATACTTATCAAACGTCAACTGTCACTTGTCAGTCAGGTTGTGGTCAAGTTTCAAATGCAAACTTAAACGGTGCATTTTTTTGTGGGTGTTATGCGTTTTATTACTGGTTTCTGTTTAAAACGAAGACTGGGACTGCTTATAGACTGTGATATTTCTTCACCAAACGATTTGACCTGCTACATAGGAAACACCTGGTATCCGTTTTTCTGGTTTCTGTACCTGCTTTACGATATACCTGGCATCCTATTTCGGCTTCTTAAAATGCCTAAAAAATCGCAATCAAAATGTTATAAGTATGTAAGTTTGTTTCTGTAATGTTTTTTATACATTATGTAAATCCCACATGTGGACATTTAGATTATAACCGATTTCTCATTATTTCAGGTCCATTGCATAGATTTCCAAAATGGCAGTATCCCCATGAAGAAATGTTTAATTCTTGGAAAGCTGTATTAAGTTCAACAACTCAAGGATATAAATAATAATGAATATATATACAATAATATCCGACTCTGCTACTGACATTTTGAAAAATGTTATCAAATACCAAGTCACCAGCTCACAGAAATGCAGCACCTACATTGTATTTAAGTAAGTAAATGAATGTTATATATAAGGTTGTACGGCACTGCTGATTATGATAATACCACACATTTCCTTGGTACTGTTCCAAGGTGCCAAACAGTATGCCAATGACATTCTGTATGGGTGAACATACTTGTGTTTCATTAGTACAATTATTATTTTCTTTAGCACTATAGTATTGGACCGTTGTAAAGTTTATGAAAGTTGTAAATTGGTATGTATGTAACATACTACGTATAATATCTTTGTATTTATCATAGTACACACCTACCCATTACTATGCATTATTTATTATGTTGTCAATCCACAAAATAAGCATAAATTAAACATGTATAACTTCCAGTGTTACATTTCATTGGTACTATAGAGAAGTGAGCCTTGATAGCCTAGTGGTTAGGAGGTCCACTTTGTTCCACTTCTAACTTTTGGAGTTCATGGTTATGTGCATTTTAAGTAATTGAAGAAAACCTGCTTAGACAGTGTAGGAAAACATTGTAAGGAAACCTGCCTGCCAGAGAGTTCAACATGATGTTCTCAGAGGCTTGTAAAGTCTGCCAATCCACAATTAGCCAGCGTGGTGGACTACGGCAAACCCCTTCTCATACTGAGAGGAGACCCATGCTCTGTAGTGAGCCAGCGATGGGTTGATCATGATAGAGAAGTAGTAAAATTATATATCAGTCTTTCTGTTCACAGGATATGAAATTCTTCCCAAAAAACGTTGCAATCCTGCAGATTTGATACTCTTAATTGATCAGTTGTTTGATTCTTTCAATGGGCACACTTATAAAGAAGGAAGCAAGAATTTCTATTTCAAGAACACAAGAATCCTCATGTTATATACATAAAAGAGATTATACAAGTGATGAATTTTCTTTAATGATAAATGATGTTTTTCGTTCAATTGCTAGGTGGTAATTGTCTACAGGAATCACCGGAGTCCCAAATCTTATCTCATGCCATTCACTTTCATATTGACATGTATTGTGATTTTAATACTTTAGCAAAGTGTAAAGCCCATTTTTTTAAATTATAAATTTGTTGTCATTGACAATTAAACTTATTCTTAACATTTGGTGTATGGGGGTCAACAAAATATTAAAATGTAAAATAATCAAATTACGTCATAATAAAAATAAAATAATACTTTGTTTTATTTCTTCTCTCAAAATTCGAAAACTGTTTAAATAATCCGATTTATAATTCATAGTGATTTTCCAAATTAAATACCTAGAAAAATCGATCTGAATTATAAAACTGATTATTTAATTATAATTTTATCAATTGAATTAATTATCAAGGTACGTATACCGGGTCGATATGTTTGAAAAGCGCCATCTAATGGTCATCGGGTAGGGACTGCATAATAGTTTCTTTACTAACGCCATCTTTAGGCGGTGGGATCTCTTCTTTTAAATAAAATTCAGCGTTGCTCATCTATAACAGTTAATAGTGTAATATCTATGGGTGCGCGTATCGGCGTCTAAAGTTGGAGGTCCTGGCTCGAGTCTGGGAGGCCTCGGCCGTGGCGAGCTACCGCCCTACTGACAAAAACGTGTCGCCAAGTGATTAGTTTTCGGACAAGATTAGGAGTATGGGTTTACCATATCGTTAACAGGTTAGCCCGTTACGATTCCAGACTGTTTCATCACTTACCATCAGGTGAGAATGACGTCAATGGCTAACTTGTAGTGCATAAAAAATTAGGAACTAGAATTATAGTGCTATTTATTAACCCACTTAGAATATTGTAAAACGATATCACTTACTTCTACACCTATATGTAGGAAAACATTAGGTAAACATATACATAGGTATAAATATACTTTTAGGTAAAATATTTCAAATCCAATTTAGTTTAACTTATATATTTGTGAACAACAAATTGAAACCAATGTACGCATAGTTATTTTGTGTTAGGAAAAAAGGAAACATCCATCCAATCACAATCATGGCGTCTCATGCAAAATATATCTATATATATAAAAATAATTGCTGTTCGTTAGTCTCGCTAAAACTCGAGAACGGCTGAACGGATTTATCTTATCTTAGTCTTGAAATGTTCGTGGAGGTCTAGGGAAGGTTTAAAAAGTGAGTAAAATTCGAATAATTGCCGGGAAAACCCTAAAAACAGCCCTTTTCTTTTTCCCATATAAACATTTTCTAAATAAAATGTAGAGTCAATTTGAACTTTATTGCTATTCAATGAAGTTCAAATTAAATTATAATCACTCACTGTTGTTTAAGAAATGTAGGTGTGTTCCTAACTTCGAAGAGTCAATTTGCAATTTATTAACGCGTAATCATGTCTAAATCAGTTAATTTCAATTGTTTTATCTAACGCGGTAATCTCAGGAATTACGGGTCCGATGTGAAAAACTCTTACAACTCAAACAAACTCGGCGTTCGATAGTCCATTTATTGAAGACGGCTATAGATATTTAGCCAATATTTTATCCTGGTATTTCCACGGAATCGGGAACTACGCGGGTGAAACCGCGGGTCACAGCTAGCTAGCTATTTAATAAAGTTTATTATAATTTGTGATAGATAAGTTAACTCTCATTTACTAATCTGAACCATTTCAACTATTACTTTATCGAGGTTGTTTTCTTATAACTTTTCTTTTCTACTGTAGTAGATTTATTTATTTATTTCAAATTAAAAAATTGCTTAATTCGGGTAAAGGCATCTCTGAATCGTAATATATTTTTCATTATTTTAATTCGTGAGTTGATGGTGATAACTTAAAACTAAAGCTAGGAGGGTTCCCTACGCGCCCAGGTCTAAGAAGAAGCCTACAACAAACCTGGCCTTTTTTAGCAAACAGTACATTCTATGCATCCCTTTCATAAATTAAGTATTGATTTTATTCTTACTAATTACATCTATCTATATATAAAAAGCTAAAGGTCACTTACATGCTTACATACTTACTGATTAAACACGAGATCTCAAAAACTATTGTACGTATAAAGCTATAATTTAGCAAGTAGGTAGTTGATAGTTAAGAGATGTTAGCTAAGAAAGGATATCTGGAATTTCCACCCTAAGGGGGTAAAATAGGGGTTGGAAGTTTGTATGAAATTTCTTTGTTTTTAGAGTTAGAGACACAAAAATTTGCATTAAGATTAATAATAATAAATAAAAACATTTACATTTTTTTTTCAAATATTACCTTTTAAGGGTGGTAAAAAAGGGGATGATAGTTTTTGCTTATTTTTTATTATGAGCTTGAAAGGTTGAAATTTTGAAAATAGCTTTCTTTTAGGGCGTAAGTATAAGGTAAGAATTCTTTTTTCACCCAAATCTACAAAAATAGCGGTTTGAAGTTAGTATGAAAGTCCTATGTTTTTTAATTTAGAAACACGCAAATCGGCAATTTGACATTTGCCTGAAGCTTAAAACCTCAATCTCACCGGAAATCAGCAATTCTACGCAGACGAAGTCGCGGGCAACAACTAGTATGTGGATTAAAGCTGTGCGAGTAAATAAATAATAAAAAAGGCTTTTCTGTATAGTCAAATCTGTATATTTGTGGTAACTCTAGAACCATAAAAACCATTAAAATATCACTCGCTTCAACGATAAAGGAAAACATCGTGAGGAAACCTGCACGCCTGAGAGTTCTCCATAATGTTCTCAAAGGCGTGTGAAGTCTGCCAATCTGTACATGGCCAGCGTGGTGGACTATGGCCAAGCCCTCTTCTCATATTGAGAGGAGACCCGTGCTCTGTAGTATATAACTTTTTGGAAGCTTTGGAGTTTAAAGTCGACTTTTCACCATCCTATGACCCTACGTATAAAATGAAGGCAATTTTCATGGTTATTGGTTCATATTATAATCGATCGATAATAACAACAGATTGTCATTAAATAAAGTACCTACTTATATCATTATAATGAGATTTATAACCACGAATACAGTTTTAATAAGTATGAATATGAGAAATCTAATGAAGTTTTTGGAACAAAGTTCCTTACGGCAGGCTTGGAGGAGATAGGGATTTTGCTGCGCTACCGAACTGAAAAAAATGTGATAGTAAAACCGTAAGAAAAAGTCCGTGGAATAAAACCGTTAAATTAGACGTGCGCAGGCGTGACAGTTGTATACACAAGCGAGTAGTAGTTTTTTTTTATTTTACGTAATTTATAATTTCCTAAAATACTGAATTTCCTAAATACTTTCCTGTACTTAAATAAAAAACTTGAGAGGCGTCAAGGGACACCCGGATGGAACGAAGTTCCTTTCGATTAATTAGTGAAGGAATTGTAATAAAATTTTGTTTTATTTGAGTTATAATAATATTTTTTTATTATTAACAAATATAATGTTATATAAACTTAATCAGTAGGCTCAATTTTGTACTCCATCAGCAATATCCGGAACTTGTGCAGAAACACTGTCAGGATTCATTATTATTATTATTTTTTATTATTTAAAAAAAACCTGTATACACTCAACAAAAATAATCGTCGCGACACCACACTGTTCAATGCGAAATAGAAATGAAAATATCTGGCTTGCTTTCTATAAGAGAGAGAGAGACAGACAGAGAAACATGCGACGCCGCACAGCTTACAATAACAAAGTGTCGTGACAACTGCTCGTAAGATTTTTTCCGTCTAGCCCCCTTTCACAACGCGCGATAAGGAACTTCGTTCCAAAAACTAATCAGCAAAATTTAAGAGAAGAATCAAGAAAACCTACAAATTTTACATTTTACTACCTATTTTTTTGCAAATTGTGTCGATTCTACATTAGCCGAAGGAACTTCGTTCCTACCTGGTGTCCCACGACACCACATCTTTAATTTTTTTATTATATTTTTTCTTATTTAAATTTGTGCAAAGCGAAAGACATGTCAAAACCTCGATAAATGCATCAAGATCGAAAAATATATAAAGAAATTAAAAATGAATCCCAAAAAGGAGCAAGAGCTGGTATTTAACGGTACCGGTATTCGATCTAGGGTCGCTTGGGGTGAGATCCAAGTTTGTACGCCACTCGACCATACCGGCCCATAGATTCTAGTTCAAAATTACGTACGTATTCGTATTTATTGATTTTTAATCAATTGACCTATTTTGATGGATACGCAATGTTATTTATAACTATTTTTTTTTCTTAAATGTTCCAATCGTCTCAGCTTCTTGTCCTTTTCATAATATAACGCAGATATTTTGTACAACTTTCAAAGTAACAACAAAAAAACAATTTCTATAATGATTTACCATATAAAATAAATTATTCCTATACTCTTACTCCATTTATTAATAAGCTCAATTAGATTTTATTAATGGGTAATATTCAAAGATCGGATTTTTGATTAGAACGCCATCTATTGACATATTTTTAAAATAAAAGTGAGTTACAAGTTGGTTATACGGAGAGAGTAATTGTAAAAAGCGCCATCTATTATATAGTATGACAGACTTATAATGTTACTTAAAAACGTTTTTTCTAAAATACTCAATGCGCTTTACTAAGTTGGAGATGTTATTAAAAAAAAAAACATAATCTTTATACTCTTTTATACTACCGTTTTAACCTACTTAACGGTAAGAGATAGAGACCCTGGAAGACCTCGACGCATTGCTCAATGACCTTAGCAGAGTTTCTCAACAGGTAGGCCTACGTATGAACATGAGCAAGACGAAGATTATGTCGAACGCTAATGTTCTGCCTTACCCAGTAATCGTTGAGAACTCTGCACTGGAAATTGTAGACGAGTATGTATACCTAAGACACACGATCCAGTAAGGTAAGTCCAATTTCGAGAAGGAGGTCCGCCGCCGAATTCAGCTCGGGTGGGCAGCGTTTGGGAAACTCCGTAACATCTTTTCGTCCAAAATCCCTCAGTGCCTGAAGACTAAAGTTTTTCAACAGTGCGTGTTGCCAGGGATGACTTACGGCTCTGAAACATGGTCGCTCACTATGGGCCTCATAAGAAGGTTCAGAGTCAATCAACGGGTGATGGAGAGAGCTATGCTAGGAGTATCGCTACGCGATCAAATCAGAAATGAGGAGATCCGTAGAAGAACCAGAGTTACCGACATAGCTCAGCGAATTGCGAAGTTGAAGTGTTGGAATCGGAATCGGAATTGGAAACGAAATAGGAATGGGAATCGGAATCGGAATCGGAATAGGAATTTGAATCGGAATAGGAATCGGAATCGAAATCGCAATCGAAATCGAAATCGCAATCGAAATCATAATCGAAATCACAATCGGAATCGAAATCACAATGGAAATCACAATCGAAATCGCAATCGCAATCGCAATCGAAATCACAATCGGAATCGAAATCGCAATCACCATTGAAATCACAATCGCAATCGAAATCGTAATCACAATCGAAACCGCAATGCAATCGAAATCAAAATCGCAATCATAATCGAAATCGCAATCGAAATCGAAATCGCAATCGATATCACAATCGAAATCACAATCGTAATGCAATCGCAATCGAAATCGAAATCGAAATCACAACCGCGGAATCGGAACAGGAATCGGAGTCGGAATAGGAATAGGAATCGAAATCACAATCGAAATCGAAATCGCAATCGCAATCGCAATCGCAATCGAAATCGCAATCACAATTGAAATCACAATCAGAACCGAAATCGTAATCACAATCGAAATCGCATTGCAATCGAAATCGCAATCATAATCGAAATCGCAATCGAAATCGCAATCGAAATCACAATCGTAATGCAATCGCAATCGCAATCGAAATCGAAATCACAACCGCGGAATCGGAACAGGAATCGGAAACGGAATAGGAATCGGAATCGGAATCGGAATCGGAATCGGAATAGGAATCGGAATAGGAATAGTAATAGGAATAGGAATCGGAATCGGAAACGAAATAGGAATAGGAATCTGAATCGGAATCGGAAGCTGAATTGGAATCGGAATCAGAATCGGAATCGGAATCACAATCAAGGGCAAAAGAGTAGAGGAAGACCAAAGAAGAGATGGATGGATTGTGTAAAAGGGGATATGCGGGTAAAAGGTGTGGGTAGTGCGGTGACGGCTGATAGAAGTGAGTGGAAGAAGAAGACGTGTTGTGCTGACCCCACATTGTGGGATAAGGGCAAGAAAAAGAAGTTTTGACAGGAGAATGGCGGGAGACTTCGTATATGGCGGGCGCGGTTTTTTCACGCTCTTCCTGAATTAATGTTTGTTAAGCTAATTTTGAAAAGGATTGGTGTTGGTTGTGTCGTGGACATTAAAGTTTTAGTGTCGTTTGTGTAGCGGCTAGTTTTGTTTATGGTTAACATGTATTAATTTGGGAAAGGTTTGAGGGAGCCGCGTCCGCGTCCTTAACATCACTCTCATTATTTTTGCGTCGTCTTCTAGTGCTTGGCGGTAACGCATTAAATCATTTTTTATCTAAGACAAGTGTTAGGTTAATCTAAGTCTTATTTTAAGTTATATATGTCGGCGCGAAGAAGTTATTAACTTTATTCAGCGGCGCCAAAAACCTCAAGAATTCGATAATTACCCACATTTTAATTATTGATGATTTTGCTAACACAATTTGGCCAGTAACAATCAATTTTGTACAAGCATGCTTTGTGCTATAAATACGGGCGGTCGATGCCTTTCGTGGCTTTTTTCGCTCGAGACGTCGGACTGTTCGTACCAATAGTTATTGTCGCAATAAAAGTGTAAACCCGCAAGTTGTGGTTTTAATTACTATGAGCGAAAGATAACAAAATCGTGACGTCACCCTTACAAAAAACAACTCGGACCCCCTTGACGCGACATATATGTATTCGAGTAAATAAACGTCATTACACATTGCATGTTACGGAAAACAAAATTATTGATATATAAAGACAAGTTTATTTAAGACTTTTACTTGCTATGAAAGATTAAGCGAACTGTTACTTTAGTAAAGTTAGAGCATTGAATTCAATTAAAAAGGTAAAGTGAAATTAAGCTTTGGAGATACCTAGATTAATGCTAGAGGTCTTTATTTTCTTTTACTGTTTTGAAGTTTTGTGGTTTGTGGCAAAATATTTCTATTCATTTGTCGTTTTTATTTCACTTGTAAATGTATATATAACTCATATCGGTCATCTCACCACTATTTTAGAATTACATTTCTATATAATAAACACTCATAGAAAATAACTATCACTACACTACTAGTTCAGCTATGTTACTCTAGTCTTTGATTCTATATTCACACATACAAAATCTAGAACAACCAAACTGCCATTCCCTTAAAAGAGGTAATATAATATTAAACTTTAGTGGAAAGTATTCGATAGTAAAAAAATATCGATGTTTTGTAGCGAAAATCGATATAAAAATCGATGCTTGAATCCGATGTTTTATATCGAATATAAATATCGATATATTTTTTTTAAGTGGACACCCCTAGTATAGATACCCGGTACTCGCGCACGGGGGTGGGAGTGGGAGGGTCAGAGGGGGGATGTAGGGTAATCCCCCCCCCACCATTCCCCTTTGTCGGAAATGTATAGTTTTTGAGTAATGATTTTTTTATAAATCATAACCTTACAACTTTTACACAGGAATATTGACCTATTTAATAATTATCCTGTGTTAAATATTTGTGTGTTTGGTGGTCTTTTATGTTCCAACCTAACCTAAGCTAGCTTCTTAAAATAGATTTTGACCCATATATCCTATGTTAAATACAGCTTTTTCATGTCAGATTATATAGGACGCCTCGCTCCGTTTCGCTCGGCTCTCAATGTTTTTTTATGTTTTAACCTAACCTAGCTTCTTAAAACAGATTTTGAACTTTGGATTAAATATCCTGCCTCGCTCCACTCAGCTCGAATGATTTATGTTCTAACCTATTAAAATATTTTTTGACCTATAATATGTTAATTATCCTGTGTTAAATATACCTTTTTGCTGTGATAGTGGTAAATGAAACGATGGAAGTTTTATTTTAATTATTTAATCAATTTTAAAAACATGTTTTGTATCTTGCATTATTTCAAGGAACAGATCCTTTTTATATTTTTCTACATTTCGCCTCCACAAATATTCAACTACTACATCTGCAAATTAAAGACAAGGTCAAACGTAAAAGGGATCAAAAAAGTCCAAAAACAGAGCAGAAGACGTCGCAAAAACAGTGAAAACATAACACTTCAACTTGTTCAACGGCTTGTTTCTGAGGCTGGAGGTCGTCGAACCTATTAGCGAGACGATTCGTGATGACTCTCGAGAACAACTTGTAGACATGGCTCAGCAGCGAGATGGGTCTGTAGTTCAGCAAGGTATTGTCACCTTTTTTGAAGAACAAAACCACCACGCTCCTGCGCCATATTCTCGCCCGCTCCTTTAATTCTTAACTACTGGTATTCCTAAAATAGGAATAACCCGATAAAATTCAAAACGCCCTATAAAATGGCCGCATGACATTGATATCGCCAATGTTTGACGATTGTGTATTACTAACTTTGCACGGTTATAGTTGTAAAAATGTAATAGGCCCGTTTGGACATATGTCAGAAATGACATAAACAATCTACAGCATAACCTTGTTATGGACACACACAATATTATTTATTTCTAAAAAGTTATAACATCACGATTACATATCTTTTTTCAGTTAAAAATACATAATTATTGTAATAATTACTAAAGAAGGCAATTTTACTATTTATTTTGCCTAATAAACCATTTTATTTAAACATAAACATTTTTGGCCCAAAATACTGGACATGGTTACAAGGTTACGTCGGTGGACTCTTTTTCTTTTTAATTACTAGGGATGTTACCAAAAAAATCGATATGAATCAGACAAAACGTATAATTGATTCAATGATTACTTGTAAAGGAATGTTGAACTCTAAATTAATAACCACATTGTGATTGTAATAAAACATATTATTCTTTTAATATAGTATAATTTTGTAAGTTTGTAAGCAAACAAAAGGCGGATTTAGTGGCATGACTACTAAGACAAGTCATTGAAGCTGACATGAAAATATTGAAATCAGCTTTCAACATTTTCATGTCATTGATGAATCTGGTAAAAGAAAATAAATGAAAATGTATTTAGTTTCGCAGGTTTATTTTCTTTTACCAGATAATTAAATTGATGAATTGGCAGTTCAGCATGGACTCAAAGTTATAAGAACGCCGCCGTACCATTGTCAGTACAGTGCAATTGAGTTGATTTGGGCTCAAGCCAAAGGGTGCCACACCACAATACAAAGCCGCCGTTCTCCACAAAAAAAAAATATGAAATTGTTGAAAGAAGCTTGTGCCACAACAGTAGAAGACTGGATAAAAGTGGTAGAAAGAACTCGAAAAATAATAAAAGAAGATTACGACAGAAACGTCTATATTGATTACATCCTTGAAAATGAAATGATTATATTTACAGGTGACGATTTTGGCTCATAATCCGAAGAAAATTAATAAATAGAGTTATTCATTGCAACTAAAAATATTAAACTAAAAACAAATTCTACCATTTCAAAATATCTGCAGTATTAAATTTAAAGTTAAATTTTCTAAACAAAACTTTAATCCACTGTACTTAACAATAAGTATATAATCAAATGAGAAATATTCAAACTTGAATCGATTTATCGTAAGTATCGAGTACTGAGTCGTATGGTTACATAACTAGTTCCGTCACTATGACATATGTCCAAACGGGCCTATTAAATTTTTACGACTATAATACTAAACATTAAAATTAGAATTTGGGACCTTTCTTATTTATTTCTGCATATTATAAACCTGTTATTCTGTAATCTAACGGAACCTTAGAGGTACTGTAATTGTACAATGCAAATGGTAAACAACAAAACGATAATAATACTTACGAAATGAAAGGTTATGTTTCTTAATTTGCGTTCGTTGCGACTATTACAGCCGATCACACAGCAATGCTCCATAATTATGGCGTTCTATACAAGTTCAACATTATATTAAACACATAAACTTAATTAAAAACTCGTAATATTCGCTTTAAAATTCGTATCACAGAGGCACGCGTCAAATTTGTTGTGCACGTATGAGAGTAGAGCACACCAAAAAAAGCTAAACTATGAAAGGGACAAAAGAATGGGTTTTCGTCTTTATCACTCTTCAGAACTTTCCATATACTTGTCATGCTCTAACAAGGTATTATTATTTTCATGTCAAGTCCACCTACATTCATCGTCAGAGTGAAACTATAATGCAGTCCCCACCCGATGACCAATAGATGGCGCTTTTCAGACATATCGACCCGTGCATAGGTACCTTGATAGTTAATTCAATGGATAAAATTATAATTAAATAATCAGTTTTATGTTTCAGATCGATTTTCCTAGCTATTTAATTTGGAAAATCACTATGAATTATAAATCGGATTATTTAAACAGTTTTCGAATTTTGAGAGAAGAAATAAAACAAAGTATTATTTCAATTTATTTTTATTATGACGTAAGTAATATTTACGAGAATGTTCTTTTACAGGATCATTTGTATTAAATTTAATTATTTTACATTTTAATATTTTGTTGACCCCCATACACCAAATGTTAAGAATAAGATTAATTGTCAATGTCACTGACAACAAATTTATAATTTAAAAAATGGACTTTACACTTTGCTAAAGTATTAAAATCATAATTAAAAAAAAATGGACTTTACACTTTACACTTTAAAGTATTAAAATCATAATACATGTCAATGAAAGTGAATGGCATGAGATAAGATTTGGGACTCCGGTGATTCCTGTAGACAATTACCACCTAGCAATTGAACGAAAAATATCATTTACCATTAAAGAAAATTCATCACTTACCGACAAAGACGTGTCGCCAAGCGATTTAGCGTTCCGGCACGATGTTGTGTAGAAACCAATTAGGAGTGTGGGTTTTTCATACCCCTAACAGGTTAGCCCGCTACCATCTTAGACTGCATCATCACTTATCTTTAGGTGGGATTGCAGTCAAGGGCTAATTTGTAGCGGATAAAAAAAAAAAACAGAAAACGGATACCAGGCGTTTCCTATGTAGCAGGTCAAATCGTTTGGTGAAGAAATATCACAGTCTACAAGCAGTCCCAGTCTTCGTTTTAAACAGAAACCAGTAATAAAAGTTTTACCGAAAATGTAACCGAAACGCATAACACCCACAAAAAAATGCACCGTTTAGGTTTGAATTTGAAACTTGAACACAACTTGATTGACAAGTGACAGTTGACGTTTGATAAGTATAAGCTCGACCCTGAGAAAGGCGGGAGACTTCGTATATGACGGGCGCGGTTTTTTCACGCTTTTCTTGAATTAATGTTTGTTGGCTAATTTTGAAAAGGACGTGTTGGTTGTGTCGTGGACAGTTTTGGTGTCGTTTGTGTAGTGGCTAGTTTTGTGAATGGTTAACAGGTATTGATTTGGGAAAGGTTTGAGTGAGCCGCGTCCGCGGAGTGCGAAGTTTCCCGCCATTTCTCCAAATTGCTCCAAAACATTGCTATAAACTTGACATTGGCTAATCTGTGTAAAGCTATAAAACGAAAGAAGAAAAAAAAAAGCTCGACCCTGCCATCTGGGGTTATATTTTTACACAATTGCTAAAAAGTTATGCCACCACGGACACAAGAGGTGGTTCGTTTATTTGAATATTTGCAAGACGGGATTTGTATGACTCTTTCACCCCATTGATGTTGGCTAAAGGTATAATTTCATACAAAAAAATATTGTTCGTAGTTTCCCTGCACTGTTAACAAAATGACCGTCGCAACGTTCCGTTACGCACTTTTTTTTGTAACTTATTCACAAACTCAATTTTTTGTGATATTTATTTTTATCGTTAAAAACATAAGTAAAATCGAGTACCGGATATCTATACCCAACCCTACTTAAAATACAGAAGAACTTCATACATGCTTAAAAGCACTGTTTATCCAATACTCGTATTAGAGAATAATTTTTCTGTATTGATTCATCCGCCATACTTTTTTAGATTTTTTAGTACCTATAAAAATACTTAAGTTAAAATAAACATCGAAATCGGTGTAGTCGTTTAGAAGAAGGATAATTAAAAAACTTGAGAGGTGTGAAGGGACACCCGGATGGAACGAAGTTCCTTTCGATTAATTAGTGAAGGAATTGTAATAAAATTTTATTTTATTTAAGTTATAATAATATATTTTTTATTATTAACAAATATAATGTTCATTATTATTATTATTTTTTTTTATTTACAAAAAACCTGTATACACTCAACAAAAATAATCGTCGCGACACCACACTGTTCAATGCGAAATAGAAATGAAAATATCTGGCTTGCTTTCTATAAGAGAGAGAGAGAGAGAGACAGACAGAGAAACATGCGACGCCGCACAGCTTACAATAACAAAAAGTGTCGTGGCAACTTTTCGTAAGAATTTTTTCCGTCTAGCCCCCTTTCACAATGCGCGATAAGGAACTTCGTTCCAAAAAAATGCACACCAGGACTTGTTAAATAAAGATATCCGAGTATATTCAATTATTTAATTGACAAAATTACTAACCTTAAAAAAAAGTTAAATATACATAAATGACAAACTTTATTTTCGAAAAGCGTTATCACAATCTATTTCCAATGTTCTCCACACTAGGTACCCTGAATTGTGGAGATTAATATAAGAATCTTTTTGGGTTTTAACGAAGGACTAGATTAGAGTAGCTTCTGTCTTCAATATACATATTTTATAAATTCATAAATTATACATGTTTTGTTAATTATAATTTGACTAAGTTATGCAAGGTGTGATAGCCTAGTGGTTAGAATGTCAGCCCCCTAATCAGAGGTCAGGGGTTGAAACCCGGGCACGCACCTACAACTTCGGAGTTATGTGCGTTATTAAGCAATTAAAATATCACTTGCTTCAAGGGTGAAGAAAACCTTGTTGGGAAACCTGCACGCCTTAGAGTTCTCCATAATGTTCTTAAAGGCGTGTGAAGTCTGCCAATCCGCACATGGCCAGTGTGGTGGACTTTGGCCAAACCCTTCTCATATTGAGAGGAGACCCGCGCTCTGTTGTGAGCCGAGAATGGGTTGATCATGATGATAATAAGAAACCTAATGTGACTGTCTTGCCTACACTTTTATGTTTGCTAGAAAATATTTTTACCAGTGTGAGTTCTCATGTGGATGATCGATACTTTATAAACTGTACTCTTGAAAGCTATCCATATCACCACTGTGGGTCTAAGTGCCACTATTTTGAGATCACAGTCATGTGAATCTCAATATGCACAAGTGTGGGGCTTCTCTTACACATGTGTTTGTAAACACAATACATACAAAAGTTGGGTTTATTTGTGGTTAGTTATTATGATATTTAACATCACTCAACTATGAGCCCCTACAGAGTTAAAACAGGTGATTGGTTTCACGCCAGTGTGTCTGCAAACATGGGTTTTGCAATCAGCTTGCTCAGTAAATTCACTTTTATACACACAATGCTCACAACAGAAAAGTTTCTTACCTAACCAAGATTGCATGTGCAATCTCATGTGGATACAGAGATCGATTACACGCGCAAATTTCGCGCAACACACGTCACATGTGTAAGGTTCCTTCACTGTATTGAGTTTAGTATTTGGAGCACTCTCGCTCAAACGGTTAAGATTATCAAAGTAATTTCCGTTTACACCGATTTGGGGTTTGAGATCGGGCGGCACACTGTTTCTCTGAGGCCATACATTGGTTGGCTTATTGCTTGCCTCTGAATGTCCTTCATAATCAGGTGTAACACTCACATATGCTATAGTTGCTGGGGTATCAACCAACTGATCCCCTTCACAACTGTCATCAACCTCTTGTTTAAAGTCAGTGTGTGAGTCAATCTGTGTTTTACTATCACTAATATCCTGATCTGAAACGCCAAACTCTTGCTTGACTTCTACAAAATGTGATTCGATCACAGTAGCATTTAATTCTGTTTTCAACGAGTGAGATTGTGCGCCACCTTTGCACTCGTGCGCAGCGAGGCTGCACTCATTCGGGCACTCTTTATAGCAAATATCACACGTGTACACCTTCACATGGTTCTTGCTGTGTCGATCCAGATCACTTTCATCCATCGCTTTATAACCACATACACTGCACTCACAAGTTTTTGCATCACCGCTCGTTTGTGATCCCACTTCTGATTTGTTCACATGAGTTCTCAAATGTCGCTGCCAAAGAGGCTTTTCCGTAGTTATAAATTCACAAACACTACAAACATAAGTTTTAATACTTTCACTGGTGTTTGAAACGTTCACTGATTTTGGTTTTCTCGCATGAGTCCTCTGCACGTGTGTATTCAAATGAGTTTTGGTCTTTGTTCTAAAGTTGCACGTGTTACACTTGTAAGGTTTCTCTCCAGTGTGACTCCTGATGTGAGATGTCAGATTGGAACCTTTGGAGCATTTAAACTTGCACAGTTTACATTTATAGGGCTTCTCACCCGTGTGAGTCCTCATGTGGTTGACAAGTGTACTCCTCTGGACGCATTTGTACTGACAGTGGTGGCACGAGAACGGTTTCTCGCCGGAATGAGTTTTCATGTGGTTCGTTAGAATGTTACTTCTCGAACACGAGAATTCGCACATGTTGCAGGCAAACGGTTTCTCACCGGTATGAATTCGCAAGTGATCGTTAATTTCGGATTTGCGTTTGCACTTGTAATCGCAGTACGAGCAAATGAACTTCTTCTCGTTGTTATGGCCCACCATATGCAGCGATAGGGCACTGCTTATCGCACACTTATAACCGCAAACGCCGCACTGGTATGGTTTCTCTCCAGTGTGAGTCCTCATGTGCCCCACTAGATGGCTCTTGTACGCGGTCTTATAGTCGCAGAACGTACAAGTGTACGGTCTATGCCCAGTGTGCTTACTCATGTGAGTCACCAATGTGCTTCTCTGCGCACATTTGTACGCGCACTGTGCGCAAGCGTACGGTTTCTCACCGGTGTGCGATCGCATATGCACGTTCAGATTGTTCTTCAGCGAGCACTTGAAATCGCAGTAGGTGCACGCGAACGGTTTCTCCCCGCTGTGACTTCTCATGTGCCTCATGAGTGTAGCTCGACTTCGGCATCTGTAAATTAAAAAAGATATACCTATATATACTTTTTAATTATATTATATCACATCATAAAACATTGCTAACAACTCTTATGACATTAAAATAAACATTTTTAAATCTTAAACATATTTAATCGCAACCTAACCTAATCACAGCATCTTCTGTGTTCCCTAATGACTATAATACGGGGATCTTCAAAGGGCGGATTAACAAATTGCTCAAGGGCCAGCAACGCATTGGCGGTTCCTCTGGTGCTGCAAATGTTCATGGGCGGCGGTAATCACTTACCATCAGGTGACCCGCCTGCTCGTTTGCGCGCTATGCATATAAAAAAAACGCCATGTAAAGTTTGTTCTAATTAAAAAGTTATATAGGCTAACATAGTGTTTTTTTCGGACTGTCTTTTAGCTGTGTTAACCCTATTGGTTGCCACAGCGTAACCAGGCTGTTTGGCGAAATAAGCTCTGCCAGTAGAAATTTTGAGCCCTAAGGCTCAAAGAAACTAAGGGAACGTCTGCCTAAGGCCGAACCGGCTTATATGGTTCCCATTTCCGTTCCCTTTCCCTATATATAAATCTAATTTCGGGGAATTTTGCTTTTGCCAAGCCATAGTTACTTCTTGAATGTACCATGATTTTCTTATTGGTATATAAATTCTATGTGTTAATTCTAGGGTATTATCTATTCCAATAATAGTAATACATATTTTCGTACGAGAAGATAAGTTTCTGTTAAAATTAGGAGATAGACTTTCATACAAGATGATAAGTTTCTGTTACAATATGGAGATGAAAAATCTACTTTTAGATGTAAATATAAAAATGCTTGCAATTTATTTATATTCGTCATTTATATTTTTTGTAATAATTTATGTTTGAATATTTTATTGAAGTACTAAATGCTTTTTTATAATTATAAAAAAAAAAAAATGGAGTTTTTCTTAAAAAACTAATAGTTTTTATAAGTAGTACCTGTATTCACAGAGATTACACGGAAAAGGTTTCTCTCCTGTGTGGACCCTTGTGTGTATGATAAAGGAACTTTTCCTCGGACAACGGTAAGAGCAGTATGAACAAGAGTAATATTTCGTGCCTAAAAAAATAACAATTATTATATTGTGCACATAGAAAACTTAGACTATAGGTTAGGATGTCCGCCTCCTAATCAAAGGTTGGGGGTTTGAACCCGGGCACGCACATATAACTTTTCGGATTTATGTTTGTTACTTATGTGCGTTTTTAAGCAATTAAAATATCACTTGCTTCAACAATGAAGGAAAACATCGTGAAGAAACCTGTAAGCCTGAAAGTTCTTCATAATGTTCCCAAAGATGTGTAAAGTCTACTAATCCGCACATGGCCAGCGTGGTGGACTATGGCCAAACCCTTCTCATATTGAGAGGAGACCCGTGCTCTGTAGTAAGCCGCCAATGGGTTGATCATGATGACAATGATGAATGAGTGTTCACCAGTTAGTTCCATTTCACTCACCTTTATCAGCATCATATGTTTCACAGGAGGCAACATAATTATCATTGACAGTAATAGTAATTTCATTGTATTCAATTGAACCGGGTGTTTCATTCCCCTCATATGTATCGTTGAATTCAACAATGGATCTTTTTACCGTCTCTTGATCCATAATTTAGTCATTCAGCTCTATCTTTGGAGTATATCGTAAAACACACAATAGATTGTTTGATTAATCTAGGAACAGTTTACTGCAATATGTTTTATGCATTAACTGGTTTTAGTTTTTGGCCTTAAACAATATGATTAATAATTAGTCACCATTATTATTAACCCTGCTATTATATATGCTAGGAGTATCTCTACGTGATCAAATCAGAAATAAAGAGATCCGTAGAAGGACCAGAGTTACCAACATAGCTCAGTGAGTTGCGAAGTTGAAGTGGCAATGGGCGGGGCACATAGCTCAGAGAACCGATGGACGTTGGGATGCCAAGGTGCTGGAAAGGTGACCTCGCACTGGTAAACGTAGCGTTGGTCGACCCCCAAAAAGGTGGACAGACATCAAACGAGTCGCAGGGAGCCGCTGGATACAAGCGGCCCAAGACCGTGGCCGTTGGAACTCCCTACAAAAGACCTATGTCCAGCAGTGGACGTCTATCGGTTGAAATCATGATGATGATTATGATTATCAACCCATTTTACATCCTACAGCTGAATTAGAGCATTGTATCACTCCTATGAGGGTAGCTTCACAACAATTATTACAAATAATGTGAAAATAACTGTGCCAACTACATGCTCTCTGAGGCACTAACTAAAATTCACTAATGTCTCATATTCTCATTTTGTAAAAACTCCACACAGATATTAACTAATAAATTCACTAATGTCTTATACTCTCATTTTGTAAAAACTCCACACAGATATTAACTAATAAATTCACTAATGTCTTATACTCTCATTTTGTAAAAACTCCACACAGATATTAACTAATAAATTAACTAATGACTTATACTCTCATTTTGTAAAAATTCCTTACGTTTCCCACACAGATGAATTGTCAATTCGGCAATTTGTTTATTTAGTTATTTTCATTTATGTTATTCCAAATTCAAATTCAAATTCAAAATAATCTTTATTCAAATAGTCCTTAAAAAGGCACTTTTGACGCGTCAATAATTTACACAGTAGTTATTTCATGGTGATAACTATATTCGTAAACTTAAAACTAAAGCTATGAGGGTTCCATACGCGGCCCGGTCTAAGAAGAAGCCCACAACAAACTTAGCCGGGGTTTTTCTTTTTTTCGTTATCACCATCTCACATAATGAATAACAAACTATAGTACCTATGGAGATAGAGCAATTCACACCCAAGCTTTTTTATCATTTATATAATCCTTAATATCGTAATATAATTTTTCTACAAGCATTCGTTTTATAAAAACTTTGAACTTATTGATAGACATCTCCAAGATATCAATAGGTAATTTATTATAAAATAAAATACAATTTCCTTTGAATGAGTCACTAATTTTGTGCAGCCTGGTACTACAAGTTTACTTTTACTTCTGATGTTCAGTGTGTTACAGTCCATTTTTTTCTCCTTTCCTTTCCTTTTATACGTATTGCGATAAAGTTGTATAAATAAAATAAATGAATATGTATATACGTATAAGGTATCTGTAACGTTAACATAACGCAAAACCACTTATGCCAATATTTATTCCATTTAAAGACATCAGTTAGCAAATGTTAAATAACTTTTTTGGTGTTGTGGTGTACCATGATACCATCGAAATCCTGCATAAAACGTGGAATTTTGGTTTTCATAGTTATGTATAGAATATAGAAACATTAAGTCATTGATCGTCATTACTCACGAGATATCGTGTGGGGTTCCCAGTTCATTTATGGCCAGAAAACTATATTGAGATTAGCATTGAGGACCACCAACATTAAACAACAGGACAACAACTTTAAACATAAATATAAGCTGAACATTTATAAAACTAGTGATATATATATTAAATACAGGTACGTATCTCGCTATAAGCGGTAAAAAACTACGATATAATTAAAATTTTAAATTAACTCTGGAGACCCAAATCATGTGTTAATTCAATTTCATTACTTTTATACTTTATGAAAACAAATAAAAAAATAAGTTTACCATAAACTAGACCTTAGATGTAGAGTATAAATGTTCCTTGGTATTAAACTCGGACGAAGAATCAAGGTGGACTTGACATTAAAATAATAATACCTTGTTAGAGCAAGACAAGTATATGGAAAGTTCTGAAGAGTGATAAAAGCCAAAACCCTTCTTTAGTCCCTTTCATAGTTTAGCTTTTTTTGGTGTGCTCAACTGTCAAACTAGATTGCAGATCATGTGCATATGTCGATCCCTGTGCCCCCCCAGACATAAAAAAGAAAATTAGGTGAAGGTTTTTCCGTTTCATGTACATTTAGACAATCATACAAAACGAAATCTAAATATGATTTAGGAATTTGAACTACACTTACTATATTATAGCACAATTTTGGAACATCTTTGCTTTCATTTCTAACTATAGAGTCTTTTTAATTATTTCAGTGATGGTACCTCTTCCACCAAATCTATACTTTTGTTCTTTAAAGGACAAAAGCATTTATCATATATTTCTCGAATTGGTCGAGAATCCAATTTTCTTACTTTGTCTTTACATTTATGTACCGTAAGATTGATTTCGTTTTGAACAACATTCTTCACGCATGACAATGTATGTGGAACAACCCTCACCACAGAACTTCCCTGAAAACTTGACAAGGTTCATTTTGAGATACAAACGCGGCATGCTGTATGAACTATAATGGATCATATTTGTATAGTGAAACGAATAAAATTAAATAAGGCCATATATGTTGTAACGAGCCGTGTGTTGACAGCAGATCAGAATATATTTGTCACCACCCCTCCTCTTCCAGCAGGTGTCGTACGAGGCGATTAAGGGAATATAACGGAGAACGGACAGGCTAGCAGGTAGGTACACTACCTTATACTGCAAGCATCAACCCGATATTCCTTTAAGATCAAATTAATGTACCTTAAGACCTACTTACGTGTTTTTAATAAGTATGAATAGAACTTAATGTAAGATAGTGTCGTTCGACTAGTTGAATTTATCCACAAGTCACGAAGTGCAGTATATTTTGTCAATCTAAAACATAAAATAATACTATCACTGAATCGCTTATATGAATCTTTTAAAACGGAATATAAACGTCATTATTGCCCATATGAGTAAAATTACCCACAATTATGCATATTATTATACAAACCTGTTATTTTGTAATCTAAAGGCACCTTTATTTAATTGCACAGTGCAAATGGTAAATAACAATACAATAATCATACTTACGAATGAAAGGTTATGTTTTTTATTTGCGTTCGCTGCAACTGTTATAGCCGATCACATAGCAATGCGCCATAATTATGGCTTTCGATACACCTTCAACATTAAATTTAACCCATAAAACTAATTAAAAGTCGTGATATTCATTAAATTAGTATCACAAAGGCACTCGGTGTGCACACGTAAGATTTGTTGGGCACCGATGAAAATTGTGCCCACCAAAAAAAAGCTAAACTATGACGAAGACAAAAGAATGGGTTTTTGTCTTTATCACTCTTCGAACTTTCCATACACTTGGCTTGCTTACCAAGGTACTATTATTTTGCAGTTAAGTCCACCTTGATTCTTCGTCCGAGGTTAGTAGGTACTCACAGAATATTATATTATTATGTATACTGCTTTTTGGAACGAAGTTCCTTATCGCGCGTTGTGAAAGGGGGCTAGACGGAAAAAATTCTTACGAAAAGTTGTCACGACACTTTTTGTTTGGCGTCGCATGTTTCTCTGTCTGTCTCTCTCTCTCTCTTATAGAAAGCAAGCCAGATATTTTCATATCTATTTCGCATTGAACAGTGTGGTGTCGCAACGATTATTTTTGTTGAGTGTATACAGGTTTTTGTAAATAAAGAAGAAGTTACTATAATAAGGTATACTTTCCATTCAATAGCATGAACTGGAAATTAAAGAAAATTTACCGTTTATACAAAATCCATAGTAGAGTTATGAATTGTGTATAAACAGCCGAATACTTTTTTCGTTTTCAGTGTATAGTTTTTTAAAGGAAAGGTGCTCCAAGGAATTGGGGAAATTTTTAATGACCTGGTATCCCAGCGTTTTGAAGTACTTTCTATTTGTCCCTTTCGGATATACGCGGATGTCAAGTCCACTTTGATTTTTCGTCCGAGCTTCTACCAGTATGATATTGTAGTCTTTGCTCTTTGTTTTCTACCTTTCTTTAACCTGTGGTATATCATAGATAATACACTATTAACTGTGGTATAGGTATTTAAATTTTAAAGTAATTTTGTGTTATGAAATATAAATTTGTTTGTATGTATTTTCAAATTTGTTGATTTTTAGTCCCGTAGAGGTTTTGGATCTACTTTTAATATAAATTTTGTTTCATTTGAAATGTTCTTGGAAATGTGAGTTGACTTAATAATACAAATATGCATAATTTATTTGATTTGTGAAATACAGTGAAATTTTCGAATTTTAACAGTGATTCAACAATACATTATCAACAATTTAAGAAGTCTTTAAAAACAGGATTATTCCATAGCGCTGTTGCATCAGAAGCACAGTTATATAGTGCTAGTCGACAGTTCTCAGTTATCATAATTTTTGCTGCACTTATGTGTAAAGTAAAACATTATTCAAACTAGTAGGAAGAGCGCATTGAAAACATTGAAATCTTTTGTAGGTGTAGTGTAGGTTGTAAAAGTTCGCTAGACAAATACTGGCACTGATTCCACTTCAATCCGACACCCCAACCCTCTCTTAATTGCGGCTTCTTTTTACTCCCCCGACCTAAGCGCTCCTCTCCGAAAGAGGACACCTAAACATTTTCTTCACGACCCTGACGATCAGATGACTACTGACAACATACTCGTACCACCTACCACACAATCATACGCTACACACCGTCTTTACGGCGAAGACGAGCTCCCCGCTATATTATGTCGTCGGAGTATCCACGGCCTCGGAGACGTACGGACCACTCACCGTCCGACCCCCCCGTTATCCCAAACGTCGCCTAAGCCGAGGTTTGGCCTCACAAGAGGCGCCCTTAGGCAGACGTTCCCTTAGTTTCTTCAAGCTCAAAATTTCTTCTGGCAGAGCTTCGCTCTCTCCCAAGCTCGCCAAACAGCTCGGTTACGCTGTGGCAACCAATAGGGTTAGCATGTCTAATAGACAGTCCGAAAAAAAAAAATTATGCCACTGTTACTAGGAACTTGATTTCTATGAGTAGTTATGTATTTTTTGGTTTTAAGCGGTTTCAACATTCAATTCCCAATCAAATCCCAATCAAATTTGCGGATCATTTTGCATAAAAGCAAAAATGAAGATGACAGTAATAGACTGTGAGCAAATCTAATGCCAGAATACTTTTCTTGGTAGTATATGGCACTGTGCTTCATTTTTTTTAAAACCTGTTGTAATCCCATATTCATAAACAGGATGCTAGCATCTTAGAATTGAAATTGTACGTAATTATTATTAATTAACTAGCTGTTGCCTGCGACTTTATATGTGTAGAATTTCTGATTTCCCATGCGATTGAGTTTACCCGGGTGGCCAATGCCCAGCTTCAAAAAGTAAGCTACAGGCAAATGTCAAATTGCCGATTTTCGTGTTTCTAAATAAAAAAACATAGGACTTTCATACAAACTTCAAACCCCTATTTTACCCCCTTCAGGGTAGATTTGGATGTAAAAAAAAAACTATCCTTATACTTATGCCCTAAAAGAAACCTATTTTCAAAATTTCAAGCTTGTAGACTTTGCAATAAAAAAACAAGCAAAAACTATCATCACCTTTTTTACCATCCTTAATAATATATAATATAATATTAAAAAAATTGATGTACGTTTTTTATTTATTATTATTAATCTTAATGCAAATTTTTGTGTCTCTAACTCTAAATACACAGAAATTTCATACAAACTTCCAACCCCCATTTTGCCACCATTGCCATCTATGAAATAAAAAATCCCTTACATCAATCAAGGACCCAAGCTATCTGTGTCAATTATCATCAAATTGTGCAGTGGTTTGGTCACCAATGATTCAAATCAACAGTGCATTTATGCGACATGGCTCCAAGTCACAAAAATATTAAAAATCAGTTGTCTATAAAATGATCAATAATTTTGTCACCTGAAAGATCTTGAGAGATAAAAAGGACAAATTATTTCATCATCATCATCAACCCATTCTCGGCTCATTACAAAGCACGGGTCTCATCTCAATATGAGAAAGGTTTTGGACATAGTCCACCATGCTGGCATGTGCAGATTGGCAGACTTCACACACCTTTAAGAACATTATGGAGAACTTTCAGGCATGCACGTTTCCTCACAATGTTATCCTTCACAGTTGAAGCAAGTGATATTTTAAATGCTTAGAAATGCTCATAACTTCTAAAATTTATAGGTGCGTGCCCGGGTTCGAACCCCCGAACTGATTAGGAGACTGATGTCCTATCCACAAGGCTATTAAGTGTTTAAATACCACAAAGTCTCTATTATGGCATGCATATTTAACAAATTTCAGACCAAGGTCACAATTGAAGCTGAATATTACTAAATTAATATATGAAGCGGTGATAGCCTAGTGGTTAGGGCGTCAGCCTCCTAATCAGAGGTCGGCGGTTCGAATCCGGGCACGCACCACTAACTTTCCAGAGTTATGCGTGTTTAAATAAACATTAAAATATCACTTGCTTCAACGGTGAAGGAAAACATCGCGAGGAAACCTGCACGCCTGATAGTTCTCCAAGGCTTGTGAAGTCTGCCAATCCGCACATGGCCAGCATGGTGGACTATGGCCAAATCCTTCTCATATTGAGAGGAGACCTGTGCTCGGTAATGGGTTGATGATGATGATTACTAAATTTTCTGTGAATGTAATGTCTGGTGATTTGTAAGAGTAAATGGTAATGTACAAACAGCATAACCATCTCGATAAAATTTTATATTGCAGCTTGCATCGTATATACTAATAGGGGATACTTTTAGGCCAGGATAATCAATGGTTCCAGAAGGTTATTAAAATACTAGAAGTGACAGTGTCTTGTGATCTCGCAAATCAAGATTTGAAGTGAACTTTATTTCTGATTTTAGAATGGGTGTACGCGAACTCGCAGACCAACAACACAACCAAGATTTGCTTTGTAGTGACCTAATATGACCGAACTGAAAGTTGTGACAATAATTTCAAAATGGAGAAACAAGACGAGGATTCTACTGAGACCTACTGCATCATAGAACCTAAAGTAGAAATCGAAGATCTCAGCGATGATGATGATGATGATTACAAGGACTTTATTATACCCAAAGAAGAGCTATCCAACTCTGACGCACACTCTGCAGATGATGATGAACAAACAATTGACATTTATGTGCCTGTTAAAACAGAACTGGCTCTCGATATAGAAATGGTCAAATTTCAAAGTGAAGCATCATCTGAGAACAGTGATTCATCGCACATACATAGAGTAAAGTTTAAACCTATAACAGATGAGAAAGTAAGTTAACTTCTATTTAATTTTCTTATATGTGGCAACAAAATTGGCCGGGTAAATTTTATTTTTGATATCACCATCTAATATCATCATATATGCCTTTCAAAATTATTTAAGAGCTGTCTAAAGCAATATTTTATACCCAAACTTGTTTATCATTTACATAATCCTTTACACTATAATAAAACTTCATGTTTTATATAAACTTTAAACTTATGGATCTTCTATAACTGTGGTCTATAAATAGAGCCAACTGTGACCAGCCAGTCCAGCTATATTGTCCGATCTACAGACAGACTCACAATATCATGTCTGTTTTTAAAATTTATAATTTTTATTTAACAGAATTATCCAGCCTCCATGAATTGCTGTTTCTCTGTTGAAAGATCTACCAACCTCGTGGTTACCAAAATAAAATTTCAATAAAAAATGTGATTGCAACAATCTTAACATCAGAAGTAAAAATAAACTAGTGTTTCACACTACTAGACTACAAAAAAATTCAAATAAATAAAAAGTTAATTGTATAAAATTCTTTAACAAATTACCAAATGAAATTTCTGGAATGTCTCAATAAGTCCAAAGTTTATATAAAACGTAAGCTTGTGGAAAAGTCCTACTATAGTGTAAAGGATTACGTAAATGATAAACAAGCATGGGTATGAAATATTGCTCTAATAAGATAGCATTAGTTTTAAGTTCACGAATGTAGTTATCACCATTAAATCACTGCTATGTAAATTATTGAAGCGTCAAAAGTGCCTTTTAAAAGGACTATTTGAATTTGAAATTTAAACATTTTTAAGATGTATAATGACTATGGATAATTTCTTTTCTTTAATTATTTCTTTTCTTTAATTATTTCTTTTCTTTTTTTTTCCTTTTGTATTGGTGTGCAATAAAGTATATTTTCATTTTTTCAAATTTAACACTATTACAGAGAGCACAAATAGTTGCTTTGTTCGAACAAAACGTAGCTATCAGCGAGATTGGGCGTCGCTTGAAGATATCTGTGAGTATCAAATTATTCCTTTATTACGAAATTACCAGCTGTTCCATTACAAATTCAGTTAATTGGTTAATAGTAATTATATTCGGTACAAACGTACACTGTGCAGATTATGCTGTACTCTTTTGTTAGTAATGAGTCAGTCTTGACTACAGATAACAAGGTCCTGCATTCGAATCCCGGGTTGGGTTATTAATTGAGGTATTCGCTTCGCAGATCTCAGTGATATCCGAAGCGAATTACAATAACGTTGGTAAATTGGTTTAACACGTCTTTGCCGGTAGGGTGCTAACTAGCCGAGGCCGAAGCCTCTCACCAGACCAGACCTGGGAATCGAACCCTGAACCTTAATAATGCGCCACGGAGGTCGTCGACATACCCTGTCTTATAATACAGCTGAACTGAACTATACCAGGAGAACAGGAACAGGCGAGAGACTTTCAGTATGTGTGATGTGTATGGTTAACTCACACTCCTAATTGGTTTGTACGCGACATCGGGCCGGAACGCTAAATCGCTTGGCGACACTACTCGGTAGGGTGGTAACTAGCCACGGCCGAAGCCTCCCACCAGACCAGACCTGGGAATCGAACCCTGGACCTTAATTATGCGCCAGGGAGGTCAACGACGTTTTATAATATAGCTGAGAACTATACCAGGAGAACAGGAACAGGTTAGAGACTTTCAGTATGTGTGATGTGTATGGTTAACCCACACTCCTAATTGGTTTGTACGCGACATCGTGCCGGGACGCTTAATCCCTTGACACGTCTTTGCCGGTAGGGTGCTAACTAGCCACGAACTAGCCAGGAATCGAACCCTGGACCTTAATTATGCGCCAGGGAGGTCAACGAAGTCTTATAATATAGCTGTGAACTATACCAGGAGAACAGGAACAGGTTAGAGACTTTCAGTATGTGTGATGTGTATGGTTAACCCACACTCCTAATTGGTTTCTAAGCGACATCGTGCCGGAACGCTAAATCGCTTGACGGCCTAGCCACGGCCGAAGCCTACCACCAGACCAGACCTGTGAATCGAACCCTGGACCTTAATTATGCGCCAGGGATGTCAACGACGTCTTATAATATAGCTGTGAACTATACCAGGAGAACAGAAACAGATTAGAGATTTTCAGTATGTATCATGTGTATGGTTGTTTGGACAGCGAAGAACGGTCCAGCTGTGGGTCCATCGGTACATGGACTCGGGGCACGTGAACGCGCGCCGGCCGGGCCCCCCCGCCCGGAGCTACACGGACGCCTCCCGCCGGCACCAGGACATTGTGGCGACGTTCAGGAAGCACCCCCTCACCCGCATCACCGCCACCGCGAAGAGATACAACATCTCCACTGAAACTGTCCGGAAGCATCTCATAGCGGCCGGACTGAGGAACTGCAAGAAGCCATGCCAAGAAACGCTGTTGAACAACTAGTAGTTTAGTATCTCTTGTATTGCAACATAGTATGATCCGCGTACGTCGACGTTTTTTAATGCAAATTCAAATTCAAATAGTCCTTTAAAAGGCACTTTTGACGTGTCAATAATTTACATAGTAGTGATTTGATGGTGATAACTACATTCGTTAACTTAAAACTAAAGCTATGAGGGTTCCAAACGCGCCCCGGTCTAAGAAGAAGCCCGCAACAAACTTAGCCGGGGTTTTTTTGATTGGTGAAAGGTGACGCGATTACCTAAAGCGCCTACATACAGGCTATTAAGAAGTTAAGCCTTTTAGCATTTTTTTTTATCATCATCACTTCAACCGATAGACGTCCACTGCTGGACACAGGTCTTTTGTAGGGAGTTCCAATGGCCACGGTCTTCGGCCGCTTGTATCCAGCGGCTGCCGGGGCCTAGGGGCTGTGCTTTTTTGTTTCTACCATCTACAAAGAAATGCCAATAATCACCACGCTTGGCATGCGGGTTGGTGATCGCAGTACTGGTCCTCTCGCACCAATAACGCTGCTGCCCGTTATTGTCACTCAATTTTGAACCAGTATTTAATGATTAAACCGCCAATGCTCGGTCGCCAGAACCTCGTCGGTAAGGTTGGCAATTGGGAAGGCAGACTGGTATTGATCTTCCCCATACACCCCAATATTTAAATAGTAATCAATAACTTGATATTTGTAATAGAATAGTAAGTTTACAATTTTTTTTGTACCTACGTGTAGTAAAAGACAACATTACTTGCCACTACTTGTATTAGAAGCGGTGATAGCCTAGTGGTTAGTGCGTCAGCCTCCTAATCAGAGGTCGGCGGTTCGAATCCGGGCACGCACCTCTAACTTTTCGGAGTTATGTGCGTTTTTAAATAATTCAAATTCAAAATAATCTTTATTCAAATAGTCCTTAAAAATGCATATTACATAGTATATTTATACATAAAAGTTATTTCATGGTGATAACTATATTCGTAAACTTAAAACTAAAGCTATGATGGTTCCAAACGCGCCCCGGTCTAAGAAGAAGCCCACAACAAACTTAGCCGGGACTTAAAATATCACTTGCTTCAACGGTGAAGGAAAACATCGCGAGGAAACCTGCACGCCTGAGAGTTCTCCGTAATGTTCTCAAAGGCGTGTGAAGTCTGCCGCACATGGCCAGCGTGGTGGACTATGGCCGAACCCTTCTCATATTGAGAGGAGACCCGTGCTCTGTAGTGAGCCGGTAATGGGTTGATCATGATGACTTGTATTTTTGTCCTTGACTTGGCTAAGTTTGATTTTCTCACAGCTTCAGGGGACTGTACAATGTGTTTTGATTTAAACTCGACAGACATACAGACAGATTGTAATCTGTCATTAAAATGTTACAAGGGTATGTCATAAGGGTTCAGTTTTTTCCTTTACGATACGGAACCCTAAAGTAATGTAAAGATTGTTTAAGTACATGATAAGACAAATTAGAATAGTAAACTTTGCAGTTTTTATTCTGATGTGTTTATTAAGCTATTGCATAGCTTCTACCGCGGGCCTTGAGCGTGGAGACCGAATCCAGAAATTTCGTAACGAAAATAATCTTACACCCTCCACTAGATCTATATAGACATTTTGCCTAGGTTATTAGAGATTCCGTGGAATAGCGGTTATAACGTATGCTTTTTGTGTAGATGGTCCCAGGTTCAAGCCTGGGGTACGTCCTGATTCTTTTTCTATCACGTTTTTTTAATTTTTATTATTATGACAAGCATTTTTATTTAGTTTCACCTGTCCCGTTGTCTGTCTGTAATCAAATCTTGCAAGTTAAATTTTAATCACTTCCCGTTTGCTTTTTTTAAATTAATTTTATCAAAAATAACCTCAATATTATTACTTTTTTATTTTCATTGCTGTTTTTGAAATATTAATAATTAAGTTGATAAAAAAATGCTATGCAATAGCTTTACCGCGGCAGTCACCGAGTGCCACATGTCTTTTTTATTTTTTATTTTCTAAATAAGCTCTTTTATTGTTATAAGAAATCTATATACAAAAAAGGCGAAAGGTCACTTACATACTGATTAAACACGACATCTCAAAAACTGTTGTACGTATAAAGCTATAATTTAGCAAGTAGGTAGTTGATAGTTAAGAGATGTCAGCTAAGAAAGGATATTTAGAAATTCCACCCCTAAGAGGGTAAAAAAGGGGGGTGGTAGAGGGGTTGGAAGTTTGTATGAAATTTCTTTGTTTTTAGAGTAAGAGACACAAACATTTGCATTTTGATTAATAATAATAAATAAAAAACATGTACATCAATTTTTTTTCAAATAATACCTGTTAAGGGTGGTAAAATAGGGAATGATAGTTTTTGCTTAATTTTTTTATTATGAAGTCTACAAGCTTGAAATTTTGAAAATAGGTTTCTTTTAGGGCGTAAGTATAAGGTTAGAAATTTTTTTCATCCAAATCTACCACGAAGGGGGTAAAATAGGGGTTTGAAGTTTGTATGAAACTCCTATGTTTTTTAATTTAGAAACACGAAAATCGGCAATTTGACATTTGCCTGTAGCTTACTTTCTGAAGCATTGGCCGCACGGGTAACCTCAATCTCACGGGAAATTCTACGCAGACGAAGGCGCGGGCAACAGCTAGTGTGTTTATATAATCGCTGTATATCGGTTGTAGCAATAATTTTACTGATCGTAACAATAATAATGATTCAAGCTTTTGATTAAATTGATTTTGATATGTGCCGATTTATTTTTTATTAAATAATATTAAATATAGGTACAGCCGTTTTAATGAATTCCCTAAACATTAAAAAATGTTGTCGAATGTCGACGTGAAACCACAGTAATTATATATGTCGGCGCGAAGAAGTTATTAACTTTATTCAGTGGCGCCAAGAACCTCAAGAATTCAATAATTACCCACATTTTAACTATTGATGATATCGCTAACACAATTTAGACGGTAACAATCAATTTTGTACAAGCATGCTTTGTGCTATAAATACGGGCGGTTTATGCCTTTCGCGGCATTCTTGCTCGAGACGTCGGACTGTTCGGACCTCTTAGTTATTGTCGCAATAAAAGTGTAAACCCGCGAGTTGTGGTTTCAATTACTATGAGCGAAAGTATAAACAAAATCGTGACGTCAGCATTGCTGACGTCACCCTTACAAAAACCAACATGGACGCCCTTGACACGACATATATTTAAATCGTATTTAAAGTAGATATAGAATAAATAATGTACTGTATGGGTTTTATAATTATAATTAAAAATATATTTTCGTACATCAGACTTTATCTCGGTCTACAAAGACCTCTTGAAAAGTCCAAAAATACTTACAGGGGGTTGGGTATAGATACCCGGTACTCGATTTTACTTATGTTTTTAGCTTAGGAGCTTTGTCTGGGTTAAACTTGAACCTTTTACACTGATTTTGGATAGCGGAAATGCATTTTGAATTAATTACGATAAAAATAAATTTCACTCAAAATTGCGTTTAACGAAATGCAGCTAGATATGTTTTTTTATTACGCGTGAGAAATGTTACGTTATGTCGCGACGACGAGCAGCGTTACGTGGGTACGTGGGTGTCTTAATAATAATTAGTACCAAACATGTTCAATACTTAAAGAAGTACAGTACTCACTCGCTAATCCGCCACCATAAAATCCTAACCATCGGCGGATTATGGTGGGCGCAGATTGATCGGCACCGTCCGCACCGGACGAATCGGATTTTTGCCGTCCACGGAAAAAGGTACCTTACGCTATAGAGATAAGGTACATAGGTTACGCTATAGAGGTAAGGTGCGGACGCTGCCGATCAATCTGCGTCCAACTTTATAATGTATAGGAGCAATAAATTGAAAAAAAAAAAACAAAATAAGTGCTTTATTTATATATTTAAGAAATGAACAAACAAATCTTTTATTAACGTAATCATGAACTGTCAAACATGCAGGTTTCCTCCTTCCGCGTGTGAAGTCTGCCAATCCGCACACGGCCAGCGTGGTGGACTATGGCCGAACCCTTCTCATATTGAGAGGAGACCCGTGCTCTGTAGTGAGCCGGCATGGGTTGATCATGATGAAAGACAAGTAACTCAAATATTGCACAATCCTGCAACCTAGTTGGAGAAATACACATGGCTTATCTTATATATAAAATTCTAAATGTTTTTTTGGAAATGTTTGTTCCGTGTTAACTTAGGTCGGGGGAGATCATTGGGTATTGATCTCGGCTCACTACTGAGCACGGGTCTCCCCTCAATATGAAGGGTTTGGCCATAGTCCGCCACGCTGGCCGTGTGCGGATTGGCAGACTTCACACGCCTTTAAGAACATTACGGAGAACTCTCAGCCGTGCAGGTTTCCTCGCGATGTTTTCCTTCACCATTATTTACTCATTCATCATTATTATTTATCACCAATATCATGGGTCCTCATGTGGACTTTAAGGCGATAAAATAGTGGGCTTTTATAGTCGCAATACTCACACGAGTAAGGCTTCTCGCCGGTGTGCATGGTGGTGTGTATTTTTAGAGCGTATTTTTTCGAGGATCTGTAGTCGCAGTGCTTACAGTAGTATGGCTTATCACCAGCGTGGGACTCCAGGTGGACTTTAAGATCACTGTCCGATGAGCATTTGAAGTCACAATACCTACAGGAGTAAGGGTTTTCAGTACCAGTGTGGGAACGCATGTGTATTTTCAGATCATAATATCGCGAGGACTTGTGGCCGCAATATTCGCACACGTTGTGCGACTTCTTGTGGTCAACCAAAACACAGGCCACGGAACATTTGAAGTCGCAATGGTTACACGTGTAAGATTTGTCGCGAGTGTGAGTGCTCATGTGGGTTTTTAGGTCCTTCTTTCTCGCGGTTTTATAGTCGCAAAACTCACAAGCGTTAGGTTTCTCACCAGTGTGGATCGACATGTGGGCTCTTAGATTACCTAATCCCGAGGATTTATAGTCGCAGTACTTACAAAAGTGCGGCTTTTCGCCGGTGTGCGACCTTATGTGGTATTTGAGATTACTTTTCCGCGAGGCTTTGTAACCGCAATAGTGACAGGAGTAGGGTTTCTCCCCAGTGTGTGACCGCATGTGGATTTTTAGATTGCTCGCTTGCGTGTATCTACAGTCGCAATACGTACACGAGTATGGTTTTTCGCAAGTGTGTGATCTGATGTGCCGTCTGAGATCGTCGGCCTGCGAAAATTTGCGATCACAATATTTGCAGGCGTAGGGTATTTCGCCAATGTGAGTTCTCATGTGGATACATAAATCAATTCCTAATGCGAATTTAGCATAACAAACGTCACAGGAATAAGGCTCGCTACCCGTGTGGGTCTTCAGATCACTTGTAACTGAAGTTACGCTGTAGCGATTCTCATGAGGTCGAGGTTTCTTTGTAGTCCGAGTACTCATGTGGCTGCGACCACATGAGTACTTACTAGAGTTATATGGGATGTCTTTTATTATATGGGACTCCATGTGTTTCACTAAGTCTTCTCTACGCACAGTTCGAGACAAGCAAACATCGCGCAGGAGCTCCTTGTCAGTCCGAATGCTCGCGCAGTTATCAATGTCTTTGGATTTATCTAATATTCCTTCTTTTTTTGGATCTTCTATCCCAGAAGTCTCGTTGCTCTGCCTGGCAGTGCATGCGTCTGTCAACGTTGTATCTAAAACAGAATAAGTCTAAATCATAATCATTTATTTGCAAGAATGTTTGTAAACAATGAGATGGTGTATATGACGGCAATCAGAGAGCAGCGCCATCTAGTTTTGGAGTCATGTACGACAGACAAGAGAGTGGCATCCCCCCCCCCCTCTCTCTTTACGCAAAATTAAGAGACGTATGCAGGTTCTTATAAGACTCACCGGCGCGGAACGGCGCATTGCATTGATTGCACTCGGTCGGGTCGGACCGATGGTTGAGCTGCGGTGGTGCATTCGTACTTGGTGGAGCGTATTGTCTGCTCCTTATAATTACCAAGAGTATCTCGTCTCTTTGCCCGAAACTACCCACGTCTACCTAAATTACAACCAAAGACACGCACCCGCTCGTAGTATGTATGTATGTAGCATCCTATATATACAATTTTGTCAATAAAACGACCATAACATTCAACTAAACAAATAGTGTGCAAAATACAAACATAACTATAGTAGTAAATAAAATTACAACATTAAAAATTCATCGTCTATTATTCAATGTCAAATTATTATTAAGTGATAGGGAATTAAATTAACAACAAGAAAATAACTTATAAGGTATATATGTTTTTTTTTAACAGTTTTTAATTGTAAATATTCATTTATACTATAGAAACATTTTTCTTTGAGCTAATTCTTTAATTTAATCTTAAAAGTTTGGAGAGGCAGGGCTTGTGTGTGAGGGGGTAACCTATTAAACAATATTACAGCCATGTAATAAGCGATTTTTTAAAGTGTAAATTACATTTTGGTATATATATTTTGTTTGGATACCTCAGATTTTTTACCAAAGAAAATGTATAAGAGAAAAAGTACATTAAAATAACTCAACCGCAAAATTCATTCTCAGTTTGACTTCATTGTGTAAGCTTAAAACATTTCATATAAAACAGATTGTTTTATTCACTTGTTGCAAAATCTGCTATTCTTTATGTATATTTATATTGTTTTTGATAATTTTTAAATCATATTCACAAAGAAAAGCGACTAAATTATAACATACTTTTAATCTATATATATAAAAGCGAAAGGTCACTTACATACTTACATACTGACTTACACACTTACTGATTAAACACGAGATCTCAAAAACTATTGTACGTATAAAGCTATAATTTAGCAAGTAGGTAGTTGATAGTTAAGAGATGTCAGCTAAGAAAGGATATTTGGAAATTCCACCCCTAAGGGGGTAAAATAGGGGTTGGAAGTTTGTATGAAAATCCTACGTTTTTTAATTTAGATAGGTACACGAAAAGCGACAATTTGACATTTGCTTGTAGCTTACTTTCTGAAGCAGGGCATTGGCCGCACGGAACACCTCAATCTCACGGAAAATCAGCAATTCTACGCAGACGAAGTCGCGGGCAACAGTAATATATAAAATTCTTGTAATTAAATATATTTTGGAGACAATATTAGTACGAATATAAACAGCTGCTATTGAGCAATATCTATTATTATTTATCCTTTATTTGTACACCATATGTAGATAGAAATAATAAGAAAAACAAGAAGAAACAGGATACAAAAGGCGGCTTTATGGCTTAATAGCTATCTCTGCCAAGCAACCTTAGGATTAGGAAAAGAGAAAGTAGAAGAAAATAGGTGGCGTAATATATAAGTAAAAACCTGCATTCTAATAACTACATACTAATACATACACCAGACTACATAAATAATACAGTACATTAATAAATGAAATTATATCATTAATAATGAAGCTGTGATAGCCTAGTGGTTAGGGCGACAGCCTCCTAATCAGAGGTAGGCGGTTCGAATCCGGGCACGCACCTCTAACTTTTCGGAGTTATGTGCGTTTTTAAATAATTAAAATATCACTTGCTTCAACGGTGAAGGAAAACATCGTGAGGAAACCTGCACGCCTGAGAGTTCTCCATAATGTTCTCAAAGGCGTGTGAAGTCTGCCAATCCGCACACGGCCAGCGTGGTGGACTATGGCCGAACCCTTCTCATATTGAGAGGAGACCCGTGCTCTGTAGAGAGCCGGTAATGGGTTGATCATGATGATGATGATGATTAATAAATATTAAATAAACAAATATCTACTGCCAGGCTTACAATGTTACAAAGGGCTGTATCTATATCTGAGGTAATTCAGTTTTGCTGGGCACTTATTATCACTTGTGACTCCCACCAACCCACATTGGAGCAGTATTTTTTTTTATTTTTTTTATTCACCACAAGTTAGCCCTTGACTGCATCTCACCTGATGGCAAGTGATGATGCGGTCTAAGATGGTAGCGAGCTAACCTGTTAGGAGTATAGTAAACTCATACTCCTAATTGGTTTCTACACGACATCGTGCCGGAACGCTAAATCGCTTGGCGACACGTCTTTGTCGGTAGGGTTGTAACTAGCCACGGCCGAAGCCTCCCACCAGACCAGACTCGAGCCGGGAATCGAACCCAGCACCTCCAACTTTAAAGGCAACAGCGCACGCGCTGCGCCACGGAGGTCGTCAAAGTATGGAGGGACAAAACTGTAAATTCCTGTCTCCCACCAAAGATGAGGTTCTTGAAACTTTAATGGAGCGCAGATGATCATGATGGGGAGATGAGGACATTATTTTGCTAACTTGACATTAAAATGAAAAACATACCTGGGGATTGAGCGTAGTCTTCGGGAACATTAGCTTCGGTACCCAACTCTGGCTGAAACAGAAATACATTACATGGAAGCACAAGATGAACATTAAGATTAATATGACCCATATAATGTTGAAGCTGTGATAGCCTAGTGGTGAGGACGGCAGCCTCCTAATCAGAGGTTGGCGGTTCAAACCCGGGCACGCACCTATAACTTTCGGAGTTATGTGCGTTTTAAGCAATTAAAATATCACTTGCTTTAGCGGTGAACGAAAATGTTGTGAGGAAACCTGCACGCCTGAGAGTTCTCCGTAATGTTCTCAAAGGTGTGTGAAGTCTGTCAATCCGCACACGGCCAGCGTGGTGGACTATGGCCAAACCCTTCTCATGTTGAGAGGAGACCCGTGCTCTGTGAGCCGGCAATGGGTTGATCATGATGTAATGTTGATATATCTGCACAACATAATTTATACTTTCTGCAATCTATATATTATGCCACATACAGATCTTACAATACAACTGTGTAAGTCAGAGTTAGTGTGGAATAGTGGTTGATAGCATTTTTAAGAAACCCATGAGAAGAAATCTATATATCGTTCATTTGCTGCAATAATGTTTTATTTCAAAAATGTTGGTTTTTTAGGAAACGAGTTTAAAGGTAAACACCCATGTACTATCTTAGTTTTGAAAATTCCACTGTAAAGTTTTATGTGGCTGTCTAGTGGGAGGCTTCGGCCGTGGCTGGTTACCACCCTACCGACAAAGACGCCAAGCGATTTAGCGTTCCGGCACGATGTCGTGTAGAAACCAATTAGGAGTATGAGTTTACCATACCCCTAACAGGTTAGCCCGCTACCATCTTAGACCGCATCATCACTTACCATCAGGTGAGATGCAGTCAAGGGCTAATTTGTGGTGAATAAAAAAAATGTTGTTTTATTTATTATTATTATCATGGTATATTGTGAATTTACTTTACAAGTAATGTAGTTTTTATAGAGCCAGAAATAAACAATATTCATCACACATATTTTACGAGAAAAAAAAAGACGGGTTGCACTCCGGGAGTGCCGGCAGAAGTGAAAACTTGATTATTAACGTTGAGCATGTTTGATATTTTGGAATGGTTAGGGAATAATTTTGCACCAATTTCTTTATCAGTATAAAAGTACTATCATTTATGTGGTAGAATACAATATTCATTTATTGCGCTATCGTACACAAACATGACAATTTATATTACATTAAAAATTTAACACTTTAAAACTATTACAATTATTTTACACTAAAAAGTTTATCTCTCCGAAAAATCAACTTTCATCCATAATTTCAACGACTTTTTCATAAAGCGAATGTTCGTGTAACATACACGAACATTCGCGCAAGCGCCCTGCGCTGCCTAAACGAAACAGTAGGCCCAGGCATACATTTTCGCCGCGCCGTAGAGAGGGGATAGCTGTCTACTCTCCATCCGTCTTACGCTTTTTCGATCAGGTCACGTGTCCTGACGCGAGTTTAAGATTTTATACCCATTACAGAAAAAGTGCTCAACGCCGCTAAAGAAGTTTTCACTTCAAAAACTGTTTTTGTAATAAAAAAGTGTAAAAATCCTGATTTATCACGTTGTTCCTGAAAAAACCTAAAATAAAATAGTAACTCTATAAGATAACACGTTTTAGGAGATATTGTGTTTACCATTTGTCAGGTGTAAGTGATAAAAATACATTGCTGTCGATATATAGCTTTATTTAAAATTTTAAACTTTAACGGAAAAACAGTGACTTGAACACAATAATTTTGTTAGCTTTTCTTAGGCTTACTAAAACTTTAAATAGACAGTGTGTCTGTTTGTCTTTCTCTATCAATCGTATTTTTTTAACCAATTTTAAACATAGCTTGCAACTCGCAGACAGAAATAGGCTACTTTTTAATTTGGATCATCAATAACTTCCCGAAGAATTTTTAAAAATCTAAATCTAAGAGGACATAGACACGGGCATCATCTAATTGAACATAACAATATCTTGTTTTTATACTTAAGGCTATAATAACTTGACTATCTATTATATTAAAAACAATGAGATCAATAAATCACAGTCACAAATTATATCATCATCATCATCATTATCAACCGATTGACGTCCACTGCTGGACATAGGTCTTTTGTAGGGAGTTCCAATGCTAACGGTCTTGGGCCGCTTGCTTCCAGCGGCTCCCTGCGACTCGTCTGTCCACCTAGTTGGGGGTCGACCAACGCTACGTTTACCGGTGCGGGGTCGCCATTCCAGCACCTTGGGACCCCAACGTAAATTTATTAAGTATTTGTGGGTAATGGACCTAATATTTGGCAACTTTTGCAGCGCACATAGGTACATGGAAATCATAAATTTGTTTTTGGAACGAAGTTCCTTATCGCGCGTTGTGAAAGGGGGCTAGACGGAAAAAATTCTTACGAAAAGTTGTCACGACACTTTTTGTTATTGTAAGCTGTGCGGCGTCGCATGTTTCTCTGTCTGTCTCTCTCTCTCTTATAGAAAGCAAGCCAGATATTTTCATTTCTATTTCGCATTGAACAATGTGGTGTCGCGACGATTATTTTTGTTGAGCGTATACAGGTTTTTTGTAAATAATAAATAATAAAAAATAATAATAATAATGAATCCTGACAGTGTTCCTGCACAAGTTCCGGATATTGCTGATGGAGTACAAAATTGAGCCTACTGATTAAGTATATATAACATTATATTTGGTAATAATAAAAAAAATATTATTATAACTTAAATAAAATAAAATTTTATTACAATTCCTTCACTAATTAATCGAAAAGAACTTCGTTCCATCCGGGTGTCCCTTGACACCTCTCAAGTTTTTTTTGTTGGCCTGCACAATTATCCGAATAAAATATGACATCAATATCTGTGCCAGTGTCATTCATTGCTTTCAGGTACCTGTGAACGCAAGTCGCAATTTCGTTAACGCCTCTTTTTGCGTTTGATTCATCCCATACATAACATTCCACAATATTTGTGTGCAGATATACAGTGCGTATATACCTGTATATATATATTCCTTATTTCGTTATTATAAACACAAGGTTTACTTTTCTGTTCCTTTGTAATAAGTTCCTTTTTGTGCTTTTTGTTATTTGCTGTTAGTTAATTTCCATATTATATTATTAGCGACATATTAGCGTCGACTTAAGTTATTATATTAGGCATGCTGTAGTTACCTCTAAATCTATATATATAAAAGCGAAATACCACTGACTGACTGACTGACTGACTGACTGATGATCACGATATCTCAGGAACTATAAAACATACGATTTTTAAATTTGGAAGTTAGATTCCTTTTATGAAGTAGAGGTCAGCTAAGAAACGGTTTTGAGAAAATCTACCACTAAGGGGTAGAAATGGGGGTTGGAAGTTTGTATGAAAGTCCTATATTTTTGAAGTTAGAGACATGAAAATTGGCAACTAAGTTTTTTATTATAAATGATAAAGATCTGTATAATCAATGTTACGAAAATCTACCCCAAGGGGGGTGAAATGGGGGTGGGGCGTTTTCATGTGGATTCTATGTTTTCGAAGTTAGGGACATGAAAATGGGCATTTAGGTAATTTGTTTTAAATAACAAAAACCTGCACACGCAATATTACAAAAATCCACCCCTAAGGGGTAGAAATGGGGGTTGGAAGTTTGTATGAAAGTCCTATATTTTTGAAGTTAGAGACATGAAAGTTGGGAACTAAGTTGTTAATTCTAAATAATAAAGATCTGTATGATCAACAATGCGAAAATCTACTCCGAGGGGGGTGAAATGGGGGTAGGAAGTTTTCATGAGGATTCTAAGTTTTCGAAGTTAGGGACATGACAATTTGCATTTAGGTAATTTGTTTTAAATAATGAAAACCTGTATACCCAATATTACAAAAATCCACCCCTAAGGGGTAGAAATGGGGGTTGGAAGTTTGTATGAAAGTCCTATATTTTTGAAGTTAGAGACATGAAAGTTGGGAACTAAGTTGTTAATTCTAAATAATAAAGATCTGTATAATCAATGTTGCGAAAAATCACCCCAATAGTAAAATGGGGGGGTAAAATGGGGGATGGAAGTTTTCATCAGGATTCTATGTTTTCGAAGTTATCGACATGAAAATTGGCATTTAGGTTATTTGATTTTAATAATAAAAACCTGTATATACGCAATATTACAAAAATCCATCCCAAAAGGGGTGAGAATGGTGAGGGTTTGGAAGATTACATGTAAGTTCTGAGTTTTCCTTTTCAGTAACTATGACATGTAGGTATAAGCTCTTTTGCAAAATCACACATTGAAAGTGGAAACATAAGGAATGAAAAGGAATTTGGAAGTTAGGGCCTGCTTAGGCGTAGACATCCGCTAATAATTTGTGAAAATCCGCCGCAAAGAGGTTAATACCGGGGTTCATGTTGGTTGAAAATCTTATAAAGTTTTACTTCTTTGAATCCATTAAAATATTTGTACTGAGAAATCCTTACTATCCAGACAAAATCATAGTAATATTATAAATGCGAATGTGTGTTTGTTTGTCCTTCAATCACGTCGCAACAGAGCAATGGATCGACGTGATTTATGAAAGTATAGTTTATGACCAGGAGAGTGACATAGGAGAGTTCCCGTAGGAATTTTTACAACTTATTCTGACTGAATTTTAAAAACTTATTCCACGCGGACGAAGTCGCGGGCGCCAGCTAGTCTATATATATAAAAGCGAAATACCACTGACTGACTGACTGATGATCACGATATCTCAGGAACTATAAAACATACGAACTTAAAATTTGGAAGGTAGATTCCTTTTATGAAGTAGAGGTCAGCTAAGAAACGGTTTTGAGAAAATCTACCCCTAAGGGGTAGAAATGGGGGTTGGAAGTTTGTACGAAAGTCCTATATTTTTGAAGTTAGAGACATGAAAATTGGCAACTAAGTTTTTTATTATAAATGATTAAGATCTGTATAATCAATGTTACGAAAATCTACCTCAAGGGGGGTGAAATGGGGGTGGGGCGTTTTCATGAGGATTCTATGTTTTCGAAGTTAGGGACATGAAAATGGGCATTTAGGTAATTTGTTTTAAATAATAATAACCTGTATACGTAATATTACAAAAATCCACCCCTAAGGAGTAGAAATGGGGGTTGGAAGTTTGTATGAAAGTCCTATATTTTTGAAGCCAGAGACATGAAAGTTGGCAACTCAGTTGTTAATTATAAATAATAAAGATCTGTATGATCAATAATGCGAAAATCTACTCCAAGGGGGGTGAAATGGGGGTAGGAAGTTTTCATGAGGATTCTAAGTTTTTGAAGTTAGGGACATGAAAATTGGCATTTAGGTAATTTGTTTTAAATAATAAAAACCTGTATACGCAATATTACAAAAATCCACCCCTAAGGGATAGAAATGGGGGTTGGAAGTTTGTATGAAAGTCCTTTATTTTTGAAGTTAAAGACATGAAAATTGGCAATTAAGTTTTTAATTATAAATGATAAATATCTGTATGATCAATAATGCGAAAATCTACTCCAAGGGCGGTGAAATGGGGGTAGGAAGTTTTCATGAGGATTCTAAGTTTTTGAAGTTAGGGACATGAAAATAGGCATTTAGGTAATTTGTTTTAAATATTAAAAACCTGTATACGCAATATTACAAAAATCCACCCCTAAGGGGTAGAAATGGGGGTTGGAAGTTTGTATGAAAGTCCTATATTTTTAAAGTTAAAGACATGAAAATTGGCAATTAAGTTTTTAATTATAAATGATAAATATCTGTATAACCAATGTTACCAAAATCTACTCCAAGGGGTTTGAAATGGGGGTTGGAAGTTTGTATGAAAGTCCTATATTTTTGAAGTTAGAGAGATGAAAGTTGGCAACTAAGTTGTTAATTATAAATAATAAAGATCTGTATGATCAATGTTGCGAAAAACCACCCCAAAGGGGGTAAAATGGGGGTTGGAAGTTTTCGTCAGGATTCTAAGTTTGGGACATGAAAATTGGCATTTAGATTATTTGATTTAAATAATAAAAACCTGTATACACGCAATATTACAAAAATCCATCCCAAAAGGGGTGAGAGGGGTGAGGGGTTGGAAGGTTACGTGTAAGTTCTGAGTTTTTGGAATTAGAGAAATGAAAATCGGCAATTAGAGCATTACTTTTCAGTAACTATGACATGTAGGTATAAGCTCTTTTGCAAAATCACACATTGAAAGTGGAAACATAAAGAATGAAAAGGAATTTGGAAGTTAGGCCCTGCTTAGGCGTAGACATCCGCTAATAATTTGTCAAAATCCGCCGCAAAGAGGTTAATACCGGGGTACAGTTGAAAATCTTATAAAGTTTTACTTCTTTGAATCCATTGAAATACTTTGTACTAAGAAATCCTTACTATCCAGACAAAATCATAGTTATATTATAAATGCGAATGTGAGTTTGTATGTTGGTTTGTCCTTCAATCACGTCGCAACAGCTATGGATTGTCGTGATTTTTGAAATTATAGTTGAGGACCTAGAGAGCGACATAGAAGAGTTCCCGTTGGAATTTTTACAACTTATTCTGACTGAATTTTAAAAAAATTAATTCCACGCGGGCGAAGTCGCGGGCGCCAGCTAGTTGATTTATATGTATATCCTAGCACTTAAGGTTTTAAAAATGTTTATTTTTTTTACATATAAATCTGTTGGTGGCGCTTTGGATAAATAGATAAATAAATATGTAGGATGACTACGGGCGGGTGCGTGTCTTTGTCGGTAATTTAGGTAGACGTGGGTAGTTTCGGGCAAAGAGACCAGACACTCTTGGTAGAACCGAACTACAATTAAAAGTATGGTAATTTATAAGGAGCAGACTATACGCTCCACCAAGTACGAATGCACCACCGCAACTCAACCACCGGTCCGACCCGACCGAGTGCAAACAATGCAATGCGCCGTCCCGCGCCGGTGAGTCTTATAAGTACCTGCATACGTCACTTAGTGTCGCGTAAAGAGAGGGGGCGATGCCACTCTCTTGTCTGTCGTACATGACTCCAAAACTAGGTGGCGCTACTCCCTGATTGCCGTCAAATAAATAGATCATAAATTGAAAAATTGCGTACGTTCAGCTCACACAAGTAATATAAAACTGAGACATCTCCTTTTGGGCGCTGATGCACAGCTTGTCAATCGTACACAGCTAACTTTTAACATTCTTGTTAGCTTTGTCTTTTTCTTTTTCGGCACGTGACAGCTCTTTTTCTTTCTGATGTATATCATAACTTTCTTTAAGTGTCTCTCTTTCTTCATCATTACAATTTTTAAATACTTCGCAAGTATCGCACAGATCTTTTTTCGGTATAAAGAAGGATGTATTGAAGTCATGTGTGAAAATGCGGTAAAACATTGTATAATTTCCAAAAGGAGCATTATTTTTTTTACATATTTCCACATAATCCTTGTGAAGGTCAGCCACGGTCTTGCTTCCATCGATATAATTCCTCTTTGAGTGGGATCGCATATAATGTGATTCAATTTTGGGTATGGACTCAATAAATTCTTTTATGGATTTTTTTATGTTTTCATCAACTTTTGGTTGTTTTCCATGGCATCCTCGATTGTCTTTCATGTTGGTGGTCTTATTTTTCTTCTTTATAGCTGTATCTATAGGTCGACTGTTGATCCCTAGTGTGTTTTGGAAAAAGAGCTTGCACACTCTCATTTTTCTACCAGAAAGAGTGAAATGAAAAGCTTTGTTATTATTTCGCTTAGGTCCAGAACAGTTTCCATCAGCATCAATTCTAACGTAACGATGTTTCGGCACCACATCTTCCACAGAATTCGCAATAAAACTCCATTGTGTTTGAATACTACCCAACTTCCAATAGCCTTCATAAAGTTGCAGCCGTTGACTTTCGTTGATAGTTGTTCCACATTTGTACTTACATGAGTCTTTGCAGGGTTCCTTCAAACGACGTTCCGATATAGTTCCACTTGTTTTGCTTGACTGGTATTCCTTTCCATTATTTCTTAATCTTTTAGCGATGTTTTTTTTCCATCCCTCTTCGTTTCTCTGCCTCTTCCTTCCTCTTATTGGAGTTAGTATGTTTGTAGGCGTTGGTTCTGTCGTTGTATTAGTTGAACATCGCACCACTTCCATTGTAGAGGGATGTATGACTTCCGGAGTTGAAGATGTAGGTACATCTAGTTTATCATTATTATTATCTGATGTTATCGATACAGATGGCATTACCGAAGAAAATTCTGATATCGTTTTTGGAGCATTTGTAGGTTCTTCTGGCAGAAAGTATTCTTCCTCATCAGAACTACTAACAATTTGTATGTTACGTTGTGGCATAATGCTATAATTCGGGTCCTTAACTGAATTATCAGTGCTTGAAAGAAAAAGTAATTTGCTGATTATTATTGGAACGGAGGTTCCTTATCGCGCGTTGTGAAGGGGGACTAGACGGAAAAAATTCTTACGAAAAGTTTTCACGACACTTTTTGTTATTGTAAGCTGTGCGGCGTCGCATGTTTCTCTGTCTGTCTCTCTCTCTCTCTTATAGAAAGCAAGCCAGATATTTTCATTTCTATTTCGCATTGAACAGTGTGGTGTCGCGACGATTATTTTTGTTGAGTGTATACAGGTTTTTTGTAAATAATAAAAAATAATAATAATAATGAATCCTGATAGTGTTTCTGCACAAGTTCCGGATATTGCTGATGGAGTACAAAATTGAGCCTACTGATTAAGTTTATATAACATTATATTTGTTAATAATAAAAAAAATATTATTATAACTTAAATAAAATAAAATTTCATTACAATTCCTTCACTAATTAATCGAAAGGAACTTCGTTCCATCCGGGTGTCCCTTGACACCTCTCAAGTTTTTTTTAACACGCTTTTATTAGCTTCACCTGTATGTATGTATGTTTGTTTGTTTGTTTGTTTGTTTGTAACCGACTCCTTTGAGCTCGATTTTGCCCTACTTTGAACGATCAGATTTGATTCAAACTTTGCACACCTGTCAAAGGTCGATGACAATGCAATAATCCGATCAAAATATCCGATTATCCTAATTAGATTCGCCAGGATTAATTAATTTCTTTCCGCATCCTTTGCATGCGAGTAAGAGAGACAGAGCTAGTGCGCGAACTACGCATGCGTGCAGTAGCGTGTTTTTTTAGTTTTTTAAACTATTATTTTATTTTTATTTAAGTTATTTATTAGTTGTATTAAAATACACTTTAAAAATCTTAGTTAAAAACCTTCGCAAAATGATGCACTTGATGATGACGAACTGCTGCTGGAGGAAATGCTTGAAGATCGAACCAAAATTTTCTGAGATTTACGAACTTCTTTGTCTAGTTCATCATCTTTATCTGAAAGTAGTGTTATTTCTTTATTTCATTTAGGCATTAAGTCAAAAGTCACTATCAGGGTGTAAGTCCGCCACTTATTTTACAACTCTTACAAATACCTAACAACACTAATACATATAAATTAGGTATTGTACTCGTATTTCAGTGGTATTAGAGCCTGCATAGACAACAACGCTTTCGTATTTCGATCCTATTTTTCCTATTTATTAAGCTGACTAATCATCATCATCATCATCATTACAACCGATAGACATAGGTCTTTTGTAAGGAGTTCCAACGGCCACGGTCTTGGGCCGCTTGTATCCAGCGGCTCCCTGCGACTCGTTTGATGTCGTCTGTCCACCTTGTTGGGGGTCGACCAACGCTACGTTTACCGGTGCGGGGTCGCCATTCCAGCACCTTGGGACCCCAATGTCCATCGGTTCTCCGAGCCATGTGCCCCGCCCATTGCTACTTCAACTTCGCAACTCGCTGAGCTATGTCGGTAACTCTGGTCCTTCTACGGATCTCTTCATTTCTGATTTGATCACGTAGAGATACTCCTAGCATAACTCTCTCCATTGCTCGCTGACTAAGCTGAGAGTAAATAGGTACTAAGCATGTCTACCGCTTAAAAACCTTTTTCTTTTTCAGTTTCATTTTCATTAATCAAGGCCATTATTTTTTTAGAGCGCGACCCCATCTGCAAAAAATAAGATCATATTTTTATTCCGTTTATCATAAACAACGTGACAGTATAGATATCATTGGTACTTATCAAATAATTTAAAAAAAAACAACGTTACAGTAGCAGATCACACGCATCATACAATCTATTAAATGTTTTGAATTAGCATCTACAACGATTTATTGGAAAATAACGCAGAAAAAAATATAATTTTTGTTACAATAGTGCGATAATTAGATCAGAAATACAACAATATGTTACTAATATATTTCAATAAAGTTTTGCTAAGTTAAAATTATACGCTTTAGTATAAAATAATAAATAATAATTTCTACGTACCTTTGCAACAACAACGAGTCAAAATCGTATTAGCACGTTTTTGTAGAAATCCGGGAGCACTTTCGCCTCAGACTGCTAAAGAACAACTGAGGTGGCGCGTTTTCGAAATAACTAGCCAGAGGACTGAGACAACGGTACAACGCAATAATTCTGTCTCTTTCTTAGATTGAATGGCGTAAAAATTACCACGTTTTTACAGCAAATCGAACGCGCTGTGGCGATTTTTTCTACATTATTAGTTGAAATCACCAATAAAACATTGTTGCAGCAAATGAACGATATATAAAAGCGAAATACGTAATAATATCGTACGGAATAATAATAATTATCATATATCTCAGGAACTATATAGAACAAACAAACTTGTAATTTAGAAGGTAGATTCCTTTTATGAAGTAAAGGTCAGCTAAGAAACGGTTTTGAGAAAATCCACTCCTAAGGGGTTTAAATGGGGGTTGGAAGTTTATATGAAATGCTATATTTTTGAAGTTAGAGACATGAAAGTTGGCAACTAAGTTCGTATTTATAAATTATAATGATCTGTACAATTAATATTACGAAAATCTACCCCAAGGGGGGAGAAATGGGGGTTGGAAGTTTTCATGAGGATTCTATGTTTTTGAAGTTAGGGACATGGAAATTGGCATTTAGGTAATTTGTTTTAATTAATAAAAACTGTATACACAATATTACAAAAATTTACCCATAAGGTATGGTGTAAATGGGTGTTGGAAGTTTGTATGAAAGTCCTATATTTTTGAAGTTACAGACATGAAAACTTTAAAACTTACATTTAAAAACATATTAACATTATTGTCATTTAAAAACTTATTCCACGCGGACGATGTCGCGGGCGCCAGCTAGTTGGTAATAAATAAGATTCGACTCACTTTATTGTCTAACTCCAGAAGTCCTGAAGACACATCAGGGCACAAAAATGTTTCTCCGTTTTGAGTAGATTTTTGGTATTCATTTTGTAACCAAACCACTTGTTCACTTAACGTTGATTCTATTTTGATGGGCCTTAGTAAGTTGGAACTTGTTTCACTCTCAACTGTGTTCAAGAGTAGCCCAGTGTACGGGAACTCTTCTTTGGGTATGATCAATTCTTCTTGGAGCATGATAAGCTCCTTGTTATCCCCAATGTCATTGCTGATGTTTAAGTCATCTAGGATTTCCTTCTTCGGCTCTACAAGGCAGTAAGTATCCGAAAACTCCTTGGCACACCCCTCCATTTTAAAGTGGTTGATCATAGATTGATATACTCCTCGAACTGTTTCTTCTATGGGATTAAAATCATCATGAAAGTCACAATAATCAAAAGACCTAATAATAAGCGCACATTTCATGTAACCCTACCAATGTCTAATAAATTTAAACAATATGAACCAAGATATTTTTAATTGTTTTACATGTTTAAGTCATCTAGGATATCCTTCTTTGGCTCTTTTTTTTTTTTTTTTTCCCTTGGGGAGGAAAAAATCCCTACGGACTTCTGCCTCGCAGCAGGGTGTGTCCGACTTGCACAGACTAAAACAACCTCCCCCAATTCTGCCGAGTCAACACGGAACCGCTTTGCATTACTTCATGCTGACCCTATCCTTCTTTGGCTCTACAAGGCAGTAAGTATCCGAAAACTCCTTGGTACACCCCTCTATGTTAGTGGTTGATCATAGATTGATATACTTGTGGAACTGTTATCTTCTATGGGATTAAAACCATGATAAAAGAATCATGAAAAATGAACCAAGATATATTTAATTGTTTTACAATTAAAAAATATGTGTTGCGAAAGAGAGCTGTTCATGCAATGTATCAAATTGGTCTAAAGATCAGTTTGTAAGAGAATAATTTATAAGTCAATTTAATGATTTTGGCCAACACATTTGGAAATTGAATGTATATCCATAGTATAGAGGAAAAATACAATGAAAATTATGATTTTCAAATAATGAATAGAAGCCGGCGTTACTTTATGGAAGTCCATGATAAACAATAAACAGCAAGTATAATTTGGTATATTCCGCCGACAACCGGGAGATTTGTATAATATAACACCACACGACATCTTCCACTAGAACCTCTACGCACGTTTCGACCTGACACCGGATCATCCTCAGGAAACGTTGACTTCACAAGCGAGAAAAGTAAAGTAAAAAACGAGAAAAGTAAGTTTACTTTGCTGTTTATTGTTTTTAATTATGATTTTAATAATATAAACATTAGTCGTGTAATTAATCTTGTGTGTAAGCTTTGTAATTTGTTTCAAGGTATTTGTTGTATTGCCATTAAAGAAAGTTTAACTCAATGTACATTTAAACTTATGTACAAAGAATACCTTTACATTTGGGGGATCGCTCACACAGTGTATTAAACTTAAGCATGTTAGCTTATTATAGGAATAAAAAAAATGATAAAAAATTCAATTTCGGTGCAAATTATTAAATTTATCTATTAAGATATTAAATAGTTTTTAGTTAGCAATCTAAGATATTTATAAAAAAAGAATACTTGTTTGGCAAAGTTTTTGTAGGGTCCTTTAGTTTAAAGTTTATGAATATAATCTCACTAAAATTTTAAAAATAGACTAACCTACGATAGCATAATCTAAGAATAATACATTGATTGGGTACTTCGCACATTACACATTAGAGCAAAATTGGATTTACGTCATTTTTTATAGACTAGACTAGAGTTGTTATATGTGTACAAGTTTGGTCCCCTGTCATAATACGCGAGCAAGCAAATCGATAATGCACCACTTTTATTTGCATATTATAGCAAAATCAAATTACAAAAACAATGAATACCTCTAAATATGTAAACACGTGAGAGAAAGATAACGTATAAGATGTATAAGTGCGATAAGGATGTAAATAGTAGGGCTATACGATTGACTGTGTCTGTGGTCAAAGCTTGTGTCAACGTCACAGACCGAAACAGCTGGAAAGGGAAACAGCCATTTTAAATTTAAAAATAAAATACCCGAGGCAAAATGATTTGTAGCAAAAAATCTATGGTTATAAGTATGTAATAAGTATAATAGTAAAAAGTGTGTAATGTATAATTAAGTTATAAGATGAAAACACCAAGTAAGGCAACATAGAGGACTTAAATCCAGAGCCTTAAAATAAATAAATAAAAAATAAATGAAAATCGGGATTTTTTTTTTAATAAATAACTACATGAATTTAATTAAGATTAAATTTGAGAGATTTTAGTTCAATGATGTTCGAAATGTAGTTTCGAGCCTTTTAGTTGTAATAAAATTTATCTTTGAAAGATGTCCCTCTGGTAGGATAACTTTTCATAAGAAACTAATCGTATTATTGCAAATATTCAAACCTAATACCTAAACGTATTTAGGAGGGATGAATCTAACATCCAAGGGTAATATTTCATTTTCGAACCGACAATTCAAAGCTTTCCTATATATACAAAAATAGTAAGTACTAGGTATTTTTGAAGAGTTATTTTAATATATTTTTCATTAAGGCACGCCTCTAACAGTTGAAACTGGGCACGTTATGTCCGAGGTGAGCATATAGCAGCGGACACCAGGTGGTGGAGCGGTGAGTAGGAACACCGTGGGGTTTGGACAGTAAAAGTCTGATATACCTCAGTGCCTCCTCTTGGAGCAGAGGTATCCATAAGGATTTGTCCACAGATATAAAGTGTATTATTATTTCTAACAGCAGGCCGATTCAGTAACTTTTCCATCAAGTTATGAATTGTTCGTTCTCATTTGCCGGCTGGATCTATCATTTTCGATAAATCGGCATAAAGTATCACGTATTGAGAACGTGTCAAGTATTGTACACTTCTGCTAACTGCCAGAAATCCCTGAGATTTAGTTCCGTAAAAGAAAACTGCTACAACCCTTTGTCTGAGAGAAGGTGCGGGTTTCTTTTCGGCCAGTCACGACGAAAGTCAGCATAAAGTGTTGTTGCCATTGTCCACGGCGTTGACCTAGTGCGGAATAATAAACTTGAAATGGCTTTGAGAACATTATGGAAAACTCTCAATGTAGGATTTCCTTCACCGTTAAAGTAATTAATTTAGCAATTTTAAATTTATTTAATTTAATATTGGTAAATTAATTACTTAAAAGTAATAACGTACATAGATCCGAAAAGTTGATGGTCCCGGTTCCTTACTCTAGAAATGCTATTAGAGTTATTAAAATAATGCGTTGATAGCTTTGTTTTAATAACTCCAATAGCATTTCAATTGAAGAATTTTACTATAACGACCTTTTTAATCCGTGTTATTCTTACTAACATGGAGTGTAATAAGAACTGTATAACAATTCTTAATTACACCGAATTTAGAATTTTACTTCATTTACTTTTATAATATGATTACTTTCATGTGGCATATTATATTTTTGTTCATGTACCATAGGTACCTATTAGTCTATAATGTAGTATAAGCTCTGTGAGACTATTTATTACTTATTATTTCATCGTCCGAGGTTATAATCTGTGGTTTTAGAATTTTGTGCTTTCGGCTTTGTGTATTATTTTAATAAATAAACCTATTATTCGCGACTTAGTCGTGAAAATGTCGCGAACAGAATCTCAGTAACAGAAGCACTGTATGAATTAATTTTTTGCCTGTGTATTTTACGCTAAACGTTTTATAAATTAAAGGTAAGTAATTAATAAGTAGTAATTAGTAGATACTGGGTAGCTATAACTGTACCGTCTACCGATCGAATTAACTGAATGTGATCTACAGAGCCATATATTTATTTTTAATCTTTTAGCTTAGCTTACTGAACAAATTTTTTAATTGCATATCGCTTGACACAGTTGCGAGATGACTAGAACTGTTTAATGCCACTATGAGCTCTTTTAAACATTTCTTGAAACTCATTTGTTTTTTAAAAAACAGATTGTAGATCTTATTTTATTTCTTGTGAAGATACTTTTGAAAACAATAGATGAACAGAAATCTTTCAGAAAAAAAATTAAAATATCATTTGCTTCAACGGTGAAGGAAAACATCATGAGGAAACCTGCACGCCTGAGAGTTCTCCGTAATGTTCTCAAAGGCGTGTGAAGTCTGCCAATCCGCACGTGGTGGACTATGGCCAAACCCTTCTCATATTGAGAGGAGACCCGTGCTCTGTAGTGAGCCGGTAATGGATGGGTTGAGCATGATAATGATGATCAGAAATCAAAACAATACTTGTTATGTTTAGAATGTACATAACATCGTCAATATTATATCGTCAAGGTATTTTCTACTTTACTTCCATAAAAACTCAATGTTAAACTTCAACAACAAACAATGCAATTTCCTTGGCATTATTGCTCTTGTTGGCAATTGTGCCGATGATCTAGACCGCTAAACCGTCAGCGAGCGAGTTGCTATCTGTAATTTTAGAGCTTGTCCTTTTATCTCGCTCATGCGCGAGCTACCCATCTACGGGTGTGTCATGTATCGGGATTACAGGATCTTTGTATCTTGGTTAAATTTGAGTTATTTGCGCTCCTACAGATCTGTAGCCCATACATCCACACTGATTTTGAAAGCATTTTGTAGAATAGAAATTTATTGTCCGTTTAATCCAAGCAGCTAGAGTGTGATTTCATATTATCTCGTTTGAATTTAAGATGATTTTTCTAGGTTAGTCTTGTGTCCAACTAAGGTTATGGTAGCCAACTGGCCGAGTGGGGAAGTATGTTATCTCCGAGCTGTAGTGATCAGGGTAAAACTTGAGTTGAGTATCAACACATCAACTCAAGTTTTATCCTGATTGGGTATCAACATATTGTATTGAATTAATGTTTTTTTATAGTTTAGTATGTAAATAAAATAGTCGTCTAAGTGAAAATAAGGTTGTTATTACATGTTGAGTTAGCTCTTAAATTGTGTATACTATATCAGAAAGATATTATGTTAAAAATTGTACTATTGTTTATAAGATTTAGCGTTCCGGCACGATGTTGTGTAGAAACCAATTAAGAGTGTGAGTTTACCACACCCCTAACAGGTTAGCCCGCTACCATATTAGACCGCATCATCACTTGCCATCAGGTGAGATGCCGTCAAGGGCTAACTTGTGGTACATAAAAAAAAAAGTCAGCATTCACATAGTATACTACATGGCCTTCCTAATAAATAAATATTGCATAAGTGATTGCTTAATATTGTATCTATTCACCCACTTATTAAGTTAGTTTAGACTTTTTTACGGTGGGAGATGCAATAACCCATTTTTTATTGTGATTTTGTTTACTACTGGCAGATTTGTAGAATATTGGCGAATGTATCTGTTTTCTGTACTTTTGTAAGGTGTACCATAAAAATGTGTGCAATTGTTCATTTACTACTCATTTATTCATTTATTCAGTCATACACTAATTTATTGTACAACTCTTCCAGTGGTGTACAAAGAGTTGTTATCAAATTCAAATTCAAAGTATTCTTTATTCAAACAGTCCTTTAAAAGGCATTTTTGACGCGTCAATAATTTACATAGTAGTGATTTCATGGTGATAACTATATTCGTAAACTTAAAACTAAAGCTATGAAGGTTCCAAACGCATTGGCTCGAGGTTGTTTAGGGCAACAGCTGTTCACAAATACAGTATAGCTCTTAAAGGTTATAAATTCTGTGATTATCACTATTGCTTGGGTCCAAGTGCATACATTGCTACAATAGCCAGTTAACTAACAAGGGGGAGGCCTCAAGGTGTATCATAGGTGTAAATATGTATCTGATATGCCAAAGGGTGTAAAGAAAGACCAAAACAGAGATAGACGGTTTGTGTGAAAGTGGCTTTGCGTGCTTTGCTTAAACATAATATTATATTGGAATAAAGAATGTATGAATTAATAAAATTTTTCAAATTTAAATAATCTTTATTCAAATAGTCCTTTAAAGGCACTTTTGACCCATCAATAATTTACATAGTAGTGATTTGATGGTGATAACTACATTTGTAAACTTAAAACTAAAGCTATGAGGGTACCAAACGCGCCCCGGTCTAAGAAGAAGCCCATAACAAACTTAGCCAGGTAAATTTTCTTTTATCACCATTTCACATGCCACTTAAAATTATATTAAGAGCTATCTTATTAGAGCAATATTTCACACCCATGCTTGTTTATCATTTAGATAATCCTTTACACTACAGTAGGACTTTTCTACAAGCTTACGTTTTATATAAACTTTGAACTTATTGAGAGACATCCCAGAAATTTCATTTGGTAATTTGTTATAGAAGTATACACTTTAAATGAATTTAAAAAAAATTTTTGAAGTGAAAACTTCTTTAGCGGCGTTGAGCACTTTTTCTGTAATGGGTATAAAATCTTAAACTCGCGTCAGGACACGTGACCTGATCGAAAAAGCGTAAGACGGATGGAGAGTAGACAGCTATCCCCTCTCTACGGCGCGGCGAAAATGTATGCCTGGGCCTACTGTTTCGTTTAGTCGTTGAAATTATGGATGAAAGTTGATTTTTCGGAGAGATAAACTTTTTAATGTAAAATAATTGTAATAGTTTTAAAGTGTTAAATTTTTAATGTAATATAAATTGTCATGTTTGTGTACGATAGCGCAATAAATGAATATTGTATTCTACCACATAAATGATAGTACTTTTATACTGATAAAGCAATTGGTGCAAAATGATTCCCTAACCATTCCAAAATATCAAACATGCTCAACGTTAATAATCAAGTTTTCACTTCTGCCGGCACTCCCGGAGTGCAACCCGTCTTTTTTTTTTGTAGTCTGTCTCCGACTCAAGATTATCAGTTAAAAAGAGACAAAGTAATGTGTGTGTTGTACCTAAGTCTTCCTTGTTCTAACAATAGTGCTTGAAATCTATAGAACCTATATTAACTTTTATCACCAGAGTTATCAGTGGCCAGTCCTTTTCCACTGTTGATTGTTTGTGATATTAGGTACATTAGATCAGACTCATCTAAGTCTTAACAAGATTGGGTTTTCTATGAAGCTACTCATAAATAACATAGGTAATTTCTATAAAACCCCTACGAAGGGGAGACTGGTATTTCTGCCTTTGCTAGTGACTCTTCGGAGTGCATATATAATCAAGATCCGTCCGACCCCCCGCCCACCGTCCCACACAAACCCCCCCCCCCTGTTGTCCCAAACGTCTCCTAAGCCGAGGTTCGGCCTCAAAGGAGGCGCCCTTAAAGCTCCAAAGTCGTGTGAAGTTTGCAAATCCAAACCCTTCTCATATTGAGAGGAGACCCGCGCTCTGTTGTGAGCCAAGAATGGGTTGATCATGATGAATGTCCTTGAAAGTCCTTCAAATAATGCTGTTGCAGCTTGGCCACATTCTTCATCTTCTATTAATACAAATTTATTTTCCCTTTACAGTACCACATCTTCGCAACTGATGGCAGTATATTCCTGGACATTCTGGCTGTTGCAGTTACCACATAATGGGATTACACCTCCTGTGTCCAGCAACTTCCGGCAACTCACTTAATGCCAACCTAGTGGGGGGTTCATAAACCCAGTACACATATTTTAACGTTGGCAACTGGTGATAAATGTTGAAGAACACTCGCTTCTCTTCACCTAATCGGGAGGACTCTGGTAACCTCGACTAGAAACACCAGTACTGCATGAGCAATATTAATTAGTTGTTGGTGACTTGAGAAGAATATACACTTGATTGCTCCCGTCTCCATAATTACTTAAAATTAGAGCTGAACCCTAGCTCTTCACACCTAGTGGGGGGTTGAAAATATACACTAATGCATAAGCAAGAGTATTTAGTTGGTGGTGATATAAGTTGAGCAAATTGAGCCTTGATTGCTACTATCCACCAAATAGGTGACATAAAATAAGTGCCACAGTTACCCAAGACAAGTTGAGACTAATGCATAAGCAAGAGTATTTAGTTGGTGGTAATATAAGTTGAGCAAATTGAGCCTTGATTGCTACTATCCACCGAATAGCTGACATAAAGCAAGTGCCACAGTTACCCGTGACAAGTTGAGCAATATACAAAATGGAGGATCAATCTGGACCCATAGAGACTTACCATATCATAGAACCTAAGGAGGAGATGGTTGACTCTGAAACTGTTGAGGTTACCGTGGTTAAAGAAGAAGTAACAGAGTCAGGAAATGAAGAGGATGTAACATTTGTGTCTCATGACCTACCTGCGGCCTCTTTAAGGCCAATCAAAACGGAGACGACATTGAGCAAAGAGATTGCCCAGATGCAAAGGCAAATTCAGGCAGCGGATACTGAATCATCATCGTTTATACTCAATACACCATCTTCTGGACCCATTGCAGTTAGTGTTAAGGTTAGTTGCTTCTCATTACTAAGAGTACCAACTACGGGTTATGTTATAATATAAGCAACATCGCAAGGTTGCCTGTCAATCTGGGTTATTACAGGATGACTACGGGGCGGGGGCCTGTCTTTGTCGGTAATTTGGGTAGACTTGGGTAGTTCGGGCAAAGAGACCAGATACTCTTGGTAGAACAGAATTACAATTATAAGTATGGTAATTTGTAAGGAGCACCGTAATTTATAAAGAGCAGACTATACGCTCCGCCAATTACGACTATGCACTACCGCGTCTCGACCACCGATCAATGCAATGAATGCAATGCGCCGATCCGCGCCGGTGCGTCTTTAAGAACCTAGTCTTAAGAAGAAAGAGAGGAGGCGATCCCACTCTTTTGTCCGTCGTACATGAACCTAAAACTAGATGGCGCTACTCCTCAGGTTAGCCCCCTTGACGGCTATCTCACCTGGTGGTAAGTGATGATGCAGTCTAGGATGGTAGCGGGCTAACCTGTTAGGGGTATGGTAAACCCACACTCCTAATTGTTTTCTACGCGACATCGTGCCGGAACGCTAAATCGCTTTGCGACAGGTCTTAGTCGGTAGGGTGGTAACTAGCCACAGCCGAAGCCTCCTACCAGACCAGACTCGAGCCGGGAATCAAACCCAGGACCTCCAACTTTTATAATGTGACGTGTAATACGCACTGTGCCACGGAGGTCGTCAAAAATAATCAGTCAAAAATATCAGGTGACATTCCATTCTTCTTTCCCAGGTGGAGTCAATAGATGAGCCTAGCTGTTCAACAGCCAGCACCTCAGAACCCGGTGAGTGTTTAATTCTATCTAAAGCATACTGTACGCCAAAACTGGCGTAGTCTAAACGTGGGAGCAGTCCCGCTATTTCGCGTTCTCGCACGCTTCTTAGCTTTATGGGAGAGCATAATGTTCTGACAAAGTACAGTAACACATTTTTTTATTCAAAAACTGGCTTACTGTACTTTGTTCGTTTTATTGACGGTTTTTTTACAGCTCACGTCCATGGAGTTTCGTATTGTTGAAATTAAAATATCATACCAATTATATATTTTTTTTTTCTTTCGTTTTATGGCTTTACACAGATTAGCCAATGTCAAGTTTATTATTTTATTAGTTCTGTCTTTTTGTGGCTTTGCACAGATTAGCCAATGTCAAGTTTATAGCAATGTAGAAGTTAGGGAGAAATGGCGGGAAACTTCACACTCGGCGGACGCGGCTCACCCAAACCTTTCCCAAATCAATACCTGTTAATCATTCAGAAAACTAGCCACTACACAAACGACACCAAAACTGTCCACGACACAACCGACACCAGTCCTTTTCAAAATTAGCCAACAAACATTAATTCAAGAAAAGCGTGATAAAACCGCGCCCGCCATATAAGAAGTCTCCCGCCTTTCTCCCCAATTATATTTATACTTCATGGACGTGTACCTCCCGGTTAGTGATGTGCCACACACAACGATACTACGATTGTGCCACAGATTACAAATGGTAGAAATGAAAGCGACTTCGTTTATTGCTATACAATGAAGTTCAAATTTATTTAAAAAACGTTTATATGGGTAAAAGAAAAGGGCTGTTTTTAGGGGTTTCCCGGCAATTATTCGAATTTTTCTCACTTTTTAAACCTTCCCTAGACCTCCACGAACATTTCAAGATCAAGATAAGATAAATCCGTTCAGCCGTTCTCGAGTTTTAGCGAGACTAACGAACAGCAATTGATTTATATATATATATATATATATAGATAGAGCAAAAAAATGTTCTACAATATTAAAAACTGTATCAATATTTACAAAAAACTCCGCGATACCATATGGCCAACTATTTTAGTATCTATAACTACTCTTTTACATTTTAAATGTTGATAGAAATGCCGACCACAATCAGACCAAGTAATCCACACCTATTAATTCTTTGTAAAATAAAATATTTCGTATTCAAGACTGCTCAAATTTAAATTCAAATAATCTTTATTCAAATAGTCCTTTATAAGGCGCTTTTGACGCGTCAATAATTTACATAGCAGTGATTTGATGGTGATAAAACTACATGCGTAAACTTAAAACTAAAGCTATGAGGGTTCCAAACGCGCCCCGCTCTAAGAAGAAGCCCACAACGAACTTAGCCGGGAAAATTTTCTTTTTGTTATCACCATCTCACATGCCACTTAAAATTATATTAACAGCTATCTTATTAGAGCAATATTTCACACCCATGCTTGTTTATAATTTACATAATCCTTTACACTATAGTAGGACTTTTCTACAAGCTTGCGTTTTATATAAACTTTGTTTCAATACATATAGATTACTTTACAAATTATTCAAATCGTTATTATGGGCCGGGTGCGAGAGGGGCTTCTCTTCCACTTGCTTGCTCCTGTGCCTTCGGGGGACTTGTGGGCGATGGAAGCGGGGTCGACCATCACTCACAGTACGGTCCTCAAGTTGGCTGGTGTGCTGTTCCGGCACACCTCTAACAGGGGAAACTGAGCACGTTGTGCCCGAGGAGGGTCTGCTGCGGCGGACACCCGCTGGTGAAGTCTGTGTTGTCTGGTGGGAGGCTTCGGCCGTGGCTAGTTACCACCCTACCAATAAAGACGTGTCGCCAAGTGATTTAGCGTTCCGGCACGATGTTGTGTAGAAACCAATTAGGAGTATGAGTTTACCATACCCGTAACAGATTAGCCCGCTACCATCTTAGACCGCATCATCACTTGCCATCAGGTGAGATGCAGTCAAGGGCTAACTTGTGGTAAATAAAAAAAAAAAAAAAGAAGTCGTATGCGAAAGCTTTCCCGTGACTCCACCATAAAGCGGCGAGTAGGAACACGTGGGGGTTTTAGTCAGTAGGAATCTGACATAACCTCTGTGGCGCAGAGGTATCCATGAGGACCCCCGATAAAAAAAAAGATATCATGAAATAAAATGTTAATCTAAACCAAGTACTTATATTATTGAACTCCAAATTGTAACCGTGCGACGCCGGGGCGGATCGCTAGTTATTTTAATATTTTTGTCATACTACTACAAAAATAATGGGAAGATAGTTTTTTTTTTATATTTATTTTATTTGGCAATCTTAACAAATTACAATCCTTATAATTAAATCTTGACTTAGTTATCTATATATATAAAAGCGAAATACCACTGACTGACTGATGATCACGATATCTCAGGAACTATAGAACGAACGAACTTGAAATTTGGAAGGTAGATTTCTTTTATGAAGTAGAGGTCAGCTAAGAACCGGTTTTGATAAAATCCACCCCTAAAGGGTTGAAATGGGGGTTGGAAGTTTGTATGAAAGTCCTTTATTTTTGAAGTTAGAGACATGAAAGTTGGTAACTGAGTTTTTAATTATTAATGATAAAGATCTGTATAATCAGTGTTACGAAAATCTACCCCAAGGGGGGTGAAATGGGGGTTGTAAGTTTTCATAAGGATTCTATGTTTTCAAAGTTAGGGACATGAAAATGGGCATTTAGGTAATTTGTTTTAAATAATAAAAACCTGTATGCGCAATATTACAAAAATTCACCCCTAAAGGGTAGAAATGGGGGTTGGAAGTTTGTATGAAAGTCCTATATTTTTGAAGTTAGATACATGAAAGTTGGCAACTAAGTTGTTAATTATAAATAATATAGATCTGTATAATCAATGTTACGAAAATCTACCCTAAGGGGGGTGAAATGGGGGTTGGAAGTTTTCATCAGGTTTCTATGTTTTCGAAGTTAGGGGACATGAAAATTGGCATTTAGATAATTTGTTGTAAATAATAAAAACGTCTATACGCAATATTACAAAAATCCATACCTAAGGGGTTGAAATGGGGGTTGGTAGTTTATATGAAAGTCCTATATTTTTGAAGTTAAAGACATGAAAGTTGGCAACTAAGTTGTTAATAATAAATAATATAGATCTGTATAATCAATGTTACGAAAATCTACCTTAAGAGGGGTGAAATGGGGGTTGGAAGTTTTCACGAGGATTCTATGTTTTAGAAGTTAGAGATATGAAAATTGGCATTTAGGTAATTTGTTTTAAATAATAAAAACTGTATACGAAATATTACAAAAATCCACCCCTAAGGGGTAGAAAAGGGGGTTGAAAGTTTGTATGAAAGTCCTATATTTTTAAAGTTAGAGACATGAAAGTTGGCATCTTAGTTTTTAATTATAAATGATAACGATCTGTATAATCAATGTTACGAAAATCTACTCCAAGGGGGGTGAAATGGGGATAGGAAGTTTTCATGAGAATTCTAAGTTTTCGAAGTTAGGGTCATGAAAATTGACATTTAGGTAATTTGTTTTAAATAATAAAAACCTGTATATACCCAATATTACAAAAATCCATACCAAAAGGGGTGAGAGGAGTGAGGGGTTGGAAGGTTACATGTAAGTTCAGAGTTTTTGGAATTAGAGAAATGAAAATCGGCAATTAGAGCATTACTTTTCAGTAACTATGACATGTAGGTATAAGCTCTTTTGCAAAATCACACATTGAAAGTGGAAACATAAAGAATGTAAAGGAATTCGGAAGTTAGGCCCTGCTAAGGTGTAGACATCCGCTAATAATTTGTGAAAATCCGCCGCAAAGAGGTTAATACCGGGGTTCATGTTGGTTGAAAATCTTATAAAGTTTTACTTCCTTGAATCCATTGAAATACTTTGTACTAAGAAATCCTTACTATCCAGACAAAATCATAGTAATATTATAAATGCGAATGTGAGTTTGTATGTTGGTTTGTCCTTCAATCACGTCGCAACAGAGCAATGGATCGACATGATTTTTGAAATTATAGTTGAGGACCTGGAGAGTGACATAGGAGAGCTCCCGTTGGAATTTTTACAACTTATTCTGACTGAATTTTAAAAACTTATTTTACGCGGGCGAAGTTGCGGGCGCCAGCTAGTATGTTATATATCTAATTGTAATGCTAATTGGCTGCACATTAACGGCTCGCGCATCACGGGATCTCGTGAGTGAATCGTTCGTAATTCAAATCAATGAACAGTACGCTACCATTCGTCGAAGCGAGATAGCAATATTAATTTTTTTGCTATGCGACATACTTCTTAATTCAAATTATTTAAAAAACTTGGTAAAAACGATACATTCCAATGGTAATGGACTTTAGTACCTCATACAACCGTTAAGTCATTATGGCGTACTTTGCCTTTCGATAAATCTTATATATAAAATTTTCGTGTCACAATGTTCGTTCCCATACTCCTCCGAAACGGCTCGACCGATTCTTATGAAATTTTTTATGCGTATTCAGTAAGGCTTAGAATCAGCTACTATCTATCTTTAAAACCCCTAAGTGATAAAGGGTGCCGACCCCAAATTTTTTTTTTGTTTTTGGATATATTTTTTTGTATTATGTGGCATTAAAGAATACATACAATGCTAAATCTTCACCCTTCTATCGCCAACCCCTATTTTTTATTTTAGTAATTTAATCATTTCTCATCCCGCTCGATAACTCAACATTTATCGTCTTTATTGTGAATGTTTTCACATAAGCCAGTTCCAAGTGCTTTGATTCATTTTACTATTCTTTATTTCTTCGATTGTTATTATTTCAGTTTACGTCTTAAGAATCGATTTTCATATAAAGCCCTCGGTATGAAGAAAGTACGAGCAGTAAACATTGATTTACCACTAGGAAAAGTAGTGCACAAATAGCGACGCGTGCACTCCTTTCCCCCAGTGTGTGACAAGGCTAGACGAAAGTCCCCGTTTCTAACACTCGAGCCGTACAATCCGAATGAATTACAAAGCACCACGCGCCGCTATAGATAATATAACGGCCAGATGTCTCGTGTATTAGACGGGTTGTAATACATCGATGTACCGATATGTAGGAATGTATAGTTAGTTGGTGACAAATTCTCGCCTTGTTTTTGTATGACGCGGTCTATCTACGGCTAGTGGTAAATAATGGCAGTAAAATGTAGTGAGCGAGTGAGGTCGTTACGTTTTCATGCGCGACCTATTCTGCGCCGAACACTGTTCAGGCGCGAGTGTAGTGCACATGTGTGATATGACAAATCTATTATTATTATAAGCCCGTACTGTCCCAATGTTGGGCAAAGGCTTCCCTTTCTTCCTTCCATTTGTCTCTGTCTAGAGATTGTCTCTTGCCCCCAAATGGGCCAAGCCGACATATAGGCATCGAGTTCGTCACGTCTATTTGCGTAAAATGTTTGATGTATAATACTTTACCGAATTCATCATCATCATTAACAACCGATAGACGTCCACTGCTGGACATAGGTCTTTTGTAGGGAGTTCCAATGCTCGCGGTCTTGGGCCGCTTGCTTCCAGCGGCTCCCTGCGACTCGTTTGATGTCGTCTGTCCACCTAGTTGGGGGTCGACCAACGCTTCGTTTACCGGTGGGGGGTAGCCATTCCAGCACCTTGGGACCCCAACGTCCATCGGTTCTCCGAGCTATGTGCTCCGCCCATTGCCACTTCAACTTCGCAATTCGCTGAGATATGTCGGTAACTCTGGTCCTTCTACGGATCTCTTCATTTCTGATTTGATCACGTAGAGATACTCCCAGCATAGCTCTCTCCATCGCCCGTTGAGTGACTCTGAGCCTTCTTATGAGGCCCATAGTGAGCGATCACTTTACCGAATAATCATAATAAATGTAAATAGAATAAGTTTTGTGTTTGCTAAAACTACGTCACTATAATTCATTTGAGATTCGGTAAAATTTTGTGTTGATCTGGTACCACAAATTGGGTAACTATAACGTCTCTCTGGGATAGGTTTCCTTAATAAATAAATATTAGTACAGATAGATATTTTTTTTTTCGGAATGTCTATTAACTGTGGCAACCATTAGGTTAGCCTATTGGTTGCCACAGCGTAACCGGGCTGTTTGTCGAGCTTCGGAACGAAGCTCTGCCAGAAGAAATTTTGAGCCCTAGAGCTCGAAAAAACTAAGGAAACGTCTGCCTAAGGGCGCCTTCTGTGAGGCCAACCTCGGGTTAGGCGGCATTTAGGATAACGTGGGGGTCGGACGGTGAGTGGTCCGTACGTCTCCGAGCCCGTGGATGGAGCCCACGTGCGGATGACGTAAGATAGCGGGGACCTCGTCTTCGCCGTGAAGACGGTGTGTGTGTAGCGTATGATTGTGTGGTAGGTGGTACGAGTGTGTTGTCAGTAGTCATCTGATCGTCAGGGTCGTGAAGGATATGTTTAGGTCTCCTCTTTCGGAGAGGAGCGCTTATATCGGGGGAGAATAGATAGATAGACCCGTCACTAGTTCACTTCTTCTTTTAGTGCCATCTCCTACCGGAGGTTGGCAATCATTGTGGCTAACTGGATCTTATTCACTACCGCCCTAAACAATGATCTAGCTCATATTAAACCACTGGCGTAGGTTCTTAAGCCAGGATGTTCCTCTTCGGCCAGGTCTTCGTTTGCCCATGACATTACACGCGATATCTGGCCTCCAGTTTGCCTGAGCTGGGTCAATTTATTAAAAGCAAACCTTTTACCTTCCAGGCCTTACCCCGGGGACCCAACGCGCTCAGAAAATGCACTCTTGCAATGTTTGCGGGAAAAAATGGAAACGTAAAAGTGTCCTGGCCGCGCACATGAAAGTCCACAGTGCGGAAAAACTGTTCTCTTGCGACATCTGTCAAGCAAAGTTCAAACACAGGCATAACTTACCAGCTCATATTAGGACGCACACTGGAGAGAGACCGTTCAAGTGTGAGTTCTGTCCCGCCACCTTCACCACCAAGGGTGTGTTGACCGCGCACGTTAGGATGCACACTGGAGAGAAACCCTTCTCCTGCGGTACATGTCAGGCCAAATTCACGACCAAGCATTGTTTAAATATACACATTAAGGCTCACAAAGGTGACAAGCCTCACGCGTGCGAGCTGTGTCAGGCAGCGTTTGTACAGAAGTCAGATTTGACAGCTCACATGCTGGTCCACTCTGGGGAGAAGCCCTACTCGTGCGACCTGTGTCACGCCAGATTCGCGAGAAAGCATATCTTCATCGCTCACATGGTCTATGTGAATTGTAAAAAGAACTTGCAATCTTCGTCGAAGACGGTCGCTAGTAAAAAAGTTTTAGCTCCGCGAGGGAAATAAAACTTTCTGCTGCCTTCCTGAATAGTATTTGGGATGTTATGGAATATTTTGGCACACAACCTAGCCTAATTTACTTAAACAGTTGATAGTCTAGATATAAGTGTGGTACTGAACATCTTCTTCAGCCAGCCAATAGTGGTGATCAGTGCCCCCCCCCCCGCGCTGTGAATGCCCGGAACACGGTGCGTGCGGGGCGAGGAAGGTACCGCGCTCAAATTGGTATTGCGACTCAATCAGACACCCCAACCCTCTCGTAGTTGCGGCTTCTTTTTACTCCCCCGACCTAAGCGCTCCTCTCCGAAAGAGGAGACCTAAACACCTCCTTCACGACCCTGACGATCAGATGACTACTGACAGCACACTCGTACCACCTACCACACAATCATACGCTACACACCGTCTTCACGGCGAAGACGAGGGCCCCGCTATCTTACGTCATCCGGACGTGGGCTCCATCCACGGCCTCGGAGACGTACGGACCACTCACCGTCCGACCCCCCGTTATCCCAAACGTCGCCTAAGCCAAGGTTCGGCCTCAAAGGAGGCGCCCTTAGGCAGACGTTCCCTTAGTTTCTTCGAGCCCTAGGGCTCAACATTTCTTCTGGCAGAGCTTCTTTTCGAAGCTCGCCAAACAGCCCGGTTACGCTGTGGCAACCAATAGGGTTAGCACAGCTAATAGACAGTCTGAAAAAAAAGGTATTGCGCCGACCCATGGATTCAGTCGCAGGCGGCCGGGCGACCGGAGCAGACGTGCGATGCGAGACGATGTATAAGCCGTATGTAGTGCCGTATTGTATATTCAGCTTCAAAGTTTAAATCTGACGCGAAGACGTGTCGCCAAGCAATCTAGCGTTCGAGCACGATGTCGCGTAGAAACCCATTAGGACTATACTTTTACCATACCCCTAACAGGTTAGCCCGCTACCATCTTAGACTGCATCACCACTTATCACCAGGTGAGATTGCCGTCAAGGGCTAATTTGAAGTGTATAAAAAAAAAGATTTCAACTCCGACTAACTAAATAGGCCAAGGAAAGCTTACTAGTATAAGAAAAAGATGAATACCATATCCAATGGTAAATAAAGGAAACGATCAATGAAAATAATAATGATGTATATAATTTTATTCGGTTTACATTTATTATGACTATTCGATAAAGTATTATAACAAACATTTGACAAAAATATATTTGTCATATCACACATGTGCACTACACTCGCGCCTGAACAGTGTTCGGCGCAGAATAGGTCGCGCGCAAAAACGTAACGAGCTTCGTCATTATTCAACTGTTAAAGCGAATAGCGAACTCGCGAGACAGGATTACCTATCTAGGATGGTACCCACGTTTCGCCCGGGAAGTATACAACGGGTCCCCCGGGTGTCCAGTAAAACCTGCGAGAGGGACATGCCGTGGTGGTTTTTAGTTAGGGTATACCTCCCTTCGGGGTGGGAGTCCAACATAACCTCCTTCCCGCCCAAGGGTACGGAGGTAGCTATAAAGCTTTTCCACCACGACAAAAAAAAAAAAAAAAAAAAAGGATGGTACCCACGTACCATCAAAAAATTTGAAAACTGTTATAAAGTGGTGGTTTTGGTAAAAAAAAAAAAAAAACTTTTCTTGCACGTCAGAAAACTTGGTGCTACGTATTCATGCTACTAAAAGTACCTATAGCATCATCAGTGTCTTTCACCACTGTTGTTCAAGATGTAGGACTGAATTCCTAAGGCGACAATTGCAAAACTCTTCACTTAAGACTTAATAATAATACAAGGTACACGTATTTATTATTTATTTATTTGTATTACACATCAAACATTGTACATAAAACTTAAAACTTTCATTAACCTAAAACTAAAAAGGTTAAAAAATAAATAAATATTATATATTTTATTATATATATAATATTTATTTATTTTTTAACATCATAACTAACATATATTATTAAAAGGAGTCCCTTTAGACAAGGTTCCGAAGATATTGGCAGCGTTCCCCCTATGAATAGCTAGACTAATTTTTTGTCCGAGGTAGCTGGCAGCTCTTCGGTGCCCTGTGATGTCGACCAACCTTTTTGCTATTTCCTTAAAAAGCCTTAGTGCGCTAGGACCCCACGGACCAAGGGTCTCGACCCCGAATGGGACAATTTATTTGCATTTATTTATTTATTACCCTGTATTTGCATTTATTTATTTATTACTAATATCTTCTTCTTGCCCTTATCCCACATTATGTGGGGTCGGCACAACACGTATTCTTACCACTCACTTCTATCAGCCGTCAGCTCGCTACCCACACCTTTTACCCGCATATCCTCTTTTAAACAATCCATCCATCTCTTCTTTGGTCTTCCTCTACACTTTTGCCCTTCCACGTTCATATATAAAATTCTTTTGGTGACATCACTTTCTTTCCTCCGCATTATATGACCATACCATGCCATACCGTTATTTATTATTAATATAAAGGAATATAATTAATTATACAATAACGGCACCGAAAAAACCAAAGAGGTTTGTCCTCGGTGCTAATCTGTAACTTAACAGCTTAAAACTAGAGGAACTGAGTAAGCATGTTAGGCATGAAAAGAACATTTCCTAACTGAGTTAGACGGTCGACACAAATGAGTCAACCGTCCAACTCAGCCAAAGAATATTCTTTTAATTTCTGTTTGACATTTTTAATGTGTAATTTTTGTAACGCTGAAGGTAGTTCGTTCATGAATCGAGGAAGCAAATACACGGTCGTTCGCTCGCCGTACGTATTGTTAGCGCGCGCAATGTTAAAGCGGTTGGCCGCCATCGCCCGCGTCTGTACAGGATGTCCTTTTTTAATGAGTATCTTCTCATTGAAGAACTCTTCTTTTAATAACGTCTACAGGTTTTTAAGCAATATAAATATCACTTGCTTCAACGGTGAAGGAAAACATCGCGAGTAAACCTGCACGCCTAAAATTTCTCCGTAATGTTCTCAAAGGCGTGTGAAGTCTGCCAATCTGCACACGGCCAGCGTGGTGGACTATGGCCGAACCCTTCTCATATTGAGAGGAGACCCGTGCTCTGTAGAGAGCTGGCATGGATTGATCTAAATTAATATATTGCACATACTTTGATTAAATAAGAAAACTAAATAAGAAGTGTTCGAAGGAAAATTGGAATAAATTTGTCGATATTAAATATTTAGTGTTTTATTGCGAACCTTTGTTTATGTAGTGTTATATATGGACGACTTCCCATGGCCCCGTCGCATTATAAAAATGGAGGTCTCGGGTTCGATTCCCGGCTCGAGTCTATGCTAGTTGATATCACGCTACCGACGTAGACGTGTCGCCAAGCGATTTAGCGTTCCGGCACGATGTCGCTTTGAAACCGGTTAGGAGTATGGGTCCCCCTTACTCCTAAATAGGTTAGCCCGCTTCCCTCTTAGACTGCATCATCACTTACCATCAGGTGAGATTGCTGTTAAGGGTTACCTAGTAGTGTAAAAAAAAACCTTAGCACAGTCGAAGTTTCCGGTGAATTAAAAGCTGATCGTTTTTAATCACATCGTAAGATAGCTCTTAAACAATTTTAATCGGCATATGAGATGGTGATAACAAAAATAAAATTTACCCGGCTAAGTTTGTTGCGGGCTTCTTCTTAGAGCAGGGCGCGTTTGCGGTCGAGTGCACAAGTGTACCCGTGACCCAGCCACCAGGCGACGCGAAGGAACATCGCTGGGTTTTAGTGGGTATTCTGGTCGCCAGTCTTGCCGCCAGGGAGTCCCACATACCCCGTCGGAAGCGGCGCAGTCTTGCCTGCATCGCTTCCGGAGGGGATGCGTAAACGCATTTCCCAGCGGGAAAAAAAAAAAGGGCGCGTTTGAACCCTCATAGCTTTAGTTTTAAGTTTACGAATGTAGTTATCACCATCAAATCACTGCTATGTAAATTATTGACGCGTCAAAAGTGCCTTTTAAAGGACTATTTCAATAAAGATTGATTGTACAGTAGAACCTCTTTAACCCGAACTAATTGGGACCGGGGGGGTTGGGATAATCAAATCGTTGGGATTACAGAACATATTGTGATTTTCACAAAACAACAGATGAAACGTGCCTAAAACAGGTTATAAGTGTTAAATAAAGAAGAGAAATGCATTGCAGTGTAAAATTATATGTCATCACGATCAACCCATTACCGGCTGACTACAGAGCACGGGTCTCCTCTCAATATGAGAAGGGCACGGCCATAGTCCACCACGCTGGCCGTGTGCGGATTGGCAGACTTCACACGCCTTTGAGAACGTTACGGAGAACTCTCAGGCGTGCAGGTTTCCTCACGATGTTTTCCTTCACCGTTGAAGCAAGTGATATTTTAATTTTATTAAAACGCACATAACTCCGAAAAGTTAGAGGTGCGTGCCCGGATTCGAACCGCCGACCTCTGATTAGGAGGCTGACGCACTAACCACTAGGCTATCACCGCTTAAATTATATGTATGTACGTCAAATTTTGAATAAAATAACATAATCAATTCATATACATATGTACATATTTTATACGGCAGCGTTCGGATTACTGGACGTTCGGATTAAAGAGGTTCTATCTACTATATTAAGCATTTATTGGGCCCTTAAAGATTTTATCACTAGGTTAGTCACTTTGAACTTGCGGTGTTCTTGTGAGGGTAGTTTCATTATTTTGGATTGAAATAACCGATTGGTGTTACTAGTGTTTTTATAACATTCAAGAATTGCTATCAATTTAAGTTTTTTTTTCTTATTCACCACAAGTTAGCCCTTGACTGCATCTCACCTGACGGTAAGTGATGATGCGGTCTAAGATGGTAGCGGGCTAACCTGTTAGGGGTATGGTACTCATACTCCTAATTGGTTTCTACACGGCATCGTGCCGGAACGCTATATCGCTTGACGACACGTCTTTGTCGGTAGGGTGGTAACTAGCCACGGCCGAAGCCTCCCACCAGACCAGACTCGAGCCGGGAATCGAACCCAGGACCTCCAACTTTAAAATGCAACAGCGCACGCGCTGCGCCACGGAGGTCGTCAAAGTAAACCTCAATACTTAGGCTTAGTTACAATAATATTAATTTTAATTGGATTTATAATAATTGTAATAATTTTTAATAATTTTATTTTTGACTATCATAACATTGACTAATTGAATTATTATTATCAGTATATACTACCTCTAACGCCCGTGTGCAAAATACATATAAAAAACCAAAAGAGACATAATAAACTTAATTAAATAAAAAAAAATAAACCTACATGCACATTACATAAATACATACCTATTTGCACCGGGCGGAGGATTACGCCCCGGCAGGGGAGACCAGACGGCCGGGGGTCAGGGCGACAGGTTGAGAAACCGCCGGACTATCCTAGCCGAGTCCAGCAAGACCGCTTTTTGCATCCTGGCTGCGAGCGAACTGCCACGGAACCCCAGTCGCCTCAGATGGTGAGCGAGGCTAACTGGGATCAACGCATTCGCAGATATGACGATTGGGATGGTTTCAGCAGACTGCACATGCCACATGTCGGAAACCTCGTGAGCCAGATCGAGATACTTTCGTTTTTTCTCCGTCTCAGCTCTCACGAGGTTTTCGTCATATGGAATGATGTCCACCAAAAACACCCTCGACTGTGCCCGGTCCACCACCAGGATGTCAGGTTTATTCGCTAGAATAGTCCTGTCCGTGATGATGGACCGGTCCCAATAGAGGCGGACGCCGTCGCGCTCGAGTATTATTTTTAGATTATTATTTTTAATTTATTTTTAATTATTTTGTTATTGAATTGTTTAATATTAGAATATTATAATGTGTATCAAAAATGTATTAAAATTGTACTGTTTGCAATGCCCTGACCGGGTCCCATGTCTGTAAGATATGAAAGCAAATAAATAAATAAATAAACATCAACTATCATGACATTTTTCCTTTCAGGCCCTTCGTCGGCGAAGACATGACCCCGGGGCAGGAAATCTCGAGCCGGCAAGAAACTGTACGCTTGCAATATCTGCAAAAGGGAATGTCCAAATAAAAGCGGCCTGGAGATACATGTCAGGTCTCACAGCGCGGAGAAAAACTACGCCTGCGACCAATGTCAGGCCAGATATAAATATAGAACACATCTGAACACTCACATGAGGTCGCACACTGGAGAGAAACCCTACGCCTGCACGCTGTGTAACGCCAAATATACGTCCAAAAATAACCTGACGTATCACATCAGGACACACACTGGAGAGAAACCTTTCACGTGTGACTTGTGTCAGGCAAAATTTGCCCGGAAATACGATCTCACCTCGCATATGAGGTCGCACACTGGAGAGACGCCGTACTCCTGCGACATATGTCAGGCCAAATTTACGTCGAAAGGAAAATGGGCTTACCACGTGAGAACACACACAGGGAATATGCCTTACAGTTGTGATTTGTGTCAGGCAAAATTTTCGTCCAAAAATAACTTCAGTAACCACCTTAAAACGCACACTGTAGAGAAACCTTTCTCGTGTAATCAGTGCTCGGCTAAATTTAAGCGCAAATTTTACTTAGCTACTCACGTAAGGTCGCACACTGGAGAGACGCCTTACTCGTGTCACATATGTCAGGCTGCTTTTACATCCAAAAGCAAATTGACCTGTCACGAAAGGTCCCACTCCGAAAGGCAGCTACATGCGTGCAAATATTGTCCGGCCAAATTTAAAAACAAAAGCAACTTCACTGCTCACGTTAGGACACACACAGATGAGAAACCTTTTCACTGTGTTCACTGTCAGGCCAAATTTAAAAGACAATCCGATCTGACTACTCATGCCAAGTTGCAGCACACTTCAAAAGATCCCTACCGCTGCGAGTTGTGTCAGGCCACTTTTATAACCAAAGGTGAGCTGACTTATCACATTGCCACACATCGGGAGATACTTTACTCGTGTCACGAATGTCAGGCCAAGTTTTTGCGCAAGTCCGATCTCGCTTCTCACGTCAAGTCACACGCCGGTAAGAAAAGTTACACGTGTGACATATGTCAGGCTCAATTTCGATCCAGGACCAACTTCACGTTTCACGTGAGGACTCACGCTGGACAGAAACCGTTTTCGTGCGATCAATGCAAGGCCGAGTTTGTGCGGAAATTTGATTTAATCATTCATATCCGCTCGCACACTGGGGAGAAACCGTATTCCTGTGACGGATGTCAGGCGTCGTTCATATCCAAACGTAGATTGACTTGGCATATGCAAACCCACATGGAAGGAAAGCGTTATGCGTGCACACGTTGTCAGGCCAGATATAAATACAAAAGCTCATTCATTTCCCACGTCAAGTCGCACTCTGTCAGGAAAACTCTTCACTGTGATTACTGCGAGGCCAAATTCGAAAGAAAATCTGATTTAATCACTCATATCACGTTACACACCGGAGAAGAACCTTACTGCTGTAAGTTGTGTCAGGCCAAGTTTCCGTCGAGAGGCAAACTGAAATATCACATAGGAACTCATAAGGAGGAAATTTACTCGTGCGACGAATGCGAGGCCAAGTTTATGCGAAAGTTCGACTTGACAATTCACGTCAGATCCCACACTGGGGAGAAGCTTTATTCCTGTGACATTTGCGAGGCCAAGTTCGAGTTGAAGGAGCGCCTGGTTATCCACTTGAGGAAGCACACTGGTGAGAAACCCTATAAATGTGGTCAGTGTCAGGCGAAATTTTCATCGAGAGATCGTTTAAATATCCACGTCCGGACGCACACTGGGGAGAAGCTGTTATCTTGCGATTCTTGTCCGGCGTTGTTCTCATCCGAGGGCGAGTTTAGGAAACACAGACGGTCACAGCACACCGGTACGAAATATTTCTCGTGTAACCATTGCGAGGCGAGATATATGCGAAAAGCTAGTTTGTTGACACATATGAGATTACACTCCGGGGAGAAGCCCTATTCGTGTGATATGTGCAGGGCTAAATTTCCCTCCAGGGGCCAGTTAACGTATCACGTAATGTCGCATACTGACGAGAAACCTTATACCTGTGATATATGTAATGCGAAATTCAGAAATAAACACAACCTACCTGCTCACATAAGGACGCACACTGGTGAGAAACCTTACTCCTGTGACTTGTGCTCGGTTAAATTCACTACAAAAGGTGCCTTGACTTATCACAAGAGGACGCACACTGGTGAGAAACCATTTTCGTGTGATATATGTGAGCTTAAATTCCAACGGAAATATCATCTCGCCGCTCACTTGATGTCACATTTGAAATAGTAAACTTGTTCGTGAGATATGTAGATGAAGCTAAATTTATACGAAGATTTGATCCACCCACTCGCGTGAGATCACATTTTAACGAGTCAAATTATTCGCGTGACTCATGTCAGGCTAAATTTATACGAAGATTTGATCTTGCCACTCACATGAGATCACATTTTAACGAGTTAAAATATTCGCGTGACTCATGTCAGGCTAAATTTATACGAAGATTTGATCTTGCCACTCACATGAGATCACATTTTAACGAGTCAAATTATTCGCGTGACTCATGTCAGGCTAAATTTATACGAAGATTTGATCTTACTAATCGCATGAGATCACATATTAACGAGTAAACTTATTAGCGTGACTGATGTCAGGCTAAATTTATATGAAGATTTGATCTTGCCACTCACATGAGATAACATATTAACGAGTCAACTTATTCGTGAGATATATAGATCAGGCTAAATTTCAACGAAAGTATGATCTTGCCACTCACATGAGATCACATTTTAACGAGTCAAATTATTCGCGTGACTCATGTAAAGCTAAATTTATACGAAGATTTGATCTTGCCACTCGCATGAGATCACATATTAACGAGTAAACTTATTAGTGTCAGGCTAAATTACTATCTAAAAGTTATTTAAATTATAACTGTAGGACTTAAAGCTGGGTAAGCTTTGTCTATTCTCGAGTGATGAAAAAAAAATGTAAACAAACCTACAAAGCCTGTAAAAATTTATTAATCTCGTATTGATGAATTATTTTTTACACTTTATACATAAGACTTCCTAAGGTACTTAAAAATTAAGAAATTGTACCATATGTAATTAGTTAAGTATTCAGATAATTCTACCTACATTAATCTATTGATTTTTAGTTCCTTTTTTTTATCGATGGTACTCCCTATTGGTTGCCATAGCATAACCGGGCTGTTTGAAATTTTGAGCCCTAGGGCTCGAAGAAACTAAGGGAACGTCTGCCTTAGGGCGCCTCCTGTGAGGCCGAACCTCGGCTTAGTCGACGTTTGAGATAGCGGGGGGGTCGGACGGTGTGTGGTCCGTACGTCTCCGAGGCCGTGGATGGAGCCCACGTCCGGATGACGTAAGATAGCGGGGAGCTCGTGTTCGCCGTGAAGACGGTGTGTAGCGTGTGATTGTGTGGTAGGTGGTACGAGTGTGTTGTCAGTAGTCATCTGATCGTCAGGGTCGTGAAGGATGTGTTTAGGTTTCCTCTTTCGGAGAGGAGCGCTTAGGTCGGGGACATGAAGACGATGATCCTGCAAATGTTTAGATAGATATACGCTGCAGTTATCACCGCCCTCCAAGAAATAAACAGTGTTCCATTGAATAAAAAGAAAAACAGACCAAAAACATAGGTAATATGTCACTAAAGAGTAAATAACTTTAAGGTAGATAATAATTTAATAAAATATACTCATACAAATAATACATGTGATTAGATATTCGGTGAATGTTTGTATGTGTTGTGTATGTTACATATATTATGTGTGAGTGTGTGAATTCGTATATATTATGGGTGTATATCATTGATTTACCACTAGCCGATCGAACATTAACGCTCAAAAAATGGGACGGAAAAGTAGTGCACAAATAGCGACGCGTGCACTCCTTTCCCCCAGTGTGTGAGAAGGCTAGAGGAAAGTCACCGATTCTAACACTCGAGCCGTATAATCCGAATGAATTACAAAGCACTACGCGCCGCTATAGATAATATAACGGCCAGATGTCTAGTGTATTGGACGGGTTGTAATACATCGATGTACCGATATGTAGGAATGTATAGTTAGTTGGTGACAAATTCTCGCCTTGTTTTTGTATGACGCGCGCTCTCTACGGCTAGTGGTAAATCAATGGTGTATATTCCATTTATAAGACTTTAAAAGTTCTTCTAATAAATCAATTGAATTCACTGAATATTGTCTAACAAGTGTGAATTTCACTTGTTTAAGTATTTTATGTTTAATTTCTATAATGTTATAATATATTATAATAATAATAAGATTATTAATATTTATAGTACTGATGAATCGAACATATTACTCTCTACTTTAAAGACGTGTCGCCAAGCGATTTATCGTTCCGGCACGATGTCGCGTAGAAACCAGTTAGAAGCGTGGGTCTACCATGCCCCTAACAGGTTAGCCCGCTACCATCCTAGACTGCATCATCACTTACCACCAGGTGAGATAGCCGTCAAGGGCTAACTTGTAAAGTAAATTAAAATATACTGCTTTTAATGTTTGTAGAAAGGACTTAATATTATATGACGGCAGTCGGAGAGCAGCGCCATCTAGTTTTAGAATCATGTACGACAGACAAGAGAGTGGCATCGCCCCCTCTCTTTACGTGACACTAAGTGGGGTATGCGGGTTCTTAAAAAGGGCACCGGCGCGAGACGGCGCATTGCATTTATCGCATTGATCTGTGGTCGAGACGCGTTAGTGCATAGTCGAACTTGGTGGAGCGTATAGTCAGCTCCTTATAAATTACGATACATATAATTGTAACTCTGTTCTACCAAGAGTATCTGGTCCTTTTGCCCGAAACTACCCACGTCTACCCAAATTACCGACTCTCTCTCTCTCTCCGATTGCCGTCATATAAATATTAGTTTATTATAAATAAAAGCTGATAAGTGTGATTTGTGAAAAAAACCAGTAAATGGATGGCTGACAGACGTTCGGTCTCAAAATCATCTTCACATTTAATCACTATTTATTGAAACCAGTTCGGGAAACATTGTATAGTTAAAAAAAATCTGTATAAATAATAAGTATCTATATATTACTAGCTGACCCGGCCACGCGTTGCTGTGGCTAAAGTTTTTGTTATATTACATTATAGTAAACAATCTAAGAGGAACAATAAGAGAACATCAGTCACGGAGTCCACTATGCTTTTTCACACAGATGGTACTTGTAAAAAAATATGGTGATCTCCTTATTTGACTTTCTACTACTATAACCCTTTAGTACAATGAAATTATTTACGAACAAAGACGAAAATGTTGATGTTGGTATACAAATTCACTGGATTGAGATTTGAAGGGGAAGTACGTTGAACACAATTAATTAAAATGTTCTTATACTTGATATTAAGCAGAAATCAATAGGTACAAAATAAAAATTTATCAGATTTATTATTTCCATTTAATTTTATAACAAATATAAGTATATTACAGTATAATACAGTAAATAACATGTGACGCTTAAACTCATGAATGAGGTAGGCAATGCAGACAGTCTTAAACTTTTAAACATTAATATCTAATTTTTTGAATTATAAATACTTTCAATTTCAATTTAATTTAACACCAATCGGTGCACAATGTTTTTGGTTAACCTGCCTTTAGCTAACACAAATAGATTCGGCGGTTTCCCAACACGTGAACACGCAACATATAGTTGCCCATGAGAAAAACATGGATTTTCCAAATCTAAACCACAAATGGACATTGTTTGACCTTGAGATTTATTTATAGACATGGCGAAAGCTAAATGAATTGGAAACTGTAGCCTTTTGAAGGGTATGGTAGAATCTGATGGTATCATCGGAATACGTGGCAGCAGGACCACTTTTCCTTTAAACTTCCCAGCCAAAATGGTTGCTTCAAGAATGTTTCCGGTGATCTTTTTGATGACCAAACGCGTACCGTTACATAATTGAGGTGGATTCAAATTACGGAGGAGAATAATAGGGGAACCAATCTTTAATCGAAGATTATGTGGTGGCATTCCAAGGATATCTAATGAATTTAAAAATTCAATCGGAAAAATTTACACTTTCATTTTCATCAACAACAGTATCGATTGATTTAAAAAACATCAGATCGCCTGGTAACAACTGTTGTATCTGGAAGTTAATTTCGTCAACATCAACGTCTTTGGCTGCCAAAATCGCCCGTTGACTAAGCCATTCATGATTTAAATAATTATTCTGTATATCCGGGAAAATACTCTGAATAAATTCATTTTTATCCTGAACAACAGTGCAAAAATTTTCTGGTAGTTTAATGCATTGCGTATTTGGTTGCAGTTCTATTTTACCGTTCCCAATATCTAGTAGTTGTTCGAAAATATTTGTGCTGATGGATCATTTTGCAATTGTACTCGCATATTTATGGTCAATCGAAGTGTTTCAACATTTCGCCATAAGAATGATTGTTTCAAACATGCATTAATCTCATCCGCGAAAGTAGAGCGAGGTATAACCGGTAATAATTTCAATAGGAATTGAAATACTAATTTAATCGTTTAAATATAAGAAAAAAAATCTGAAAAACTTGTTATCATAGCACATTGAAATAATAAGTGCTAAATATTTTTTAATAGAGGTTAAATAAAAACAATAAAAAAAAATATTTGTACAACTATTGAAAAAGTGTAGGAAATTGTGTATCATTTTTGCATTGACATTTTAATTAAATTTTATAATTATGTAATACTTACATACATATATTCAAATTAAATTATAAAGTTTTGATCAATGAAGCACAAATAAGTAAAAAACAGGATTAATTTCACTGTATTATCTTCATTATAATATGAATTAAATTTACACTTCAGTCTAAGTAACACGTGGCCGGCTATGCTAACACCAAAAATTTAAAAAGTGGAAATAATTGAATTATACGGTATTTCGTTCACTACAAAATAAATTTGATTAATTTTATAGGGTCAACAACACGTGGTAATTATGCTGTTAAAATGTAGCTTATATGACACGTTCGTAAATTTACCATAGCAGCGCCATCTATTGATTACTTACTCAACCCAGTCGAAAGGTATCGACATCTGTTAGAATCATTTGGAGTTAACAGATAATTGTGACTGTCAAATAATAACAGACAAATAATTAGCAATAAATTAAAATTGCGACTATAATTTGAGATTTAAACTATCCTATCTCTCAAGTTGGATCGAACTGCACATGGTGTGCGAATTTTATTATAATCGGTTAAGTGGTTTAGGAGTCCATTGAGGACAAACATTGTGACACGAGATTTATATATATTAAGATTATGATATAGGTTAAGCGAAAATTAAATATTTGAATAGATGCGTATATGTCAAATATATTTTGTGTTTCATTTCGAACCCGATTTATTAAAAATTCTATAGGAAGAGTTCAACAAAATATGGCTTTTGAGGACGACGCCAGAGATTCCTATCCATTTTTTTCCATAAAAACTCCGTTTTTGATGCCATTATTACAAGACCCTATTTATTTACTATAGCTGACGCCCGCGACTTCGTCTGTGAGTTGAGTTAGTGTGTTTTTTTGTCTTACTTGAAATAATTAGAGGATAAACATTAAAATATCTCCTTTCTAAAAAAAAAAAGAATGAGTGAAATCGGATATTGATTCGTTGGTGGGAGAAGTTGTGGGAGGCGCCCGAGACGTGATGGCACAGGCGGTGGCATGCGCGTGAGCTGCGCGCGGTACTGGACAGTACTTGGACATTGCAACATTACTTTATTTTTCTAAAATAAAAGTAGCCTAAGTTATTCCTTATTACATCAGCTACCTGCCAATAAAAGTCCCGTAAAAATCGGTCCACCCGTTTCAGAGATTAGCCGGAACAAACAGACAGACAGACAAAAATTGTAAAAAATGTTATTTTGGTGTATGTACCGTATACATATTCATATGCATGTAGTAAAAAGCGGTTATTTCAATATTACAAACAGACACTCCAATTTTATTTATTTATATAGATGAACCTGGTGGGAGGCTTCGGCCGTGGATAGTTAGATGTGGTGAGGCTGGGAGTGTCATTCAAACACACGTGCGGTCCGTTATAAGTCATCTTAACTGAATGCCTTTAACCTGCTCTAAGCTTAACATATCAATAAAATAATAAACATGTGTGCTCCCTACTACAACCACCCTACCGACAAAGACGAGTCGCCAAGTGATTTAGCGTTCCGGCACAATGTCACGTGGGAGAATTTCACTTGTATAAGTATTTTATGTTTAATTTCTATAATGTTATAATATATTATAATAATAAGATTATTAATATTTATAGTACTGATGAATCGAACATATTACTCTCTACTTTAAAGACGTGTCGCCAAGCGATTTAGCGTTCCGGCACGATGTCGCGTAGAAACCGATTAGGAGTGTGGGTTAACCCCTAACAGGTTAGCCCGCTAGTATCTTAGGCTGCATCATCACTTACCATCAGGTGAGATTGCCGCCAAGGGCTAACTTGTAGTGTATAAAATAAACATAGCTGGCATTATGGTTATCACCGCGTAGTCTTTAAATGATAATATCCGGGGATAAACATTGTCAAGCAAAATTGTTTCATTATAACATTTCGCGCTGCCGCTCTTCAAATCACAGTTAACAGTTAAATGAATATCGAAATATTTATTTATTTGTATGACAAATGAGAATAAGAAGCGGTGATAGCCTAGTGGTTAGGACGTCAGCCTCCTAATCAGAGGTCGGCGGTTCGAGTCCGGGCACGCACCTCTAACTTTTCGGAGTTATGTGCGTTTTTTTAAAAAAAAAAAGACGGGTTGCACTCCGGGAGTGCCGGCAGAAGTGAAAACTTGATTATTAACGTTGAGCATGTTTGATATTTTGGAATGGTTAGGGAATAATTTTGCACCAATTGCTTTGTCAGTATAAAAGTACTATCATTTATGTGGTAGAATACAATATTCATTTATTGCGCTATCGTACACAAACATGACAATTTATATTATATTAAAAATTTTACACTTTAAAACTATTACAAATTAAATCAAATTACATTTGCAAATCATCTAATTGCTTTTGGAACAATTCTTCTACATTTTTGTCATTTTCCTTTAAACCTTTTGTACGTTGATAATATGCTCTTTGATTCTCACAATGTCTTTTTCTTTTTTTTCTTCTATTTCCTCCTTCGAATCTTTTTTCTTCAAATCTTTTTTACGCTGACGCCATGCCTTTTGGTATTCTCGATTCCGTTCTTTTTTTTTCTTTTCTTTCTCTGAAAAACGGAGATTATTTATTATCATTTTATTTCATTTATTTTCATTCGAAATTATTTGTTTGGTAAACCTACACCGCACATGTGCTTATTGTGATGTTATAAAAATATAGGTTAATGCTATAAAGTATAAACATATTACAAATATTACATTTATACTATGTAAGTTCATATGTATCTAAAGGGTGTAAAAAGACCCTTAACGAAAACGAAAACCACATATTCTGCCCATCATTGGGATCATTTTTTTCTTCTAGACAATACCTGGGAAACCACAGGTTCTGGAGATATTGAAGGTCAAAGTGTCCATTTTTTTTTCAACTTTTTTGCAAAATCGAATTCTAAGCGTTAACACAACGCGCGGCGCGGCTCGAGCCGGTCGGGTGTGTGTGTGCAGTGTGCCGTGTCCGTGTACTCGTGTAGGCACAACGCACACATTCGAACAGCCGGTTGCGCGCAAGTCATTACCCGCTACAAAAATCTGATTATTTTTAAAGTCCAAAAAAAAATTCCGTTTCCCAGCAATTATTTTTGCGCAGTGTTACTTAGTTTCATGTACAGAATGCTTGGTTGACGGCTTCGTGAAGGGTCTGTTTACACCCGTTAAGCAGTACGATAGACTCGATCGAAACCTAACCTTAATTATAAAATTATATTAATTAAAAATTAAAACTTATTAAATTTTCATCTAGTATATTTATAAAGTACTCACTCATTTTCTTTCGCTATTTCTTCATCACTTTTATCATTAACAAAGTGCATCTAGCACTTTGTTCAATTTCCATATTTTAAGCACTTTACATTCACGAATTTTACGAATACACAACAATGTGATCACTACACAGACGGTCGAGCCATCAGCTGTCACCATCCATGGATGCGCGTGGCACGCTGTAACATTTATTTTATTTTTATTTTTATTTTTATTTTTATTTTTATTTTTATTGGATCATTAAACTAGTCACTATCTAAAAACAACAAAAAACATTTCAGAAGAACAGACACCAGATAGTGGCCTTCTAGAAATGACCACAGCATGCACAACCTTAAAATTAACCTTACAACTAAATAATTCAATTTATACCTAAAGCAAGTAAGACTATTACAGCATTAAAATGCTGTAATAGATAGTCTTACTTGCTTTTTAAAAGAGGCTACAGAACTGCAGGAGATGTCGCAGATATTCCTGTGATCATTCAGCATTGAGCATATTCTATAGATAGGCGCATGCTGACCTGCCTTGGTTCGACAAAACGGTAAATGAAACGGTTTTCGATTCCGGAGGCGACTACCCTTACGCGGCACACTAAACCTCAGACGCTCCAGGATTTCCGGTGAATCAGTGTATCCATTAATGATTTTGTAGAAAAAAACCATGTCTAACATTTTACGTCTGTTCTTTAGTGACATAAGATTATAGGATAGTAACCGAGAATCATACGAGACCAAGTCACTTAATCTGAACTGACGGTGACTCATCGTTCTTGCGCACAAAAATACGGCCTCCTCGAACCCATACGTATCTATAGTGTTTTTCCTGTGAGGCAAGCCTAGTTGATGCAAGCAGACGTTTGTTAGTTGGGGACAAGTGCTCTGCGACATAAACCTGCTGCTTAGTACCGGCAATCCCTAGGTGAGAAGTGTTGAGTTTGTCAGCTGCATGTTTTTTATTAAAGATTCTCACAGCCGCTAAAAAGTTATCTCGCTTAAGTGGGCTAGATAGTTTAAAAATGATACTGCGTGGGCGTTTGGATTCGGTATTCATTTTTGCAACTTTTTTTTTGAAGTTTTCACTTCAAAAAAATATCACTTGTTTCAACGGTGAAGGAAAACATCGCGAGGAAACCTGCACGCCTGAGAGTTCTCTTTAATGTTCTCAAAGGCGTGTGAAGTCTGCCAATCCGCACACGGCCAGCGTGGCGGACTATGGCCGAACCCTTCTCATATGAGAGGAGACCCGTGCTTTGTAGTGAGCCGGTAATGGGTTGATCATGATGATGAAAAATGAAAATGTAAAAATATTTATTTCACAAAAACACACAGTCTTAGATATTCCGATGGTACCCACAGCAGGCAATCCTGTCTCGTGGGTACCTTATATCGCTTTAACAGATAATATTACAATACTGACGCTTGGGTTTTCAACTATATGTTTGTTGTAAAAAAACAAAATATATATATATACTAGCTGACGCCCGCGACTTCGTCTGAGTTGAGTTAGTGTGTGTGAAAGTGTGTTTGTTTGTCTTCCAATCGCGATTGATTACTAAACCGACGACCTTGAAATAATTACAGGATAATCTGTAAAGTATCTCCTTTCTAAAAAAAAAATAATGAATGAAAACGAAGTACGCGTTAATGAATTACAACTAAATACACATTTTGAGTTTCGGAACGCGACATTAGATCCTCCGCGCACTCGAAGACTATTTTGATAGACATGATTGAATTTGAACTTTGTGTAGCGGTAATAAATTGCAAATTGACTCTTTAAAGTTAGGAACACACCTACATTTCTTAGACAACAGTGAGTGATTATAATGTAATATGAACTTTATTGCATAGTACAGTTCAAATTGACTCTACATTTTTTTAGAAAACGTTTATATGGGAAAATAAAAAAGGCTGTTTTTAGGGTTTTTCCGGAAATTATTCGATTTTTTGTCACTTTTTAAACCTTCCCTAGACCTTCACGAACATTTCAAGATCAAGATAAGATAAATCCGTTCAGCCGTTCTCGAGTTTTAGCGAGACTAACGAACAGCAATTGATTTTTATATATATAGATATATAAGTCGGATGAAGTAGTCAAGAATTGATTGTTGGCTATAATACGTGGTTGTTAACTAAAATACCTTGTTCTTAGTTAATTTGATTTATTACTTTTCAATGCGTTTAAATTTCACTATTAAATTTAAATAAGGAACGATATGAGCTACGTCCAATCAGAGTTGAGGTAAGCCTCGAGCGGGCTCGGCCGCCATCTTGATTCTTTTGACGGGAGAAAAGTGTGGCGTCCTTTTTTTGGAAGGTTGGATCGAGTTGGAGAGTGTTGTTGAAAAATAATTAAAATTAGGATATAAGGTGCGTGTCGCGAATCCGCTGCTCTGATTGAATTGTTGGAACGAAGTTCCTTATTATTGTTCCTGATCGCGCATTGTGAATGGGGGCTAGACGGAAAAAATTCTTACGAAAAGTTGTCACGACACTTTTTGTTATTGTAAGCTGTGCGGCGTCGCATGTTTCTCTGTCTGTCTCTCTCTCTCTTATAGAAAGCAAGCCAGATATTTTCATTTCTATTTCGCATTGAACAGTGTGGTGTCGCGACGATTATTTTTGTTGAGTGTATACAGGTTTTTTGTAAATAATAAAAAAATAATAATAATAATGAATCCTGACAGTGTTGCTGCACAAGTTCCGGATTAAGTTTATATAACATTATATTTGTTAATAATAAAAAAAATATTATTATAACTTAAATAAAATAAAATTTTATTACAATTCCTTCACTAATTAATCGAAAGGAACTTCGTTCCATCCGGGTGTCCCTTGACACCTCTCAAGTTTTTTTTGCTTTAAGTTCCAAATTAGAAATTAATGTAATAATTCGCATAGTGACTCACAGTGTTATAAAAGTTTGATAAATAAAGTTTACAAAACAGTTAATATATTGTTAGTGCTTGCATATCACCCTGACGACGCCCACTAGGGACGAGTCCGATAATAAAGATCGCCTTTCCCGACATATATATATATATCCCAATAAGATGTAACAAACAGAACGCCCTTATTTATTTATTTATTATACATCAAACATTTTACATAAAACTTAAAATAAAACTTAGATTAACCTACAACTAAAAATCTTAAAAAATAAATAAATATTTAAACACCATAACTAAAATATATTATTAAAAGGAGTCCCTTTAGGCAAGTTTCCGAAGATACTGGCAGCGTTTCCCCTTTGAATGGCTAGACTTATTCTTTGTGACGTCGCCTCCGGAGGGGATGCGTAAAAGCATTTCCCAGCGGGAAAAAAAAAGACTAATTCTTTGTCCGAGGTAGCTGGCAGCTCTTCGGTCTCCTACGACGTCGACTGTCCTTTTAGAACGCCCTTATGTTAAATGCAAGAAAAGCTCCTCCGTTTCCTTGTAGTTTAAAGTTTATAGATGATTTTTTTTCCTTTCAGACGTTACCTCGCTGAAGAAAAGTCCGAAGATCCAACACGACTGCATTCACGAGGAACTCCACTTCCCCGATGTGGAGTGGGACACGGGGAGTCCCGCCGACGAGGAGGGACCCTGCTGGAATGTGTACGATAACACAAATCTAGATATATATGAGCACACTTTTTTCCACATGAGCACCGACATAGACGAGAAACCTCACAAATGTGGTCTGTGCGAGGCTAAATTTAAATACAAAAGCAATTTAACCGCTCACGTTAAGATCCACTCCGGGGTGAAACCGTACAGCTGTGAATTCTGTCCGGCGAAGTTTACACAAAAGAGCAATTTAACCGCACACGTCAGAACGCACTACGGTGAGAAACCGTTCTCGTGCGACGTGTGCCACGCGAGATTTACAAAAAAGAACAATCTGACTACGCATAAAAGCTTACACACCGGGGAAAAACCGCATCGCTGCAGCGTATGCCACGCCTGCTTCAGATACAAAGCGCACCTGACGACACACATGAGGACTCACACGGGTGACAAACCCTACACCTGTGACGTGTGTCAGACCAACTTCACGAGGAAGGACCACTTGAACAGCCACGCCCGGACGCACACCGGCGAGCGGCCGTACCGCTGCGACTGCTGCCAGGCGAGGTTTTCACAGCGGTGCAACTTAATAACTCACTTGAAAATCCACAGCGCTGCGACGCCGTACTGTTGCAAAGTATGCGATTACAAAGGTAGATGCAAGAAAGATTTGACTTACCACATGAGCATACATTAACGCGGTCAGCCTTATTAATTTGACGTTTTAGAATCATGTACGACAGACAAGAGAGCTGTTGTTTCGAATTGACATTTGCAGACAACCATAGTGGTCATTACTGCGTCACCGGGGTTTTTGGCGAGCATAAAGCTCAGCCTGAGAGAAGAGCACCTGGGCTCGACGACTTCTGAGGGAACGTCCCCCTAAGGGCGTCTCCTGTGAGACTCGGACCTCTACTTAGGGTGACGTTGGGACTTGTTGGGTTTTTGGACTGGTGTCTCAGTCCGAGCGCCCCCGTGACCGTGGATGAGACCCACGTCCGGATGACGTCAGATATCGGGGACCTGGTCTTCGCCGGCGAAGACGCTGTGTATGATTGTGTGACAGACAAGAGAGTGGCATCGTCCCCTCTCTTTATGCAACATTAAGTGGGGTACGGCGCATTGCATTCGGTCGGTGGGGATCGGTGGTCGAGTCGCGGTAGTGCATAGTCGTACTTGAGTCAGCGTATGGTCTGCTCCTTATAAATTACCATACTTATAATTGTAATTCTGTTCTACCAAGAGTATCTGGTCTCTTCGCCCGAAACTACCCACGTCTACCCAAATTACCGACGAAGACACGCCCCCGCCCGTAGTCATCCTATACATTAATGAAGATAAATGATAATATTTAACACCAGCATTTTCAACAATACATTTACATTTCAGACTTAATGCTAAAATAAGGCCAAATATGTTTACAATTTACTTAAATAAAGAGACCAAACAATTTAAGCAACACATAATATGGTTTTTTTTATTAAACAACTAGTTTTTACTTAAGTTAAGGTTGACCACAGATGGGAAACAAAGAAAAGTCGTATATATTTACAATTAAAATTTAATTAAGAAATTACAATGTAAATCTTACTAACTAACGCGAGCAGACTATTCCGATGTTAGGCTAGGTTAGGTCTCGGGATTAAAATCTAATTAAAATTCAAAATAATCTTTATTCAAATAGTCCCTAAAAAGGCACTTTTGACGCGTCAAGTATTTACATAGTAGTTATTTCATGGTGATAACTATATTCGTAAACTTAAAACTAAAGCTATGAGGGTTCCAAACGCGCCCCAGTCTAAGAAGAGGCCCAAAACAAACTTAGCCGGGGTTTTTCTTTTTTTTTTCGTTATCACCATCTCACATAATGAATAAAATTAATAATAAACTATAGTACCTATGGAGATAGAGCAATTCACACCCAAGCTTTTTTTTTACTAATCTAATCTAACCCACATTCTAAGTTGCTATCACTGACGCGAGTGGAGTCTTCCGATGCTGGGAGAGAAGTCGCAGGAACACTGTTTCCCTGCGGCTCGGTAATATAACGCCGATGCTAACGCGGCGTTATCGTGGCGTAGGGCTGGCGTTACAGGCCTGTGCAACTAACCTGTTTGTTCTATTTATGTTGTAGTAAAAAGTAGCCACTAAATTTTTGTCGACCTCCGTGGCGCAGTGTGCGCGCTGTCGTATTATAACGTTGGAGGTCCTGGGTTCGATCCCCGGCTTGAGTCTGGTCTGGTGCGAGGCTTCGGCCGTGGCTAGTTACCACCCAACCGACAAAGACGTTAAGCGATTTAGCGTTCCGGCACGATGTCACTTAGAAACCATTTAGGAGTATGGGTTTACCATACCCCTAACAGGTTAGCCCGCTACCATCTTAGACTGTACACTTACCATCACGTGAGATAGCCGTCAAGGGCTAACTTGTAGTGTATATAAAAAAAAAACTTGAGAGGTGTCAAGGGACACCCGGATGGAACGAAGTTCCTTTCGATTAATTAGTGAAGGAATTGTAATAAAATTTTATTTTATTTAAGTTATAATATTTTTTTTTTATTATTAACAAAAAAACTTTATTTACAAAAAACCTGTATACACTCAACAAAAATAATCGTCGCGACACCACACTGTTCAATGCGAAATAGAAATGAAAATATCTGGCTTGCTTTCTATAAGAGAGAGAGAGACAGACAGAGAAACATGCGACGCCGCACAGCTTACAATAACAAAAAGTGTCGTGACAACTTTTCGTAAGATTTTTTTCCGTCTAGCCCCCTTTTTTTTTTTTTTTTAACGTGGGTAATCCTCATGGATACCCCGCGTCCGAGGAGACGCGGCGGTTATGTCAGACTCTTACTGACTAAACCCCCACGGTGTATATCCTTTCCCGCCGCCTGGGGGCCGGGTCACGGGTTTCGCTCGCGCACACAACCGCAACCAGGCCGGCAGAGTCCGTCCTTAGGACGGTGCCAACTCGGGGGCAATATCAGATGCCCCCCAATTGAACGCCATAAGACGCACCAGGAGCACAGGGTGCGTCTTCCAGCTCGAGGACCTAACTCCTGGGTGTTGGACAGATCCTCGTATCCAACGCCCGGATCCGTCTAGCCCCCTAGCCCGTCTAGTTTCACAACGTGCGATAAGGAACTTCGTCAAAAATTTTTGAACATCATGTGTAATGTATAATAATTAACTACGAAGAGATCACTGCAAACGGTTTCGCTGACAGCGGCGATTCGATACGCACTGTGGTTTTTGTGTCACTGAAAGTAGCAAAAATAATGTACATTATATAAGTTTAATAAATAATAAAAATAAAGCAATAAGACCGTACTTTTTTTTTTATTATTATTCATTATCAACCCATTCTCGGCTCACTACAGAGTGTAATGTATGGTATTATAATTATAATAAAACTGAGGGTGGTATTTTTATAAATTGTCATGATTCCTTTCGTGTGTTCAGTTCATTAAATGGAGTTTGCATAGACGCGTCGTTATTATTTATTATTTATCACAAATATCTCACAGAGCGCGGGTCTCCTCTCAATTTGAGATGTGTTCGGCCATAGTCCACCACGCTGGCCGTGTGCGGATTGGCAGACTTCACACGCCTTTGAGAACTCTCAGGCGTGCAGGTTTCCTCGCGATGTTTTCCTTCACCGTTGAAGCGAGTGATACAAAGTGCTTAAATAACTCTTAATCATCATGATATCGCCGCTTAAGACTTAACGATACTTAATACTACATGTGTGTACAAATTACATCCGGTTCTGTGATGATTTAGTTTGTCTGGTGGGAGGCTGCGGCTGTGGCTAGTTACCACCCTACCGACAAAGACGTGTCGCTAAGCGATTTAGCGTTCCGGCACGATGTCGCGTAGAAACCAATTAGGAGCGTGGGTTTACAATACTAATAATAACAGGTTAGCGCGCTACCATCCTAGACAGCATCATCACTTACCACCAGGTGAGATAGCCATCAAGGGCTAACTTGTAGTGTATTAAAAAAAACGACCTCTGTCCAAAGTTTCGCATTAATAAACGTGATAGAAATATTATTCTAAGGGGAAATAAAACAAGGTTGATTCAATAAATAATATTAATCAAATATTTCGAAATTCTAAATTAATGAGGTACACGGCAGCTGTTCGGACTCCTTTACCTTTAAATAAGTATAGAGCAAAAAAAACTTGAGAGGTGTCAAGGGACACCCGGATGGATCGAAGTTCCTTTCGATTAATTAGTGAAGGAATTGTAATAAAAATTTATTTTATTTAAGTTATAATAATATTTTTTTTATTATTAACAAATATAATGTTATATAAACTTAATCAGTAGGCTCAATTTTGTACTCCATCAGCAATATCCGGAACTTGTGCAGAAACACTGTCAGGATTCATTATTATTATTTTTTATTATTTACAAAAAACCTGTATACACTGAACAAAAATAATCGTCGCGACACCACACTGTTCAATGCGAAATAGAAATGAAAATATCTGGCTTGCTTTCTATAAGAGAGAGAGAGACAGACAGAGAAACATGCGACGCCGCACAGCTTACAATAACAAAAAGTGTCGTGACAACTTTTCGTAAGAATTTTTTCCGTCTAGCCCCCTTTCACAACGCGCGATAAGGAACTTCGTTCCAAAAAAAAAACGTAAAAATTGTGCAAAAGTTATTTATGTGCAAAATAATTGTCGCCAACGAATTAAAAGCTTAATTTGCTAAACCCGTGGAAGCTTGAATGACGTGCACGGTGGAATTTGTAACTTCTTTAATATTGTATACATCTGACCAAAGAAACGCTCGTTTCCAATTTTACAAATTAACTTCACAATGTAAAATTGTGAATTTTAAAGCTAGCTCTAAGCGCTGTGGAATTATAAAGTTGGGTGGTCCTGGGTTCGATCCCCGATAAAGGGAATATGGAAATTAAAATGTTGTGAGTACGCTCTGGTGTTTACTATGGTGTCAAATTTTTTTTGCCACCTGGTGGCAAGTGATAATGGAGTCTAGGATGTAAACGGGCTAACCTGTTAGGGGTATGGTAAACCCACACTTCTAATTGGTTTCTACGCGAAATCATGCCGGAACGCTTAATCGCTTGGCGACACGTCTTTGTCGGTAAGGTGTTAACTAGTCACGGTAAAGCCTCCCACCAGACCAAACTCGAACCCGGGACCTCCAACTTTATAATGCGACAGCGCGCGCACTACGCCACGGAGGTCGTCAAAAAATTACTACAACATAGGCAGAGTAAGCGATTTAGCACTAGTCTTTAGTCGTTTATATACGAACGTCAAAAGTCGTTAATATAACCCGGCCAAGTTTGTTGTGGGCTTCTTCTTAGAGCGGGGCGCGTTTAGAACCCACGTAGCTTTAGTTTTAAGTTAACGAATATAGTTATCACCATCAAATCACTGCTATGTAAATTATTGACGCGTCAAAAGTGCCTTTTAAAGGACTATTTGAATAAAGATTATTTGAATTTGAATTATGGCGCATAGAAACTGATTAAGGGTACAAGTAACTACTTCCAGATAGGTTAGGCTGAATATTACCTATCACTGTACCTTCACTTACCACCAGGTTACTTAAAATAACCAGGTTTCGATGCTAAACGTGCATTGAAAGAAAGCGCATATTGAAAGCGCTCAGCGTGCTATGGAAAGAGCAATGCTCGGAATCTATTTGAGAGATAAAGTCCGTAACGAAGTGATTCGGCAAAAAACGAAGATAACCGACATAGCTCGAAGGGCTTGCACGCTGAAGTGGCAGTGGGCTGGTCACGTTTGTCGGAGAACCGACGGACGTTGGAGTCGGAAGGTCCTCGAGTGGAGACCACGTCTCGGCAAACGATGTGTGGGCCGTCCTCCGGCCAGGTGGAGTGATGACCTCCGAAAGGTGGCAGGCATCGACTGGATGCGAAAAGCCGGAGACAGGATGAGTTGGCGCTACTTGAAAGAGGCCTATTTCCAGCAGTGGATTAATGTTGGCTGATGATGATGATGATGCATATTGAAAGATCTGTTTAATGAATTGTATAAAAAATGAAGAAATCATATATATAACGCACGGTGCAGCGTTGTCTAGTTTCCAAGGATAATAGCAAATTAAGCAAAATTTCCGTTGTATACCCGCGATGATGAAACTCGGTTCAATTTTGAAGACCCGGGTTTTCGGGTTTTTTGACTACCTCCGTGGCGCAGTGCGCGCGCTGTCGCATTTTAAAAGTTGGAGGTCCTGGGTTCGATTCCCGGCTCGAGTCTGGTCTGGTGGGAGGCTTTGACCGTGGCTAGTTACCGCCCTACCTACAAAGACGTGTCGTCAAGCGGTTTAGCGTTCCGGCACGATGTCGCCTAGAAACCAACTAGGAGCGTGGGTTTACCATACTTCTAACAGGTTAGCCCGCTACCATCCTAGACAGAATCATCACTTACAACCAGGTGAGATAGCCGTCAAGGGCTGACTTGTAGTGTATAAAAAAACCCGGGTTTTCGGGTCTAAAATTAATCAAAAGTAGACCGGTTTTTTCGAGCATTTCGATGTTTTATTGTAATTTTTTAAAAAACACTAATCTGCGTTTCTAATCATCGGGGCCCGATGTCCGCAAAGAAAAGACATCCCCATTCCCAAATGTAAAAATCTTGGTCAATATTTTTACTATTTACTATTTTAATGTACAAAAGAGTCAGTCATATTTACTTATATATACCGGTAATTGAGCAAAATAGCGAATACAAATTGGTGCTAAAACGTGAAAAGAGCACCAATGACACAAGACACCTTACTGTACAAGGTAAGATAAACAAAGTCGTAAGATGTTGTTTCAAATTACTAATTCTTATCGTAGGACAAAATATTCAAAACACATTTATTTCTTGCTACGTATTGTTTCGGTGATAGCCTAGTGGTTAGGGTGTCAGCCTCTTAATCAGAGGTCGGCGGTTCGAATCCGGGCACGCATCTCCAACTTTTCGAAGTTATGTGCGTTTAAAAAAAATATCACATGCTTCAACGGTGAAGGAAAACATCGTGAGAAAACCTGCACGCCTGGCCAGCGTGGTGGACTATGGCCAAACCCTTCTCATATTGAGAGGAGATCCGTGCTCTGTAGTGAGCCGGTAATGGGTTGTTCATGATGATGATGATTGTTTCGTACGGCAAGGGATGGTATCAAATCAACATTAAAAATACTGCTTTAAACGATGGGAGGGAGGTCTCAGCTGTTGAAGCGGATGGCTTACACTTGTCAGTACCTATATTGGGAAAAATTTCATCATCCAAAAATTTTCATCACTTTTTCTGTCTTTCCAAGCCTGTAATTTTAAGTAGCAAGAAATAAGAAAAAAATACAATACAATACGCAAATTGTAAGTCAAGAATATTCTAAGAGATGACGTTGACCGTTTCGTTTATTCAGTCTGAAACAATTATTAATCGAATATAATAATAAATCGCGCTAACTTTTTATTCACAACACGTATGTCCCACAAACACCGTCTGGTCGCATGGTTTAATAAAGATACGCTTTTTTATCATTTTATAGAACTCACTTTATTCAACAGGGAGATCATTTTGCAGCGTCTCATCATCTGTGAACGACACAGACATGATTACGCATCGACACAGACGTGAAACAATATCGACATTGGCGTGATACAACATCGACACAGACGTGATACAACATCGACACTGACATGATACAACATCGACACTGACGTGATACAACATCGACATCGACGTGATACAACATCGACACAGATGTGATACAACATCGATACAGACGTGATACAACATCGACACAGACGTGATACAACATCGACACTGACGTGATACAACATCGATACAGACGTGATACAACATCGACACAGACGTGATACAACATCGACACAGATGTGATACAACATCGATACAGACGTGATACAACATCGACACAGACGTGATACAACATCGACACAGATGTGATACAACATCGGTACAGACGTGATACAACATCGACACTGACATGATACACACATACATAATTACATACCTTTAACACAGCATTCATGTAAAGAAGAAATTTGAACTGAACTAATAAAGTACATAAAATAATGGAAATTTATAGATACAGAAGCGATGCTGGACCTATGGCTAGATGCATACAATCTCATGGGCGAATATATTTAAAAAAATATTACTAAAACGATTTTAAATATATAGGAACATGGAGGAACCAATTTCTAGCCGTACAGAATAACTGTTCATCACTATTATCAGCCTATTAACATTTCATTGCTGGGCACAAGCATCTCTTGTATAAGAGATTCTTGTCACCATCACGCTGACGCTGTGGCTGGTGCACTCACATCACACCTTAGAGAAAATATCTTGAGCCAATGGCTTAACATACTCTCCGGGTTGGTACTGAGAATTTTTGACAACGTAATCAAATACTTCACAATTTTATGAATCTATTAAACGTTTTAAAACTTCATGATTCTTAGTTGGGCTTACTAATTAAATGGGTAGTTTAATTGAAACCCCAAGTACAAACATTACAAGAAAATCATATAGAATTAATTGTTCATGCAAGTATAATATCCATAAAGTTTGATCAAAATAGAAAATTTATATTAAAGTACATGGGATACAAAAATTTAATTTCTATTTTTTTTACATATTCAATGGCTTTATACAACTTTGCAATAATCCGACGAGGAAAAAGTTAGGTCTTTTTCCCTACTTTCTTACATATTTCAATTACACTATACAACTTTGCAATAATTCAAAGAGCAGAAGGTCAAGTTTGTGTTTTTTTTCTCACTTTTTTACATATTTCAATGGCACAACAACTTTGCAATAATGTGCAGGGGAAAAGGTCAGGTTTTTTTCTTTAATTTTTTACATATGCTATTACAATATACAACTTTGCAATAATTCAAAGAGGAAAAGGTCAGGGTTTTAGCCTACTTTTTTACATATTTCAATTACATTACACAACTTTGCAATAATGCACAGGGGAAAAGGTCAGGTTTTTTTCTCTAGTTTTTTACATATTTCAATTACACTATACAATTTTACAATAATTCAAAGAGCAAAAGGGATTTTTTTTCCTTACATTTTTACATATTATTTCAATGGCACAACAACTTTGCAATAATTCGAAGAGCAAAAGGACAGTTTTTTCCCTACATTTTAACATATTTCAATTACACTATACAACTTTGCAATAATCCGCAGAGGAAAAGTTCAGGTTTTTTTCTCTAGTTTTTTACATATTTCAATTACACTATACAATTTTACAATAATTCAAAGAGCAAAAGGGATTTTTTTCCCTACATTTTTACATATTATTTCAATGGCACAACAACTTTTTAATAATTCAAAGAGCAAAAGGGCAGTTTTTTCCCTACATTTTAACATATTTCAATTACACTATACAACTTTGCAATAATCCGCACAGGAAAAGGTCAGGTTTTTTCCCCTACTTTTTTACATATTTCAATTACACAATACAATTTTAGAATAATTCAAAGAGCAAAAGGGATTTTTTTCCCTACATTTTTACATATTATTTCAATGGCACAACAACTTTGCAATAATTCGAAGAGCAAAAGGACAGTTTTTTCCCTACATTTTAACATATTTCAATTACACTATACAACTTTGCAATAATCCGCAGAGGAAAAGGTCAGATTCCTTTTCAAATTTCTTACATATTTCAATTACACTATACAAATTTGCAATAATTCAAAGAGGAAAAAGTCAGGTTTTCATTTCTACTTTTTTACATATTTCACTTACACTATACAACTTTGGAATAATCCGCAAACCAAAACATTAGGTCTGGTCGATTACAGCATGGATTAAACAGTTGATGCTTTTATGCAATTTTCTGTGGAAAAGTATACCTACAACTGATTTTTGGAAAATATTACATTTAGGCCATCCGTCTGCCAATCTGCATTAGAACAGTGTAGTGGGTCAATAATCTAAAACTCTCTCACATTAATTCCACATATGATTATTTGAATTTAGCTATATATTCACCGCTCCATCAAAACTGTTTCAACACAAAAACTTTCGTCAAATCAGGTAACCTCCTCACTCTACGATACTTGTATCAAGCACAAGCTAGCCCTTGACGGCTATCTCATCCCACTTGCTGGTAAGTGATGATGCAGTCTAGGATGGTAGCGGTCTAACCTGTTGGGGGTATGGTAAAGCCACACTCCTTCATTGATTCCTACTTTTTTTTAGAACTGTCTAACCCTATTGGTTGCCATAGCGTAACCGGGCTGTTTGGCGAGCTTCTTTCCGAAGCTCTGCCAGAAGAAATTTTGAGCGCTAGGGCTCGAAGAAACTAAGGGAACATCTGCCTAAGGGCGCCTCCTTTGAGGCCAAACCTCGGCTTAAGCGACGTTTGGGATAACGGGGGGGTCGGACGGTAGGTTTCTACGCGACATCGTGCCGGAACGCTTAATCGCTTGGCGAAACGTCTTTGTCAGTAGGGTGGTAACTAGACACGGCCGAAGCCTCCCACCAGACAAAATCAATAATATTTTAAATGCCTAAGTATTGTTTTTTTGTTTGTTACCAATGTTCAACTACTGGGCTTTGATGAATGGCACAGAAATAGCTGGCATCCTCTAGCTCAGTGATTCCCAAAGTGGTCCAAAGTTTTTAACACTAAACTTCACTACAGTTAAAAATTTACAGGAAACCAATATCAGGTAAGTAGGGGGTCTACCCAACACGGAAAAACAAGACAAGGGGTCTACGACACATCAAAGTTTAGGGAACTCTGCTTTAGCTAAAATAGTTATCATCCCAGGAAAATGTTTGTGGACCATTTTTGCTCAGCACTCAATACCATAACCAGTGATGAAATGACTACAAACAGTCAGACTTGACATTTTAAATTTTGTAGACACTATGGTCCCAACGTTAATTTATCCATGATTTCTATCCAACATAATAGATCAGCTCAAGCCTAGCTCATACAAATAACGTTTGTGGTGATGTCTGAAACGTTCTACATCTATACAAATAAATAAAATTGGAGTGTCTGTTTGTAATATTGAAATAACCGTTTTTTACTACATGCATATGAATATGTATACGGTACATACACCAAAACACATTTTTTACAATTTGTGTCTGTCTGTCTGTTTGTTCCGGCTAATCTCTGAAATGGCTGGACCGATTTTTACGGGACTTTTATTGGCAGGTAGCGCGGGCGTCAGCTAGTCTTATATATTTATGCGCGCGCATCGGGCCGCGACGGACGTTGACAGAAGCGTCGCGCGTAGCGCGGAGGTGTTTTCGAAAATGACGAATACGTTAAAGTGCAACAATTGTAATATAGTTATCGATGAGCTATTAGCTTATATCCAAAATAAAATATCCATCGCGGATGAAATTAGTTTGGTGCGAATATGTGAGTCAGCTTTCTCGTCCGAACAAATTTTAAAATCGAACAACCTTCTTCTGGAGTCGTTACCGTCTGACTTGTGTAAGACAGCACGTAAAGGCAAAGGCAAAGAGGGACGCCTATTGAATGACATTATAGGCTTGTTTAAAGTGACCGATCCAGATGTCATGCCTATATTCGTAGCTAGGGATTTGGAGAAGCTACCACCTATAACGTTTGATCACCTAGACGTCTCCAAGCTCCTTAAGGATATGATGTTGTTGCAGGCGGAGATTCAAAACATAAAATCTTCGTATGTGACAGTTGAACAGCTTGAAGAAGTAAAAAAGGAGTGTCAATTCGGAAAGTCTTTGTCGCCGCCTTTCTCAGCCGTAAAAGTTAACATGAAAAGAGGAGCCTACCGTGATAGTGGACCGATAGGATTATCTCAATTAGACGATACCATAGTTGTGACTAATTTAGAACATTCAAATTGCCAGAAATCTTCCCCTAGTGAATATAATCTGCAGTATAGAAATATGAATATAAATAACAAGGAGGGTAGTCCCGCGTTTTCAAGTAACGTATTTAAACAAAAAATCAATCGTTGCATCACGAGCGGTGGACGCGGCTCGGAGCCCGACGCCGCGGTGCGCGCGGGCGCCGGCGGCGGGGAGCAAGGTGCGTCATCGCACGTTATCACTAGCGAGCCGAGTGATCAGTCGACGGGGCCAATGCAAAAGCAAACTTATGCAGGCGTCGCGAAGGTCCATGACCCAAACGAAGGCTGGACGGTGGTGCAGAGGAAGTCGCAAAGATCTAAAAACCGGCTCATTGGTAATACAGGAAATTTTGTAGTAGAATGCGAAGAGAAATTTAGGGCGGCAGATAGGAAAATACCCTTATTCATTACGAATGTACATAAAGACACGGTGGAATCGGATATAATTAATTATATCTCGAAGAAAACAAAGGAGAATGTCACTTTGGAAAAAATTTCTATTAAACGACAGTGTGAACACCACGCATATAAGCTTTTGGTATCTCAAAGCAAACTCCCATTATATCTAGATGAGAATCTCTGGCCACAGGGAATAATTTTTCGTCGGTTTGTGCATTTCAAACATAAGCGTCTGAACGAAACGCCTGTTACAGAGGTCCCGCTGAATAATACACCTACTGTTAATGGATAAAGGTTTCTTATGTAATTTTGTTACTTTTAATTGCAAGAGCGTGAAGCGATCTGCACAATGTATTAGTGAGTTATGTAAAACTTCAGATATAATTGCACTTCAAGAACACTGGTTGCTCCCGAAAGAATTGTCTTTTCTTGACACTTTGTGCGATGACTTCAGCGCCACGGGAGTGTCTGCGGTGGACACATCGGCGGGTATTCTACGTGGAAGACCTTATGGAGGGGTCGCGCTGCTGTGGAGGCGTAGCGTTTTTCAAAAAGTGTCAGTGATTCAGTGTAACAATCGGCGCATCTGTGCTATAAAGGTAGTGTTACATGAAAAATCGTTTATCGTGATGAGTGTATATATGCCTACGGATGTGATTGCTAACCTAGCGGATTTCACGGACATTCTAAGCTCGGTGAGTGCCATTATTGAGACCTACGGGGAAAGTTGTGTATATATACTTGGGGACTACAATGCGCACCCTTCGGAGCGCTTTTATCATAAACTTACTCAGTTCTGCATAGAACAAGAATGGAGCTGTATAGATGCGGAAGTGCTAGGTCCGAGGTCGAATACCTATACTTTTTTAAGCGAAGCACACGGGTCTAAGCGGTGGCTCGATCACTGCCTAGTAACTAAAGCAGCGGCAGACTCCGTGCGCAATGTGTCAGTTCTATACGATGTGTTGTGGTCGGATCATTTCCCTCTGGTAGTGGAATGTAATATTGACGTTTTGATACCTAAGAGAGCGGATTGTATTACCTATTTAAATGAGATTTACTGGGGTGAGCGAAATCAACATCAAATAGACACATACCAGAGGGAATGTCACGAGAGGCTGAGGATGATTAACTTCCCACAGGAGCTTCACGGTTGCTGTGATCGTACATGCAGTGACATCAGGCATAGAGATGTAATAACTCAGTTGTACAGCAACATCGTCCAGGCCTTGATAGAATCGTCACTGGTAGGTCGAGAGAGCACTAGGCGCGTAAAAAGAAAGAAGGTCCTTGGTTGGAATAAGCACGTAGCCGAAGCTCACGGGATGGCCAGGCAAAAATTTTTGTTATGGTCGTGGTACGGTAAACCAACTTCGGGAATTATTTATAGAGAAATGTGTGAGGCTAGAAAAATTTTCAAATCTCGTTTGAAATGGTGCCAAAACCATGAAGAGCAATTTAAGTTGGATATTCTAGCCTCGCATCACTCAAAAAACGATTTTCGCGGATTTTGGAAACATACAAATAAAATGAATAACAAACCGTCACTGCCTGTGAGCGTTGGTGGCGTGTGTGAGCCAGACAAGATTTCCGATCTTTTCATGGAGCACTTCGTAGTTAAATCACCCCGGGGTCCTTCACAAACGATGCTTGATGTTGAGGCCAGTATTGAAATGGAAATTCAATTTAAGTGTAAAGACGTTGCTCACACAATTAAGCATATGACCAGAGGAAAATCTCCAGGTCATGATGGACTCAGCATTGAGCATCTACAGTATGCTGGGCCACACTTACCCAGAGTGCTCACAATGCTCTATAATATTTGTATGAGCCACAGTTTTATGCCTAGTGAGATGATGAGGACTATAGTTGTACCTATTGTGAAAAACAAAACCGGCGACTTAGCGGACAAAAACAACTATAGGCCTATCTCATTGGCAACGGTCATCTCGAAGGTGTTTGACAGCATGCTTAATAACCAACTGAATAAGTTATTTAGGCCACATGACAACCAGTTTGGATTTCAACCTGGAGTGTCGACGGAGAGCGCTGTGCTTGGTCTTAAGCATGCTGTCACATACTATACGAAGCGTAAGACTCCAATTTACGCCTGCTTTCTGGACCTATCCAAGGCTTTTGACCTGGTATCTTATGATATCTTATGGAGAAAACTGGAAGGAATTAAAGTTCCACTGGAACTCATCAATATTTTCAAATATTGGTATGGAAACCAGGTCAACAGCGTGCGATGGGCGGGCGTATTATCACGTCCGTATTTGTTGGAGTGCGGGGTGAGGCAGGGGGGTTTGACTTCACCTACGCTCTTCAACCTATATGTGAACGAGTTGCTCGGCGAGCTCAGCAGCACCAGGACCGGCTGTTACATAGATGGGGTTTGTTTGAATAACATTAGCTACGCTGATGACATGGTGCTGTTGAGTGCGTCGGTTTGTGGCCTGAGAAAACTGTTGGCGATTTGTGAAGCTTTTGTGGAAAAACACGGTCTTACTTATAATGTAAAGAAAAGTGTGGTAATGGTCTTTGAGGCCATGGGCAAAACACAGAAGAAAGTTCCACCCATCTTTCTAAATGGAAATGCACTAGAAAGAGTGTATCAATGTAAATATCTAGGGCATATGTTGACCCCTGACCTCAAAGACGATACTGACATCGAGAGGGAACGGAGAGCAGTGTCAGTGAGAGCGAATATGCTGGCTCGCAGGTTTGCACGTTGTTCCACCAATGTAAAGATAACTTTGTTTAGAGCCTATTGTACATCTTTTTACACGTGCAACCTGTGGGTCAAGTACTCCACAAAATCGTACAGCGCTCTCCGTGTCCAGTATAACAATGCCTTCAGGGTGCTGATGGGGCTGCCCCGGTATTGCAGCGCATCAGGGATGTTTGCGGCGGCGCAAGTTGATTGTTTTTATGCGACAATGCGTAAAAGATGCGGATCCCTGGTGCGTAGATTGCGGAGCAGTTCCAACAGCATTCTGAAATTGATTGCCAGTCGATTGGACTGTGTATATGTAAATCATTGCTGCGCCGTTTCTAATGGAATGGTGCAGCGATGACCTACATACTTAATAATTAGGTACTTAGTGTTTTTTAGGTTAATTTACTAACATAGATATAAGCTTTGTATTACTAACAATATGAGTCTATGTTACTTGAAATAAATATTTATTATTATTATTATATATAAAATTCTCGTGTCACAATGTTCGTTCCCATACTCCTCCGAAACGGCTCGACCGATTCTTGTGAAATTTTCTATGCATATTCAGTAAGTCTGAGAATCGGCTACTATCTATTTTTCAAACCCCTAAGTGTTAAGGGGTGTACACCCCAACAAAAAAAAATATTTTTTTACTTTATTGTTGTATTATGTGGCATTGAAAAATACATACAACCCTAAATTTTCACCCTTCTATCGCCGATCCCTACTTTTTAATAGTCATTTTAGTAATTTAATCATTTGTCATCCCGCTCAATGTAAATGTTTTTCACTCTAATTTGACTAAAATTTCCCTGAGCTTATTGTAAAGCTAAAATTTTGAACTTAAACAATATTTATGTTATTTTTATATTCCCTTATCGTTCACAGCGCTCCATGCCTCTTTCACTCATATACCACATCCTTACACACAATAAGTTAGTTAATTCCCTGCAAATAATTTATATGGCAAAACGTTTGCCGGGTCAGCTAGTAATTAGTAGTAATGGTGTTAACAAAAACATGGTTGGAACGTAAATGCCAGCAACAGAATCCTTGACAATATCCAAACTGTACCAGACAGAATCGAACAACTTGCATCACGCTTTTCAGTAAGGTGGAGATATTAATAAGAAGTATTATGGAACATTGTTACAACAAATGTTGGAACAGTTTTATTTTAGGAGTGAATTATAACTATGGTTCTCATCACCAAGCTCTAAGGCAATATGGATAGAAGTAGTCTTAGCATCTTCAAAACTATATGAATGAATTTCAAAAAGGTTTATAGGCAAACCATTTTGAAATGAGAAACGGATTCAACTCTCTACTTTGTTCTAATAAAGTCATCATCATCATGATCAACCCATTGCCGGCTCACTACAGAGCACGGGTCTCCTCTCAACTTGAGAAGGGTTCGGCCATAGTCCACCACGCTGGTCATGTGCAGATTGGCAGACTTTACACGCCTTTGAGAACATTACAGAGAACTCTCAGGCGTGCAGGTTTCCTCACGATGTTTTCCTTCACCGTTGAAGCAAGTGATATTTTAATTGCTTAAAAACGCACTTAACTCCGAAAAGTTAGAGGTGCGTACCTGGATTCGAACCGCCGACCTCTGATTAGGAGGCTGACGTCCTAACCACTAGGCTATCACAGCTTCAACTCTCTACTCTGTTCTAATAAAGTACAATAATACAACTTGAAATCACACCAGCGACTCATTTACGGACTCTGGGCTTGTAACACCATAGTAGTCTTATAATTTTGGTCTGACACAAGAATATAAACTGGGACAGCATGATCAGCAGTCTGGAACATGGGTCAGTTGATCATACTACACCCAGTTCTTGTGTGGAAGCAATCAACTTGTGGGCACGGCTCTGTAGAGCCTCAGTCTGGAGTCGGAAAGTGCAGCCACCAGCGTGTCCGCGTCCAACCGGGCAGCGCACACGTCCAGGGCTGGCTCCGAAGCCGGTAAACACATTGTCCGGGAACCTTCCAGCCCGTGGAGGTACAAGGACGAGTCGCTCTCGGAATGCGCAGCGATCCACCTCGCCCCCGGAGCCTTGACGAACGCACTCTTGCACATCAAACTCGTCCGAGTAGACCCCGGGAAGGTTTGCTCGTAATCTATCACAACGTCACCAGAACTGCCACTAACACTGCTCGCACTCTTCAGTTTACACAAACTTAACCTCGAGCGTTCGTTGCCGCTCGCGCGACACGACACCAACACTTTGTGCGATTCGTTGTCGTAGCACAACGACATGAACGGTCCATCTACGGGCAGGCTCTTCCTCTCCCACTGCCTCATGCTGTGCATCCACAACCAGCACGAGTTCAACTGGCAGCTGAGCAGGCCATGCTCCGTTGAGACTAGAGACACCACAGGCGACAGATCGCCCGCGATGTTCAACTTCTGGATGTGCGTGCCAGAGTTCCTGACGTCGTACTGGTGGACCACGCCTCCGACACCGCCCACGTAGAACTCGTTGCTCCGCAAGTAGTCCCAGGAGCATGACCACAGCGGCATCCCGCACTGGATGGTGTGACTGAGGATGCCTCTCTCAACTATTCTTGCAGTGTTGTCCAAACCCACTGACAACAGCAAGTCCCTTGGCTGGGAGTACGTGATGTCTCGTATGGGTTTCGGGTGGAGATGCAAGAACTGCCCCAACTTGTAGTCGACGCAGCTGACCTTGCGGATCCCGAAGCCCGGGAACAGGTAATTGGTGCTTTTCTGTGTCACGTACAGCTCGTACGTCCGGCAGTTGTACGTGAGGACTCTGCAGCCACCATCTTTGTTTATCTCCAAGTTCTTCTCCAGGGCGAACCTCCAGGATCTCCGTTGCGGCTGCTCCCGGACCTGGTTCTTCAGTAACGTCTTCCTTAGATCTTCAAGCTGCAGCATGCAAGCACGGTGGGCTATTCTAGATTTCTCCAATTCCAGTTCCGATCGTATTTTCTCTGCAAAATCAAATAAGTGGTAAATTGAAAATATAATAATAAAAAATGGCAAAAAATGGAACAAAGGATTATAGCGATAGTTTTAAGTCCGAAAAGTGGCATAGGCTCCTTTTTGTCTCGATATTCATATATTTCGGCTCGAAAAAACTAAAGGAACGTCTGCCTAAGGGCGCCTCCTGTGAGGCCGAACCTCGGCTTAGGCGACGTTTGGGATAACGAGGGGGTCGGACGGTGGGGCTACATGCATGCCTCATTTCATCCAAATCCGTTCAGCAGTTTTTGCGTGATTGAGTAAGAAACATCCAAAACACTTTCACATTTATAATATTGGTCGAATTTATCGAGTCAGCTGTGATAGCCTCGAGTAAGGGCGTCAGCCTCCTGATCAGAGGTCGGCGGTTCGAATCCGGGCACGCACCTCTAACTTTTCGAAGTTATGTGCGTTTACAAAAAATATATATATCACATTCTTCAACGGTGAAAGAAAACATCGTGAGGAAACCTGCACGCCTGAGAGTTCTCCATAATGTTCTCAAAGGCGTGTGAAGTCTGCCAATCCGCACACGGCCAGCGTGGTGGACTATGGCCGAACCCTTCTCATATTGAGAAGAGACCCGTGCTCTGTAGTGAGCCGGTAATGGGTTGATCATGATGATGATGATTATCGAGTCAAAAAAGTTGGGACTTGGTAATTTCACCTGGATCGGCAAAAAATAAACGAAGCCTAAGCAGACAGCCCCCTTCCTGAAGTCATGCGTATTGCGGTTCCGGGAAGGACGGCCAGTGAATGTAGGAGGTTTTAGTCCGTAGGGCACTAAGAGGCTTCTTTGTACTCTTCGTGAAGTCGGGAATGTCAGTTGGTTGAAGCCAAGTAACATCCATGAGGATTTCCTCCTACAATAATAAAAAAAAAAAAAATCACCTGCTTGCAATATGTCTATCTGTTTCTGAAGACCTGTGATCTGGGTGGTGTCCGCAGCTACCAGTTTTTTGGCGTAAATGAACCTGATGTCTTTCAATGTGGCGTGACTCTTGCAGGTTGGACAGTTCCGTTCTTTGGCCGACTGCGCTTTTAACCAGCGCTCCACGCACTGCGCCCCGAACAGGTGCCCACATTTGAGGGACACCAGCCTGTGCGCCCCGGAGTTCGCCCACGTGTCCAGGCATATGGGGCACGTTTCGCCATCGTCCTAAAGCGGTGAAACAACTTCTTGTAGAAACTGAAGGCACGTAAATTCCACAGCCATACATGCATATTAAAGATGTCTGTTCATTATATTATAACTAGCTGTCGCCCGCGACTTCGTCTGCGTAGAATTGCTGATTTTGTGTGGTGATATTCAAAAATACTCTGACATCTAATTGCGGATTTTCGTGTCTCTAAATTAAAAAACATAGGAGTTTCATACAAATTTCAAACACCTATTTTATGTGTTATATCCAAATATCCTTTCTTAGCTGACATCTCTTAACTATCAACTACCTACTTGCTAAATTATAGCTTTATACGTACAATAGTTTTTGAGATCTGAGTAAGTAAGTACGTCAGTGACCTTTCGCTTTTATATATATAGATAAAGGAACGTACATGAAATATAACTATAACTTTTCGGACATCCCGTATCACTTACCACTTACCTTATTGAAGCTTTGATAGCCTAGTGGTTACGACGTCCGCCTCCTAATCAGAGGTCGGGGGTTCGAACCCGGGTACACCTCTAACTTTTCGGAGTTATGTTTTTAAGCAATTAAAATATCACTCGCTTCAACGGTGAAGGAAAACGTCGTGAGGAAACCTGCACGCCTGAGAGTTCTCCGTAATGTTCTCAAAGGCGTGTGAAGTCTGCCAATCCGCACATGGCCAGCGTGGTGGACTGTGGCCAAATCCTTCCTGTGCTCTGTAGTGAGCCGAGAATGGGTTTATCGTGATGATTCTATTTAAAATCCTTTTTTTTCCTTTATCTTTTTCCTATTTCATTTTACATTTGAAATATTACGATACCATACTTCTTGCCATCATCATGATCAACCCATTACCGGCTCACTACAGAGCACGGGTCTCCTCTCAGTATGAGAAGGGTTTGGTCATAGTCCATCACGCTGGCCATGTGCGGATTGTCAGACTTATTATTTGCCGTAAACATAAATTTTTGCATGCCTACCCGGCAGATTGTAAGCATCTCATCTTCAATACAACGTGTCTCGAAAGATATTATAGATGCATCAGCCCCATTTCGGAGGAGTTATACGCGAGTAAGGAGGACAGGTTTAAATCTTACAGCTGATCAAACTTTACTAACCTGTATTGAAGTATTCAGTTTTCTAACTTTGGCAGGTGGTTCTTCTTCAACCACATCCCCAACATCTCTTGTTTCCTGGCCATCTACGTCAGTGTTTCTTGATTCTTCGTCAACTGTACCAGGTGCTATTGATTCTGCGTCAACTATATCAAAGTTTCTCGGTTCTTCGTTGACCGCATCAGGTGTTGTCAGTTCTGCGTCAACGTTATCAGAGTTTCTCGACTCCTCGTTAGCGGTATCAGGTGCTTCTGCGTTATCTATATCAGAGGTGCTAGATGCTTCGTTAAGCATATAAGGTTCTGATGCGACAGAGCCTTGTTGTGAAATGTCATCGTAGGAATCTCCCGTGGGCACCCAGGGTTCAAGTGATGAGTGAATGCTGTCTTCATCTTGCGGGCCGGTCTGTTGTGAACAGAAATGCTGGAATTAAACCCTTGGATCCTGGCAACCCATCAAATTCAAATAATCTTTATTCAAATACTTTATCATACTAGGCATTTATGACATGTAGTGTTACATTATAAGATTGGAGGTCCTGGGTTCTATTCCCGGCTCGAATCTTGTCTGGTGGGAGGCTTCCGCCGTGGCTAGTTACCACCCTACCGACAAAGGCCAAGCAATCTAGCGTTCCGTCACGATGTCGCGTACAAACCAATTAGGAGGAGTATAGGTTTACCATACCTCTAGCAGGTTAGCCCGCTACCATCCTAGACTGCATCATCACTTACCATCAAGTGAGATAGCCGTCAAGGGCTAACTTGTAGTGTATAAAAAAAATGTACCACTAATGGCGTCGGCGTACCTCAATAGAGGCCTAGCGTACTTCTAAAGTAATCAAGTCAAATTAAAATACCTAGCTTCATTCATGTGAACTTATTAAAGGCATCTATGAATCGTTCGTAATATGTATAACACATTAACCATTGTTTCAAATTCAAATAGTCCTTTAAAAGTCACTTTTGACGCGTCAATAGTTTACATAGCAGTGAGTTGATGGTAATAACTACATTCGTGAACTTAAAACTAAAGCTACGAGGGTTCCAAACGCGCTCCGGTCTAAGAAGAAGCCCACAACAAACTTAGCCAGGTAAATTTTCTTTTTTTTATCACCATCTTACATGCCACTTAAAATTATATTAAGAGTTATCTTATTAGAGCAATATTTCACACCCATGCTTGTTTATCATTTACGTAATCCTTTACACTATAGTAGGACTTTTCTACAAGCTTACGTTTTATATAAACTCTGAACTTATTGAGAGACATCCCAGAAACTTCATTTGGTAATTTGTTATAAAATTGTATACCTTTGAATGAATTTATATTTTTTTGTAGTTCAGTAGCGTTTCTATTTGTGTAGTGATGGTAATAACTACACTCGCCATAAAACTACAGACTACAGCTAAGGGGGTTTCAATAACGCCCAGGTCTTAGAAGAAGACCACAACAATTAGGCGGGGTTTTTTTGTTGTCCACAACTTTACTATGCTGGGTACTTTTGTGGTGGAGAGATGGCTATGAATGGAGTGTCACCTACCCCGTCATCATCACGCAATTGAAGCGCTGGCGCCGCTGGTCCATTTGTCCGAGACATCGACGTCCGCATGGCTTCTTCATTATTCCAATAACCTGAAACATTAGCCATTGTTACTCTTGGAACACTTTGAAACATTTATTATCCGCTACAAGTAAGCCCTTGACGGCAACCTCACCTGATGGTAAGTGATGATGCAGTCTGAGAGGGAAGCGGGCTAACCTGTTGGGGGGTATCGTAAACTTATTGGTTGGTGATAATTAGTTTCTACGCGACATGGTGTAACGCTAAATCGCTAGGCGACACGTCTTTGTCGGTAGGATGGTAACTAGCCTCCAACCACACCAGACTCGAGCCGGGAATCGAACCCAGGACCTCCAATCTTATAATGTAACAACGCGCGCGCACGCCACGGAGGTCGTCAAACAACACTACATAAACAAAAAAAAAATCATCATCATGATCAACCCATTGCCGGCTCACTACAGAGCACGGGTCATACTCAATTCATATACATATGTACATATTTTATGATTCGGCAGCGTTCGGATTTTTTTTTTCGGACTGTCTATTAGCTGTACTAACCCTATTGGTTGCCACAGCGTAACCGGCCTGTTTGGCGAGCTTCGGAAAGAAGCTCTGCCAGAAGAAATTTTGAGTGAGGCTCGAAGAAACTAAGGGAACGACTGCCTAAAGGGCGCCTCCTTTGAGGCCGAACCTCGGCTTAGGCGACGTTTGGGATAACGGGGGGGGTCGGACGGTGAGTGGTCCGTACGTCTCCGAGGCCGTGGATGGAGCCCACGTCCGAATGACGTAAGATAACGGGGAGCTCGTGTTCGCCGTGAAGACGGTGTGTAGCGTATGATTGTGTGGTAGGTGGTACGAGTATGTTGCCAGTAGGCATCTGATCGTGAAGGATATGTTTAGGTCTCCTCTTTCGGAGAGGAGCGCTTGGGTCGGGGTGCGTTCGGATTACTGGACGTTCGGATTACGGAGGTTCGGATTGAAGAGGTTCTACTGTAAGTACAAATTAATATCAATGTGCCAAGATTTATTTATTTATTGAAACAACTATATTGCAAATTGCTTATAAAGTAGGATAGCAACAAAATAACAAATTGAAAAGCAATTGACCACCCTATCACTAAAAGTGATCTCTTCCAGGCAACCATACAAGTGCAGCTAATGAGGTAAGTGGTAACAGTTATATAGGATGTTGCAAAAGTTAAATATACATACACAATAATACATACTACTAAATATATAAAATAATAAAAATACATACATACAATAAAATAATAAATTGTGATGTGAATACCAGCAGATCCCTGCGATATCCCAACAGGCTTTGTTTCAAAATGTTGCAATAATACATACTATATGAAAAGTGCTTGTGGTATGGCAGTGAGAATATATATAATATAAACTACCAACGGACTTTGAAAATTTAAATTTAAATATGTTTAAGAAAAAATTTAATATAATGCTTCTGGAAAAATCATATTATGATGTTAAACAATATTTAATGAATAAAACTTTTTTTTTTGGGATGGATTTTCCTCATGGATACCTCTGCACCATGGGGAGGCACAGAGGTTATGTCAGACTCCTCCTGACTAAAGCCCCCACGTGTTCCTACTCACCGCTGTATGGTGGAGCCACGGGAAAGCTTTCACATACAACAACTCCACCAGCGGGTGTCCGCCGCAGCAGACCCTAAGATAAAACTTAGTGTCTAATGTATAATTAATTATTTTTGCTGACATCTAATTTATTGTATGTATTTTAATTTGATTGGACATTCAATATTTTTCATAATGTTAATAATTTTTATTATTACAAATAATACATATCTTAAGTATATATATGTGATATAAATATATGATCAACAGTGTTGTCAGACCTGTAACGTATGGACTTATAATTATAATAAAAGTGAGGGTGGTATTTTTATAAATTGTTATGCTTCCTTTCGTGTGTGTCAGTTGATTAAATGGAGTTTGCATAGACGCGTCGTAATTATTTATTATTATCACAAATATCTCAAGACCATGATTGCCATTTGAAGTCATCATCATCATCATGATCAACCCATTACCGGCTCACTACAGAGTGCGGGTCTCCTCTCAATATGAGAAGGATTTGTCCATAGTCTACCACGCTGGCCATGTGTGGATTGGCTGACTTCACACGACTTTGAGAACATTATGGAGAACTCTTAGGTGTGCAGGTTTCTTCACGATGTTTTCCTTCACCGTTGAAGCAAATTATATTTTAATTGCTTAAAAACGCACATAACTCCGAACGTTAGAGGTGCGTGCCCAGATGCATGCCCGGAGAGTGGGCATGCAGAGGCATTGGAATATCACTAATAAGATGCCATTGTAGTATTCGCAAGTCTGGAGTAAGCATGCACACAAAATCACCGCAGGTATTTGCTGTTCAAAGGAGATTGTATTTTATTTTATAGTAAATTACCTATTGATATCTTGGAGATGTCTATCAATAATATCTTTATACAACAAAAGCTTATAGAAAAATCATATTACAATATTAAGGATTATATAAACGATAAAAAAGCTTGGGTGTAAATTGCCATCTCCATAGGTACTATTTATTGATAATGTGAGATGGTGATTAAAAAAACCCGGCTAAGTTTGTTGTGGGCTTCTTCTTAGAGCGGGGCACAATTTGAACCATCATAGCTTTAGTTTTAAGTTTACAAATGTAGTTATCACCATCAAATTACTAGTATGTAAATTATTGATGCATCAAAAGAAGGACTTGAATTTGAAAGATTACCTCGACTTTCAGAATGTTCTGCATCTACCTCAATGGATACAATCTCTTGAGCGTCAGTTCCTCTGCCCTGGTTCAATAGCCAAAAATTTTCCAGTGTAGCTCTCATATGAGGGTCCTCTGGAGATTCAGGGTTAGAATGGCTGGCTCTTTGAGAGGACTCATCCATACTTTATTAAAACTGCAAGTAATCCTTTATTATATATCTACTAGCTAATGCCAACTGCTTCACTCTCTTTTCAGTTCAAATAATATTTTTATAAATAAACATTTCACAGAAACAAAAATATTAATGACACAGACAATAAAAAGATTGATGTGATCCCATAAAGGCACTGCTGATAACAGATATAGGTAACAATACGCTGATTAATGCTGTAATGTATCAGCTGTGGTAGCCTAGTGGTTAGGACGTCCGCCTCCTAATTAGAGGTTAGGGTTTGAATCCGGGCATGCACCTCTCACTTTTCGATGTGTGCTTTTAAGCAATTAAAATATCACTTGCTTCAACGGTGAAGGAAAACATCGTGAGGAAACCTGCATGCCTGAGAGTTCTCCATAATGTTCTCAAAGGTGTGTGAAGTCTGCCAATCCGCACATGACCAGCATGGTGGACTATGCCAAACCATTCTCATATTGAGAGGTGACCTGTGCTCTGTAGTGAGCCTTTAAAGAGTTGATCATGATGATGATGATGAATGTATCAGACAAGTGGAAATTAGTAGTTTTCTGTGAAAATCTGGCAAAGGAAATAAGATGATGTCTTCTGTATCTGCAATTTGTATAAATATATAAACGCTCGAACATATCGTCATAAATTTTTGTAAGTACCATATGAGTAACTTTAGACAGAATTCTCAAACAGAAAAAAGCATCAAAATCGATCCATTCGTTAGAAAGCTATAATCTATAATGACACAGCTGATGAACACTGTATACATAAAACACCACTGTTTTTTTAGTTGGAGATTAATAAAAGGTCATCAAGAATAGTTTCTTAAGATCGGTAAAAAATTTACCACTTACGGAATACAACCTAGGCCTTCCATTTAAAAACCACATCGTTACAAAGATTTACAAATCATAGCGTACTCACAGTTCAAATAATTTATGAAATCATTTCTGTATTTCATGTATCCTTCAATCATGAATGCCTTTAAAATATTAAAAATAAAACCGTAACGTTTTTAAAAGTAACTTTATTATTAATTCACAATTTCCATATTCCAAGAAAATAAATTCAAAATTTTATCACCTTCGGAGTACTTATCTATGGAAACAATATTTTTTTAAACAGCTTAATAACTGTAGGTATGTGGTGCTGTGACATCAAACTTCAAAAATTCCTCAGAGTAAAACTAACTTTAGTATATAATTCAAATTACCCTCACTTCACCTTATGAGTACATTTTATCAGCACTGACGCTTACTCTTTATAACTTAAATTCGCTACAATAGGTAAAGTTCAATAGGTACAGATTTGTGAGAAAAGTTTAACCACGTACAAATCAAATACCTATACATTATTATTAGGAATATTATATTGGATGTAAGATTCTTGATATTATCTAACATTTTCTTTATCATCATCATCATCATTATCAACCGATTGACGCCCACTGCTGGACATAGGTTTTTGGTAGGGAGTTCCAATGCTCACGGTCTTGGGCCGCTTGCTTCCAGCGGCTCCCTGCGACTCGTCTGATGTCGTCTGTCCACCTAGTTGGGGGTCGACCAACGCTACGTTTACCGGTACCATTCCAGCACCTTGGGACCCCAACGTCCATCGGTTCTCCGAGCTATGTGCCCCGCCCATTGCCACTTCAACTTCGCAATTCGCTGAGCTATGTCGGTAACTCTGGTTCTTCTACGGATCTCCTCATTTCTGATTTGATCACGTAGAGATATTCCCAGCATAGCTCTCTCCATCGCCCGTTGAGTGACTCTAAGCCTTCTTATGAGGCCCATAGTGAGCGACCATGTTTCAGAGCCGTAAGTCATCACTGGCAACACGCACTGTTCGAAAACTTTAGTCTTCAGGCACTGAGGGATTTTGGACGAAAAGATGTCACGGAGTTTCCCAAACGCTGCCCACCCAAAGGCAGAACATTAGCGTTCGACATAATCTTCGTCTTGCTCATGTTCATACGTAGGCCTACCTGTTGAGAAACTCTGCTAAGGTCGTTGAGCATTGCGTCGAGGTCTTCCAGAGTCTCTGCCATTACGACTACATCATCAGCAAACCGAAGGTGATTGATGTACTCGCCATTGATGTTGATGCCCAGTCCGTTCCAATCCAGAAGCTTGAAGACATCTTCCAACGCTGCGGTAAACAGCTTCGGAGAGATCACATCTCCTTGCCGTACTCCTCGCTGCAGTTGGATCGGCCTCGTAATCTGGTCCTGTATACGGACTGACATGGTGGCGTTTTCGTACAGACATTTCAGTACTTTGATGATGTCTCATTTTCTTTATAAGTGGTTGTATTACTACGACAAAGATTACAAATAGTTTGGAGGTGGAGGTGTCGTTAAATGAATTTATTTCGTGTGGTCCTTACCTAGACGGATATTAACGATATCAACTCTGTCTATTTGTAGTTACTCGTTTTTTATAGCTGTTCCCACCACAGGTTGAAGTAGATAAGAGATTCCACCGAGAAGACGACAAGAAATTATACAGTACCTTTAATTAAGATTTTTGATAACACAAAGGCCACTGTACATGACGTTATAGTGTTGGTGTGACACGCGAAAGCGACTCAACGATTACAAGGGTACTAATGCAAGGCTACTGTTACACATTCTTAGAATATACATTTTTTTTGGAACGAAGTTCCTTACGGCAGGCTTGGAGGAGATAGGGATTTTGCTGCGCGACCGAACTGAAAAGAATTTGAAAGTAAAACCGTAAGAAAAAGTCCGTGGAATAAAACCGTTAAAAGAGACGTGCGCAGGCGCGACGGTCATATACACAAGCGAGTAGTGTATAATACCTTTCTCTTTCTCCCTCTTTAATTATTTCTATTTCTATGTAATTTTATGTTGTTAAACAAAAATAAAAAGACATATTTTGTTATTTTAGTTGATAATTTGAATTACGATTTTTTTTATTTTACGTAATTTATTATTTCCTAAAATATTGAATTTCCTTAATACTTTCCTGTATTTAAATAAAACTAATCAGCAAAATTTAAGAGAAAAATCAAGAAAACCTACATAAAATTGCGCACGATTTTTTTTGCAAATTTAGAAGGAACTTCGTTCCTACCTGGTGTCCCACGACACCACATCTTATTTTTTATATTTATTGGATAAATATAAAAAAAAGATGCGATGAGCAGACGTTGTATTGTTAACTAGTGTTGTATTTATATCCACTTAGACGAGAAGTACTATAAAGCGGATACAAACCTCACATGTACAATGAAGCGATTAAAAAAATGCACACAGGTTCACTATTCATCATTACAAATAATATTGCGATATTAAAATAATACAGCATTGAATGCGCTGCGTAACTTTTTCATTCTTTTAAGAATTAAAAAAAAACTACGGTAGATTATCCAAATTATGACCAGCATGTTGGCATAACTAGTATTTATTTATTATTCCGTCATGCTGGCAGTACTGACAGAATCGCGAACGGAAAGACATAACGGGCCGCTCTCGTTCCCGGTGTTATAATCCATAATTCTAACCCGACGAGCTTTAATACGTGACTTATTTGTGTTAAAACTAATGTAAGCTGTATTTAGAGTGTTTGCGTGTAACAGTTCGCGCAATATACCTTGTAGTGACTAGTTAAATGCTAACAAGTGGACAAGTGATAATGGCGGAACATGTTATACTTTATTGGTAGAGAAATGTTTGTGTAGATAGTGAGCGAACCGATTGGATTATTGTCTTGTGATGCCTTTTATCGTTGGTAACTATATGCTTTTATTTAAAAATATCACATATGGTGTATATTTACATTTTTCTTATGCTTTATATAAATGTCAAACATCGTAATTTGTAATCGTCAATATTCGATGTAAATCACGTTTTCTGTGTCGTAAATTGGTTTCTAGGCCAGCGTTGATCAATACGCACTCGACACAAGCTCTGTTGACATTTCAGTAGCTGGTAACGCATGTAAATGGTGTCGCAACGGTATCTGGGTCACTCTTGGTCCAGGTCATGTGCGTGCGCACTGACGTCAAACTGATGTAGCCGCGCCCCCAAAAACATTTCACTTTCGATATAGGTCACTTTCCCGACGACCTCACGACTCGGCGAGCACGTCACGACACCCAAACGACGCGTTAGCGACAGTACCCTAGGCCCAAAACTTTGACAACTAACAGTTTGCCACGGCCGATCTCGTACGTCGATTATGTACGTTTGCATGAAAATCTATAATATATTCAACCTATTAAATAGATTTGGCTCAGTCTAATATTAATTATTGGTGTAATAAACAGTAGTTATGTTATAAATTGCCTAGAAGCAGAAGTCACTCTAGTGAGTTTTGTAGTACTCAATGAATATTAAGCTTAAACGCTGAATGATAACCAAAACATAATCATGCATATTCCCTATATGTCAAAAACACCAAACAAATGATCATACTGTTGGTTTGTTTTATAAAGCTTCACATTGTTTGTCATATCTTTGCATTGTTGGTGTATAGAGTGCACTCTCTTATTACCTATTTTTCATGATAGCTTACGAAATGCTTACTTTATTTGACTAAAATCTATGAATATATAACCAACTTGTTATATTAAACTGTTTTAATTTAAAAAAAAAAGGAAGTGGTGATAGCCTAGTGGTTAGGGTGTCATCCTGTCAGCCTCCTAATCAGAGGTCGACAGTTCCGAATCCGGGCACGCACTTCTTGTATCGCTGAAGCGCTGCTGAGTGTGGCGTACACAACTTTAGATTTTATATAGGAATAAATCACTTATAGTCAAAGTATATCTGTTTAATATACTTTGCTAACAAGTAACTAATGCTATATATGTTGATGTGGTGAGTACCGCTGTATGTGAGTGCTGAACGTGTACTGGCGCTTTAAGCTATGTTTCGTGTGAAGTGATGTAAAAGTGCTGATGTGAAAGCGGGCGCGTGCCCTGTACGATACATGACTCGTACACTTTAACTTTTTGGAGTTATGTGCTTTTTATAAAAATTTAAATATCACTTGCTTCAACGGTGAAGGAAAACATTGTGAGGAAACCTGCACGCCTGTGAGTTCTCCATAATGTTCTCAAAGGCATGTGAAGTCTGGCCAAACCCTTCTCATATTGAGAGGAGACCCGTGCTCTGTAGTGAGCCGGTAATGGGTTGTTCATGATGATGATGATGATGATGATTAAATAGATTTGGCTCAGTCTAATATTAATTATTGGTGTAATAAACAGTAATAATGTTATAAATTGCCCAGAAGCGGAAGTCACTCTAGGGAGTTTGGTGGTACTCAATGAATATTAAGCTGAATGCGGAATGATAACCAAAACATTAGCTTGCATATTCCCTATATAACAACAGGTTAGCCCGCTACCATCTTAGACCGCATCATCACTTACCATCAGGTGAGATGCAGTCAAGGACTAACTTGTGGGAAATAAAAAAAACAGTATCACGATATATCTAATGTTCATTGTGTATTTTAATTTCTGTCTCGTGGGAGGTTTCGGCCATAGCTGGATACCACCCTACCAATGAAGATGTGTCGCCAAGCGATATAGCGTTCCTGCATGATGTCATGTAGAAACCAATTAGGTTAGCCCACTACCATCTTAGACAGTATCATCGCTTACCATCAGGTGAGATGCAGTCAAGGGCTAACTAATGGTGAATAAAAAAAATAAATATCTTTCATGCAATTAGATACAAAAGGCATCTACAATTTTAAAGTTAAACACTAAACAAATGATCATATTGTTGGTTTGTTTATAAAGCTTCACATTGTTAGTCATATCTTTGCATTGTTGGTGTATAGAGTGCACTCTCTTATTACATATTTTTGATGATAGCTTACAAAATGCTTACTCTAATTAACTAAAATCTATGAATATATAACCAACTTATTATATTAAACTGTTTTAGTTACTAGTGGTTAGGGTGTCAGAGGTTGGTGGTTTGAATCCAGGCTCGCACCTCTAACTTTTCAGAGTTATGTGTGTTTAAAAAAAAATTAAAATATCATTGCATCAACGGTGAAGGAAAACATCGTGAGGAAAGCTGCTCGCCTGTGAGTTCTCCATAATGTTCTCAAAGGCGTGTGAAGTCTGCCAATCCGCACATGGCCAGCGTGGTGGACTGTGGCCAAACCCTTCTCATATTGAGAGGAGACCCGTGCTCTGTAGTGAGCCGGCAATGGGTTGATAATGATGATGATGATGATGATTAGAATTAGCCACTTAGAACATTTAACTTAAACTTGTCCAACTTTTAAGAAATTTCAGTTTAAATTATGTTTCTTAAGAGGTTTTATCTGTAAGCTTATATTTTATAAGAAGTTAGTAGTTGATTAGTTAGGTAATTTGTCATAAGATATAATTTAATTTCCCTTATCAAATTACTCACTGTAATACTTATAAGTAGGCTACATTAATTACAATTACAGCCTAATTTTTTCTTAAATTCTGTAAAATTCTTATGAATATGTATTTTGCCTATGCATTGTCAAGTTAACTGTTAAATCTAATTTCTTCTGGCAGAGCTTCTTTCCGAAGCTCGCCAAACAGCCTAGTTACGCTGTGGCAACCAATAGGGCTAGCACAACTAATAGTCAGTCCGAAAAAAAAAAAATGTTATATCTAACAAGGCTGGTAAGCAATGAGTTAGTTTTATACCTTAAGGTTGGCTTGCTCTAATTAATCTTTAGTGTTTAATTCATTGACTTACTTTGATTTGAGGTTTTAAGGACTACTTCAGTAAAAATTAGTAGGTTAGTCTTGTAGTGTGGAGGGTTTACTCTCTATATCCATCTGTGAAGAAGTGGGAAACTGGTGATTTAGAAGCTAGACCATAACCAATGATAGCATTTCCAAATATGTCTATTACTTATATTATTATTGTCTATTAATACATTAAAAAAAAATTACGCCACAAGTTTCAAATTTGCATGAAAAATCTATCAATAGCTTTCATATACAATATATTTTTAATTTTTAAATTCGGGAGGTGATTTCTACATTCTTTAACAAAGACTAAAGCTAAGAAGATTCCAAAAGTGTCCAGGTGTAAGAAGAACTCCACAATAAATAAATACACTTTCTTAGCTGACATCTAAGAGATGTCAGGTAAGAAAGTGTATTTATTACTATCAACTACCTACTTGCTAAATTATAGCTTTATACGTACAATAGTTTTTAAGGTCTCGTGTTTAATCAGTAAGTAAGTAAGTCAGTGACCTTTCGCTTTTATATATATATAGGATGACTACGGGGCGGGGGCGTATCTTCGTCGGTAATTTAGGTAGACGTGGGTAGTTTCGAGCAAAGAGACCAGATACTCTTGGTAGAACAGAATTACAATTATAAGTATGGTAATTTATAAGAAGCAGACTATACGCTCCACCAAGTACGACTATGCACTACCGCGGCTGGACCACCGATCCGAACCTACTGAATGCAATGAATGCGTCATCGTTAGGCGTCGTCGTTAGGCAGTCGTTCCCTTAGTTTCTTCGAGCCCTAGGGCTCAAAATTTCTTTTTTTTTTTTTTATTCACCACAAGGTAGCCCTTGACTGCATCTCACCTGATGGCAAGTGCTGATGCGGTCTAAGATGGTAGCGGGCTAACCTGTTAGGGGTATGGTAAACTCATACTCCTAACTGGTTTCTACACAACATCGTGCCGGAACGCTAAATCGCTTGGCGACACGTCTTTGTCGGTAGGGCCGAAGCCTCCCACCAGACCAGACTCGTGCCGGGAATCGAACCCAACTTTAAAATGCAACAGCGCACGCGCTGCGCCACGGAGGTCGTCTTCTGGCAGAGCTTCTTTCCAAAGCTCGCCAAAGAGTCCGGTTACGCTGTGGCAACCAATAGAGTTTGTACAGCTAAGACAGTCCGAAAAAAAAAGTATTTATATTAGGTTTGTTGTTTTTTTTTGCAGGGCGGGCGCGGCTGCGGCGGGCGGCGAGGTGATGCTGGGCGCCCGATGAGCCGGCTGCTGTGCTGCCTGCGCGCGCGCCGGAGCGACATGGGCGCCGCGCTCTCGCACCCCCAGGTACCACCACTGCTCACTGTGTGACTGGCCCTTACTAAGAATACTTACTTTCCCAAGCCTCTATAAATATATAAAGTCATTGGGAAAGACAGTACAACGCCATTGTTGAATTACATTATTTATGTTTGTTACACTTCACATGGATAGTCCATGTACTTTGTAAAAGTTGTGAGTATGACTCGTTAAGTGTCGACGTATTATTGTATGACTCGTTAAGTGTCGACGTATTATTGTATCATGACATTATTTGTATTATGACAGATAGACTACTTCCTGTAAGATACTTTAAAGCTATTGGTATTTTAACAATTCAATAAAAAAAAATATTTTTAATATATATTTTTTTATTGAATTGTTTAATATTACAATATTATATAATGTTTATCAAAATTGTATTAAAATTGTACTGTTTGCAATGCCCTGACCGGGTCCCATGTCTGTAAGATATGAAAGCAAATAAATAAATAAATAATGGAATGTATATCAATATAATAAGATCTATGATCATGAACATAATATAGTTTGATTCTTTATTTGAGAGTTTACATGCTATATTTGTAAACTTTTCAAAATTACATAGCCACTCACTTTGAAATATTAAGTTTATTGCTCTTAAATGCGCGTGTAGGTTGTTTCTACACCGCCATGCGTAAACGATGCACATCCTTGATGCGCAGGGTGCGGGCTAGTTCCAATAGCATCCTGAGGACATTTGCTGACAGGTTTGTTTGGCAGTACCTGAATCATTGTCGAATCCGGGCACGCACCTCTAACTTTCTGAGTTAAGTGCGTTTTTAAAAATTAAAATAACACTTTCTTCAACGGTGAAGGAAAACATCGCGTGGAAAGTTCTCCGTAATGTTCTCAAAGGCGTGTGAAGTCTGCCAATCCGCACACGGCCAGCGTGGTGGACTATGACCGAACCTTTCTCATATTGAGAGGAGACCCGTGCTCTGTAGTGAGCCGGGTTGATCATGAATCATTGTCATATGGTGCACGTGCTGACTAATCAAGCCTGTCTTAGATATAGTTCTAGGTTACTAACATTAGTTTAATTGTCTGTTTTTCTTACTAACAAATATGATCTCATGGTCGAAATAAAAGATTTTCATTTTTATTTATTTATTTAAAACTCCAATACCAATAACCACCTGGCTTCGTGGCTCGACGTAGACTGCCTGTCCGTTCTGACTGATTAAAAATTTTGAATCAGAAGTACTCTTATTGACTATTATATTTGGTCAGAACTACCGGAGGTCAAAATTGAGACTTTGTCTGTTATGAGGGTTTGACTGCGGCTTCCTCATCAACTTAATGAATAGAAGCAGGCGTTACTTTGCGGAAGTCCATGATAAACAATAAACAGCAAGTATAATTTGCTATATTCCGCCGACAACCGGGAGATTTGTATAATATAACAGCACACAAAATCTTCCACTAGAACCTCTACGCACGTTTCGACCCGACACCGGATCATCCTCAGGAGATGTTGACTTCAAAAGCGCGAAAAGTAAACTTTACTTTCGCGGCGGAATATAGCAAATTATACTTGCTGTTTATTGCTTCCTCATCAGTTCCTACTCGGCATCATAACGAAACGCTAAATCGTTATCGTTATGACATTGCCAGCGCTTGTAGTGGGTTTCTGGTTATGACTGAAGCCTCTCACCAGAAACCCTGTACTGAAAGTGTCTCTTACTTTTAGTTAAGCATATTATTTATTGATCAGTATCTCTATCTGTTACAGGAGGGCGATGTTTGTGACGCCGGAGTCCCCGCCTCGCCGCCCACCATGGCCGACGTCATACGGTACGTGTCTTTGCGCTCAGATAATCCATACCTAAGTTTTTAATATCACCAACAATTTAACCTTTATTACATGTAGAATTTATTTTTCTAAATAGTTGCTCAAGTAGTAATATTTTGTAGAGTGATCCCACTTCTGATAATATTTAAATCTAGCTTTGTGTGCTCTCAGTATTATGTTTTAGTAGCGGCTTTGTCTAACTTGCTAGTTAGTAAAAAGCTTTTATCAATATCATCATCAACTCTGTCGTACTGACTTGTCTTGTCTGACTTGTCTGTCGTACATGATTCTAAAACTAGATGGCGCTGCTCTCTGACTGCCGTCATATTATTGTATTATATTGTCGATGTAAATTGGGCCTAGTTGACATAACAAAGAAATTATATAATTAATTAACTCGGAACAGTTCAACGTAAAATAATAGACAATCACAGTTCTGCCTTTTTTTTTCTTTTTTTTTTATTATCCACTACAAGTTAGCCCTTGACGGCAATCTCACCTGATGGTAAGTGATGATGCAGTCAAGATGGTAGCGGGCTAACCTGTTAGGGGTATGGAAAACCCATACTCCTAATTGGTTTCTACAGGACATCATGCCGGAACGCTAAATCGCTTGGCGACACGTCTTTGTCGGTAGGGTGGTAACTAGCCACGGCCGCAGTCTCCCACCAGACTAACCTAGCCTTGAGTCAACGAGGGTGTTTGTGGTTTCAGGGAGCGGAAGAAGAAGGCAGGTGGTGCGGGGCTGGGAACATTACGGCGTCGCCTCGCAGCCGCCGCCCGCAGGCCGCGCGACGCCCGCCCTGACCGAGGTGAGGCGACACTTGGAGCCACTACCGCCCTAGGGTGTTTCTTAATGCATCTTTTGTTCATGATTTCATTTACACACATTCACACATAATATATAAAAGTGATGTCGCTATTATATTATAATTAAGCTTTAGTCAATTAAATTTAGGTCACTTATATAATATATGTCGGCGATTTAAAGACGCTCAATTGACTACAACACTCTCAATTGACGTAGAGACTCTCAATTGATTATTGTTGCATCGGAACTGAGTGAACGGCGTGACGTCACGTAAGCGGAATCGTGTTGAGGCGAGCGCCGCTTTCCACAGTCATTCCTTAATCGGCGGTTGCACGACTCGGACGTTCAACACGAGACCGTTGGTTTATCCACTCCGATTAGGACTAGTGTTGCTATGTGTATATGTGAACCCTGTACGAGAAGGCCCTGCAGCCACAACTAATACCGCTCATCCATCGTTGGTGACGACATGTATATTTTTTTGCTCATATGACCTCTCTGAAATTAGACTAGATGGTAAACATTGTCTCTGAGGCATTGTGCTCCGGTGACTGTGGAGACCAATCCATGAATAATATACATTATCAATATTCTACAGGGTAATTAATATATACTAAATCATCTACCAAAACAAACACACACACACACACAATAATATTAAATAGGAGGCGGACGTCCTAAACACTAGGCTATCACATCTATTTGTACATACATAATTAAAAATACGCATTGATTATAATAATAAATGTTGCTAAAAGTTTTATGGCTGGCGTAGTACCCCACACCGAAGTGACGTTGGGTGATGTGACGCACTGTGCCGGCAGGCTGCGAGCACGCGCGCTTCATCCGCTCGGTGGTGAGCTCGTGGCGGCTCGCGGAGGTGTTCCTGCTGTGCGAGGAGCTGGAGGCGGGCGCGGCGCTGCGCGACCTGGCCACGCAGGCCGAGCTGGCGCGCGAGCCCGCGCCCGCGCTGCACGCCGACCTCGCCGCGCTCTACCGCGACCGGTGAGTGAAGCGAACCCGCCTGCCACCGGGGATCCTAGCCCTTGACGGCATCTCACCTGATGATGATGCGGTCCAAGGTAGTATCGTGTTAACCTGTCAGAAGTATGACGACCTCCGTGGCGCAGCTCGCGCGCTGTCAGATTATAAAGTTGGAGGTCCTGGGTTCGATTCCCGGCTCGAGTCTGGTCTGGTGGGAGGCTTCGGCCGTGACTAGTTACCACCCTACCGATAAAGACGTGTCGCCAAGCGATTTAGCGTTCCGGCACGATGTCGCGTAGAAACCAATAGGAGTATGGGTTTACCATACGCCTCACAGGTTAGCCCGCTACCATCTTAGACTGCATCATCACTTACCATCAGGTGAGATTGCCGTCAAGGGCTAACTTGTAGTGAATAAAAAAAAAAAAAATGGTAAACCCAAACTCCTAACTGTACCGCGACCGGTGAGTGAAGCTAGCCCGCCTGCCATCGGACACCTAATACCATAATGTTCTATTATTACCCACTGTTACGACCTTTATCCCTTGGTCTCCTCTTACGACATCAATAGCATGATATGCAGCAGCTGTATTCTTAGCTTTTTTTTTATCCACTACAAGTTAGCCCTTGACAGCAATCTCACCTGATGGTAAGTGATAATCACTTGAGATAGCCGTCAAGGGCTAACTTGTAGTGTATTAAAAAAAAGAAGGATGTGCAAGGAGACATTATAAATGTGTGAGTATGTTTTTAAGGTTGTATCTATTCACTCGGATTGCAACTGAATAGGTCCATCCTCTCTGCGACATCCTACATACGTCACATATTAAGCTATGGCATAGCTTCTATCGAGGGCCTTGAGCGCGGGGACCGAATCCAGAAATTCCGTAACGAAAAAAAACCTCACGCTCCCCACTCCGACGGGCATAGCGGTGATACTTTTTACCATATAGATATTTCGCCACGGCCATTACAGTTGCCGTGGAACAGCGGTTATCACGAATGCTTTTTGTGCAGAAAGTCGTAGGTTCGAGCCTGGGGTACGTGTTTATTTTTTTATCACGTTTTTTTAATTATTATTATTATGACAAGCATTTTTATTTAGTTTCACCTGTCCCGTTGTCTGTCTGTAATCAAATCTAGAGTTAAATTCTACTCATTTCCCTTTTGCTTTTTTTAAATTAATTTTATCAAAAATAACCTCAATATTTTAAAATATTTTTATTTTCATTGTCGTTTTTGAAATATTAATAATTTAGTTGATAAAAAAGGCTATGCAATAGCTTTACCGCGGCAGTCACCGAGTGCCACACGTCTTTTTTTTATATAAAAGATTTGATTTGTTGGTGCAGAGTAAATGAGAAAAATTAGTACAATTATGTAATGTCAGCATGTGACCGTTCCAGCTGGTGGTGCGACGTGGAGGTGGTGGGCGCGGGCTGGTCGCTGCCGGCGCACCGCGTCATCCTGGCCGCCCGCTGCAGCTACTTCCGGGACCTGCTGCAGCGGTACCCCAAGTGAGCACGCTGATGAAACATCATCCTTGTGTGATAGGAAACACACTTCTTTAGTATCTTTTTTTTTCCTTGAGGAGGTAAAAACCCCTACTTCTGTCTCGCAGCAGGGTGTGTCCGACTTGCACGGACTAAAATAACCAAATTCATCATCATCATCATGATCAACCCATTGCCGGCTCACTACAGAGCGCGGGTCTCCTCTCAATATGAGAAGGGTTCGGCCATAGTCCACCACGCTGGCCATGTGCGGATTGGCAGACTTCACACGCCTTTGGGAACATTATGGAGAACTCTCAGGCGTGCAGGTTTCCTCGGGATGTTTCCCTTCACCGTTGAAGCAAGTGATATTTTATTTGTTTTAAAAACGCAAACTCCGAAAAGTTAGAGGTGCGTGCCCGGATTCGAACCTCCGACCTCTGATTAGGAGGCTGACGTCCTAACCACTAGGCTATCACCGCTTCAACCAAAATAACACATAATAACAAAAATTAACACATGTGGTCTTGTATTAAGTTAGTTAATATTAGTCAAATTGGGTATGAAATATTGCTTAAATAATATCTTATTTGGGCAATATTTCATACCCAATATGATTTTGAATTTGAATTTGTGTGCTCTTAGACCATTTTAAGTGGCATGTGAGATGGTGATAACAAAAAGCAAATTTACACGGCTAAGTTTGGTGTGTGTTTCTTCTTAGAGCAGGGTGCGTTTGAAACCCTCATAGCTTTAATTTTAAGTTTGCTTTGCGTTTGATGCTTTTTTATCATTTACATAATCCTTTACACTATAGTAGGACTTTTCTACAAGCTTATGTTTTATATAAACTTTGAACTTATTGAGAGACGTCCTGGAAATTTCATTTGGTGATTTGTTATTAAATTGAATATACTAGCTGACCCGGCAAACGTTGTTTTGCCATATAAATTATTTCCATAGGAAATTTCTATTGTAGAAATAAAATAACTAATTTATTGTGTGTAAGGATGTGGTATATGAGTGAAAGAGGCATGGAGCGCTGTGAACGATGACGGAATATAAAAATGACATAAATATTGTTTAAGTTAAAAAAATTCGGGCTTTAAAATAAGTTCAGGGAAATTTTTAGTCAGATTAGAGTGAAAAACATTCACAATAAAGACTATAATTGTTCAGTTATCGAGCGGGATGACAAATGATTAAATTACTAAAATGACTATTAATAAAAAATTGGGGTTGGTTTGACTAGGGTGAAAATTTAGGGTTGTATGTATTTTTCAATGTCACAAAATACAAAAATAAAAAATAAATAAAAACAAAAAAAAAACTTTTTATTCGTTTTAAAGAAAGAAAAGAAATGTCTTGAATGGCTGGCTCTTAACTCTGACATATGATGAAAAAGAAGAACTTTTAAAGTCTTATAAATAAAATGAACACACATAACATTGCATAAACACACATATGTATACTTTCATACACACACACACACACATTATTATATTACATACACTTTGGCTAACACTTACACATACACAAACATTCATCATCATCATCATCATCATTTCAACCGATAGTCGTCCACTGCTGGACATAGGTCTTTTGTAGGGAGTTCAATGGCCACGGTCTTGGGCCGCTTGTATCCAGCGACTCCCTGCGACTCGTTTGATGTCGTCTGTCCACAAACATTCACCGCATTATATCACACACATTCATAAATTTTTCATGTTATCAATATCTAATGATATAATTTTCTCTAAATTGATCTTGTTTAAATTGTCAAATGGCCTATGTAATTTATTTTGTTTATCCTTTTGTTGTGTTAAAAAGCTGTGATAGCCTAGTGGTTAGGGCGTCAGCCTCCTAATCAGAGGTCGGCGGTTCGAATCCGGGCACGCACCTCCCACTTTTCGGAGTTATGTGCGTTTTTAAACAATTAAAATATCACTTGCTTCAACTGTGAAGGAAAACATCGTGAAGAAACCTGCACGTCTGAGAGTTCTCCGTAATGTTCTCGAAGGCGTGTGAAGTCTGCCAATCCGCACATGGCCAGCGTGGTATACTATGGCCAAACCCTTCTCATATTGAGAGGAGACCCGCGCTCTGTAGTGAGCCGGTAATGGGTTGATCATATATCCTTTTGTTTTGTGGAACACTGTATTTATTTGTTGGAGGGCGATGATTACTGCCACACAGTTTATACTTGGGCAGGATCATCGTTTTCAGGTGTTTAAGGTTCCTGTATTGTTTTGTTTCCGAATAAAAATCTTTTAGGTTTATCTTTATATATCTCGTGAAATAGTTTGTCTTCTTTACGGTTTCAGTTGCGTGCGCGTGCCGCTGGAGGGCGCTGGCGGGTCGCTGTCGCGCGCGGAGGCGGACGCAGTGCTGCTGACGCTGTACGCGGGTTCGGCCGCGCCTCGCCTGGCCACCTGCGACACCTGCGCCGGTGAGTGCAACCTTGACTCGAATCGAAAAAAAATATTTGAATCGAATTTTGTTTACATTTTCTGTAATTCTCGTATTGCATTTCTTTTTTTCTTTGTTTTTTTTTATATTTATATATTTTTAATTATCTGTTGGTATTTATTTATTACTATATTATTATTTTATTATGGTATCTATTACTTTTATACATATACATTTACTTCTTTTTTTTTGTTCGTGCGCCTTTTTTTTTCCGCTGGGAAATGCTTTTACGCATCCCCTCCGGAGGCGACGCAGGCAAGACTGCGCCGCTTCCGACGGGGTATGTGGGACTCCCCGGCGGCCAGGCTGGCGACCAGAATACCCACTAAAACCCAGCGAAGCTTCTTCGCGTCGCCTGGTGGCTGGGTCACGGGAACACTTGTGCACTCGACCGCGGAGTTCGTGCGCCTACCATTAGTTTTCTTTTAATGTACCAAGGTTGACTGGTGGAGAATGCTTTTAGCATTAAGTTATTAATGTGCAGTTTTTTTTGTGCAATAAAGTTAAAAAAAAAAAAAAAACGAATCGTTTCTGTGACGTATGTAGGTTCTATATATTTTATATATATTTTGTTTTGTAATGTCAGTCCGGTGGTTAATATAGTTTTACAATGAAGCCAACGTCTCTTATTAAGAAATCCCTAATCCTGGTATTCCCGCGGGACTAAACATCACCGTTTCTAAGAAGCTATATATATTCATCATGATCAATCCATTACCGGCTCACTACAGAGCACGGGTCTCCTCTCAATATGAGAAGGGTTCGGCCATAGTCCACCACGCTGGCCGTGTGCGGATTGACAGACTTCACACGCCTTTGAGAGCATTACGGAGAACTCTCAGGCGTGCAGGTTTCCTCGCAACGTTATCCTTCACCGTTGAAGCAAGTGATATTTTAATTGTTTAAAAAAGCACATAACTCCGAAAAGTTATAGTTATATTTCATGTACCTTCCTTCATCTATCTATATATATAAAAGCGAAAGGTCACTTACATACTTACATACTGACTTACTTACATACTGATTAAACACGAGATCTCAAAAACTATTGTACGTATAAAGCTATAATTTAGCAAGTAGGTAGTTGTTAGTTAAGAGATGTCAGCTAAGAAAGGATATTTGGAAATTCCACCCCTAAGAGGGTAAAAGGGGGGTTGGAAGTTTGTATGAATTTTCTTTGATTTTACAGTTAAAGACACAAAAATTTGCATTAAGATTAATAATAAAAAATAAAAAACAAGTACATCAATTTTTTTTTTAAATATTACCTGTTAAGGGTGGTAAAATAGGGGATGATAGTTTTTGCTTATTTTTGAAGTGAAAACTTCTTTAGCGGCGTTGAGCACTTTTTCTGTAATGGGTATAAAATCTTAAACTCGCGTCAGGACACGTGACCTGATCGAAAAAGCGTAAGACGGATGGAGAGTAGACAGCTATCCCCTCTCTACGGCGCGGCGAAAATGTATGCCTGGGCCTACTGTTTCGTTTAGGCGGAATGTTCGTGTATGTTACAGCGTGCCACGCGCATCCATGGATAGTTCTGGTAATGATGATGGTGAAAAAGTCGTTGAAATTATGGATGAAAGTTGATTTTTCGGAGAGATAAACTTTTTAATGTAAAATAATTGTAATAGTTTTAAAGTATTAAATTTTTAATGTAATATAAATTGTCATGTTTGTGTACGATAGCGCAATAAATGAATATTGTATTCTACCACATAAATGATAGTACTTTTATACTGATAAAGCAATTGGTGCAAAATTATTCCCTAACCATTCCAAAATATCAAACATGCTCAACGTTAATAATCAAGTTTTCACTTCTGCCGGCACTCCCGGAGTGCAACCCGTCTTTTTTTTATTATGAAGTCTACAAGCTTGAAGTTTCTTTTAGGGCGTAAGTATAAGGTTAGAATTTATTTCATCCAAATCTACCCCGAAGGGGGTAAAATAGGGGTTTAAAGTTTGTATGAAAGTCCTATGTTTTTTAATTAAGAAACACGAAAATCGGCAATTTGACGTTTGCCTGTAGCTTACTTTCTAACCTTTTTTTTTTTTTTTTTAACGTGGGTAATCCTCATGGATACCCCGCGTCCGAGGAGACGCGGCGGTTATGTCAGACTCTTACTGACTAAACCCCCACGGTGCATATCCTTTCCCGCCGCCTGGTGGCCGGGTCACGGGTTTCGCTCGCGCACACAACCGCAACCAGGCCGGCAGAGTCCGTCCTTAGGACGGTGCCAACTCGGGGGCAATATCAGATGCCCCCCAATTGAACGCCATAAGACGCACCAGGGGCACAGGGTGCGTCTTCCAGCTCGAGGACCTAACTCCTGGGAGTTGGACAGATCCTCGTATCCAACACCCGGAGGTGCTACTCTCAAGGGGCTAACCTAACCTCAGTCTCAAGGGAAATCAGCAATTTTACGCAGACGAAGTCGCGGGCAACAGCTAGTTATATATACGGCCAACAATCGACTCTTATTTGACTACTTCCTCGTCGTTGTTCTCAGGCTGGGAGAGGAGCAGGAGCGCGGACGTAGACTTGGACATCATCAGCGTCGAGAACTCCACGCGTGAGTCTTTAATTGTTTACTGAGAGGCCCTGGGTTCGATTCCTAGCTCGAGTCTGGTCTGGTGGGAGGCTCGGGACGTGGATAATTATCACCCTACCGACAAAGACGTGTCGCCAAGCGATTTAGCGTTCCGGCACGATGTCGTGTAGAAACCAATTAGGAGTATGGGTTTACCATACCCCTAACCGGTTAGCCCGCTACCATCTTAGACCGCATCATCACTTACCATCAGGTGAGATTGCCGTCAATGGTTAACTAGTAGTGTATAAAATAATTGTTGTTGAATAATAATCATAATTGAATAGTAATATAAGTGATGACGTGTTCGTGCCCGCCAGTCCGGCGCGGCTGCTCGTGCGGCGTGGCGGGCCGCGTGGACGGCGCCCGCCTGCGCCGGCTGGGCGACGTGTTGGGCTTCTGCGTGGACGCGCTGCACCGCGACATGCGGTACCTGCTCGACTCGGGTACGTCGTAACGCCATGCACATTTTTTATATGTATGTGTGCGGGACAGCGAAAACCGCGCATCTCACAGTTAAAAATAGCATAGGAAACGTAGTACGTAAGTTGCGGGACCGACTGCGGGTCGCGCACTTGCGATGAACAAAATTTATTTATTTTATTTATTTATTTATCTCCTCTTAATCTAGCTTAACAGGATAAAAACCTAATTTGCTAGAGTAGCCTAATATAAAAGTATATATATCATATAAAAATTGCCTAAATTTAAATCCGGTAACATATCATCCATGATGACACTCTTGTGAGTTCACTCAGATTGCAACTGAATAAGTCCAGCCTCTCTGCGACATCGTTCAGAGTGATAAGTAAATAAAATAGTATAGTTTGTCCTTTTTATTTGAATAGTAGTATAGTTTATAATAGGTTTTTATAGCAATTTATAGTAATAGGTTACAGCAATAGTTACAGATTTACTTGATTGATTATTATAGAAAATAGGATATTTACGAATAGTTTTAAATAATATTGTTTTTTTGTTAATTTGAATAACACAAATTGTAAAGGGAGACCTGTGCGGCTCTCTCTATGGAACAGCCCGAGCACTAAAGATAGTATTTTCAGGCCACGCCCACCGATATTGTAACTCGACTTCTGATTGGTCGAGTCGGTGGGCAATAGAGCTCAATTTGGAGCAAGCGGCCTATCGTTGCTCGGGGCAACCAGTTCTCGGCGAAATAGTAAATAGTAAACAATAATACTGAAAATAGTGAATAGAAGAAAATAAGTAGGTTTTATTCGAAGAAATTTCGTAGTTCATCAACAATCTAGCAATAGTTAACTATTGCTAGTCGGAGAAAGACGATCTTTATTGTCATAATTATTATCGTACACGTTTCCAGCGGACGTCAACAGGGTTAAATGCAAGAACTAACAAAATATTTGATAGTTTTTTAGTTGTAAGATTTAGTAGAACCTTTTCTTCTGTGTTATGTTTTTTTTATAGTTTTTTTTATACTATAAATAAAATAGTCGTCCAAGCGAAAATAGGGTTATTACATGTTGAGTTAGCCCTTACATGGGGTATACTATGTCAGAAAAAGATATTATGTTAAAAATTGAACTATTGTATATAAGTCAGCATTCACATTGTATACAACGTGGGCTTCCTTTTTTTTTTTTTTTTAACGTGGCTAATCCTCATGGATACCCCGCGTCCGAGGAGACGCGGCGGTTATGTCAGACTCTTACTGACTAAACCCCCACGGTGCATATCCTTTCCCGCCGCCTGGTGGCCGGGTCACGGGTTTCGCTCGCGCACACAACCGCAACCAGGCCGGCCAACGTGGGCTTCCTAATAAATAAAATAAAAATAAAATATTAACAGTTTCGTACACTTTATTAATCCAACTTTTACAACGCTGTGACTCACTATACGAATAATTACACCACAATTAATAATTAAGTAATTAAATCAAACAATTGAATCAGAATAGCGGATTAGCGACACACATCTATGTCCTTCTTTCAATTATCACCAAAAAACACTCTCAAAATGATCCAACTCGATCAACGAACGTTGCAAAACATAAAACTAACAGCTGTTTCCCGCGCGAAAACAAGATGGCGCCGCGACCTCGCTCGAGGGCTGACCTCCACTCTGATTGGACGTAGCCACTCATTCAATATAGTGACTTTAAATTAAACTATGAGTTAACGGCAATATTAAAATGTTATAAATCAAGTTAAATAAGATTAAGATTTAACAAAGTATTCTAAGTTGAAAACTAATATCTCGCGTATCATAGTCAACAATCAACTCTTATTTGACTACATCCTCCGACTTATATATAAGATCTGAAGGCAATATTATTTTCTTTTTTTTTTATAAGAAAATATAAAAAACCTTATTTCCAAATAACTTTCACAATTTTTAATGTATAATAAAAACTAAATCAAACAATCAATATTACATTTATAGGATGAGCTGAGGCGTGTCCGTTAGTAATTTGAGTAGACGTGGGTAGTTTCGGGCAAAGAGACCAGATACTCTTGGTAGAACAGAATTACAATTATAAGTATCGTAATTTATCTATACGCTCCACCAAGTACGACTATGCACTACCGCGACTCGACCAACGATCAATGCGATGAATGCAATGCGTCGTCCCGCGCCGTTGCGTCTTATAAGAACCTGCATACGTCACTTAGTGTTGCGTAAAGAGAGGGGGTGATGCCACTCTCTTGTCTGTCGTACATGGTTCTAATAGTGGTCGAGATGCGGTAGTGCATAGTCGTACTTGGCGGAGCGTATAGTCTGCTGTCTGGTCTCTTTGCCCGGAACTACCCACGTCTACCCAAATTACCGACGAAGACACGCACCCGCCCCGTAGTCATCCTATATACATTTAACAAGTGAAACCTGCACGTCTGAGAGTTCTCCGTAATGTTCTCAAAGGCGTGTGAAGTCTGCCAATCCGCACATGGCCAGCGTGGTGTACTATGGCCGAACCCTTCTCGTATTGAAAGGAGACCCGTGCTCTGTAGTGAGCCGGTAATGGGTTGATCGTGATGACGCGTGTCGCGTGTCGGTGACGGCGACTCGTAACAGTGTGTGTGACTTGCCGATAGGTGAGCTGTGCGACGCGCGGCTGTCGTGGGCGGAGGGCGCGGCGGCCGCCTCGTACGGGTTCCGCAGCGCGCTGGAGCTGCCCTGCCACCGGCTGCTGCTCGCCGCCAGGTCCCGATTCTTCAGGTCCGTTCAGCAGACTGTGCGAGATAGTGATAGCAAAAAAATTAAAATAAAACCTGGCTAAGTTTCTAACCGGATGATGTTGATAAGGAGATGTTGACTTCACAAGCGAGGAAAGTAAAGAGGAAAGACCGGTGTTGGGTCGAAACGTGCGTAGAGGTTCTAGTGGAAGATTTTGTGTGGTGTTATATTATACAAATCTCCCGGTTATCGGCGGAATATAGCAAATTATACTTGCTGGTTATTGTTTATCATGGACTTCCGCAAAGTAACGCCTGCTTCTATTCATTAAGTTGTTTTTTTTTTTTTGGCGAATAAATATTTTTTTTTTTTTGGAACGAAGTTCCTTATCGTGCGTTGTGAAAGGGGGCTAGACGGAAAAAATTCTTACGAAAAGTTGTCACGACACTTTTTGTTATTGTAAGCTGTGCGGCGTCGCATGTTTCTCTGTCTGTCTCTCTCTCTCTTATAGAAAGCAAGCCAGATGTTTTCATTTCTATTTCGCATTGAACAGTGTGGTGTCGCGACGACTATTTTTGTTGAGTGTATACAGGTTTTTTGTAAATAATAAAAAATAATAATAATAATTAATGCACAAGTTCCGGATATTGCTGATGGAGTACAAAATTGAGCCTACTGATTAAGTTTATATAACATTATATTTGTTAATAATAAAAAAAATATTATTATAACTTAAATAAAATAAAATTTTATTACAATTCCTTCACAAATTAATCGAAAGGAACTTCGTTCCATCCGGGTGTCCCATGACACCTCTCAAGTTTTTTAAAATAAATGAGTGTTGTGACGTCGGCAGGAGCGTGATGTCGCGGCGCTGCGGCGCGGCGGGCGCGGGCGCGGGCGCGGTGTGCGTGGACGAGAAGGTGCTGCCGCGGAGGTTCGCGCGCGCGCTGCTGCACGCCGCCTACACCGACCAGGTGACCACCTCATCTCTGACATTTCATTTAACAAGCTGACCCGGCAAACGTTGTTTAGCCATATAAATTATTTCTATGGTATTTCTATTGTAATTATAATTAAGTAATAATAATAATAATAATTTATTTATTTATCAAAGGCATAATTACATTTCATAAGTGTGAAGCCCTGTCTCCTGTGATAGTTTAAACTGTGTTACAGGAGACAGTGTCTTCCCTAAATCTATTGGTACAATAATATGCGATTGACAAAAATAACAAACTTACACAACCAAAATTTGTTTACAAAGAAAAATAAATGTAGGATGACTACGGGCGTGTCTTTGTCGGTAATTTAGGTAGACGTGGGTAGTTTCGGGCAAAGAGACCAGACACTCTTGGTAGGACAGAACTACAATTATAAGTATGGTAATTTATAAGGAGCAGACTATACGCTCCACTAAGTACGAATGCACCACCGCAGCTCAACCACCGGTCCGACCCGACCGAGTGCAATCAATGCAATGCGCCGTCCCGCGCCGGTGAGTCTTATAAGAACCTGCATACGTCACTTAGTGTTGCGTAAAGAGAGAGGGTGATCGCACTCTCTCGTCTGTCGTACATGATTCTAAAACTAGATGGCGCTGCTGTCTGATTGCCGTCATAAAGTTTAAATTAAACAAAAATTATTACAATATTTCAGGGTACGTGTACATGTATGTGTGTATGTGTATATGTATGTGTGAATATGTTTTCTATTTTTTAATTACTTTAGTTAGATATTCTTTAAAGTATTTCGAATTATTCGATTAAGTATTTCGAAGGAAGAGATTCGAAACTCCACAGTGGCCTAGAAAAAGAGATGTTTTAACCATCCAAATCAACTGGCTTGCCGGCAGAAGGGGCACACGATTGAAACGACGAATTATTTTAGACATAGACGAGATGTCAAATTGAATGCAAAGTGTAGAAGCTCCATCGAGGACTACGCTCGTAACTCTATTAGCTCCCACAAATTTGCTTATAGTCTTAGACTGATCGCAGATGCAATAGAAAAACAAAAAAAATATATAAATTATTTCTAGAGAATTTCTTGTGTAGAAAAAAATAACTAACTCATTGTGTGTAAGGATGTGGTATATGAGTGAAAGAGGCATGGAGCGCTGTGAACGATGACGGAATATAAAAATAACATAAATGTTGTTTATGTTCAAAAATTTAGCTTTACAATAAGCTCACAAACTTTAATTACGGAGCCCTAAGATAGGAATCAGGGCAAGTGGGATCGAACCCGGGCACGCACCTCTAACTTTTCGGAGTTATATCCGTTTTTAAGCAATTAAAATATCACTCGCTTCAACGGTGAAGGAAAACATCGTGAGGAAACCTGCACGCCTGAGAGTTCTCCATAACGTTCTCAAAGGCGTGTGAAGTCTGCCAATCCGCACACGACCAGCGTGGTGGACTATGGCCGAACCCTTCTCATATTGAGATGAGACCTACGCTCTGTAGTGAGCCGGTAATGGGTTGATCGTGATGATGAAGATAGGAATAGGGCAGAGGTGCTGATGTGTGGTGATGTGTTGCAGGTGGACCTGAGCCTCATCAGCCGGGGCTCCTCCTCCCCGTCCTCCACCAGCAGCGCCGGCGGCGGCGGAACGGTGAGCCAAAAACTATATCTTTATCATCTCAATTGAAAGTTACTCTTTTTTTTTATATACACCACAAGTTAGCCCTTGACGGCATCTCACCTGATGGTAAGTGATGATGCAGTCTAAGATGGTAGCGGACTAACCTGTTAGGGGTATGGTAAAACCACACTCCTAATTGGTTTCTACACGACATCGTGCCGGAACGCTAAATCGCTTGGCGACACGTCTTTGTCGGTAGGGTGGTAACTAGCCACGACCGAAGCCTCCCACCAGATCAGACTCGAGTCGGGAATCGAACCCAGGACCTCCAACTTTAAACAAAACGGAACAGCGCACGCGCTGCGCCACGGAGGTCGTCAAATCGTAATGGCCACTACAAGTTACCACAAGGGCTATCAATGGCCGGTATAACATACGTGCGTAAAAGCAGTCCATACCTCATGGACCTCCGGAGAAATTTAAACATATTTGTATGGCGGCTTGGCGTTGTCGAAAATCTTACTTCGATATATTAGCGTACACTACATACATGCTTCAAAGCACTACCTACCCTAAGGATAGTCAATAGATATTTTTTTGTTGCATAACATGGTCAAAATTGTGCACGCCATTGCTTCCAGTGAAATATAAAAATAAAGACCGGCATAGCAGCTAGGCTGACGACGGCGATTGTTAAATTCAAATTCAAATACTCAAATAGTCCTTTAAAAGGCACTTTTGAAGCGTCAATAATTTACATAGCAGTGATTTGATGGTGATAACTACATTCGTAAACTTAAAACTAAAGCTATGATGGGTTTCAAACGCGCCCCGGTCTAAGAAGCCCACAACAAACTTAGCCTGATAAATTTGATTTTTGTTATCACCATCTCACATGCCACTTAAAATTATGTTAAGAGCTATCTTATTAGAGCAATATTTCACACCCATGCTTGTTTATCATTTACATAATCCTTCACACTATAATAGGACTTTTATACAAGTTTACGTTTTATATAAACTATGAACTTATTGAGAGACATCCCAGAAACTTCATTTGGTGATTTGTTTTAAAATTACTAATAATTACCTTGTAATACTAATATGTAGTGTATGTATATATGTCTTCTTTGACTTTACTTTTCTCGCTTGTGACGTCAACATCTCCTGAGGATGATCCGGTGTCGGGTCGAAATGTGCGTAGAGGTTCTAGTGGAAGATTTTGTGTGGTGTTATATTACACAAAACTCCCGGTTGTCGGCGGAATATAGCAAATTATACTTGCTGTTTATTGTTTATATTACGAGCTATCTTATTAGAGCAATATTTCACACCCATGCTTGTTTATCATTTACATAATCTTTTACACTATAGTAGGACTTTTCTACAAGGTTACGTTATTGAACTCTAAATATATTGAATGCATGAATTGTTGAAGGTGTGTGTTTGTGTTTCAGCTGCGAGGCAGCGTGTCGCGCGGCTCGGCGGCCGCCATGTTGGACGACGCGTTTCAGCTGTACGAGATCGCCAGGTACCCCTCTACCATATCCGGCTCGAAGGACCAATATTTTAAACATAGGTTAATTCAATAGCAGTTCGACGAGGGTTCCATCAATGGCAAACTAAGTCGGGTATTCTTTTTCTGATCACCATCTCACTAGCCATTTAGTTAAGCGTCAGTTATATATGACGGCAATCAGTGAGCAGCGCCATCTAGTTTTGGGGTCATGTACGACAGACAAGAGAGTGGCATCGCCCCCTCTCTTTACGCAACATTAAGTGACGTATGCAGCTTCTTATAAGACTCACCGGCGCGGGACGGCGCATTGCATTGAATGCATTCGATCGGGTCGGACCGATGGTTAAGCTGCGGTAGTGCATAGTCGTACTTGGTAGAGCGTATAGTCTGTTCCTTATAAATTACGATACTTATAATTGTAATTCTGTTCTACAAAGAGTATCTGGTCTCTTAGCCCGAAACTACCCACGTCTACCTAAATTACCGACGAAGGCGTATCCCCGCCCCGTAGTGATCCTATATATATATAATCATACCCTTTAGAAAAATGCTCGGTTAATGTTTGCTTTTACTATTTCTGTAGGACAATTAGACACTGTGAGATGGTGATAGCAAAAATGAGCATCTTGTGGCAGCCATTGATGTCAGATGTTCATGTCAGATCTGCTTTGACTAAACTTTTGTAAATTACTTATATAGTATTTACGATAAGATACGTAGCTTTAAAACTGGTCTTATTAAAAACTTTCGCCTTTTGGAAACTGGATAGAAACAAAAACGACGTGCCGCAGGTTCCTGGAGATGCCGATCGTGGCGCAGGGCTGCGAGGACGCGGCCGCGAGAGCCCTGTCCGCGGACACGCTGCCCCGGGTGCTGCGCTGGGCGTGCGCGCCGCACGCCAGCGCCTGGTTGCACCGGTGAGTGATACTTTCCTTATACTTGACTAGCTTTCGCACGCGGCTTTGCTCACAATGAAGCCATTAAATATGTATCAGAGATGTTTACAATAGAAATATTTTTAACTTTGTAAAAAATGCTGATTACACGAATTTGATTTGGAAACGTGATCGGATATATTCCGCCTGTATTACGCTGTACTGTAAGGTCGCTATCGGGAAATTTGATTCGATATCAGAAGTGGGATTGGATATATTCGTCAGCACGCCCCTCTGTCCGCAGGCAGGCGATGCGGTTCCTGCGTGACGAGTTCCCCGCCATCATGAGCTCCGCAGCGGCCGCGCGGCTGCCTCGCGCGCCGCTGGCCGCCGCGCTGGCGTCGCCCTTCCTGCAGGCCAGCGAGGCGCAGGCGCTGCGCGGCGTGCTGCGCTGGGCGGAGCGTGCGGTGCAGCCGCAGCCGCAGCCGCACGCGACAGGTGACCGCACGCGTCTCAGTATGTAATAATATATATATATATGACGGCAATCAGAGAGCAGTGCCGTCTAGTTTTGGAGTCATGTACGACAGACAAGAGAGTGGCATCGCCCCCTCTCTTTACGCAACACTAAGTGACGTATGCAGGCTCTTATAAGACTCACCGGCGCGGGACGGCGCATTCGGTCGGTTCAGATCGGTGGTCGAGTCGCGGTAGTGCATAGTTGTACTTGGTGGAGCGTATAGTCTGCTCCTTATAAATTACCATACTTATAATTGTAATTCTGTTATAACAAGAGTATCTGGTCTCTTTGCCCGAAACTACCCACGTCTACCTAAATTACCGACGAAGACACGCACCCGCCCGTAGTCAACCTATATATATATATATATATATATATATGAAGCAAAAAAACCATCAAATTGGTAATGTAAAAATGATGCCCGAAGTAATCTTTAATCTTCGCTGACAATGTCAAAGGCATCAGCTGGTTGAACTATATTATGATGTGTACAGAGCCCAACGTGGTGTGGCACACGACGCAGTCTGCGCGGAGGGCGGCGCGCGCGCGCGGTCGCAGGGCTCCGGCGGACGCGGCGCTGCGCGAGACGGTCGCGGCGCTGGTGCCGCTACTGAGGCTGGAGCACCTGCCGCCGGACTGCGACGTGCTGCAGCAGGTACGCGCTGGAACAGTGGCCGACGGATTTACTGCTGTCGGACTGCTGTTGTAGTAGGTTTAGTCGCATATCCGGCTCGAAGGACCACAATTCTTAGAAGAAAGTTTGTATCAAGAAAGATAATGCGATCGCGGAGAGGTCTCGAACCGACTTGAGGCGGCGCTTGCGTCGCGCCGCGAGCGTTGGTGACAGTACACGATAAGGAAGGGAGGGTAGATAGATAATAATCGTGAACATTGTTCGAATACTAAATCCAAAGACAGCCAATAGTTGGCGTTACCAACGTTGTGATATATAATAATGTTAATGTTGCTTATCTCTAACGATGAAAAGCGAGATTATGTTGTTGATACAGATATGCCCCTTTGCACACCCTGACGATTGAGACTTGATTATATCAGGTTTGGTTGCTTATCCGGCTCGAAGGACCAAATTTTGATACTCAAGTAGAATATACTGACAAATTTGATATCGCTAATAAATACTAACAACGTCATCTGCTACACTTTCAGACTGAAATATTCTGTCATGTCCGCTGGAAAATTAACAAGATTATTTGCTTTTAGGCTATCAGGCGGGGCATCATCACAGCGCCGCCGCACCTGGAGCAGGGCTCCTCCGCGGACGCTTGGCTCGGCCGGGGTGCGTTTCGCTCCCCGAGGTGCTTTCTGCCGTACCTTGATGAGATCAAGGTGATTTTTTGACTTAAAAATCTTTTATCCGGCTCGAAGGAGATTTTATATATGTATGTGAAAGGGCAAAGGAGTATAGGAAACAAATCAAAAATGGCTTTATTCACATATAACTATATTTATTACAGGCATCTATGAATCGTTCATTTCAAATTTTCAAATTCAAATAATCTTTATTCAAATAGTCCTTTAAAAGGCGCTTTTGACGCGTTAATATAATTTACAAAGTAGTGATTTGATGGTGATAACTACATTCGTTAACTTAAAACTAAAGCTATGAGGGTTCCAAACGCGCCCCGGTCTAAGAAGAAGCCCACAACAAACTTAGCCAGGTAAATTTTCTTTTTGTTATCACCATCTCACATGCCACTTAAAATTATATTAAGAGCTATCTTATTAGAGTAATATTTCACACCCATGCTTGTTTATCATTTACATAATACTTTACACTATAGTAGGACTTTTCTACAAGCTTATGTTTTATATAAACTTTGAACTTATTGAGAGATATCCCAGAAATTTCATTTGGTAATTTGTTATAAAATTGTATACAATTACCTTTAAATGAATTTCTACTTGTATGCAGTCTAGTAGCGGCAACACAAGTTTATTTTTACTTCTGATGTTAAGATTGTTGCAATCGCATTTTTTATTGAATTTTGTTATATTTCTGTGGACATACATTAAATTTTCAAATATGTATTGGCAATGCAATGTCATTATTTTACTTCCTTAAATATATATATTAATATATTTATATATAATATATTTATATATAATATATTTTTTAAGATTTTTTATATAATAACTAAAATATATTATTAAAAGGAGTCCCCTTAGGCAAGGTTCCGAAGATACTGTCGCCGTTCCCCCTTTGAATAGCTACACTAATTCGTTGCAAAAACTTTGCGTATCAGGTTAGTTGAAAACTAAATAAAACCGCGTGAAGGTCAATAGCGTATTATTTTGGCTGATCATCTCCTGTAGTCGTTATATTATACGATTTTTTTGTTACTAATTTTGTGCGGCGTCCTAATCCGATCGGAGACAGGAATCGAACCGAAGCCCTCCCACTTGGTAACACGGCGGTTGTTGACCGCAGGCGCTGCTGGAGGAGCAGGCCGTGCCGGAGGCGGAGCTGGCGCGCGCGCGGCGCCAGCGGTATGCGCACCGCATCCCCGACACGCTGTACATGGTGGCGGCCGCCAAGTGCGCGCACGCACAGCCCAGCGACGGCGAAGGTGAGCCCAGCACTTCGTTATTTTTTTAGCTATTGCATAGCTTCTATCGCGGGCCTTGAGAGTGGAGACCGAATCCAGAAATTCCGTAACGAAAATAACCTAACACCCCGCACTAGATGTATATAGATATTTTGCCACGGTTATTACAGGTGCCGTGGACGTATGCTGTTTGTGCAGAAGGTCCCAGGTTCGAGCCTGGAAATGGCCACATAAGTTGGTCTGAGTAACATGTTTGTGTGTTGTGCGCACAGGCGAGGCGGTGAGCACGGAGGGCGTGCGTGCGTGCGTGTCAGCGCGCGTGTTGTCCGCACTGCGAGCGCGCGTCGCCGAGCTGCGCGCGTCACCGCCCGCGGCGCGCGCGCTCGCACTGCACGCGGCCGATACGCGCACCGTGCGCAGGCAGGTGCGTGCACGTTTTTTTTATACACTACAAGTTCGCCCTTGACGGCTCTCTCATCTGGTGGTAAGTGATGATGCAGTCTAGGATGCTAGCGGGCTAACCTGTTAGGGGTGTGGTAAACCCGTGCTCCTAATTGATTTTAACGCGACGTCGTGCCGGAACGTTGTAATCGCCTGGCACACGTCTTTGTCGACAGGGTGGTAAGTAACCAACGGGAATCGAACCCAGGACCTCCCACTTTATAATGTTGTGATTATAATATAGTACATAATATATTATGAGTTGTAATACAGACGTGATGACGTAGAATTAGTTTTTATTTGACCGAGTTGTTAACTAGTATATATGATGCATCAGTTTACAGTTGAAAGGTTAGGGGAATCGAACCCAAGACCTCCAACCTGCGCTACCTGCGCTAACCTTAATATTAAGTTAACCTAATCCTACTTATATTATGAACGCGAAAGTTTGTATGGGTAGATGGGTGGATGCATGTTTGTGACTCCTTCACGTAAATACTACGTACTTTAATGAAACTTTACTATAATATAGCTTATGCATAAAAATAACACATAGGATGCAATTTATAAAGATAGTGTGAATTGTGCAAGATATGACGATAAGTGTCAAGTAAGTAGGAACAAAATCTACCATCTGCGTGATAATTTTTTACGCCACGCTAATACAAGCTACTCGAAATACTAATCCTGCGCAGACGAAGTCGCGGGCACCAGCTAGTCCTATAGAAAGGTTAACATTAACGATAAAGAAGTGATAAAGTTGTGAATTGCTCTAACTTTATAGCTAATTAATATTAATTATTGACTAATTGAGATGGTAATAACAAAAAAATTAGCAAAGTTGGCTGTGGGCTTATTAGAGAAGGGTGCGATTGGAACCCTCCTAGCTTTAGTTTTCAGTTTGCGAGTATAGTTGTCACCTCACGAATTAAAATAGTGAAAATATAAGCTACTCGACTAACTAACTAATCCCGCACAGACGAAGTCGCGGGAACCAGCTAGTATTTTATTTTTTTATTTTTATTTGCTTACAATTACAGTTGTAAATAATTTTATGATCTCCCACTTTCCAAAGTAGTGTAAACTGTATCTTGGAAAGTGGGAACTTCCCTCTATGATAAAAACATAGTTGCTAGCGTGCGTGCGCGCGTGCGTGTGTGTGTTGTATGTGTGTGAGTGTGTTTGTGTTTTACATGTTTTTATTTTTATATTATCTCTATCAGAAGATCTTCTGTTTGATTGTAGTTTAGTGTATTAAGATATTTTAGTAATTGCTCTTTTAAAGTTACCCACTTTAAAATGTTTTAATGTTATTTCGTTGCTTTATACAATTTTATAGGTATAGTTGAAAATTTATGAGCAAAGACAGTTTTTTGGTGAGGAATATTGTAGACCCTATCTTAGTATTGATATATTTTTTTTTAACTTTATTGCACAAAAAAACTGCACATAAGGCGAACTTAATGCTAAAAGCATTCTCCACCAGTCAACCTTGGTACATTTAGAAAACTTATGTTTTGTTCGCAGATCGCCCTGCGCGCGGTGCGCGAGCGCTCGCTGCCGGACGCGTGCGCCGAGCTGCTGCTCGCGGAGCGCGACACTCCAGCCGACAGGTGAGCAGCTGTGTACAGGAAACTAGATGGCGCTAGCAGTCGCTATAGATTGGTGAAAGTCATACATTAATTTCGGTGTCGGTGGTATGTGGATAGCTTAGTTGGCACAGCACTCGGGCCGCGATTGCCGGGGAGGTGCGGGTTCAAATCCCGCCGGTGGTGATAATTTATGCACGCGTTTGTAGTTAAAACAAACAAATATATAGGATCAACACGGGGGGGGGGGGGGGGGAGTCTTCGTCGGTAATTTGGGTAGACGTGGGTAGTTTCGGGCTAAGAGACCAGATACTCTTGGTAGAACAGAATTACAATTATAAGTATGGTGATTTATAAGGAGCAGACTAAACGCTCCACCAAGTACGACTATGCACTACCGCCACTCGACCACCGATACGAACCGACCGAATGCAATGCAATTGTACTGAGCAATCATGGTTGTGTGCGGATGTTTAAAAGCTGGGCATTAATTCTAATGCGTTTACATATAAGAGTGACGCAAATGGCAGTCTGAGATGGCTTGACCACTGTATAGTGACGCGATCCTCTTGGCAGACTGTTGTCAATGTTAGCATCGATCATGATATCTACTGGTCGGACCACCTACCGCTCATTATCGAGTGTGACCTAAATTTAGTTGTCACAAAAATAGCGTTAGATAACAGTGCAGTAAATAAAATAATTTGGGGACACAGATCAGAGGAACAGATCAGTAGGTATCATGAAAAATGCAATGCCGAGCTCAGGGATATTTGTTTTCCTGAGATGTTCGTGTCGTGTGGTGATAGGATGTGTGCAGACCCAGAGCATAGGCTGGGTCTAGATAGCATGTATAAAACCATAGTTGGAATCCTTTCTCACGCTGCGATTGTAGCATATGAGGGACCTGAGTTTCGTAGAAAAGGTCGTGTTGTTGGGTGGAACAAACACGTTCGGAATGCGCACTGTGAATCTCGGTCTAAGTATCAGACATGGTTGTTACATAATAAACCTAGATCGGGAAGTATTTGGGATGAAATGTGTGAGAGCCAAAAAATTTTTAAAAGTCGATTAAGGTGGTGTCAGAACCACCAAGACGAGATAAGAATGGATATAATTACATCTCACAGGACAGCTAAAAATTTCACTAAATTCTGGAAAGCAACTAATAAACTGAATGTTCAACCGAGTTTACCAGTGAGTGTTTCGGGCTGTACCACGCAGAAAGAAATCGCGGACATGTTCAGGGATCACTTTAGGGTGTCTTCGCCGCTGGGGCCATCGACTATGGTGATCGATCCTGATGTATGTCGTGACAAAGATATACTGCGTTTCAAAGCAAAACAAGTCAGTGATACTATAAATAAAATGACCAGGGGAAAATCACCTGGGCACGACAGCCTCAGCATCGAACATCTGCAATACGCGGGATGTCACTTACCCAGAGTGTTGTCGATGTTATACTCGCTTTGTATTAGTCACTCACATATCCCTATGGACATGATGAGAACTATTGTGGTCCCCATAGTTAAGAACAAGACGGGTGATATTACGGATCGTTTAAATTATAGGCCCATATCGCTTGCTACCACAATCGCAAAGGTATTGGATAGTCTGTTTGACAAAATCCTTAATGATACGCTTAAGTTTCATGACGCCCAGTTTGGATTTCGGCCAGGGTTGTCCACTGAAACCGCCATATTAGGCCTAAAGCAAACTGTCCAATACTATACGAGACGAAAAACGCCGGTGTACGCATGCTTCCTTGATCTTTCCAAGGCTTTTGACTTAGTGTCATACGATGTGCTCTGGGAAAAGATGAAGCGAGCAGGCGTGCAACCTGAGCTACTCAGTATTATGCGGTTTTGGAATGCAAACCAATGGAACTACGTAAAGTGGGGAAAGGAACTCTCTGAATCATATAGGCTGGAGTGTGGGGTAAGGCAGGGGGGGTTAACCTCATCGAAGCTCTTCAATCTATATGTAAATGACTTGATCGTGGAACTCAGCAAAAAACCGGTCCGCTGTTGGATCGACGGCATTTGCGTCAATAATTTAAGCTATGCCGATGACATGGTTGTTGGGTCCCACGGCTGGTTCAATCAGAGAGTTGTTGAAATGTTGTGAGGAGTACGCTGCTAGCCATGGTCTAATATACAACGTGGCCAAGAGTGAATACCTGATCTTTAGGGCCCCCCGTAAGAAAGTGGAATACGAGCCTAGAATCACACTTAATGGGGCTTCACTCAAACGTGTGACCCAGTTTAAATATCTAGGTCACTATGTTACGGACGATCTTAAGGATCAGGTGGACATAGAACGTGAACGTAGAGCCATGGCTGTCAGATGTAACATGTTGGCCCGCAGGTTCGCCCGATGTAGCAAGGAAGCTAAAGTAACACTCTTTAAAGCTTACTGTCAAACTTTCTACACGGGCGGCCTATGGGTTAATTATACACAAAGGGCACTGAACACCTTACGTGTGCAGTACAATAACGGTTTCAGGATACTGTTGGGTTTGCCGCGGTTCTGCTCCGCGTCAAACATGTTCGCACAGGAACGAACGGATGACTTCTACGCCGTTATGAGAAAGAAGGCGTCATCCCTCCTAGCAAGACTGCGGTCGAGCTCAAACAGTATTCTGAATATGTTAGCGGGAAAGGTTGACTCACCGATTTTACAGCATTTTATGTCGGTGCTGGTTCGGTGAACCAAGCTACTAATTTTGATTTCATGTAACTTATTTTAATTTGATTAGATTTAATTTTATTTGTTAAAAAATATTTAATTGTTAATTATTACTAAAATGTAAGATGTACAAACAAAAATGGGCCCTAGTCGCCTCAATAAAGAAATATTATTATTATTATTAATGCGCCGTAATATGAGGGGGGCGATCCCACTCTTGTCTGTCGTACATGATTTTAAAACTAGATGGCGCTGTTCTCTGATTGCCGTCATATATAAAATTAATGTGAGTGTTTGTTTATGTGAATTGATGTTTTTTCCAGGGATGACGAGTGGGACCGGCGTGCGGGGGCGAACAGCTCTGCGCGGAGCGATCTCGACGATGACTGTTGCCGGTAAGTGGTCATCGGCTTCTTACAAGTTTTTGTTTATTTCATACTAGCTGACGCCCGCGACTTCGTCTGCGTTGAGTTAGTGTGTTTGTTTGTCTTTCAATCACGAAGCAATAGATTACTAACCCGAATTACTAGAAATAATTACAGGATAAACATTAAAGTAACTCCTTTCTAAAAAAAAACAATGAGTGAAATCGGATATTGGTTCGTTGGTGGGAGAAGTTGTGGGAGGCGCCCGAGACGTGACGGCACAGGCGGTGGCATGCGCGTGAGCTGCGCGCGGTACTGGACAGTACTTGGACATTGCAACATTACTTTATTTTTCTAAAATAAAAGTAGCCTAAGTTACTCCTTATTACATCAGCTACCTGCCAATAAAAGTCACGTAAAAATCTGTCCAGCCATTTCAGAGATTAGCCGGAACAAACAGACAGACAGACACAAAAATTGTAAAAAATGTTACTTTGGTGTATGTACCGTATACATATTCATATACATGCAGTAAAAAACGGTTATTTCAATATTACAAACAGACACTCCAATTTTATTTATTTGTTTAGATGATATACCATCTATGTACTGTATCATATAACATCTTTTTTTTATAAAATAAGCCGTGGCTAGTTACCACCCTACCGACAAAGAAGTGTCGCCTAATGATATAGCGTTCCGGTACGATGTCGCGTACAAACCAATGAGGAGTCTGGATCTACCATACTCTTAAAAAGTTAGCTCGCTACCATCTTAGACTGCATTTTTGACGACCTCCGTGGCGCAGCGCGTGCGCTGCTGCATTTTAAAGTTGGAGGTCCTGGGTTCGATTCCCGGCTCGAGTCTGGTCTGGTGGGAGGCTTCGGCCGTGGCTAGTTACCACCCTACCGGTAAAGACATGTCGCCAAGCGATTTAGCGTTCCGGCACGATGTTGTGTAGAAACCAATTAGGAGTGTGGGTTTACCATACCCCTAACAGGTTAGCCCGCTACCATCTTAGACTGCATCATCACTTGCCATCAAGTGAGCTGCAAACAAGGGCTAACTTGTGGTGAATAAAAAAAAAATCATCACTTACCATCAGCTGAGATAGCCGTCAAGGGCTAACTTGTAGGGTATATAAAAAAAGACAGTCAAAACGAGACAAAGATGCGTAGCTCTGTCTCGTTTCAACAAAGACTGGACAAAACAACTTTCTTTAAATCTCAGGATCAGATTAAGACTGTGGGTATACCATACCTCTAACAGGTTAGCCAACTACCCTAGACTGTATTATCACTTACCACCAGGTGAGATGGCCGTCAAGAGCTAACTTGTAGGGTATATAAAACAAATGTGTGTCTGCGCAGGTCGGGGTCGGGCTCCCTGCGCTGCGCGTCCGGCAGCGTGTCCACGCATGCGTCATTGGGTGAGCTATTCCTTTAATATATAAATTAATTTAATTTAACTTAATTTCTCTTTTTTTTAAGTTTATTTTATTTTGGTAAGTTTTTTTTGACTTTTTTTTTCTGTTTACTTGGTTTAGTTATGCATGTAGTGTTTGCTTTAAAATGATTTAACATACATATTACATGTAATTTAACTGTAGATAATTTGAGTCATTTGTATAAATCGCTAGCAAACCTTATTCAAATAAATAAATAAATAAAATTATATAGATAAGGACTGTCCACCCCAGAACATTTTTTTTTTGTATTATGTGACATTGAAAAATGTCACACACCTTTAACAGGCAATATTAAAAAAAAATGATGTACATGTTTTTTATTTATTATTATTAATCTTAATGCAAATTTTTGTGTCTAACTCTAAAAACAAAGAAAATTCATACAAACTTCCAACTTTTACCCTCTTAGGGGTGGAATTTCCAAATATCCTTTCTTAGCTGACATCTCTTAACTATCAACTACCTACTTGCTAAATTATAGCTTTATAGGTACAATAGTTTTTGAGATCTCGTGTTTAATCAGTACGTCAGTAAGTCAGTATGTGAGTATGTAAGTGACCTTTCGCTTATATATATATAGATTAAGATAAATGTTTCTCAAGGTAGTTTTGTCCGCAGAGAGCGCGCGCGCGGCGAGCGGGCGGCGCGAGCTGCCGCAGCGGCCGCTGGACGTCCCCCACAGGTACCTTATTACTATAGGAATAAGGTTTAATATTGTATGAGAATAGCTCTCACTGAAATAGAAGGTTCAACATCTTATAGAAATTGCCTTTATTGCAATGGCTATAAGGTTCAATATTAAATAAGAATGGCTTTTACTGCCATGTTTATAAGTTTATCTATTCTATGGGAATGGCTCTTATTGCTATCGAGGTAAGGTTCAATATTAAATAAGAATAACCTTTGCAAGGTTTATAAAGTTCAAAATAAGTCTATGGGAATGGCTCTTATTGCTATGGTGGTAAGGTTCAATATTTAATAGGAATGCCCTTTACTGCAATGTTTATAAGTTTCTCTGTTACATGGGAATGGCTCTTATTGCTATGGTGGTAAGGTTCAATACTTAATAGGAATGTCCTTTTCTGCAATGTTTATAAAGTTCAAAATAAGTCTATGGGAGCGGCTCTTATTGCTATGGTGATAAGGTTCAATATTAAATAAGAATGGCCTTTACCGCATGGTTTATAAAGTTCAAAATAAGTTTATGAGAATGGTTCTTATTGCTATGGTGATAAGGTTCAATATTAAATAAGAATGGCCTTTACCGCATGGTTTATAAAGTTCAAAATAAGCTTATGAGAATGGTTCTTATTGCTATGGTGATAAGGTTCAATATTTAATAGGAATGTCCTTTACTGCAATGTTTAAAAGTTTCTCTACTCTATGGGAATGGCTCTTATTGCTATGGTGATAAGGTTCAATATTTAATAGGAATGTCCTTTACTGCAATGTTTATAAGTTTCTCTGTTATATGAGAATGGTTCTTATTGCTATGGTGATAAGGTTCAATATTTAATAGGAATGTCCTTTACTGCAATGTTTATAAGTTTCTCTGTTATATGGGAATGGTTCTTATTGCTATGGTGATAAGGTTCAATATTAAATAGGAATGTCCTTTACTGCAATGTTTATAAGTTTCTCTGTTATATGGGAATGGCTCTTATTGCTATGGTGATAAGGTTCAATATTACATAAGAATGGCCTTTACTGCAATGTTTATAAGTTTATCTATTCTATGGGAATGGCTCTTATTGCTATGGAAATAAGGTTCAATAGTTAATAAAAATAGTCTTTACTACAATGGTTAGGAGTTTCTCTGCTCTATGGGAATGCCTCTTATTTCTATAGTTATAAGGTTCAATATTAAATAAGAATGGGCTTTACCGCAATGTTTATAAGTTTCTCTGTTCTATGGGAGCGGCTCTTATTGCTATGATGTTTAATGTTTCCAATTTCAGAGTGTTATTTTGCAAAAGAGCTGATACCTACATGTCATTATTACTGAAAAGTAATGATCTAATTGCAGATTTTCATTTCTCTAATTCCAATAACGCAGAACTTACATGTAACCTTCCTACCTCTCACCCCTCTCACCCGTTTTGGGGTGGATTTTTGTAATATTACGTACACAGGTTTTTATTATTTAAAACAAATAAACTAAATGCAATTTTCAAGTCTCTAACTTCGAAAACTTAGAATCCTCATGAAAACTTCCATCTCCCATTTCACCCTCTTTGAGGTGGATTTTCGTAACATTGATCATACAGATCTTTATTATTTATAATTAACAACTTAGTTGCACACTTTCATGTCCCTTACTTCAAAAATATAGGACTTTCATACAAACTTCCAACCCCCATTTCTCCCCCCTGGGGTGGATTTTCTTAACATTAATCATACAGATATTTATTATTTATAATTAACAAATTAATTGCCAATTTTCATGTCTCTAACTTCAAAAATATAGGACTTTCATACAAACTTCCAACCCCCACTTCAACCCTTTAGGGGTGGATATTCTCAAAATCGTTTCTTAGCTGACCTCTACTTCATAAAAGAAATCTACCTTCCAAATTTCAAGTTCGTTCGTTCTATAGTTCCTGAGATATCGTGATCATATGTCAGTCAGTCAGTGTTATTTCGCTTTTATATATATACTAGCTGTCGCCCGCGACTTCGTCTGCGTAGAATTGCTGATTTCTCGTGAGATTGAGGTTACCCGTGCGGCCAATGCGCTGCTTCAGAAAGTAAGCTACAGGCAAATGTCAAATTGTCGAATTTCGTGTTTCTAATTTAAAAAACATAGGACTTTGATACAAACTTCAAACCCCTATTATACCCCCTTCGGGGTAGATTTGGATGAAAAAAATCTAACCTTATACTTACGCCCTAAAAGAAACCTATTTTCAAAATTTCAAGCTTGTAGACTGCATAATAAAAAAATAAGCAAAAACTATCATCCCCTATTTTACCACCCTTAACAGGTAATATTGAAAAAAATTTGATGTACATGTTTTTCATTTATTATTATTAATCTTAATGCAAATTTCTGTGTCTCTAACTCTAAAAACAAAGGATTTTCATACAAATTTCCAACCCCTATTTTACCCCCTTAGGAGTGGAATTTCCAAATATCCTTTCTTAGCTGACATTTCTTAACTATCAACTGCCTATTTGCTAAATTATAGCTTTATACGTACAATAGTTTTTGAGATCTCGTGTTTAATCAGTACGTCAGTAAGTCAGTATGTAAGTTTGTAAGTGACCTTTCGCTTTTATATATATATAGACTAGCTGGCGCCCGCGACTTCGTCCGCGTGGAATAAGTTTTTAAAATTCAGTCAGAATAAGTTGTAAAAATTCCTACGGGAACTCTCATATGTCACTCTCCAGATCCTCAACTATACTTTCAAAAATCACGTCAATTCAATGCTCTGTTGCGACGTGATTGAAGGACATACCAATATACAAACACACTTTCGCATTTATAATATTACTATTCGGACTTTTACAAATTACTTTCTTAGCGATGTCTACGCTCTACGGTCTAACTTCCAAATTCCTTTTCATTATTTGTTTCTACTTTCAAGGTGTGATTTTGCAAAAGAGCTTATACCTACATGTATTATTACTGAAAAGTAATGCTCTAATTGCCGATTTTAATTTCTCTAATTCCAAAAACGCAAAACTTACCTACCAACCCCTCACCCCTCTCACTCCTTTTGGGGTGTTTTTTTATAGGTTTTTATTATTTTAAACAAATAACCTAAATGTCAATTTTCATGTCCCTAACTTCGAAAACATAGAATCCTCATGAAAACTTCCAACCCCCATTTCACCCCCCTTGGGGTAGATTTTGTTAACATTGAATATTCTGATCTTTATTATTTGTAATTAAAAACTTAGTTGCCAATTTTCATGTCTCTAACTTCAAAGATATAGGACTTTCATACAAACTTCCAACCCCTGTTCTACCCCTTAGGGGTGGATTTTTGTAATATTGCGTATACAGGTTTTTACTTTTTAAAACAAATTACGTAAATGTCAATTTTCAGGTCCCGTACTTCGAAAACAAAGAATCCCCATGAAAACTTCCAACCCCCATCTTACCCCCCTTGGTGTAGATTTTCATAACATTGATTATACAGATCTTTATCATTTATAATTAAAAACTTAATTGCCAATTTTCATGTCTCTAACTTCAAAAATATAGGACTTTCATACAAATTTCCAACCCCCATTTTACCCTCTTTGGGGTAGATTTTCGTAACAATGATTGATACAGATCTTTATTATTTATAATTAACAACTTAGTTACCAACTTTCATGTCTCTAACTTCTAAATATAGGGCTTTCACACAAACTTCCAACCCCTGTTCTACCCCTTAGGGGTGGATTTTTGTAATATTGCGTATAAAGGTTTTTATTATTTAAAACAAATTACCTAAATGCCAATTTTCATGTCCCTATCTTCGAAAACATAGAATCCTCATGAAAACTTCCAACCCCCATTTCACCCCCCTTGAAGTAAATTTTCGTAACATTGATTAAACAAATCTTTGTTATTTATAATTAACAACTTAGTTGCCAACTTTCATGTCTCTAACTTCAAAAATATAGGACTTTCATACAAACTTCCAACCCCCATTTCTACCCCTTAGGGGTGGATTTTTGTAATATTGAGTATAAAGGTTTATATTATTTAAAACAAATTACCTGAATTCCAATTTTCATGTACCTAACTTTGAAAACATAGAATCCTCATGAAAACTTCCAACCCCCATTTCACCCCCCTTGGGGTAGATTTTGTTAACATTGATTATTCTGATCTTTATTATTTGTAATTAAAAACTTAGTTGCCAATTTTCATGTCTCTAACTTCAAAGATATAGGACTTTCATACAAATTACCAACCCCCATTTCAACCCCTTAGGGGTGGATTTTCTCAAAACCGTTTCTTAGCTGACCTCTACTTCATAAAAGGAATCTACCTTCAAAATTTTAAGTTCGTATGTTTTATAGTTCCTGAGATATCGTGATCATCAGTCAGTCAGTCAGTCAGTCAGTGGTATTTCGCTTTTATATATATAGATATAGTAAATGTAAAGTATGTTGTATGGAGTGTGAAATCCTTGCGTGTCGTAGGACGGGCAGCTTCGGGCGCGCCGGCCGGCTGTCGGCCGCGGTGCCCGACGTGGCGATGGCGCCCAACGCCAACACGCACCTGCTGACGGCGCGCGACTACCCGCACCCGCACGCCGCGCCGCACGCGCCGCACCCGCACGCGCGCCCGCCGCACCGCGTGCCAGGTCAATACACATACGATTCTTGTTTTTTTATTAATGATACCTATTTTCTGAAAAAAAATCCAAGAATAGCAACATCGTATAACATAATCATAATATAAAAAGCGGAGATAGCCTAGTGGTTAGGGAGTCCGCCTCCGGTTATGTGCGTTTTTAAAAATTAAAAATATCACTTTCTTCAACGGTGAAGGAAAACATCGTGAGGAAACCTGCACGCCTGAGAGTTCTCCATAATGTTCTCAAAGGCGTGTGAAGTCTGCCAATCCGCACACGGCCAGCGTGGTGGACTATGGCCGAACCCTTATCATATTGAGAGGAGACCCGTGTCCTGTAGTGAGCCGGTAATGGGTTGTTCATGATGATGATGATGATAACATTATCGTATTCGTTTCCAGAGCTCGGCGCTGTGCTGCAGCTAGACCTGGGCGACGGAGCCACTCACACCCCGAGGCCTGGTGAGTCTGACAGCCGTCACACGCTCTGACGCCGCGTGACACTGACGCCACAGGACACAGTGTCACGTTGCAACGCGTCATGACACTCGATCATAACTATGTATATATGATGTCATATTGTATGTCATTGTGAGACTGACTCGGTATGTCACTTAGGCGTTGTAATGTTGAGAAGTTGTTACATAATATGACATTGTGTGAGATTTTTTGTGTGATATCACCTTATTTTATACTATTCTATAACACGTTGATATTGTATTATATTTGGCAACTTTGTAGGGCATCGTGGAAATTAATGGGATCTTTTGACGTGATATGTCACTTCGATGTTAAATAACCGTACAACACAGGTTGGCAATGTATGATCCTGTGAACTATTATGACCCTGATAACGTGATACGATATGACACTATGAATTTCTAGGACTTTGATTGTGTTTGTGTATCGCAGAATGCAATTTTATGACAATTGTTGCATTACTCGATACTGATGTATGGCGATGTACGGAACTATACCACATTGTACAGCGACGCTCGCAACGCTAACGCGAACAACGTGACGCGGTATGTCACTGTGACGTCGTGTGTCACGGTGTCACGTCATTGCGCTGTCCGCAGGGTCACGGGCGCTGCGCGCGCACGCCGGGCGCGGCCGCGAGGCGTCGCAGGCGATGTCGTGCGTGCGGCGCGCTGACGACGACGAGCTGCGGGCCGCCATCGAGCTGTCCGTCATACGCGGTGAGCGACGCCCCCTACCATACCCCCTACACTCCCCCCCCTCACAGAAAAGTCATTTAACTATCAAGACATATGCATTCAGATAAACCTTGCCCTGTCATCATCATCATGATCAACTCACTACAGAGCAAGGGTCTCCTCTCAATCTGTCCTCTCGAATCAGCTGCCCCCTGCTCTGTCCAGAGCTTTGACGCCAAATAATACCAAGCGGAAGATGAAGGACTATATTCTGGGCAACCCTTAACCGTGATAATGATTAAACCTTCAAAAGTCTTCATAGCTACTCCCCATACAATCGTCCGAAATCGCCTCACAAAAATACTTGTAATTTGCACATGTCTTGTTTAATTGTCTTCCGCTATTACACACAGACTCCTGTGTCCTCTCCAAAATTCCTAGAAAGGAAAACAGAAATTCTGCTTGGTACGATTTTCAAATTTTTCCAGGTTTTTCCCCTTAAAATCTCGTTGAGGGATATGGGGAATAAACCCCAATTCCCCCGTAAACTCACTAATACCACATTATCTTCGTAGTTCGCGTGTAACAAGTTCATAGTGCAGTGCATTTACCTAGCTTTTTTTATATACACTACAAGTTAGCACTTGACGTCTATCTCACCTGGTGGTAAGTGATGATGCTGTCTAGCATGGTAGCGGGCTAACCTGTTACATGTGTGGTAAACCCATACGCCCAATTGGTTTCCACGCGACATCGTGCCGGAACGCTAAATCGCTTTGCGACACGTCTTAATCGGTAGGGTGGTAACCAGCCACGGCCGAAGCCTCCCACCAGAGCAGACTAGCAGAGTCTGGAATCGAACCCAGGACCTCCAACTTTAAAATGCAACAGCGCTGCGCTACGGAGGTCGTCAAATATTCTAAGTATATCATTTTTATTTATTCTAAAGTTTTTTTTCCAAGATGTCTGTTTGTCTGTGCAGCGTACTCCTCGCTGCAGGTGGCGCGACGGGGCGCGTCGCACGTCGCCGACCTCCTACCACCGCCCGGTGAGTGATCACCATGTGACAACGTTACACTTGTGATTGTGTTGAAGAGGTTATATACTTGATTTATGTACTTATAGGATTGACGGGGGCGTGTGCGTCGGCAATTTGGGTAGACGTGGGTAATTTCGGGCAATGAGACCAGATTGGTAGAACAGAATAACAATTTTAAGTATGGTAATTTATAAGGAGCAGACTATACGCTACACCAAGTACGACTATGAAATGAAATGAAATGAAATGAAAATACGCTTTATTGTACACCACACAAAAGAAGAAATACAGACATTAAAGAAAAACACAGAAAAGAAAACAGGTACAATAGGCGGCCTTATCGCTAAAGAGCGATCTCTGCCAGGCAACCCAGACCAGGATATAATATATAGATAAACAGATTTAGGGTGCACAATTAGATATAAAACATATAAACACTTTAAAATGTAAATAATTAATATAATATAATTCCATTCAATATATATGTATATAAACAAAAAAACACTATGCACTACCGCATAGTCTTACTTGACAACTGATCAATGTAATGAATGCAAAGCGCCGTCCCGCGCCGGTGCGTCATTAAGAACCTGCATACCCCACTTAGTGTTGCGTAAAGAGAGGGGGCGATCCCACTCTCTTGTTTGTCGTACATGACTCCAAAACTAGATGGCGCTGCTTGCCGTCATACTAATACGAAATATGTAAAAAAAACAAAAATGTTTTATTCACATTCTATTACGGGCATCTATGAAGCATTCATATATATACACATTTTCATTATTTCTATTAGTGATGGTGATAACTACACTCCACTCGCCAACTTAAAACTAAAGCTAAGAGGGTCCAAATCGCGCCCAGGTCTGAGAAGAAGCCCACAACAAAATAACCGGGTTTATTATTAATATGAAATGGTGACATATTTTGTCATTCTATTTCTATGAAATATGACTTAAAAGGGGAGGGAAGGGCGAGCACGTTAGCTCTACAGGATATGCGCCCAAAAAAACCTTTTCAATTTAATTGTGATGTGTTCACAGATTTCGCCGTGCACCGGAGTCGCGCCACGCCCAGCCCCTCGGCGCCGGTGACCAGCGCCAACGCGACCAACGGCGTGACCAACGCGGCGTCCGCCCGCCGCAGGGAACGACCGCAGTGTAAGTCAATTATGCATAAGTGAATACTGTTCCGCAAGGAGAGCTTATCCTTCTCACCAGCATGTTACCCCTTCCCCTCCAACGCACTAGGATATCCCCCCCGTATCAGCAAACATCGCACATTCCATCCGACTGTACACCCCCCTCCCCATTAAACAACATGATCGTACTTTCCCTCCAACCCACTAATATATCCCCCCGTATCAGCAAACATCTCACATTCCACCCGACTGTACAACCCCCCCTCCCCATTAAACAACATGATCGTACTTTCCCTCCAACCCACTAGTATATCCCCCCGTATCAGCAAACATCTCACATTCCACCCGACTGTACAACCCCCCCTCCCCATTAAACAACATGATCGTACTTCCCCTCCAACCCACTAGGATATCCCCCCCTATCAGCAAACATAACCCCCCCCACTCAACAACATGATCGTACTTCCCCTCCAACCCACTAGGATATCCCCTCCATGTAACACTGCAAACATGTCACTCTCATCATACCCGGCCCCCTACTGGGCCGCAAGGGGATGATTTATAGCCTTGACCTTGGGCTTGATATGTCGCAGTGACGGCGGCCGGCGCGGACCGGCGGCCGTGCGCCGTGCCAGGCTCCAGTGGCGTAGGGACGGTGGCGGCGGCCCGCGGCAGCGCCTCCCGCAGCCCCAGCCCGCGCCGGAGCCCCTACCCGCTCTACACTCTGTATGCGCACAGGGACTACAGGTGAACAGAGCTCGACAACACTCCATCTATATCTACGAAATATGTAATTAAGATAAATCTACACCTTTATAAAACAAAAAAATTAAAAAAAAACCTCGTCGATTTCCCGAAAAATAACAATTTTATCCCCACTATAAGTTAGTCCTCGTCTGCTATCTCACCTTGTGGTAAGTGATGATGCAGTCTGGGATGGTAGCGGGCTAACCTGTTAGGGGTATGGCAAGCCATACTCCTAATTGGTTTCTACACGATATCGTGCCGGAACGCTAAATCGCTTGGCGACACGTCTTTATCGGTAGGGTGGTAACTAGCTACGGCCCGGACCAATGATTCTGTACGCTTTACGCGCATAGCGACTACAGGTGCGCGGAATATACACCTTTATAAAAAAAAGAAAAACCTCGATATATATATATATATTTCTTATTTTTCGTTTTATGGCTTTACACAGATTAGCCAATGTCAAGTTTATTATTTTATTAGTTCTCTCTTTTTATGGCTTTGCACAGATTAGCCAATGTCAAGTTTATAGCAATGTTAGGTTACGGGGAAATGGCGGGAAACTTCGCTCTCCGCGGACGCGGCTCCCTCAAACCTTTCCCAAATTAATACCTGTTAACCATTCAGAAAACTAACCACTACACAAACGACACCAAAACTGTCCACGACACAACCAACACCAGTCCTTTTCAAAACTAGCCAACAAACATTAATTCAAGAAAAGCGTGAAAAAACCGCGCCCGCCATATACGAAGTCTCCCGCCTTTCTCCGATATATTTTTTTCTACACGAAAAACCTCCGATTCCCTCGATTTCCCGAAAGATATCTATTTTTTTTATACGCCACAAGTTAGCCCTTGACTACATCTCACCTGGTGTGGTGGTAAGTGATAATGCGGTCTAAGATGGTAGTGGGATAGCCTGTTAGGGTTGTGGAAAACCCACTCTCCTAATTTGGCCAAAGCGGCCCGCCAGACCAGACTCCAGCTGAGAATCGAACCCAACACCCTTACATAAATACGCCAGTTAAAACCTTATATTTATAATATGGACACTGACAGCGAGGCTAGTCCACAATTACAGTGGACTCCCGGTAATCCGGCAAACATTATGCAGGGCAGTGTCGGACTATCGAATTTGTCGGATTATAGAGCACTGCCTAAGACCCCTATAGTCCGGATTTTTTTACGAAAGAGTACCTTGTAATCCGACAATGACAAGAATCTATATATGTATGTACTTTGAAGTACAAATCAGACTTAATTTATGTAAGTCGAATTTAGTAAATTAAATAACAATTGAGAGCTTACGTTTTATTATAAAATTAAGCATAAATGCACATACATATCTACCAAAATAATCAAGAATTATTAATCAAAATCATGTAGTGAATACTATATCAAATTATGAAGCTTTGAAATATTCATCAATTTTTTTTAGTCGTCAAGTAGTAATTCTAAGTCATGTCGGATTACAGGGGGCGCCGGATTAGACCGGGCCGGATTATCGGGGGTCCACTGTAATGTGTGGGTAGTTGGATTATAACTGTCTGAATGACTGGAATAAACGTTGTGTTGTAAAAATGTGTACGTGTGTGTGTCCGCAGGTCCGGTTCCGAGCCGCGCAGCCGCGCGCACAGTCCCGCCTACGCGTGACGTCACCCGCAGCCCCCCCACCAGCCGGGGTGAGTGCATATTTTTTTTATAGATATAGGAATACAGGTGTGGAAGAAATTAAACAACTTGTTTGCTTGAGCACTAGACGCAAAGTGAAGAATAATAAATATATTAGCCAATTTAAATTATTTTTATAAGGAAGGTTATACGTCAGTTTCCTAGCACAGTTTGACATGAAAGAAAAGAAGGCGCTGCGTTACTTTAAATCAATATTACTTTTAAATATTAAAAATAGCTTTTATTATATTTTTATTTATTAAATAAGATAGATTAATTTTTGTAATAAAATGTAACATAAACCAACATTTTTCCCGCACAATCATGTTACATAATGATTCACTTCATAGTCTAAGGCGCATTTAGATGTAATACCAATTACATGCTTACCATCAAGTCAGGACAAGATTATTACCGAGCCATTAAAATATCACTCGCTTCAACGGTGAAAGAAAACATCGCGAGGAAACCTGCACGCCTGAGAGTTCTCCGTAATGTTCTCAAAGGCGTGTGAAGTCTGCCAATCCGTACATGGCCAGCGTGGTGGACTATGGCCGAACCCTTCTCATATTGAGAGGAGACCCGTGCTCTGTAGTGAGCCGGCAATGGGTTAATGATGATGATACTAGTAATAGTGCGAATATAAACTACGTAATATTCAGTTAGCTTTTTTATTATCATAAAACCCCAGGGTTCGCCATGTTCGTATCGCCATGGCATGGCTGGCATATACTTACTTGAGTTTCTGGGGCTGAGGAATCCCCCGCATTCGACCGCATGTGGGGGGCTCATTATCCCCATTGGCACTTCAATTGGTTTAAATTTGTTCCAGGGGGAGCGGAGAGGAGCGTTCCTAGCAGGCGGCGAGAGGCGACACCGGCCGAAGCGGAAGCGATGATCTCACACACACACACACACGCACACATACAAAATTAAACATTAACATATTTAACGATTGTTTCAATAACGGAAACTAGATTGCTTTGAAGATACCATCGTTATATCAGCGTATTAGTTTGTCACGGTTGGACAGCCTTTTTTCAGCTGGGAGATGCGTTTACGCATCCCCTCCACCGAGGGGGGGGGGTATGTGGAACCAGAATACCCACTAAAACCCAGCGATGCTCCTACGCGTCGCCTGGTGGCTGGGTCACGGGAACACTTGTGCACTCGACCGCAATCCGACCAGCGGCGTCCACCGAGGCAGACCCTCCACCGGGACGGCTGGACACTAGCAGAAGGACCCTCGTGGTGGACATAAATATATATATATATATATATATGTAAACAAAGCATTTTTAATATCAATTTAGCCAAGAAAAAATTTACCCACTCTTATTTAGCCGAAACATTAAAGGCATGGAATAAACGACCTTAAAATCATGTATGGAAGGTCCATTTTACTTTGACGTCAGAGTATTTCCTTGCATTATAAGTAGTATACGATTGCGCGCGTAAGAATCTTACACTTACAGTAACTCGCCATATTAAAACTTAATCTAGGAGGTTACCAAACGCGTCCAGGTCTAAGTAGCAGCGCGCAACAAATTTAGGCGGGGTCTTTTTTTGTTATCACCATCTCACATTTTCAATATTAAATAATAATTAGCTAATGCGTTAGAGACAATTCACATCCAAGCTTTTTTATCGTTTATTTTATCTTTAATATCGTAATAGGATTTTTCTTTAAGCTTACTTTTTATTTTGTTATTTTTATATTCGTGATCAACAGCCTACAAATTATTTTTACAAACCTAATCTACGTTTTACATAAAGCCACTAAAGATCACTTAAATTTTTTAAATTACGTTTTGATAAAACTTTGAACTCTGGAAAGGTAATTTGTTGTAAAAAAAAATATACAATTTACGCGTAAAAGTCCACCAATCCGCGATTGTCCAGCGTGGTGGACTGCGGCGGTTGTAATGACGATGATATCTTTAAAGGCAATTTATATACGTTTGTGAAACTAGAATGCAATTTAATGACCCTCTGTTGGAAGAATGACTCTTCCTTCAGGGTACATATTCCAACCTTGAACGAATGATACTATATAATTTTTGTATATATATTTGTATATAAATATATATATATACAAAAATTGTAAGAACAGTATATATATATATGTAAATTTAATATAAATGCAATGTAAAGTTTTTAGTATTAGCATTTACGTGACCAATCTACGTTAGATTGTATATAATGTATGTATATAAATAAATTATATTACCAGGCCCCTACTCACAAACAAACAAACAAACATTCAGTTTATGTATTTATTGATTATCGCTAAACACCTAGTACATCGGTTATCAAATAGAAATAAATTTATGACGGTAATTTTTTGACACAATTTTACCTTTGCACAAATCATTCGTTTTGCATATAAATCTATGTCATAAATGTTTGTTAACGTTCTGTCATTTTATATGAATCACCCAACGTCATTGTTTTGACTAATGTGACATATTAAGAGTTAATTTAGATTTGGGTAATTAAATAATTGGGAGGCTTAATGATTCCTGCAAGTTTATAAAAACTTTAATTACTCTTAATTTAATTACACATCATAAAAGAATTTGTGATAATATAATGATAGAAGTTTATTAATAATCATATGTTTTCTCCATTAACGTTATTTCTTGTGTGACGTTTTATTTAATTGCTTGCTTAGTGACAATTTGTTTTACGTCAAATATTGTTTGGAATATGTAATGTCACTGAGCGAGATATATAGAACTTAACCGCGGACGATATGACGCAAATTATGACAGATTTTTCACAGTATTTCATTTACCCACTGTAAATGTTACATCACAAATTTAGTGTAAATGACTGTCACAAACTATTCCCATAAATCGAACACGTAAATAACGTTCTGAAACAAATTTTTGACATATTTTTATACTGTCATAATTTGCGTGTAAGATTGTGTTTGTTACAGTCGGTGTTCTTTATGACACTTCGACGATTTGTGTCATAATTAGTGTTTTAGTGTATAACGCTCATGTTTTAGAACTGAAGTAACGTATATGTGGACCTTTTTTGAAACGATGGGAGACCTAACGTCCCTTGGGCAGGACGAGGTTATGTAGGGCTCCCACCCCCGAAGGGAGGTATATCGGAGTTAAAAACCACCACGGCATGTCCCTCTCGTTATCTCGTTACATATGGCACATGTTAAGTTGTTTTATAATCAATAGAAACTTAAATGAATGAACGTTTGTGAGCAGGGCCGGTAATGCGTTGTTGGTTATGTTATAACTTACGTTGCATTACGGGAGTCCATCATACGCTAGACTGCATTATGTACCGCGACCCACCGCGGCGCATCGCCCGCCCCCTACTACGCCGTGACTTGATTTCAATCCGCTTCTGAAGGTCGCAGCGCCGTTGTTATTTGGTGCTCCTTACGTATCGTGGGCTCGCGCAAAGTGACGTGTTTGAGATGCGAATGACGTAGTCAGCATAGATAAATAACAGACAAGGAGTTGGTACAGTTGTTAAGGCACCTTCAGTCAATCAATCAATCAATCAAATGTCAGATTGTCGCTCTGAACCTTAACTAACCCGCGTTGTGCTTGGCGAGATCTTGTGATTTTTGAACGTCACGTAACGAAAACGCGTTATGCCCCCTCCATTGGAGACTATAATCTGAATGTTTGACTATAGTCTGATGGTTTGACGGTGCGCTGTTAAATTATAATGTTGGAGATCCTCGGTTCGATTCCCGGCTCGAGTATGCTCTGGTGGGAGGCTTTGACCGTGGCTAGTTACCACCCTACGGACAAAGACGTGTCGCCAAGCGATTTAGCGTTCCGGCACGATGTCGCGTACAAACCAATGAGGAGTCTGGATCTACCATACCCTTAAAAAGTTAATTCGCTACCATATTAGACTTACCACTTACCATCAGGTGAGATGGCCGTCAAGGGCTAACTTGTGGGGTATATAAAAAAAGACAGTTAAAACGAGACAACGGTGCGGAGCTCTGTCTCGTTTCAGCACAGACTGGACGGAACGAATTTCTATAGATCTCAGGATCATATGTCACAAATTGCATAGCAACACGGAGTTTGTACCTAGTCATACACGTTTCAGAGTAAAATGGACCCAATTCGAAAGACATTAAAGTCTAAATTCCTCCAAACGTGTATATACAACATGAATGGATAATTTTCGATATAACAATCAAAATGCGACTTTAAAACCAAACGCATAAGGAGCATTTTACTTAAACGTTTTATTGTATCGGTTCTGCGACAGTTATTTATCTATGCTAGTGCTGGAAAACCTGTAAAAGCAACTCTCAGAGTATTTACACGGGATGGTGGTAATAAAAGCGATATGGTCTAAAACATTCGACGGGAGATTACGTCGCCAAATTTACTACTAGTTTACCTCGCACAGTCTGTCTACTGACAACACACTCGTACCACCTACCACACAATCACACGCTACACACCGTCTTCACGGCGAAGACGAGCTCCCCGCTATCTTACGTCATCCGGACGTGGGCTCCATCCACGGCCTCGGAGACGTACGGACCACTCACTGTCCGACCCCCCCGTTATCCCAAACGTCGCCTAAGCCGAGGTTCGGCCTCACAGGAGGCGCCCTTATGCAGACGTTCCCTTAGTTTCTTCGAGCCCTAGCGCTCAAAATGTCCTCTGGCAGAGCTTTTTTCTGAAGCTCGCCAAACAGCCCGGTTACGCTGTGGCAACCAATAGGGTTAGTACAGCTAAAAGCCAGAAAAAAACGTTAGATTGAGTTACTTTTGCAATTTGTCAATCAATCAATCATAATCTTTATTCAAATAGTCCTTTAAAAGGCACTTTTGACGCGTCAATAATTTACATAGCAGTATTTGATGGTGATAACTACATTCGTAAACTTAAAACTAAAGCTATGAGGGTTCCAAACGCGCCCCGGTCTAAGAAGAAGCCCACAACAAACTTAGCCGGGGTTTTTTTTGTGTTATCCCCATCTTACATAATCAATTATAAATTATAGTTAGCTATGGAGTTAGAACAATCACACCCAAGCTTTTTTATCGTTTATATAATCCTTAATTTCGTAATAGGACTTTTCTATAATCTTTTTTCTATGTTCAGAACGTTACAGTCCATTTTTTTCTTGAATTTTTCAGTTCACGTAAACCTATTACAAGCATTTATTAAGCGTTTATTATTTATAAGACATATTCAAATATTTCTACTCGTGAAGTCATGGTGATAACTACATTCGTGAACTTAAAACTAAAGCTACGAGGGTTCCAAACGCGCCCCGGTCTAAGAAGAAGCCCACAACAAACTTAGCCGTGTTTTTTTTTGTGTTATCGCCATCTCACATAATCAATAATAAATTCTAATTAGCTATGGAGTCTAAGCTTACTTTCAGCACAAACACACTTAAAAAACACTTGGAAACTGAAAACGCCGCGTTAAGTAAAGTTACAAACATCAGCGATTTAAATTGCGCGTGCTAAATCACTCGAGTTATTTACGCGACGTAATTCCGTCAAATACAATGTTTTAGCCCAAAAAAAGCCTGGACACTGTCCGCTTTGAGATGCAAGCACGTGTTGGTCGGTGTAAATACTCTGAGGAGACTTGGGCCCGAACAAATTGGTTACAATCGCTGTACTGGGAACGATAGATTTCGCGACTTGTAAACGTCCCACCGCTGGGCAAAGTGAAACAATAAATTCTAATAAGCTATGGAGTTAAAACAATTCACAGCCAAGCTTTTTTATCGTTAAAATAATCCTTAATATCGTAATAGGAAGCGGTGATAGCCTAGTGGTTAGGGCGTCAGCCTCCTAATCAGAGGTCGGCGGTTCGAATCACGCACGCTCCTCTAACTTTTCGGAGTTATGTGCGTTTTTAAACGATTAAAATATCACTTGCTTCAACGGTGAAGGAAAACATCGTGAGGAAACCTGCACGCCTGAGAGTTCTCCATAATGTTCTCAAAGGCGTGTGAAGTCTGCCAATCCCCACATGGCCAGCGTGGTGGACTATGGCCGAACCGTTCTCATATTGAGAGGAGACCCGTGCTCTGTAGTGAGCCGGTAATGGATTGTTCATGATGATGACGATGATCGTAATAGGACTTTTCTATACGATTTTCGTTAAAAAACTTTGAACTTATTGATAGACATCTCCAAGATATCAATACGTAATTTATTATAAAATAAAATACAATTTCCTTTGAATGAGTTACTAATTTAGTGCAGCCTACTAAACGTTTTCAAATCTTACTAACACGACGATTGCAATCACGGTGCGTCAGGAAGATTCAACCACGAACCACGTCGTTGGCTATAGACCCCTTTTTATCGTCCATCGTCTCAATATTCACATAAAAAATGGCATAAAAAAATTTTACGCAGCGTAATTCGAGGTTAGAGAATTATTTCTCCAACCCAATCTCTACAGTAAGAGACATTTGCCCAGCCGTGGGACTCGATTGAGCCGAGGTAACTATTGTTCCGGATTCAGTTCACAACAGCGACTCTAAAACAATAAGTTCGGACCCACAAACAATATAACTAATGGAGTTATTACGTAATATAATAATAAGTCATAAATTTGTTATCGACTGAAATGGTGGACGTGTGTGGTGTGTTCCAATTGACCAGCGTGTAACGCGCGGTTGGAGTGTCGCGCGCGGTTTTTTTGTATGTCAATCAATCAATCAAATGTCGGATTGTCGCTCGGAACCTGAGCTAACCCGCGTTGTGCGTTGCGCGATTTTGTGTAACAGTTAACGTCACGTAACGATAACGCGTTATGCCCCCTCCATTCGAGACGTTCTTAAATGTGACTATAGTCTGACGGTTTGAAGACCTCCGTGGCGCAGTTCGCGCTGTCGCATTATAAAGATGGAAGTCCTGGGTTCGATTTCCAGCTCGAATCTGCTCTGGTGGTAGGCTTCGAGGCAAAGACGTGTCGCCAAGCGATTTAGCGTTCCGGCACGATGTCGCGTAGAAACCAATTAGGAGTGTTGGTTTACCATACCCTTAACAAGTTAGCCCGCTACCATCTTAAACTGCATCATCACTTACCACCAGATGAGATTGCCGTCAAGGGCTAACTTGTAGTGTATAGAAAGAAACTACCAAAATAAAACTAATTTATTTGTTTTAAAGGTTTTTATTTTAAATGATAACATTTTTATTGAATTAAACAATAATAATAGTAATAACAGGGTTTTAAAACAAAACTTAACTTAATTCTTCTACATCTACGCGCGTAATTTGTTTTCGATTGATGAACTGTGATATCTAAACGATGGTACAAGTGAAAATTGACAGATGTAAATATTATTTTGACAGTTGCAAAGCGAAATAATTAATTCATGTATGAATTCCTACGGCGGGCAATCCATGTCGGATTCGAGACTCTTGAAATGCAGTACGAAAAGGATGCATTACTTTTGGTTCTGTCAAATAATTAAATTTAGAGATTTATGAATCATTTATTTATTTATTTGCCACTATCAACCGGACAAATCTGTATCGTGCAGCGACGCAATATACGCTCGCCTATGCAAAACGCCTATTTTAAATGAGTTGGCACAGCCGCGCGGCATGCGATGGCTAGTTGGAATGCACCCTCAAATTTTAGTTTTATGATGTTTATAATTTTACTGTGTAAGTGATTATAGCTGGCACTCAGATCATATACCGATGTACTTTTTTGTTTTTTTTTTTAATTTTATCACTAGCTGCGCACGCGTTTGCATTTTTACACTAAGTATCTGTTCTGTAATCTACCATAGCGATAGACTGTCGTATAACATAGAACATTGTCCTTATCGTGAGGAATGGCGTAGGTATTTTTTTTTTAGTTCGTTAAGGAAAACAACTGTAATACATATGAAATATGACGAATCAAGGGCGTTTCGAGTTGTTTTTAGTGCTGACGTTACGATTTTGTTTACTCGTTTTTGAGGGATTACACTTTTATTGCGACAATAACTAAGGCGTCCGAACGGTCCGTCGTCTCGAGCGAGAATGCCACGAAAGGCATCGACCGTATTTATAGCAAAGCATGCTTGTACAAAATTGATCGCTACCGTCTAAATTGTGTTAACAAAATCATCAAGAGTTCAAATGTGGGTAATTATGTAATTCTTGTTGTTCTTGGCGCCGCTGAATGAAGTTAATAACTCCTTCGCGACGACATATATATATACTTAAATAGATAAAAATAAATAAACCTACATATACATTACATAAATACATTATTCCACCGGGCGGAGGATTACGCCCCGGCAGGGGAGGCCAGACGGCCGGGGGTCAGGGCGACAGGTTGAGAAACCGGCGGACTATCCTAGCCGAGTCCAGCAAGACCGCTTTTTGCATCCTGGCTGCGAGCGAACTGCCACGGAACCCCAGCCGCCTCAGATGGTGAGCGAGGCTGACTGGGATCAACCCATTCGCAGATATGACGATTGGGATGGTTTCAGCGGACTGCACATGCCACATGTCGGAAACCTCGTGAGCCAGATCGAGATACTTCAGTTTTTTCTCCGTCTAAGCTCGTTTAGAACCGCCGAGAAACCGGTTATTATTATTTATTATGCATAATTATACCGGTTTTATTATTATTTATTATGTACATAACGGAGTGCGCTGGTGTATGATCCGAGTGTGAATCTCAAAGTTTGTAATGAAGAACTGTACATTAAATAAAATATAATTTAAATTAAAACTTGCGCTGTTTCATTTTTAACCCAATCGCAGTGACGGCCGACGCGAAAGTGACCGGAATTCGTTAAAAGTAAATTGTAAAATTAAAATCTGTTCAATGATATCAAAACGCATCTATACAAATAAATAAAATTGGAGTGTCTGTTTGTAATATTGAAATAACCGCTATTTACTACATGCAAATGAATATGTATACGGTACACACACAAAAATAACATTTTGTACAATTTTTGTCTGTCTGTTTGTTCCGGCTAATCTCTGAAATGGCTGGACCGATTTTTACGGGACTTTTATTGGCAGGTAGCTGATGTTATAAGGAATAATTTAAGCTACTTTTATTTTAGAAAAATAAAGTAATGTTGCAATGTCCAAGTTCTGTCCAGTACCGCGCGCAGCTCACGCGCATGCCACCGCCTGTGCCATCACGTCTCGGGCGCCTCCCACTTCTCCCACCAATTGTTTTTGTTTAGTAATTATTTCAAGTAATTCGGGTAAGTAATCTATTGCTTCGTGATTGAAAGACAAACAAACACACTAACTCAACGCAGACGAAGTCGCGGGCGTCAGGTAGTCTTACATAAATATGTATAATTCTACACTTAAGTGAAAACGTTTTACATTTTGTGGCGCACTACAAAAAATATCACACGTAAAATATCTATGTTTTGTTTTCTGCGTCTACAGCACGTTGGCAAACACTTGCCAAAGAAGTGGTAATGAAAATGAAAAAAATAAAACATATTTATTTGCCGAAAAGCAACTTTACAAAGTTTAGTACATCCGTTGGGACTCACACTAGGTAATCCTGTGTCATGGGACCCAATTCGTAGATATTAACAAATAATCTTTATTCAAATAGTCCTTTAAAAGGCACTTTTGACGCGTCAATAATTTACATAGCAGTGATTTGATGGTGATAACTACATTCGTGAACATAAAACTAAAGCTATGAGGGTTCCAAACGCGCCCCGGTCTAAGAAGAAGCCCACAACAAACTTAGCCGGGTACTCGGATGAAGAGACAAATAAATTGAGACTTAAATAAACATTTCAGCTAAAGCTAGTTAGAACAAGATCAAATTCTAGACATGAGGAGCTTTTCTTTTGACTCATAGTTTGAGGAAGCGAGCCAGGGAACAACTTTAGATTTCGCGTCCTTTACAAAGCAATGTTTTATGTCATTTGGGAAAAGTGCCTTGTTTACCACATATTAAAATTGTAGCATAGATGCGGAGTACAGAAATCGTCGTCGTCGTCGTGAACAACCCATTACCGGCTCACTACAGAGCGCGGGTCTCCTCTCAATATGAGAAGGTTTTGGCCATAGTCCACCACGCTGGCCATGTGCGGATTGGCAGACTTCACACGCCTTTGAGAACATTATGGAGAACTCTCAGGCGTGCAGGTTTCCTCACGATGTTTTCCTTCACCGTTGAGATATTTTAATTTTTTTTTTAAACGCACATAACTCCGAAAAGTTAGAGGTTCGTGCCCGGATTCGAGCCGCCGACCTCTGATTAGGAGGCTGACGCTCTGACCACTAGGCTATCACCGCTCGAGTACAGAAATATGGCAAATTAATTACTGGCGAAAATTTAGTACTTTAAATTCATCTGCTCTCTGCTTATTTGGTTCGAAATTTTAAGCAAGATAAATATAGTTAGCAAGGCTCTTCGTATTTTTATTTATTCATTTATCTCCTATTATTCTAGCTTTACCGGATAAAAACCTATTGCTAGAGTAGCCTAATTTAAAGTATATATAAAAATTGCCTAGATTTAAATCCTCCGGTAACATATTATCCATGATGACACTCTTGTGAGTTCACTCAGATTACAACTGAATAGGTCCAGCCTCTGTGCGACATTACATTACATCTGCGTATTGTCAGAAGCGGTAAAAACTATTGGTCACGCAAAAATAAGTTTGTCTGATGAATTCCGCAACGAGACTGCTTTTGAGGAGTTCCTTAATGACGCAAAAATTGTAGCGAAGTCGAGGCAATACCAGATTTTTCCTTACCTGTTCGCCTCGCGCTCGTGGGTTTTTTAATTATAAGGCGGAGGATGAACCGATAACAGATGTGAAACAGATATTTTGATGACCTTCGTGGCGCAGTGCGCGCGCTGTCGCATTATAAAGTTGGAGGTCCTGGGTTCGATTCCCGGCTCGAGTCTGGTCTGGTGGGAGGCTTTACCGTGGCTAGTTACTACCCTACCGACAAAGTCGTGTCGCCAAGCGATTTAGCGTTGCGGCACGATGTCGTGTACAAACCGATTAGGAGTATGGTTTTACCATACCCCTAACAGGTTAGCCCGCTACCATGTTAGACTGCATCATCACTTACACCAGGTGAGATTGCCGTCAAGGACTAACTTGTAATGGTAACATGATAAGAAAAAACTTCAATAAATAAAACTAATAATATATTTGTTTTAAAGGTTTTTACTTTTAATAACACTTTTAATAAATTAAACAATAATATTAATAATAACAGGGTTTTAAAACAAAACAAACTTAATTGTTCTACATCTTCAACGCAATTCGGTAAAATGCGTTCTTCTCATTCATGTAACGAAATATGACCAAAGTGACCTTTGATTATGAATTCATCGTCATCATGATCAACCCATTACCGGCTCACTACAGAGCGCGGGTCTGCTCTCAGTATGAGAAGGGTTTGGTCATAGTCCACCACACTGGCCATGTGCGGATTGCCAGACTTCACACGCCTTTGAGAACATTACGGAGAATTCACCGTTGAAGCGAGTGATATTTCATGCTACACACTGCACAACAGAAGACGGCGTAGCATTCTACAGAGGTATTTATATTTGAAATCCTTCAGTTTTGCTGTTTTTCTTATAACATTTTTAATATTGAAAACACTATGTTATGATCATATTATTTTTGTGAAAGAAGTACAATATTATCTATGGAAGTATGTACCTTTAATTGAATATTTTTTTTTATCTCTCATGGGAAAGGCAAGTGTTTAATTGAATAAACAAAGAACAAATATTTTGTTAAAAAGGCGGGAGACTTCGTATATGGCGGGCGCGGTGTTTTCACGCTTTTCTTGAATTAATGTTTGTTGGCTAATTTTGAAAGGGGCAGGTGTTGGTTGTGTCGTGGACTCAGATCAAAGACTAAAATTCTATTAGGTATCTGTAGTAACTGAGGTATACCTAATGAAATAATAGTGTGTAAATATCTATGATTATCTATGATTATAAAAGTCATAGATATAGATTAGAAAAAAAATTCTATACACTTAGGGCACAGACTAACAATTAACAAAGATACTACTCTACATCTCGGACGAAGAATCAAGGGAACTTGACAGCCGCGTATACCCGAAACGGACAAATAGAGAGTACTTCAAAACGCAGGGATACTAGGTCAATAAAAATTTCCCCAATTTCTTCGAGCAACTTTCCTTAAAAAAACTATACACTGAAAACGAAAAAAATCATTCGGCTTTTTATACACAAAGCTCTACTATCGATTTTTGATAAAAGGTCATTTTTTTTTATTCCAATTTATACTATTGAAGGAAAAGTATACATTATTATAGGAACTTCATTGCTTTTTTTTATATTAAGGCTTGGTTGTTTCAAACTATTTGTTATCGTTATATACATTAGTTAAAATGGTTTATTTGACATTTTGTTCTACAACGCCAAGTTAATCTATTATTTAGTTAAAATTATAGTCTGAATCCATTGTTTTATTCCAGAGCAAGTGTCTAAGTTTGTTCTCTCATAAGATGGGAATAATGATATTATAGGATGGTTTAATTTTGGAAGAAGCAAATTAAAAAATTGTGGGGAAATGAGTTTATTTACTGCGTTAACAGCGTTGGAACTGATAAGGCATTTAAAATGACATGTGTTTAGTTTTTCTAAAGCAGGTTTCATTAAAAGGCTTTAAACAAAATATTCTGGTGTTTTTTCCTGGAGTCCAATGTCCTCGACCAATTGAATTTATCCAGAAGTCACAAAGTGCAGTATCTTTTGTAAATCTAAAACATAAAACAATAGTATAACTGATTATATGCACTTAAACGAATCGGTTAAAATTTAGAATCGTGCGGCAGGAGGGGGCATGGGAGGGGGTAAGGGGGTGGGGGAGTGCCCCCTACTTACCCCAACACCACTGCCAAGAAAAAGTAATACACCGTTCTTGTGAAAAATGAAAAAGAAAATCCCTTAGAGCTAACCTTCAAATTATAACATTCATCATCTTAGGCAGGAAGGGGGAGAAGTAGGAGGTATGGAGGTGTCCGGTCCGGTGTAGGATTTCCTGTAAGGATTTCTGGGTGCTCAAGTATTTCTGAGCGGTAAACAAAAATAACCACGATGGCTGTGAAGGCAGCTTTGTTTCGCTGAATCTACAAATCAAATGGGCTACGCCAGACGACTCACTACGTCGCCTCTTCATTTAGCTTCCTTCGCAAGCTTCTGGCTTCGCGCTTCATTAAAACACTCTAGGGGTAGGGCAGACAAGACTACGTGAAGTAGGGGTTGGCCGATTTGGTCCTGTCACACTATTCGACCTAAATCAGCTCATCGTTTCCAAGTGTGAAGTTTTCTTACCATTAGAAATTAGTAGTTCGTCATATGATTTGACAGTTGACAGAGAGCATAGACCACAAAAAAATAAAAATACTGTGACAGTCTTTGACATGATCTTACGCCCTTGTTGCACTTATACAAAATTAATTATGCTATCTAGCTCTACCGTGTTACTTTTTTTTATTTTCTCGAAAAAGTGCATTACCTTTTAATGCGAGTGCTATTGTTACAATCGGGGACCAAACCTCTTCCAAATAAAACATCTTTCTCGCCCAAACTCCTGCCGCACGATTCTAAGTCCAACCCAACGAATCTTAACAATATTTATTAAAACTGAACATAAACTTCATTATTAACATTGGTCCATATGTGAAAAATTATCTACTATTATGGGTAACTTTAATTCTTAACTACTGGTATTCCTAAAATAGGAATAAAATGGCCGCATGACATTGATATCGCCAACGTTTGACGATTGATTGTGTATTACAAAATTTGCACGGTTAATACTAAACATCAAAATTAGAATTTGGGACCTTTCTTAATTATTTCTGCATATTATAAACCTGTTATTCTGTAATCTAACGGAACCATAATTAAAAATAAATTATTATTATTTTGTTGTTTACCATTTGCATTGTACAATTACATAAAGGTTCCGTTAGATTATAGAATAACAGGTTTATAATATGCAGAAATAATTAAGAAAGGTCCCAAATTCTAATTTTAATGTTTAGTATTAACCGTGCAAATTTAGTAATACACAACCAATCGTCAAACATTGGCGATATCAATGTCATGCGGCCATATTATAAGTCGTTTTAAATTTTATCGGGTTATTTTAGGAATACCAGTAGTTAAGAATTAAAGTTACCCCTAATAGTGGGTAAATTTTTCACATATGGAGCAATGTTAATAATGAAGTTTATATTCAGTTTTAATAAATATTGTTAAGATTCGTTTAAGTGCATATAATCAGTCATACTATTGTTTTATGTTTTAGATTTACAAAAGATACTGCACTTCGTGACTTCTGGATAAATTCAATCGGTCGAGGACATTGGACTCCTGGAAAAAACACCCGCATATTTTGTTCTAAGCATTTAAATGGAACCTGCTTTAGAAAAACCAAACATATGACATTTTTAAATGCCTTATCAGTTCCAACGCTGTTAACGTTGTTAACGTAGTAAATAAACTCATTTCTCCACAGTTTTTTATATTGCTTCTTCCCCAATTATACCATCCTATATCATTATTACCATCTTATGAGAGAACAAATTATTGTCAGTTAGTGAGAGTTTGCAGCTGTATATAATGAATAATACTTATTCTACTTATAATATATATTTGTTTTCGGGCAAATGTCGAGTATTTATATATAGATACTAAACACTTGCGCTAGAAAAAAAAAGATTCGGACTATAATATTGACAACTAAATATTAGATTAACACGGCGTTACAGAACAAAATTTCAAATAAACCATTTTAATATTTAAAAAAAGCAAAGAAGTTTTTGCAATAAAGTATACTTTCCCTTCTATAGCATAAACTGGAAATGAAAAAAAAAGAGTGTGTTTACTGATGTACACGCGTTAGAAATTATACTTCTTGGGCGTATGGAAAAAAAATAACTAAAATGCAGTAGTGATTATCGGTAAATATTAAAATTGATAAAAAAGATTTTATTCAAATAAAAAAGGTTTTATTAACGTAAAAATATGGCAACATAGTAAAAATATACAATCATTAATAATTAAGGCAATGAATCAAATATATTAATAAATATTTCAAATAAACTATTTTATATTCGTAGATTCTTCTTGTAGTGACTGAATAGGCACGTGAGTAACAAGAGGTTTGTGGTAGCTAAAATATGATATAAATGGTCTCGTTGAAAATTTATTCATCAGAATTTATTTTTGATTATTTCAACTACTACTTTAATAAATTGAAAATATATGTTTCTATAAATATATCATATTAAGCTGAGTGCTCGTTATTTTTAGAGATATTTAATAAAATTTGTTTGTAATAATAAGAATATAAAAAATAATTAAAATATCAATAAATCAAATTTTAACAAATAGTTAAGATCAAAGATAGTATAAACACTCAGCATTTAAGGTTAATATAAACAAGTATAGACAATTAATTATTTTTTTTTATTTATACATAAAATTTGTTAATATACCAGAAATAAGACAAAAAGAAAAAAAAAATTTTTGTTGTTAATAATGTAATAATTTTTAATTAACGATGTAAATAAATTATACATACCGACAATTAACCTCAAATCTATAAATGCACTCAAAACAGTTTATTCAAATCAGTTTTATCACTAATATTCAATATATATATAGATAGATATACTAATAAATTATTAGTAAATACTATCACCGTCGTATATGAAATTGATTTAATAAAAACACCAAAATAATATTTATTTATTCACACTGTTTAATTGTACTGTTACGAAACACGTGCTCTAAATATAAAAATACTAGAATATACAACTTGAACATAGTTATCGATTTTCATGCCACCTAGAACTAACTTCACGATGTAGAATTTAGGTGTCGGTGTGCGCGCGCATCGTAAAAATTCACTCTCATCAGTTTTCTCCATCGCGCCAAAAGAAGTATAACTTCAAAAAATGACCTTTTATACAAAATCGATAGTAGAGCTGTGAATTGTGTAAAGTTTTTTAAAGGAAAGTTGCTCGAAGAAATTGGGGAAATTTTTAATGACCTGGTATCCCTGTGTTTTGAAGTTCTTTCTATTTGTCCCTTTCGAGTATACGCGGCTGTCAAGTCCACCTTGATTCTTCGTCCGAGTGTTAAAAACTTCTAGCCATTCAAAGCTATTATTAGTAAAACTAATTTAGGTATTTCTGCGCTAAATGGCTATGACAAAATGTATCACCGCCATTTACTGATAAATTCCTAAACTATACAACAAACGTGCTTCCATTCGGATTGTTCGATGTTATAGCGCCATGTTTAATTTTCTCTAAGTTACGCCACATTGTCAATTCCTGACAATGACTCTTGCCAGGCGACGGTTATAGTGAAAATGGTTTTTTAATGAATTAAAGCAGATGCAATGCAAATCAAACTATAAATCCGAAACGTTGGGGTTTTCTCTCCAAACTGAACTCATCATCAGAATTATTTTAACCGATGGTCCACTGTGAACCTTCCACCGTGAACTGTGAAGGTCTTAAACTTTCCAACTCCACGGTCTAGTGCCTAGTTTTTTTGGAACGAAGTTCCTTATCGCGCGTTGTGAAAGGGGGCTAGACGGAAAAAATTCTTACGAAAAGTTGTCACGACACTTTTTGCTATAAAGCTGTGCGGCGTCGCATGTTTCTCTGTCTGTCTCTCTCTCTCTTATAGAAAGCAAGCCAGATATTTTCATTTCTATGTAGCGTCGCATGTTTCTCTGTCTGTCTCTCTCTCTCTCTTATAGAAAGCAAGCCAGATATTTTCATTTTCTTTTGTTATTGTTGTTAATATTGACTTTTGTTATCTCAAAAAATTTCATTACAATTCCTTCACTAATTAATCGAAAGGAACTTCGTTCCATCCGGGTGTTCCCTTTACACCTCTCAAGTTTTTTTTTCTGTCTGTTTTTATTAAGTATGTATTTGTTTTATTTCTATTGTTTGTACTTTGTTGTGTTATCAGTGAATTAAATTAGTATTATTGCATACTGTCCATTCTAATTAAATTAAAAAAAAAAAATCCAGCATTTGATTAGTCTGTCAACCTAGTTGGGTAGGGATTGGTGTTCTGAGCTATGGGCTATACCCCACACATAGTCATTTCAGCTTCGTTCCTCGTTTAGCTAAGTCAGATGCTCTGGTTCCTCTACTGATCGAGTTTCTGATTTAACCATGAGATAATTAGAGCGTAGACCTCTCCATCGCCCGGTGAGTGTGAGTCTCATGAGATCATAGCAAAGAAAATCGAAACAAAACAACAAACATTTGAATTTGGTACTTTTATTTGAGAAATTACCCATTTAATAAAAATAAAAAAACATTTTTTTATTTAATATAAAAAATACATCTGGTAAATTCATAATCATTACATAACATAGCATAAAGTGTACATTCAAGTAACATAAATTTAAATTTGTATTCCATAAAATAAGAAACATTCATCGGCTCTAGATCTTAATTAGGGGTATAGGTTCAAAATCCTAAGAGGTTAGCTCACTACCAACTTGGACTGCACCTTTATTATCACCAGTTGAGATCATAGTTGAGGGCTAATATATTTTTATATTAATATAATAATATAATTATTATAGTAGAATAGTAAAATTTAGTTAACCCCTGACTTTTACTTGGTGGGAGGCCATGGCTAGTTACCACCCTACTGACAAAGATGTGTCGCAAAGCGATTTAGATTTCCGGCACGATATTGCGTAGAAACTAATAAGGTTAGCCTGCTACCATCTTAGACTGTATCATCACTTATGGTGATCACTTGTGGTGAGGTTGGCGTCACGGACTAACTTGTAGTAAATATAAGAATTTTAGTTAAAAAACTTAACTAATAACACGCTTTTCTAGATAACTAGAAAATAAACTTAATTTCACACAAGTACATAGTTCAGGATATTACAGTGGCTCTGGGTATAAACAATCACATACAGATTAAAAAAATTTAAGAAAATGCTACCTCGCTGCTATGAGACACAGTTTTGGGGCATATCATCAGAGTATCCCCAGGAGAACGAATTACTCCTGGATTTATTATTAAGCAATGATAACATGTGAAGTCATCATCTCCTGAACATGCTCTGGTGCCAAAGTGGATTTATTTTAGAGAGGGTAGTTAGGAAATGTATGTCGGCGCGAAGAAGTTATTAACTTTATTAAGCGGCGCTAAAAACCTCAAGAATTCAATAATTACCCACATTTTAAATATTGATGATTTTGCAAACGCAATTTAGCCAGTAACAATCAATTTTGTACCAGCATGCTTTGTGCTATAAATACGGGCGGTCGATGCCTTTCGCGGATTCTCTCGCTCGAGACGTCGTACTGTTCGGACCTCTAAGTTATTATCGCAAAAAAAGTGTAAACCGGCAAGTTGTGGTTTTAATTACTATGAGCGAAAGTAAACAAAATCGTGACGTCACCCTTACAAAAAAACAACTCGGACGCCCTTGACACGACATGTATGATGTTGTATATAAAGATTTAAAAAAAAATTATCGCCCATACAGATGTGCATAGCGGCCACAGATTATGACAAGTTGAGGTTATCTATATCACGGACATCTACAATGCAACAGATAAATAAAAACAAAAAACCTTTGTTGGAAATATATAATCCCAAAGGCGGGAGACTTCGTATATGGCGGGCGCGGTTTTTTCACGTTTTTCTTGAATTAATGTTTGTTGGCTAATTTTGAAAACGACTGGTGTTGGTTGTGTTCTGGACAGTTTTGGTGTCGTTTTTCTGAATGGTTAACAGGTATTGATTTGGGAAAGGTTTGAGGGATCCGCGTCCGCAGAGTGCGAAGTTTCCCGCCATTTCTCCCTAACTTCTACATTGCTATAAACTTGACATTGGCTAATCTGTGTAAAGTCAGGAGATGTCTATCAATAAGTTCAAAGTTTTTATAAAACGAAAGCTTGTAGAAAAATCATATTACGATATTAAGGATTATATAAACGATAAAAAAGCTTGGGTGTGAATTGCTCTATCTCCATAGGTACTATAGTTTGTTATTCATTATGTGAGATGGTGATAACGAAAAAAAGAAAAACCCCGGCTAAGTTTGTTGTGGGCTTCTTCTTAGACCGGGGCGCGTTTGGAACCCTCATAGCTTTAGTTTTAAGTTTATATATATATATATATATATATATATATATATATATAATCCTTTATATCCAAAAGGCAATTTCTTAGCCCGCACTAATCAGTCTCTCAAGGCAAGCATGCTGGTTCCGATATAATTATGTCTACAAGTCTCTCGTCTCATTTCTATAGTGATAGACAATGAGACAATTTAAGTCAAGTTTTGGAATTATTCATTGACAATAGGGTGGTAACATTGGTATGTGACATTAAGCATGGTTCTGCAAGGCCAGCCAAATCAATAGTGGCAAAATGGCTCCCTTCCTTAAACTACAAGGAAACGGAGGGTATATATGGAAAATTTCATGAAAAGGATTTTGTCCTGTAAGCGTGGCCGTGGTGGTCATTTGCCTGATGTTATTTTCCACTATTAACGGCGTACCTTCCTCTTTGTAATGAAATAAACATCTGATGATTTATAATAAAAAATGGCATTTTTCTTTGAATATCAAAATAACACCTCTTATTGGAAAAACCTTTATATGTCGGAGAAAGGCGACTTTTTTTGTCATACACGTTTCCACCGGGCGGCATCACGGTTAAATGCAAGCACTAACAAAATATTAACAGTTTCGTACACTTTATTAATCCAACTTTTACAACGCTGGGAGTCACTATGCGAATAATTACACCGCAATTAATAATTAAGTCAGTGATTCTCGACCACTGCCGCGGCACTTTTGTGTGCCGCCTAATTTCAAAAGTGTGCCGTCAAATTTTGTAAAAATAAAATAATTAATCCCTTAATAATCGTTTAGTTATAAATCGTTTAGTTAGCTGGTAAATACGGCTACATTCCTAGGCATAACGTTAGACGCTAAACTTCAATGGGGCCCACATATAAATAATTTATCGCACAGACTTAGCTCTGCTGCTTACGCGGTAAAAAAGATTCGTCATTTGACGGATATAGAGACTGCCAGACTTGTATATTTTAGCTACTTTCACAGCATTATGTCATATGGTATTTTATTATGGGGTAATGCTGCTGATATTGACACTATATTCGTTTTGCAGAAGAGGGCTGTTCGTGCGATATATAAATTAGGTCCCAGAGAGTCATTAAGAGATAAATTTAAAGATTATAAAATAATGACAGTGCATAGCCAATATATATATGAAAATTTAATGTATGTTCATAAAAATATTGATAAATTCAAGAAAAAAATGGACTGTAACGCACTGAACATCAGAAGTAAAAGTAAACTTGTAGTACCATTTAGTAGGCTGCACAAAATTAGTAACTCATTCAAAGGAAATTGTATTTTATTTTATAATAAATTACCTATTGATATCTTGGAGATGTCTATCAATAAGTTCAAAGTTTTTATAAAACGAAAGCTTGTAGAAAAATCATATTACGATATTAAGGATTATATAAACGATAAAAAAGCTTGGGTGTGAATTGCTCTATCTCCATAGGTACTATAGTTTGTTATGCATTATGTGAGATGGTGATAACGAAAAAAAGAAAAACCCCGGCTAAGTTTGTTGTGGGCTTCTTCTTAGACCGGGGCGCGTTTGGAACCCTCATAGCTTTAGTTTTAAGTTTACGAATATAGTTATCACCATGAAATAACTACTATGTAAATTATTGACGCGTCAAAAGTGCCTTTTTAAGGACTATTTGAATAAAGATTATTTTGAATTTTGAATTTGAATTTATTATTGTAGTATCATGATCAACCCATTACCGACTCACTACAGAGCACGGGTCTCCTCTCAATATGAGAAGGGTTGGGCCATAGTCCACCACGCTGGCCGTGTACGGATTGGCAGACTTAACACGCCTTTGAGAACATTATGGAGAACTCTCAGGCGTGCAGGTTTCCTCACGATGTTTTCCTTCACCGTTGAAGCAAGTGATAATTATTTTAATTTTTTTAAAACGCACATAACTCCGAAAAGTTAGAGGTGCGTGCCTGTATTCGAACCGCCGACCTCTGATTAGGGGGCTGACGCCCTAACCACTAGGCTATCACCGCTTCGCAGGCTATCACCGCTTCGCTTCGCTATTGTAGTATATATTAGTTTATTTCGTATATTGAAAATTTTTGTCATAAACTATTCATGCAGTGTGTTGTAGTAAGTCTTCTTTGTGTGCCGCCAGATTTGAAATCGTTGAATACGTGCCGCAACAAAAAAAAGATTGAGAATCACTGAATTTAAGTACTTAAATCAAACAGTTAAATCAGAATAGCGGATTAGCGACACATCTATGTCCTTCTTTCAATTATCACCAAAAACACTCAAAAATCAACGAACGCTGCAAAACATGCATTTGTCACTTGCGTGAAAAACAAGATGGCGCCTCGACCCCGCTCGAGCGCTGACCTCCACTCTGATTGGACGTAGCCACTCATTCAATATAGTGACTTCAAATAAAACAATGAGTTAACGGCAATATTAAAATGTTATAAATTAAAAATATCAAGATGTTAAATAATATCAAGATTTAACAAAGTATTCTAAGTTGAAAACCAACATCTCGCGTATTATAGTCAACAATCAACTCTTATTTGGCTACATCCTCCGACTTGTATTTTTTTTTGCAACAAACATATAGTTAAGCAGCCAGTATTGTATCATTTAACTTTTAAAGCGATATAAGGTACCCACGAGACAGGTTTACCTAGCGTGGGTACCATCGGAATATGTTAAACTGTGTAACGTGTTCTTGGTGAAATAAATATTTTTACATTTTCAATTTAGAAATTAAATTGAATCCACAACGAATAGCACCAAAACTGGCGTAGTCGCTAAAAATTGTGGAGCACTGTTATATGTTTTCTCACGCATTCCTTCCTCGTGAATTTCGTTTTGCACATGTCGCACGAGAACGGTTTCTCGCCCGTGTGAGTTACCATGTGCCTGCTCAGAACGGACGACGTCGTGAACTTGCGGTGACAAACTTTACAGCTGTGTGGTCTCGCCCTAGTGTGCGCAATCGCGCATGCGTTTTTAACGTCGCATCGCTCGCTTGAGTAAGGCCCCTCGGCAGTGTGCGTGCCTTGGTCCATTAGTTCCTTCGTCGTATTCTGCCTGGCGTGAAGCCTCCTGACGTGGATCCTTAGACCAGTCTTCGTGGCGCTTCTGAACTGACATACTGCGCATTCAAACGGCCTCTCGCCGGAATGACAGCTCATATGGGCATTCATAGCGCTCTGGTTGAAGGTCCTAAAGTCGCATAGTTTGCACGTGTGCCGTTTCTCCTCGACGTGGGCCTTCACGTGCGCCGTCAAGGACACGGGCGTGGAGCATTTGAAGTCGCACCGATTGCAAGAGTAAGGTTCCTGCCCAGTGTGGCTGGACAGGTGGATTCTTAGCGCGCTGTTCTTCGAGAATTTCCGACTGCAATACTCGCACGCGTACGTTTTAGCGCCAGCGTGTACTCTCATGTGTATGCTAAGGCTTTTGTTGTTCTTGAACATGACCTTGCATTGCTCGCACGAGAACGGTCTCTCTGGAATGTCGCACCTGTCATCAGACAAACTGTCTCCAAGCGCGGATTCCTCCCCAGACGGTGTCGCGCCGTTGTGACACATCATGTGAAGGGTTAAAGTCTTTTTTTGCTTAAACTCCGTTTGGCATAGATTGCACGCAAAAGGTTTCTCGTTAGTGTGAGTCCTCATGTGGCCGGTCAAAGTCTGTTTGACGGAAAAGCTGGCATGGCATACATGACAAGTGAACGGCTTCTCGCCGGTATGGATCCTTTTGTGTATAGTCAGACTTTGCTTGTGAGAGAACTCGGCGTGGCACACGTCGCAAGCGTACGGTTTCTCACCTGTGTGGGTCCTCATGTGGCCGGCTAAATTTTGTTTGGTCGTAAATTTCGCCTGGCACACATCGCAAGTAAACGGCTTCTCACCCGTGTGACTCCGCATGTGGATCGTGTAAGTAGTTTTGCGTACGAACTTCTTTGAGCATTGTCCACAGGAATAAATATTCATTCCGGTGTGTATTCTCATGTGGGTATTCAGATCATATTTTCGCGTGAACTGGGCTTTGCAGTGATCACAACTGTTGGGTTTCCTTTTTTTGCCTGAAAAGTAAATGTGTTGTCATTACAAACAATTAAAACGAGCGCAATTTCATATCATCATCATCATCATCATTAACAATTTTTGACGACCTCCGTGGCGCAGCGCGCGCGCTGTTGCATTATAAAGTTGGAGGTCCTGGGTTCGATTCCCGGCTCGAGTCTGGTCTGGTGGGAGGCTTTACCTAGTTACCACCCTACCGAGAAAGACGTGTCGCCAAGCGATTTAGCGTTCTACACGATGTCGCGTAGAAACCAATAATAAGGAGTATGGGTTTAACATACTCCTGACAGATTAGCCCGCTACCATCTTAGACTGCATCATCACTTACCATCAGGTGAGATTGCCGTCAAGGGCTAACTTGTAGTGGATATAAAAAAAAACCGATTGACGTCCACTGCTGGACATAGGTCTTTTGTAGGGAGTTTGAATTGAATTTGCATGCTCATTTTCTTCATGGCTTGATATTATTATATTATTTGTTTATATATTTAACCTTTTATTTTTCTATTTATAATCGTACAACCCAACCTCGCTTTAATTTATATTTTATCCCTGGTTTGTGCTAGGTTGCCTGGTAGAGATCCCTCATTAGCGATGAGACGACCTATTGCACCTATTTCTTTTATGTGTGTATTTATTTCTTTTTGTATCATCATCATCATCATTTCAACCGATAGACGTCCACTGCTGGACACAGGTCTTTTGTAGGGAGTTCCAATGGCCACAGTCTTGGGCCGCTTGTATCCCGCGGCTCCCTGCGACTCGTCTGATGTCGTCTGTCCACTTAGTTGGGGGTCGACCAACGCTACGTTTACCGGTGCGGGGTCGCCATTCCAGCACCTTGGGACCCCAACGTCCATCGGTTCTCCGAACTATGTGCCCCGCCCATTGCCACTTCAATTTCGTATCTATACAAATAAATAAAATTTGAGTGTTGACCCCTTTATTTGATTGTTTATAATTTGATTGTTTTGAAATACTGGTCATGTCTTAAAAAAAAATTCTTTGCAAAATACACATTTAACAGTTTTAAAAAAATATAGAAATAGCGGCCAACATATCACCTGATATAAAGTGATTACGGCTTTGCCGGCTTTTGAGGAGCTATGTTATCTGGTACTTTAATTAAACCAAATTGTAGTTTCGAGGTAGCACCTTAGATGGGAGAAAGTTTCAATTCGAAAATTATCTAGTATCACCATTGATTTACCATTAGCCGTAGATAGAGCGCGTCATACAAAAACAAGGCGAGAATTTGTCACCAACTAACTATACATTCCTACATATCGGTATATCGATGTATTACAACCCGTCCAATACACTAGACATCTGGCCGTTATATTATCTATAGCGGCGCGCAGTGCTTTGTAATTCATTCGGATTATACGGCTCGAGTGTTAGAATCGGTGACTTTCGTCTAGCCTTGTCACATACTGGGGGAAAGGAGTGCACGCGTCGCTATTCGTGCACTACTTCTCCGTCCCATTTTTCGAGCGTTAATGATCGATCTACGGCTAGTGGTCAATCAATGAGTATAGTAAAGGAGTTCCAGGAATACAGACGTCAGGAAGAATTTTGTTCTTTTTACGGCATTAAGAATGATGGTACCAATGCGGACCATTTTTCAGAACACTCTAGCATTAAAATAAACAAAGGCAGCTAACGTTTTTTGCTTCAGGGACAAAAAATAGACAATTTTCAACAAGTCATAAAACTGTACCAGCCCAAAAGTGTGAGCATTATTACATGAGATGCCTGTCTTGTTCTTTATCGAACTTGACCTTGGGCCTTGGGCACATCAGCATATCTTGAGCGTTTACAAATTAATGGAGTATAATGCGCAAATGACGATATATCTGTTCATACCTGTACCTCTTTTTATGCAGTTTCGGCAAATATATTAATGAAGTGGCTACATCTTCAAGCGATTTCAGGATTATATTTTATATTTGGTAAAATTTCAGCAATTTGGGCCACCCCATTCACGCACTTATTGTAAATAAAAACTGTTGGCTTACCATACGCTCTGATTATTCCGAATATGTCCTTTTTCCGTTCTGACCAATAATATGCAGACTTATAATCTTGCGTGCATAGCCCAAATTACTTTTATAACAGCCTGATTTACAGTTTTCTGATGCTAAGCCATTAATTGATAGTGTTAACATGTTTGAAAGCATTAATTAGCTAATATTAAATTTGAATGCTCATTTTCTTCATGGCTTCATATTATTATATTATTTGTTTATATATTTAACCTTTTATTTTTTGTATTTATAATCGTACACCCCAACCTCGCTTTAATTTATATTTTATCCCTGGTTTGTGCTAGGTTGCCTGGTAGAGATCCCTCATTAGCGATGAGACCGCCTATTGCACCTATTTCTTTTCTGTGTGTGTTTATTTCTTTTTTTTTCTTTTTGTATCATCATCATCATCATCATTTCAACCGATAGACGTCCACTGCTAGGTCTTTTGTAGGAAGTTCCAATGGCCACGGTCTTGGGCCGCCAGCGGCCCCTGCGACTCGTTTGATGTCGTCTGTCCACCTTGTTGGGGGTCGACCATCGCTACGTTCTTTTTGTATGGTGTGCAATAAAGAATATTTCCATTTCATTTCATTTCATTGCCAAGCTGTAACAAATACTGAGGGATAACTGCCACTCTGTCAGATCGCTGAGTCCACTTTTTGACATCAGCTAGCGTAGGAAGGCCCGCACGAAAAGTTTTTAACTGGTCAAAGTATAATTTTGGAAAAGATAAATATAATTCTTCAGCATTTTCATCTGAGAATAGATTAATAGAAACATTATATAGCCCAGGAGAAATTCTCAAGTACATGTTGTGGTTCCACGTTAATAATTGTTATGCATTGTCTTGCATAATCTTCAGTCAATTGCTATTCCCAAAATTTCACAAGCACAATCTTTATCGTATGTGATTTCATCTCGTTCATTATCTCGGCCGTTTAAAACTCTATCATCAACTGCAAGCCATGATAAGTGCATGAGTCTTAATGTTTTTCTTAACAAACTTTACCAGATTTGTGTATCTTCCTTCTCTATAGCATGATAAATTCACTATCGGCTCACTGCAGAGCACGGGTCGTAACTTACCTCTCAATATGAGAAGGATTTGGCCATGGTCCACCACGCTGGCCATGTGCGGATTGGTAGACTTCACACGTCTTTGAGAACGTTATGAAGAACTCTCAGGCGTGCAGGTTTCCTCACGATGTTTTCCTTCACCGTTGAAGCATGTGATATTTTATTTAATTTAAACGCACATAGCTCCGAAAATTTAGAGGTGCGTGCTCGGATTCGAACCGCCGACCTCTGATTAGGAGGCTGACGCCCTAACCACTAGGCTATCACCGCTTCTCTATATATGAACACTCATTACCTGCCAATAGATTCCGAATTGAACATGAATATCACAAAGTCGAATTTGCAATAGAATTCTGGGAGCTATATATCTAATATATAAGTCTTTCTATTACCAAATCTAACAAATCTAGTTGAAACATTCTTTCGGGCTATTCAATTAAAGCTCGAAATATTCAATTTGTATTCAATAATAAATCAATATAAAAATGGTTCTAGTAGATGTGGAACATCGATTGCCTGTGAACAAGTGTCAGAGTTAATATCGTCATTATAGTCGGAATTTGACTCTGTAATGTTCGAAGCATTCCGCGTTGATAGCTCAGTAGTATGAATTGGTAGCACATTTGCTGTCGCTATTTGTGAGTGATGGTAATCATGACTTACAACTGTTTTGGCGGATTGAACTGTACGTAATTTAAACAATTTAATAGCTCTTTTCTTATCCCTGTAGCGTTGACTTTTTTGTTTGTCATATTCTTTTCGACGTTTAATTTTCTCCTCATCCTCCTCAGATGTGATAGTTGGATGTTCAGTTATTTGTGAACTAGCTAAGGCACAAGTTTTTTTCTTCTTGTTATCTCTATAACGTTTACATCTAATTTTATTTTGGAGCTTTCTTCGTTTTTCAATTTCATTAACTTCATTTTGACTCATGCCATCATCAGAAAAATACGCTTTTTCATAATCACCCCGACTTATTATTTTACCGCCGTCTGAATTCATCTTCAATTGTGAGTTTTTATGAACGTCGCTTGAAAGAATATTGTGAGATATTGGTTCATAGCTTGTTATTACTGGTTCAGTTAGTCGTGAAACATGATTTACTTGTGAACTAGAATCATATTGAATATCATCTGAATGCGACTCAAAAATGTACGGTTCATTCAGGGTTGATAAATCAACAACATTAATAGGTGGGACATTTGACACATGATTTATTGGCACCTTTTTAGTAGCTCTTTTCCTGTCTCTGTATCGTTTACATCTAATTTTATTAAGGAGTTTCCTTCTCTTTTTAACATCATCCATTTCATTGTGATCCGTTCCAATCATCGAATCAGATAAATGTGCTCCTCCATCATTTTGCCGTCTTTCTCTTACACCACCGTCTGAAGGTATCTTCAATTTTTTTTTAACGTAGGATCGAGGATCTAAACAAATATAGAAAATTGATGTTTAGAAAAACTAATCATTGTTTTTCGTGGGATTCAAATTATGATATTCATGTTTTAAGTTTGGACAACAAAAATAATTCATTATAAAAAAAACAATTCCAATTAAATTTACTTCACGTAAGCTTCCTTTATAAGCCTTTTGGAACGTCAGCAAGAAACTCAGCCGTTGCTCTTTTCCCACATCAGGCTTTACGAAAGGTTCAAATGTATACTGAACATTGATGTATAAAATGAGTTTAGGAACATTGTTTAAATTTGTGCATTGATAGGTCAATAATTACATAAGGTCTCCAAACTTTATGAGCGACGTATACAGAAGTTGCACAAGTTTTACTGGCATGGGGTGGTACACCATTTATATAAACTAAAAATATAAAGGGGCCCAAAATTGAACCTCGTGGGAACCCCCGTTAAGTAGATGAGGTATGCGAGTTAATGGTTTTTTATGCATAAGCTTAGTTCTAACACTCTGGTAGCTAGTCTCTACGCTGTTGGTGAGAAATTATTGATAAAATAAGAACATTCTGAAAATAGTTTTCGAAATTCAGCGGGTACTTTATAATTATTAACAAACAACAATTGAATCGAAGGAAACACCACGATCTTTTCCAGTTTCTTTGTATATATTTTGTCTAGTAAAAAGTGATTTGCACAAATGCACACGTTCTAAAATATTTTATAGTATTCTTTTACGTGTAAGCGATATAAGCATAGACTTCTTGATGAGAAACTTTTCATATACTAAGCTTATATCGCTTCTTTACTTCTTCCCTTATCTCACACTACGTGGGGTTGGCACAATGTATTTAGTCATCACATATTCATTTTTGACGACCTCCGTGGCGCAGCGCGTGCGCTGTTGCCTTTAAAGTTGGAGGTCCTGGGTTCGATTCCCGGCTCGAGTCTGGTCTGGTGGGAGGCTTCGGCCGTGGCTAGTTACCACCCTACCGACAAAGACGTCGCCAAGCGATTTAGCGTTCCGGCACGATGTCGTGTAGAAACCAATTAGGAGTATGAGTTTACTATACTCCTAACAGGTTAGCCCGCTACCATCTTAGACCGCATCATCACTTGCCATCAGGTGAGATGCAGTCAAGGGCTAACTTGTGGTGAATAAAAAAAAATAAAAAAATCTATTTTAACCAGAGTAAAAAATTGTATCGTTTAGACATATCTTTTTTTAACCCTCATTGGGTGATTTTGCTGATGGAATAACCTTTCGGCTCAAAAGGGTTATTCCTCTTTCGATCGCAGTCAGTAAGTCTCCCAGAGCATTCGCATTAAATTCCGGACACTTTTTCAGAAATTACTCTTGGCATCAGATGTTCTTCTGGCGCCCATTACCCTTCTTTTCTACGCAACATCTCTACGTAACGCTTTGTCATGTGGTAGCCAGGGCGGTAAGTAGTTATTTCATCATTCCAGTAACAAAAAAAGGTGTCATACACTCCGAAAATAACTAGATATATTATAATAACTTAATTGTAGAAAAGATCATGTACTTACGAGGTATTCGAGCACAGTCTGGGATTGCTTCTGCATTCGGCTCTGACTGGACAAAACAAACGTGCTAGTTAGTAATGCTTTCATTGTCAAGAAACAAAAATTATGTACTAAAATCTAAAAATAGTAGGTACCTATCGCAGTACTACCTTCACCAGGATATGCCATTGATCTGACTAAAACAACATGTTGGGGCGAAACGTTACCTCAGTAAATGTGTATATGATCTTCCGACGGATTAAATTATACAGTTTCTGACGGATTAAATTCGGCATAAGTTGTTTTGGGATGAATTCGAGCTCCGAAGCATTTTGTTATATAAATTACCTTAGAAAAATCATTGCAATTCGACGCACCCCATGTTTTTGTTTTAGTTTAATCAACGCCTAAAAAACCTAGGTCATCATCATCACTTCAACCGATAGACGTCCACTGCTGGACATAGGTATTTTGTAAGGAGTTCCAACGGCCCCGGTCTTGGGCCGCTTGTATCCAGCGGCTCCCTGCGACTCGTTTGATGTCGTCTGTCCACCTTGTTGGGGACAAAAAAACCTAGGTATACTTTCTTTATTACAAGGGTTCTTGCTATCAGTTTGTTGCAATGTTGTGGTTTCTTGCTTATCAATTAGTTGCAATGTTTTTCGGTACGAAATTGTTACAAAGACTTAACCAATTTTCAGTGCCACGTAATTTCTGGTGCTGCACTGTAGAAGCCCATGACAAAACTATGGGCATATTTCGGGAACTACTTTAGGGAAAAAGAAGGTGTTAGCCATGATTTCATTTCCGGAGGGGTAGTAGTGTTTTGAACCAAAAATAATAAAGACTGAAGATAATGCATTTCGGGAACAGGTTTCATGATTGAAATCTATTACCAAAGGCAAAACCTACAAAGTATGTGAGGACGTTTTCCCAATCTCCCACGACCTGTCGCGTAGAAACGTCGATATTGGACCGTAATATATAGTTTTTCCACCTACAGTACTTTTATCTCGCGAATGGCGTCTTGCGTATGGCATCGGCAGCCGCCTGAAATCGAAATATGAATGTCGAATCATCAGTCTTATACCTATGCCACTTTATCACGCAAAAATGCTGATTTATTCCATTATAACTTTTTCACACGTGTATAATTAAGAATTGAATAAAATAACAGATCGTTTTTTTTTATAATTTAATAAAACCAAAAGCCGCCAAACTGAAATGGGACTGGGCTGGGCATGTTATGCGCATGTCCGACGAACTTTGGGCAAAGGCCGCTATACTTTGGGTGACACAAAAAACAAAAAGTCGTCGAGGCAGACCGAGGCGTCGTTGGCGTGACGAACTCGATGCCTATATGTCGGCTTGGCCCCAAATATCCCTAGATAGAGACAAATGGAAGGAAGAAAGGGAGGCCTTTGCCCAACATTGGGACAGTACGGGCTGATAATAATAATAATAAAAACCAACCAGAATCATTTTCAGTTTGTGGTTTATAGGATCATTTCGATATCGCTTGCCTAAAAAGCGGCGATAGCATAATGTTGAACACGAAACCTTCGAGGCGACTAAATTCGATCTCTGGCACGCACTGCTATTTGGAGTTTATACGTTATTTTAATGTAAGATTTTAATTCAAATATCACTTGTTACAACGCTGAAGAAAGCATTACCGAGTTTTCTATAAAGTTGGGAACATTGCGTGTAAAGTCTACACGTGGTCGACGTAGGCAAAACCCTTCTTAGCCGACTGGTTATGGGTTTATTATATCGATATCTAAACTTGTTATTTCCTTGGGCATGTCCCTTCCCTGGTGTATTATGCTTTCTTTGATTTCTTTCCAGGTACTCTGTATGTTAAAAATAGAAGTAAAGTATAGAAGTAAGTAAGTGATGCAGTCTTGAACAATTTTACAAGGCTGGAATATTTTCAGCTCTACATTATAAAGCATTATCATCATCATCATGATCAACCCATTATCGGCTCACTACAGAGCGCGGGTCTCCTCTCAATATGAGAAGAGTTTGGCCATAGTCCACCACGCTGGCCATGTGCGGATTGGCAGACTTCACACGTCTTTGAGAACATTATAGAGAACTCTCAGGCGTGCAGGTTTCCTCACGGTGTTTTCCTTCACCGTTGAAGCAAGTCATATTTTAATTGCTCAAAAAAAACTATATATTTATAAATTGATTGAATTGTGGATGTTTTCATAAACATTGCATTTGGATGTTTTTTTTTGTTTTAGTCGAACTTGAATTTTCAGAAAAACCTTAAGGAGTTGCCATTTTTAATATTTCTTTAATAATGGAATTCTCCAGGCGTTATGTTTAAGTTAAAGTGGAATAGTGGCTCCTGATAAAATAAGACAGTAATTGTTCATTGCCTCTAGTACATTAATGATTTATTAAAATCGCTTATCTTAAACATTGATCACATTGTATTCATTTTGGGGCCGTCCGTCAATACGTCCGTCTACCTACAGAGGCACCTCCTTTCTGATATTTTGTTTCGAATTTCGAAGACGTCTAGCATTTGCATGACGTGACTAGATTATATCTTCTTCTACTTCATTTTCTCTGCAACTTTCGCCGTGCATCCGGTTTCATTTAGTGTCGCAAATCTATATATATAAAAATCAATCGCTGTTCGTTAGTCTAGCTAAAACTCGAGAACGGCTGAACGAATTTATCTTGTCTTGGTCTTGAAATGTTCGTGGAGGTCTAGGTAAAGTTTAAAAAGTGAGAAAAATTTGAATAATTGCCGGGAAACCCCTAAAAACAGCCCTTTTCTTTTTCCCATAAAAACGTTTTCTAAATAAAATGTAGAGTCAATTTGAACTTTATTGCTATTCAATAAAGTTCAAATTAAATTATAATCACTCACTGTTGTCTAAGAAATGTAGGTTTGTTCCTAACTTAAAAAGTCAATTCGCAATTTATTAACGCGTAATCATGTCTAAATCAGTTAATTTCAATTGTTTTACTTAACGCGGTAATCTCGGGAAATACGGGTCCGATGTGAAAAAATCCAACTCAAACAAACTCGATGTTCGATAGTCCATTTATTGAAGACGGCTATAGATATTTTGGCAATATTTAATCCCGGTATTACCACGGAAACGGGAACTACGCGGGAGAAACCGCGGGTCACAGCTAGTATTATAATATAAGAACGCTATGTATTCTATGAACATTTTGAATCGACTGCAGTTTACTGTTGTCTTCTATTCCTTTTCATTATTTTCCTTTTGGAGCGTTTTTTCACCGGTGAAGTGGGTTGTGATGCGGTGGGTTTATTTTTATCTTCTTCCAGTATCCGTGTCACAGTTGCTACGCTCACGCCTGTCGCGTCGGCAGTGCGTTGCCTGATATTCCGCAATGGAGACAAATCACACTCGTCATTATTTGCGGCCGTCATTAATGCATATTCTTCTTTTAGAAAATGGTACACGTTGGCGATCATTTCGCGACTCTAAAACAAATTACGTGTTTTATGGTACCATGACGAGCACACTGTGATGGACTATTTGAAGCTAATTCGAACGATGCTCTCTAAAAGCTCCCGAAAACGTCTGACTACGTCCGTGTCTCGGACGATACTGAGGACTTGTACGCTTACGCACACATTTACAGCGTGTCATGTACGCTTGGTTACACAGGTAAAGCGAGCGTCGCTTCGTGAGATAAAAGTACTTACTGTACAAATATTAGAGAGTTGAAACCCCACTAACAATGTTTTGAATTATTTAAAACACATAATTTAAAGTAGATTACACTTAAAATGCAAAATTGTCATGTATTTTTACTAAAATGGGTGCGATTTGAACCACCTTAGCTTTAGTTTTAAGTTGGTGAGTGTAGTTATCACGATCACGAATAGAAATAACGAAAAATGTGATATATACGAACGATTGATAGATGCCTTTAATAAGGTTTATATGAATAAAGCTATTTTTGATTTGATTTCATTTCATTTAAAACAATCTACTCAAGCAACAAGTTAAATGGAGATTTTTTTTTCGGACTGTCTATTAGCTGTGCTAACCCCATTGGTTGCCAAAGCGCAACCGGGCTGTTTAAATAAATATATGAATAAATGCCAGAATAAATTTTGAGCCCTAATGCTCTAAGAAACTAAGGGAACGTTAGGGCGCCGCCTGTGAGGCCGAACCTCGGCTTAGGCGACGTTTGGAATAACGGGGGGGTCGGATGGTGAGTGGGCCGTACGTCTCCGAGGCCATGGATGGCCCAAGTCCGGATGACGTAAGATAGCGAAGACCTCGTATTCGCCGTGAAGACGGTGTGTAGCATATGATTGTGTGGTAGGTGGTACGGGTATGTTGTCAGTAGTCATCTGATTGTCAGGGTCTTGAAGGATGTGTTTAGGTCTCCTCTTCTTAGGTCGGGGGAGTCGTGTGTCGGATTGATGTTTTAATGGACAGTAATTGTATTAAACGTATGCACTAAATTTCATATCAATCAGTCAAGGAATTGGGGGAATGTTTGAATATTCTAGTACTCTTGAGTTACTTCTTATTTGGTAGACCATAGGTTTTCTATTTTTAACCATAGGTTTTAATTTTTATTTCTATCCAGAATAGCTACCACATGTAAAACTCTATCTATATGGGATTTTGATGTAAAGGAGAATGACCAACACAGTATGGAGCTTGGGCCACTTACAAATATTTTTGTATCTCGATACGTGTTATCGTAAAATAAAGCTTGATAATTCTATTTTCATTCACCAAAATATTTTTGTTTGGAATCCCAGAACATCTATTTTAAAGAATGTTAGGTTAGGTTGGTAAAGAGATCCTGGTGCGTCTTTGGCGTTCAATTTGGGGGGCATCTGATATTGCCCCCGAGTAGGCACCGTCTACGGACGGACTCTGCCGGCCTGGTTGCGGACGTGTGCTCGAGCGTTACCCGTGACCCGGCCCCCAGGCGGCGGAAAAGGAATGCACCGTGCGGGTTCAGTCGGTAAGAGTCCGACATAACCACTGCATCGCCTCAGACGCGGGGTATCCATGAGGATTACCCACGTTAAAAAAATAAAAAGGTTGGTACAGAGATAGCGTTCGCTTGCGTGACATTCTACTGCCTATCGTAGACACCTAACTACCTAAATAGGTAGTTGATCTGAACCATTGTTCCAATCATGATTTAAAGAATGGTGTAAATGGCATGTATACTGTTAAATTCAAAAACTGATTCATATTACTCGTTTTGAAGAAAAAACAGAACGCGGTTAAAAAGATACGCCATTTGACAAATATAGAGACGGCTAGGCTTGTATATTTTAGTTATTTTCATAGTATTTTGTCATATGGTATTTTATTATGGGGTAATGCTGTCGATTGACACTATATTCGTGCTGCTGAAGAGGGCTGTTCGTGCAATTTATAATATGGCTCCAAGAGAGTCATTAAGATAAAAATTTTAGGAAGTCAAAATAATGACATTGCATGGCCATATTTGAAAATTTAATGTATGTCCATAGAAATATAAAAAAATTCAATAAAAAATGTGATTGCAACAATCTTAACATCAGAAGTAAAAATAAACTTGTGTTGCACGCTACTAGACTACAAAAAATTAGAAATTAATTTAAAGGTAATTGTATACAATTTAATAACAAATTACCAAATGAAATTTCTGGGATGTCTCTCAATAAGTTCAAAGTTTATATAAAACGTAAGCTCGTAGAAAAGTCATATTACGATGTAAAGGATTATGATTACACTATGTAAAGGATTATGTAAATGATAAACAAGCATGGGTGTGAAATATTGCTGTAATAAGATAGCTTTTAATATAATTTTAAGTGAGATCCGGGGCGCGTTTGGAACCCTCATAGCTTTAGTTTTAAGTTTACGAATGTAGTTATCACCATCAACTCACTGCTATGTAAGTTATTGACGCGTCAAAAGTGCCTTTTTAAGGACTATTTGAATAAAGATTATTTGAATTTGATGACAGCTCTTAATCGATTATAATTCGATTACCACCAACAGATTCAATACAAATAAAAAATGGAGTCATATTTTATTATTACAATAATTTTAAGTACTTTTAAAATATATATAAAAACTCTAGCACTTTATTGGGGACGCACCAACCTGGACCTATTCAGTTGTAATCTGAGAGAACTCCCAAGAGTGACATCATGGATTATATGTTACCGGATTTAAATTTAGGCAATTTTTATATATATATATATATATATATATATATATATATATATATATATATATATATATACTTTTATATTAGACTACTCTAGCAAATTAGGTTTTTATCCTATTAAGCTAGAATAAGAGGAGATAAATAAATAAAAAATAAATAAATAAAATCTTTAGTCCCAAACTGAATGTAAAAATGTAACTTAAATTATGAAATATATTGTTGTCTGACACAACCAGGGCCTGTGTATGGTCATTCTCCGTTGGACATTAATTTTTTATATTTGTTATTCACCGATCAAGCTACCTAATTCTACTTTGGTAGCTTATATCTCAGAACCTGACAGTTCTGATTTTTTTCTTAAATGTATCTGTGTTAATGTCAGCTATTAGGTTTATTATTCAAAGGGTATAAAGGACTCAGTTTTAGAAAAAAATAAGGGTCGATGAGTTGAGCAAAAATATTCAAACAGTGAAACTGGACAAAAGCTGAAGCTGTGATAGCCTAGTGTTTAGAATGTCTGCCTCAGAATCAGAGGTCGGGGGTTCGGACCCGGGCACGCACCTATAACTTTTCAGAGTTATGTGCGTTTTTAAGCAATTAAAATATCACTTGTTTCAACGGTGAAGGAAAACATCGTGAGGAAACCTGCATGGCTAAGAGTTCTCTATAATGTTCTCAAAGGCGTGTGAAGTCTGCCAATCTGCACATGGCCAGTGTGGTGGACTATGGCTGAACCCTTCACATATTGAGAGGAGACCCGCGCTCTGTAGTGAGCCGAGAATGGGTTGATCACGAACTGGACAAAGTCTCGAGAAACTGCAGGTCAAACAATGTTCTTTGTACATTGTAGTGAGCCGGTAATGGGTTGTTCATGATGATGATGATGATGATGACATGATGGGGTCAACTCACTTTGATGTGCATCCTTAGATCTTCTTTAGACTCAGCGTCGGTTGTCGGTGTCACCTCATCTTCAGACTTTATTACTTTTTGTAGTTGAGCCACTTCCTTACTCAACGTTTTCTCTATTTTAATTGGTACGAACACGTTGGTGACTTCTCCTCCCGCATTGGAGTTATCTGTCTGAAAACTAGGATGGGATATCTCCTCTTTGGGTACAATAAAATCTTTGTTGTCTTCGCAGTCAAATGTGATTTCTAATTCTTCAACAATTTCCGTCTTAGGTATTATGAGGTAGCCAGTATCGGATGAGGCCATTTCTTGTTTGTCCATCTTGAGTGGTGCTTGTAACTAGTATCTGGACAGCTTGCTTATGTAGAAGTTCTGTAAGATCAAATGAAATCTACTTAAAAATTTCTCCGTCAAGCATTTCTACACAACCTTTTGTCCTTATTGGCGGCTAGTATTAATCAAGGACTAAAATAGTCCTGTCACATCTATCATGGGAATTATAACTAAAGCTAAGAGGGTTCAAATCACGCCCAGGTCTAACAAGAAACCCACAACAAACTTAGCCAGGTTTTTATTTTTTTGTTATAACCATCTCACATAATCAATAATAAATTATAGTACCTATGGAGATAGCGCAATTCACACCCAAACTTTTTTATCGTTTATATAATCCTTAATATCATAATATGATTTTTCTATAAGCATTCGTTTTATAAAAACTTTGAACTTATTGATAGACATCTCAAAGATATCAATAGGTAATTTATTATAAAATAAAATACAATTTCCTTTGAATGACTCACTAATTTAGTGCAGCCTACTAAACGGTACTACAAGTTTACTTTTACTTCTAATGTTCAGTGCGTTACAGTCCATTTGTTTCTTGGATTTTTCAGTATTTTATGGACACACATTAAATTTTCATATATTTATTGTGTGATGAATTCCCAAAATAATCTACAATATTAAGGATTATATAAACGATAAAGAAGCTTGGGTGTGAATTGCTCTGTCTCCATAGGTACTATAATTTATTATTCATTATGTGAGATGGTGATAACGAAAAAAAATAACCTGGCTAAGTGTGTTGTGGGCTTCTTCTTAGACCGGGGCGTGTTTGGAACCCTCATACCTTTAGTTTTAAGTTTACGAATGTAGTTATCACCATCAAATCACTATTATGTAAATTATTGACGTGTCAAAAGCTCCTTTTAAAGGACTATTTGAATAAAGATTATTTTGAATTTGAACTTAATTTGAATCTTAGTGGATACCTATGTTATAACTGCTATTTGTATGCAGAACTTCAGATGGATCAGTGGAATATAATATTATTATAAAATAAAATATAATTTCCTTTGAATGAGTTACTAATTTAGTGCAGCCTACTAAACGGTACTACAAGTTTACTTTTAGTTCTAATAAAAATTTTAAATTTTAAAAGCTGATAAAATTTCTAGCAATGTTTCAGATTTTTCTGGGCTAACAATTTGAAGTAATCTATTTAATTATCCCGCATAATATTTCATGCTTGTGCTTACAAAATTACAAATATATCATTACTCCAGTAAAGTGTAACTTGAAAAATGTTACGGTTTGTGTGTACGGAAATTTGTTTAGTCAGGAATAGCACATAGGCTACTTTTTAGCCAGGAAAAGTGGACGGTTTCATTGGAAAGATTTGCCGTTGTTTTGACTGAACATGCTTTTAGCAGGGTTTTAATTTTATCAGGTCCTGAGTTCTCACATAACATATTGAAAGCAACTTGTATTAACAAATAGTGCTATACAAATTCTCACCTTAAATAAATAAGCACTTTCAGTACCATAGGAACATTTTAAAGCTTTGGCAGTATCTATTAAGTGCACACATTTCGTCGCGAATTCATTAGAATAAGTTTTTGATCTGAATTATTTTCACGATTTAATTCTATATAGTAATAAACATAGTCTGATTTCTATATTAAGTCACTAAATTTACTTTCTATGTCAAATTGACAAACCACAGATAATACTGCGTGAAATCACTAGAGCTGTCAAAAAAATTGAAATTCATTCAAAAGTAATAATGGTATTGGGAAATAGCGGGAGACTTCGTATATGGCGGCCGTGGTTTTTTCACGCTTTTCTTGAATTAATGTTTGTTGGCTGGTTTTGGAAAGGACTGGTGTTGGTTGTGTCGTGGACAGTGTTGGTGTCGTTTGGGTAGTGGCTTGTTTTCTGAATGGTTAACAGGTATTGATTTGGGAAAAGTTTGAGGGAGCCGCGTCCGCAGAGTGCGAAGTTTCCCGCCATTTCTCCCTAACTTCTACATTGCTATAAACTTGACATTGGCTAATATGTGCAAAGCCATAAAAAGAATCTAATAATTATAAACTTGACATTGGCTAATCTAAGTAAAGCCATAAAAGAGAAAAAAAAAAAAAAAATTATAATAATTGTATACAATTGTATAACAAATTAGCAAACGAAATTTCCGGGATGTCTCTCAATAAGTTCAAAGTTTATACAAAACGTAAGCTTGTAGAAAAGTCCTACTATAGTGTAAAGTATTATGTAAATGATAAACAAGCATGGCATCTTAATATAATTTGAAGTGGCATGTGGCAAAAGAAAATTTACCTGGCTAAGTTTGTTGTGGGCTTTTTCTTTGACCGGGGTGCGTTTGGAACACTCATAGCTTTAGTTTTAAGTTTACGAATGTAGTTATCACCATCAAATCACTGCTATGTAAATCATTGACGCGTCAAAAGTGCCTTTTAAAGAGGACTATTTGAATAAAGATTATTTGAATTAGAATTTGAAATAATGGTAAATGTGATATATAAGAACGATTCATAGATGCCTGTAATAAGTTTACATGAATTAAGCTAGGTATTTTGATTTGATTTGATTACTTTAGAAGTACGCTAGGCAACTAGTGAGGTACGCTGACTCCATTAGTGGTACACAACTTACTTTATTATTACCAAAATAAAGTAGCAGTATAATGCTCGTAGAAACGATTTTATTTTTATTAAACAGTGAGGTGAGAATAGTGGATGTTATGACATATTCTAATGTTTAATTTCCTTGAAACTGAAAAACAATGACAGTTAAAAGTATTATAAGAATTGTAAATACTTTTATTCGTTTATTTATCCATAACACCTTACACTATCTCGAGTACCTATGGGGAGTAATTGTATTCTGTGACCTATGGTCATAGATAATACACTATAAACCAGAGATAGATGCGCAACTGAGATTTTATTTTATAAAATCAGTGTACCCAGGACAAGAGATGGCGCTGCGTTTTTTACGCCCGTTTATATTGTCGCTAGATGGCGCTTATGATGTTAATTAATAATATTGATTCTTGTATCTTTCATGAAGACCAAGGAACATTTATACTCTATGAAGACACATCCATTGCAGAGGATTGCAGTTGTTGATGTTGTTCCTAAAATAAAATAATGTATAACATAATATAGTTAGACTAGAACTTTCCTTGGCTTCGTACGGCTGCAAGTTAGTGTCCAATCAATAGCGCCTTGACTTTACCAAAACTGATATTTGTAAAGTTCCGTACACAAAGGGTAAACAGGGACATTTTAATTTTGGTATGTCTACTGTAATTGTAAGCTTTTTTAAGAGGTGAACATTTTAATATAATAGAAACTTTGAAAGTTAACGGATCATTTCATTCGTAACACCATATTACGTTCCGTTTCAGAACTGAATAAGTGAAAAACATTTTTGTGGTATCAGTAAAATAAAATTTGAATAATTATAAAAGAATAAATAATAAATATTATGTTAAAACATTCTAGTTTGTTAATCAATGTTTATTTTTGACTGTGCTTAGTGCCATCTTTCGAGCTTGTGTGTAAAATGATCGTCATCGTGATGAAAGTTACGCCGTACCTAATATAATAGATGGCAGCACTTTCTATGCAAATTATAATTTGAGTCAATTTAGGAAAGCTGCACCCCTGTCTATGTTGTTTTGATGAATAATTAAATCACCTTAGCATGTCGAGTATATATATATATATATATATATATATATAGACATACTAGACACTTGCCCGAGAAAAAATCAATGGATTCAGACTATAATATTGACAACTACATACTAGGCGTTACAAAACAAAATTTCAAATAAACCATTTTAATATAAAAAAAAGCAATGAAGTTACTATAATAAGATATACTTTCCATTCAATAGCATGAACTGGAAATGAAAAAAAATTTACCGTTTTTACTAAATCCATAGTAGAGTTGTGAATTGTGTATAAAAAGCCGAATACTTTTTTCGTTTCCAGTGTAGTTTTTTTAAAGGTAAGTTGCTCCAAGAAATTGGGGAAATTTTTAATGACCTGGTATCCCTGCGTTTTGAAGTACTTTCTATTTGTCCCTTTCGGGTATACGCGGCTGTCAAGTCCACCTTGATTCTTCGTCCGAGATATAATGTTAGTACTGTTCCTAGGTAGTCTGTGCCGGGCAGTTAGTGACTGTGAGTACGCTGTATGATCAGTCGGAATATATTAAAATGTAAAAATAGAATATTTATAAATAACATGAATTTTATTAGATTTAAGAATAGTTAATAATATTCACATTGTGGAAAACAGTCAAGATTTTAATATTATACATTTCTGTGTCCCTACAATACTGATAATATGAAAGAATAATATAAAAAACTGGTTAGTGTATTTAATTGCATTTAAGAGTAATATTTTCTTCCCTGTATTCACTTAATGTTTAAGCACGATTGGTCCCTCTGGCTAAATAATCGCCATATGAAGAATTAGGCAGCGATTTCGTCCACATTTTTTATAAATTTTATTTTACCGGAATTGAAACTCTCTGTGCCGGACAAAATAATATTTATCTGCCCCAAATTTCTCCCTAGTCCATTCATTTGGCGTGATTTGTAACAGACAGCTGTGAAGCCAAACTCTGTAATCGAGGTTTTATATTTATGTATATAAAATCATCTGTTCCAAGATATTCTTTTTTTGTAATTTTTTTTTATTTGTTATAAATAAAGAAATAACTTATATAATAACTAGATGGCTGAATTATTTTTGCTTAAATAATGTGCAGGGCCATAAATAGGGAGAACAGTAACTTAATACTATAATCACTTGTGGGTTAGACTGTTTCCTCTAAACTTTATTGATGTGTGAAATATTCACCATTTGGAAATATAATGTAAAATTTTCGATCCAGAGTAGGGCTGTGTTGGTATTGACAATTTATTATATTAATAATAAAAAATCAACTTGCAGTTCTGTTGGGCATAGGTTTTCTACCTTCATATTCAGTTACAAATTCAAATAATCTTTATTCAAATAGTCCTGTAAAAGGCACTTTTGACGCGTCAATAATTTACATAGCAGTGATTTCATGGTGATAACTACATTCGTGAACTTAAAACTAAAGCTATGAGGGTTCCAAACACGCCCCTGTCTAAGAAGAAGCCCACAACAAACTTAGCCAGATAAATTTTCTTTTTGTTATCACCATCTTACATGCCACTTAAAATTATGTCAAGAGCTATCTTATTAGAGCAATATTTCACACCCATGCTTGTTTATCATTTACATAAGACTTTACACTATAGTAGGACTTTTCTACAAGCTTACATTTTATATAAACTTTGAACTTATTGAGAGACATCCCGGAAATTTCATTTGGTAATTTGTTATAGAATTGTATACAATTACCTTTAAATGAATTTCTAACTTTTTGTAGTCTAGTAGCGGCAACACAAGTTTATTTTCACTTCTGATGTTAAGATTGTTGCAATCACATTTTTTATTGAATTTTTTTACAATCTCTTACCTTCCTTATCAAGGTGTCCATCAAATTCAATTACGAATTATGCCAAAGCCATTGGTTCTGCAACAGATGGAACCTAAGCGCAGCACATTTTTAATCATTTAGTTTGACGACCTCCGTGGCGCAGCGCGCGCGCTGTTGCATAATAAAGTTGGAGGTCCTGGGTTCGATTCCCGGCTCGAGTCTGGTCTGGTGGGAGGCTGCGGCCGTGGCTAGTTACCACCCTACCGACAAAGGCGTGTCGCCAAGCGATTTAGTGTTCCGGCACGATGTTAGAAACCAATTAGGAGCATGGCTTTACCATACCCCTAACAGGTTAGCCCGCTACCATCTTAGACTGCATCATCACTTACCATCAGGTGAGATTGCCGTCAAGGGCTAACTTGTAGTGGTTAAAAAAAAAAAAAAAAAGTTTTGTTATGTGATTTATTTGATGTTACAGATCGTCTGCATAAACAAGATAAGGAAGGCTTTAAACCGTTAATCAAAATGGATGGACAGGCAATGAGGTCCTCATTACAACTATTGATACCTAAGACTGAAATTGCCGAGGAACTAGAAATCACCTTTGACTGCGAAGACAAGAAAGACTTCATTGTACCAAACGTATCAACCGATCCCTGTATTTACTCAAACACCTCCGACTTGGGCCAAGTCACCAATAGTTTAGTACCAATTAAAAAGGAAATAGCATTAAGTAAAGATATCCGTCAACTACAACAAGTAATGAAGTCAGAAGATGGAGCAACCCCGATAACTTGGGATCCTGGGTCCACAGAAAATCAAATGGTAAACATCAAAGTGAGTTGGCTTAATTTCATATCATCATGATCAACCTATTCTTGTCTTACTACAGAGCACGGGTCTCACCTCAATATGTGAACGGTTTAGCCATAGTCCACCACGCTGGCTATGTGCGGATTGGCAGACTTCACACGCCTTTGAGAACATATGGAGAGCTCTCAGGCGTGCAGGTTTCCTCGTGATGTTTTCCTTCACCGTTGAAGCAAGTGATATTTAATTTTTTTTTTTTTAAAACGCACGTAACTCGAAAAGTTAGAGGTGCGTGCGTGATTTGAACCGCCGACCTCTGATTAGGAGGCTGACGCCTTAACCACTAGGCTATCACCGCTTTGCATATTTTAAATTTAACGAACAAACTCGAAATGACATAAGATTGTCTTATAATTTTTTTTTGTAAGGATATCTTATGCAACTAACTAAACTAATTTTATTTTTATTGGTGGACAATTACTTTTGATGTTTGAACTATTTTCGACATGAAAAGAATTATGCATCTCACTGTTAGAGTTCTCCATAAGGTTCTCTACGGACTATGGCCAAACCCTTCTCATATTGAGAGGAGACCCGTGCTGTGTAGTGAGCCGGCAATGGGTTGATCATGATGATGACTGTTAAAGTTCTATTAGCAACCAGTAGTTTTACAGAACGTATTATTTATACCAAATGCACTATTTAGTCAGCGCTTACATTACAAGTATCATAATTTTGGGATAACATCTTTTGCTCTTTCAGACGGAGCCTAGTGGTGAAGCAAACATGACCGCAGACTGCAGTGAATCACTATGTAAGTGAAGAGGATTTAATGAATATATAAGTCTATTTTTATTCTATTCCTTTTATCTTATTTATATCTTATACCTTCACTTTTCTTTTCTTTTTTTTTAATTCTTCGAATTGCATAGTGCAATGTATAAAATCTACATGTTTTGGTGGTTTTCTATGGTGGTGATTTAAGAGTTGCAGAATAATGACTAGTTTCGAACCCATTCGGGGGTCTTATTCATGAACTCGCTCGCGCTTTTAGGATGTTCAACTCCCATCATGCAATTGATTTATTTATTTGGACCACCAACAAAATTACATGTAAAATGAACCCTTGACGGCTATCTCACCTGGTGGTAAGTGATAATGCTGTCTAGGATAGGATATGGTAAACCCACGCTCCTAATTGATTTCTACGACATCGTGCTGGAACGCTAAATCGCTTGGCGACACGTCTTTGTCGGTAGGGTGGTAACTAGCCACGGAGAGGAGGGGAGAGGATCGGGACAGCGCGATCCCCCTCCGCTGTCAGGGGGCTTGCTAAATCTCAGGTAGCTAGCGCAATAGCTACCCGCCGCCTCCCAAGGGAAGCTGACGGGCGGCAAATGGCGCCAAAAAAAAATTGATGTGGCTAGGGGATAAATCGGCTCGTATCTCTCGGTATTCTTCCCTCTTGCTCTCTATACCCAGGCATAAGACAGCAGCTTTTAAGGGAAGTTTTAAATTTGCGGCTACTAAGTGCTGGAACGATTTGCCACCACCGATTAGGTCGGTTCAATCGGCAGCAGTATTTAAGTATAGATTGAAAATGTATCTTATAGCACAACAAAAAATTTAAATGATAGGTAGAAAAATAAATATTATCGTTCCAGCACTTAGAATAAGTATTCGTGTTAGTTTTAGTTTTAGTATTAGTATTAGTTTTAGTTTTAGTATTTTTTAATAATTGGTAATATCGTTTTTTCTTTGTCTTGTTTTTTATTTTTTGTTTTTTCAATTTTTCTGATCTTTTGTGATTATGCATGTATATATAGGTGATCGCGTCCGTGATGCTACCATTATTCAGGCTCCCACTGAAAACCAGCGCTGCGGCTTGCCGCAGCTGACGCTGAGTGGGTTGCCTTTATTTGGTCATGTCGATATGTATATATAGTAGAGATAGTATGTATAGCAAATTATGACCTAATAAAAAACTTTTTCTTTCTTTCTTTACATCGTGCCGGAACGCTACATCGCTTGGCGACACGTCTTTGTCGGTAGGGTGGTAACCAGCGACGGTAAAGCCTCCCACCAGACCAGACTCGAGCCGGGAATCGAACCCAGGACCTCCGTCTTTAAAATGCAACAGCGAACGCGCTGCGCCACGGAGGTCGTCAAACTCTCCTCCCCGTCCGTAGGTTCATGGGCCACCATAACTTAACACCACAAAAAAACAAGTTTGTTCTTTTCCAACTTGCAGCCGCTCCGTCGCCATTGGAGGCTGTTGTGACGCCTCGCCACTGCAATGCGGGCGAGAGTGGACGGGAACACGAAAGTACGTTACCTTTACACATGGGAACTCCAACTAGCGAGAAACCCTTCACTTGTAAACAATATCAGTCCAGGTTCAAACACAGAAATAAGTTAACGCGGCACATGAGAACTCACACCGGTGAAAAACCCCACTCTTGTCAAGTATGCCAAGCCAGTTTCTCACTCAAGCACCATTTAACCAATCACATGAGAAGATAGCCTAGTGCGAAGTGTAGAAGCGGTGATAGCCTAGTGGTTAGGGCGTCAGCTTCCTAATCAGAGGTCGGCTGTTCGAATCCGGGCACGCACTTCGAACTTTTCGGAGTTATGTGCGTTTTTCAAAAACAATTGTAATATCACTTGCTTCAACGGTGAAGGAAAACATCGCGAGGAAACCTGCACACCTGAGAGTTCTCCGTAATGTTCTCTAGGCGTGTGAAGTCTGCCAATCCGCACACGGCCAGCGTGGTGGACGAACCCTTCTCATATTGGGAGGAGATCCGCGCTCTGTAGTGAGCTGGTAATGGGTTGATCATGATGATGATGAGTAGTCACTCGGGTGAGAAGTACGTTTGTGGCCAGTGTCCGGCCAAGTTTGCGCGCAAGTATGATTTGACCACCCACGTATATTCGTGCAGTTGCGGATATATTATCCCGCAATCCCGGTGTATCCAGTCTCTCAAGAACCGGGCGACGATCATAGTGTCGTTGACGAATCTGTAATCTAATCATAGCGCGCTAAGCGTTTCGTGTTTTCGGTCTCGTTCAAAGAACCTTCGAACATGGGACATGAAAGAGTGTCCTTTCACGCGACGGGTCGTATGGTGAATGGAAGTGTGTCGTCGTCGTTCTGAACAGTCTTCGTGCGTCTCAACGGCGCCCTTTGACGTGTAAGGATCGCGCGCTCCTCCACTGTCATATCGGTCTGATCGTTAGAACGAACAGTTCCATTATAATTATGTCGGGCACCGCGTCCAGCAATATTATAGTGCGGTCCCGGTATTATAGTGTATTGCGGGCAGTGTCTAAAAAAATTCGTACGCAAAACCAGTTATAACGTCCACATTAAGGCCTAGTTTACACAGTGCGAGCTGGCGTACGAGTCAGGCTGCCCAGTAGCTGCACTGCAGTGACTCGCACTGTTTGGACGTCGCTTTGGAGTAATTTGCACGTGCGAGTTGGACAGTAGCTAGCATCCGAGTTACTTCAAGATTTTTTGTTTTACTCGCATACTCGCCTGACAGCGACTCGTACATGACAGCAGCTCGGCCGTCACACGCATCGTTTAGACGCGTTCGGCAGTAGCTCGCCAGTGCGAGCGGGACAGTTGTCGCGAGTGTCCGTATTTTGTGCTGCGCCTGCGTATAGTGTTCGACACTCGACATCGCGGTAACTCGCAAGACTGGACAGCAGCTACTACTGTCGTATAGACAGCAAAGGCGAGCCGAGCTATTGGCGTACGAGTAGATAAGCCGAGTAAACTGCTCGCACTGTGTAAACTAGGCCTAAGATTCATACAGACGAGAAACCTTTCTCCTGTAAATTATGTCACGCCAGATTCAAATTCAACAATAAGTTGACCCGCCACATGAAATCGCACACCACGGAAAAACCCCACTCTTGTCACGTGTGTCACACCCGTTTCACACACAAGCACCATCTGAAGGATCACTTGAGGACTCACACGGGTGACAGACCCTAAATTTGCGGTCAGTGTCCGGCGAAATTCGCAAGGAAATAAAAAGATGTTGTGTCCTGGGACGCCAGGTAGGAACGAAGTTCCTTCGGCTAATGTAGAATCGACACAATTTGCAAAAAAAAAGTCGTGCTCAATTTTATGTAGGTTTTCTTGATTTTTCTCTTAAATTTTGCTGATTAGTTTTTATTGAAGTGAAACTTCTTTATCGGCGTTGGAAAAAAATTTACCGTCACATTTTTCGGTTACGAACCACATTTTTCCGTTACGCGCCATCTTTTTCTTGCCCCTACCACGGTTGGTTCAGACGAAGAGTACTTTCACTTTCTCCAACGGAGTAGGGATAGCATGTCGCTTAAGCGGACTCACTCCCACCTTTTGATTGTTGCACTGTATATATCTCCTAATCAGAAGTTGGACGATATTATTAATTTTCTTCACCATTCATTGTTGCCGTAGATAAGTGAAGGTGCCTCTTTACTCGGTAACAATAATTATAAAATACCGATGATTTTAAGTGGAGATTTTAATGTCAATTTTGCATCGGAAAAATCTTTGAAGATAGTTGCATTTCTGAAAGATAAATTAAATTTATCTATGAAAAACCGTTCTCAAACGTCAAAAAAAAGATCTGGCACTAAAATTGATGGAGTTTTTACTCGGTCACTAAATTTCGTGGAATGTAAACTATATATTTAATATTTCAGTTACCAGAAGCCATTAATTACAAAAATATATAATGACGATGACAATGATAGTAATAATTCTATTATAATTAATGAAAAAGGTAAAGTGAAATAATTGTATTATTTGTATTCATGTCTATGATAATAAAATCCTTTTGTTTAAACTTTATCTAATTTAACTTTATCTAACCAATTTCTAGAAAGTTGCATGTAGATCATTTTTCGAAAAATAAGGCCATAAAGAAGTTTCACTTCTTACGTGTGTACACTAGTACACGCACACATTTTTATTTAAGTACAGTTAGTATTTAGGGAATTCAGTATTTTAGGAAATAATTAATTACGTAAAATAAATAAAAAACCGTAATTCAAAAATAAACGTGGCTACTCATGAGTAAAATGTAACTATAATGTGAGTATTCGTTCCATGAATTCATGGACAAGTACGAATACTCACATTATAGTTTGCATTGGCGGGTGGGGAGGCACCTGATGGTAAGTGATTACCGCCGCCCATGAACATTTGCAGCACCAGAGGAACCGCCAATGCGTTGCTGGCCCTTGAGCAATTTGTTAATCCGCCCTTTGAAGATCCCCATATTATAACCATTAGGGAACACAGAAGATGGAAGCTGGTTCCACAATTTGCAGGTGCGTGGCAGAAATGACCTGTGGAATAGCGGGTGGTGGAAGAGGACCAGGGATGAGAGAACGGAAAGAAAGGGGGAGAAAGAGAAAGATATTATACACTACTCGCTTGTGTATACGACTGTCGCGCCTGCGCACCTATCATTTAACGGTTTCATTCCACGGACTTTTTCTTACGGTTTGACTATCTCATTTTTTTCAGTTCGGTCGCGCAGCAAAATCCCTATCACCTCCAAGCCTGCCGTAGGGAACTTCGTTCCAATATGATTAAAACACTCACGCGAGGTTACACAGCGATAACGAAATCTATTCTTGTGTGCAATGCTCAAAGAAATACTTTGGTAAAAGAAGTTCCTTACGGCAGGCTTGTAGGAGATAGGGATTTTGCTGCGCGACCGAACTGAAAAAAATGTGATAGTCAAACCGTAAGAAAAAGTCCGTGGAATAAAACCGTTGAATGATACGTGCGCAGGCGCGACAGTCGTATGCACAAGCGAGTAGTGTATAATACCTTTCTCTTTCTCCCTCTTTAATTATTTCTGTTTCTATGTAATTTTATGTTGTCAAACAAAAATAAAGAGACATATTTTGTTATTTTAGTTGATAATTTGAATTACGATTTTTTTTTATTATTTCCTAAATACTTTCCTGTACTTAAATAAAAACTAATCAGCAGAATTTAAGAGAAAAATCAAGAAAACCTACATAAAATTGAGCACGATTTTTTTTTTGCAATATGTGTCGATTCTACATTAGCCGAAGGAACTTCGTTCCTACCTGGTGTTCCACTACACCACATCTTTTTTGCTTGGCCAAGTTTAACCACAACCCGAATCTAACCGGGCACATCATGTCTCAAAATGGCGAGAAACCACATTCCTGTCCGCTGTGTGAAGCTAAATTTGTGTCTAAAAAAGTTTACCAATCGACATGAGAACTCACACCGGTTCGAAACCCTACTCTGGTGACCGGCGAAATTTGCCAATAAACAAAATGTCGCTGGCCACACGATCATTTTTTTTTTATCCACTACAAGTTAGCCCTTTTGACGGCAATCTCACCTGATGGTAAGTGATGATGCAGTCTAAGATGGTAGCGGGCTAACCTGTAAGGGGTATGGTAAACCCGTACTCCTATCGGTTTCTACGCGACATCGTGCCGGAACGCTAAATCGCTTGGCGACACGTCTTTGTCGGTAGGGTGGTAACTAGTCACGGCCGAAGCCTGCCACCAGACCAGACTCGAGCCGGGAATCGAACCCAGGACCTCCAACTTTATAATGCGCCAGCGCAAGCACTGTGCTACGGAGGTCGTCAAAATCATGGTGAGAAACCTGACATCTGCGGCGAGTGCCACGCAAAATTTACAGGAAAATATTATTTAACGGTTCACAGGAGAGAGAACACACTTTGGTTGGAAGTTTTTGACGACCTCCGTGACGCAGCGCGCTTGCTGTCACATTATAAAGTTTGAGGTCCTGAGTTCGATTCCTGGCTCGAGTCTGGTCTAGTGGGAGGCTTTACCGTGACTAGTTGACCACCCTACCGACATAGACGTGTCGCAAAGCGATTTAGCGTCCCGTAGCATAACGTCGCATAGAAACCAATCAGGAGTACAGGTTTACCATACCCCTAACAGGTTAGCCCGCTACCATCTTAGACTGCATCATCACTTACCACCAGGTGAGACTGCCGTCAAGGGCTAACTTATGGTCGGTAAAAAAAGAAGTCACATATGTGGACAGTGCCGAGCAACCCCGGCTAAGTTTGTTGTGGGCTTCTTCTTAGACCGGGGCGCGTTTGGAACCCTCATAGCTTTAGTTTTAAGTTTACGAATGTAGTTATCACCATCAAATAACTACTATGTAAATTATTGACGCGTCAAAAGTGCCTTTTTAAGGACTATTTGAATAAAGATTATTTTGAATTTGAATTTGCAAAATTTACTCCAAAATGTGATTTAACTGGTTATTGAGGACTCACAGTAGTTAGCGAAACCTTATTTTATGATGTTAGGCAAAATTCTCACAAAAGGTTCGTCCGGACATATCATGACGTAAATCATGATGGACAATGTCAGGTTAGATTTACACAAAAATATAATTTATCTGTGAACATAAGACATTTATATTTTTTAGGTTTTAGGGTAATAAGTGATAGCGGAAGCGGTGATAGCCTAGTGGTTAGGGCGTCAGCCTCCTAATCAGAGGTCGGCGGTTCGAATCACGCACGCTCCTCTAACTTTTCGGAGTTATGTGCGTTTTAAAAAAATTAAAATATCACTTGCTTCAACGGTGAAGGAAAACATCGCGAGGAAACCTGCACGCCTGAGAGTTCTCCATAATGTTCTCAAAGGCGTGTGAAATTTGCCAATCCGCACACGGCCAGCGTGGCGGACTATGGCCGAACCCTTCTCATATTGAGAGGAGACCCGTGCTCTGTAGTGAGCTGGCAATGGGTTGGTCATGATGTACAAACGTCTGACTTTTACGCACTTTTAGTTCGTATTACCTATACCCTACCTCCCGCGACGCGTCGTGGCTTTCTTTGACTATGATTATGATTAATTCACTATAAACTTTTATGATTAGCAAAAAAAAATGCGCTATAAATGATACGGAAACATTAACAAAGATTTCTTAATGGTAAAAAAAAGCATCCTGTAAAATATAAGGAAGGGTCTCAAACTATCTGTTGCATTCATTGTCAAGACATATTGAACTCTATACAAATGTTTTACAGACAAAATTCAAATTCAAATTCAAATAATCTTTATTCAAATAGTCCTTTAAAAGGCGCTTTTGACGCGTCAATAATTTACATAGCAGTGATTTGATGGTGATAACTACATTCGTAAACTTAAAACTAAAGCTATGAGGGTTCCAAACGCGCCCCGGTCTAAGAAGAAGCCCACAACAAACTTAGCCAGGTAAATTTTCTTTTTGTTATCACCATCTCACATGCCACTTAAAATTATTTTAAGAGCTATCTTATTAGAGCAATATTTCACACCCATGCTTGTTTATCATTTACGTAATCCTTTACACTATAGTAGGACTTTTCTACAAGCTTACGTTTTATATAAACAAAAAACATTACGTTTCAGGCTCTCCTTCGGCGGAGCACCAGGGTCTTGCTGAGATACCTCACTCGAAAACTGACAGGGATAAACACACGAGCGAAATAGCATTACACATGACCACCGAAACCGTCGCTAGACACACTTGCGGCTACTGTCATGCCGAGTTTAGACACAAAAACAAGCTAACCGGCCACCTACGGGTGCACACCGGGGAGAAGCCGTACGTATGCGGCCAGTGCCAGGCCAACTTCAAACTCAAGCACCACCTAACCGATCACATGAAAACCCACACCGGCGTGAAACCGTACATCTGCACGTACTGTCAGGCGAAGTTTATAAGGAAGCACGACTTGGCCGGACATCTGAGGTCGCATACGGGCGAGAAGCCCTACAACTGCGCCCTGTGCCACTCCGCCTTCACGCTGCGGCACCATCTGACGGATCACATGCGGATTCACTCTGGCGACAAGCCGTACATTTGCAGCCAGTGCCAAGCGAATTTCATACGCAAATACGATCTGACCACTCACATGAGATTGCACACCGGCGAAAAGAATTATACCTGTGGGCAGTGTTCAAAGAAATTCGTGCGTAAAACTAGCTACAACATCCATATTCGGAGTCACACTGGTGAGAAGCCATTTTCTTGTGATGTGTGTCAGGCGAGATTTACGAATAAACAAAATTTAAGCGGCCACATGAGGACCCACACCGGTGAGAAACCGTACGCTTGCGACGTGTGCCACGCCGAGTTCACGTACAAACAAAGTCTGACTATACACAGCAGGATGCACACCGGCGTCAAACCGTTTTCCTGTGATATGTGTAATGCTAGGTTTTCCGTCAAACAGTCTCTAACTAGCCACATGAGGACTCACACTAATGAAAAACCTTTTGCGTGCAATCTGTGTCGCGCCGAGTTTAAGCACAAAAAAAGTTTAACCATCCACATGAGAACTCACAGCGGTGAAAAATGCGCGTCCAAAGGTAGTTTATCTGTTAACCCGAGTTCCGGGATTCCCCCGCGACTGTTTGCGTGTGTCGAGTGTCTGGCCGAATTTAAACATAAAAAAAGTTTGAGTATTCATATGAGAGTGCACGCTGGCTTGAAGCCTTATAGCTGTGACGTATGTCACGCCAAGTTTACGATCAAGCAGAATCTGAACAGCCATATGAAAATACACACGGATGAGAAGCCGTACTTCTGCCATCGTTGTCAAGCTAAATTCAAGCACAAGCACAATTTGAACACCCACATGAGGACTCACACTGGCGAGAAGCCTTACCTGTGCAATGTTTGCAATTATAAATTTGCACAAAAGTGTAATCTAGTGAGGCACATGACAACTCACAATAGAAGTACTTAGTTAATTATTAACGAGGTAAAGGACCGCAGTGGAGTCCAAACGTCCCACCACAACTCATATAAATAAGACCCGCGCGATTTCCATGCGATTCTATAATCGCGCAGTTCCCGCCGTGTCTGAACAGCTAAGTCTGGTGGGAGGCTTCCGCCGTGGCTAGTTACCACCCTACCGACAAAGACTTGTCGCCAAGCGATTAAGCGTTCCGGTACGATAACGCGTACAAACCAATTAGGAGTATGGGTTTACCATACCTCTAACAGGTTAGCCCGCTACCATCTTAGACCGCATCATCACTTACCATCAGGCGAGATCGCCGTCAAGGGCTAACTTGTAGTGTATAAAAAAGTGGTAGTTTTGTATTGAAACACCTCTGTTTGGCGTCTGCTTTATTTAAGAGCAAAAATGTAGTGTGCAATTTAGATTAATAAATAATTATTTATATAAATACTATATTACCTCCAAAGCCTTCTTTTACTTAAATATTCAAATAGTCCTTTAAAAGGCACTTTTGACGCGTCAATAATTTACATAGCAGTGATTTGATGGTGATAATTACATTCGTGAACTTAAAACTAAAGCTATGAGGGTTCCAAACGCGCCCCGGTCTAAGAAGAAGCCCACAACAAACTTAGCCAGGTAAATTTTATTTTTGTTATCACCATCTCACATGCCACTTAAAATTATATTAACAGCTATCTTATTAGAGCAATATTCCACACCCATGCTTGTTTATCATTTACATAATCCTTTACACTATAGTAGGACTTTTCTACAAGCTCACGTTTTATATAAACTTTGAACTTATTGAGAGACCTCCCAGAAATTTCATTTGGTAATTTGTTATAGAACTGTATACAGATACCTTTAAATAAATTTCTGACTTATGCCTGTATATAGTTACATAAAAACTGTAAACAATTGTGGGTAGGGCTTCTAGTAGTCATTTATTGGATTTTTTTGGGCATCATCGAGCATCTATGAAAAGTTTACATTATTATGTTGAAAACTTCATTTGTTAGCCTAAAACTAAAGCTAGGAGTGTTCCAAATGCGCCCAGTTTTAAGCCTGTATTGAACTAATACTGTAATTAAATTCAAATTTCAAATTCAAATAATCTTTATTCAAATAGTCCTTAAAAAGGCACTTTTGATATGTCAATAATTTAAATTGTAGTTATTCCATGGTGATAAATATATTCGTACACTTAAAACTGAAGCTATGAGGGTTCCAAACGTGCCCCGGTCTAAGACGACGCCCATTTTTATTTATTATTTTATAATAAATATGACCTAATTTGAATTTTAAAACAATGCAGATAAAATTCCAGTTTACTATGACGTTAGTGAGTACCGATATTCAAAAACGACAACGGTTGTGAGCTAACAAATATTTTTTTTTTGTTTTTTTTCGGACTGTCTACTAGCTGTGCTAACCCTATTGGTTGCCACAGCGTAACCGGGCTGTTTGGCGAGCTTCGAAAAGAAGCTCTGCCTACCTCTGAAACTAAGGGAACGTCTGCCTAAGGGCGCCTCCTGTGAGGCCGAACCGCGGTTTAGGCGACATTTGGGATAACGGGGGGTCGGACGGTGAGTGGTCCGTACGTCTACGAGGCCGTGGATGGAGCCCACGTCCGGATGACGTAAGATAGCGGGGAGCTCGTGTTCGCCGTGAAGACGGTGTGTAGCGTATGATTGTGTGGTAGGTGGTACGAGTGTGTTGTCAGTAGTCATCTGATCGTCAGGGTCATGAAGGATATGTTTAAGTTTCTTCTTTCGGAGAGGAGCGCTTAGTTCTGGGGAGTAAAAAGAAGCCGGAACTACGAGTGTTGGGGGCTTGTGAGTCGGGCTACGGTTAGGCCGGGGGGTCGCTCTCTCTCGCTGCTGCTGGCGGGCGTGACGTGTCGGATTGAGAAACTTATAGTAACGGCCAGGGGAGACTGCAGTCATTTCTTAAATATTTAATGATAATGCAGCAAATACCAGTCTTTAAAGAAGACATCCAACAATAGAATATTTAAATAATCTCAATAAAATCCTACCAGAGAAGAAAAAAATATATATAATTCATTTGAATTTTTGCTACAAAAAGACATGCTGTCTTTCTCTATTTTTGTGGCTTTACACAGATTAGCCAATGTCAAGTTGCAAGCAATGGAGAATTGAAAAATGGCGGGAAACTTCGCACTCTGAGGACGCGGCTCGCTCAAACCTTTCCCAAATCAATACCTGTTAACCATTCAAACTAACCACTACACAAACGACACCAAAACTATAATGTCCACGACACAACCAACACCAGTCCTTTTCAGAATCAGCCAACAAACATTAATTCAATAAAAGCGTAAAAAACCGCGTCGGATATGTCGGATATATACGAAGTCTCCCGCCTTTCTCCAAATGACATTCTAAAAATGACATCTGTCAGGAATAATACAGACTACTTCAAGTCTGCTTTTATTTTCCTTTAGTGTAAAGCCATAAGGGAGAAAGGCGGGAGACTTCGTATATGGCGGGCGCGGTTTTTTCACGCTTTTCTTGAATTAATGTTTGTTGGCTAATTTTGAAAAGGACTGGTGTTGGTTGTGTCGTGGACAGTTTTGGTGTCGTTTGTGTAGTGGCTAGTTTTCTGAATGGTTAACAGGTATTAATTTAGGAAAGGTTTGAGGGAGCCGCGTCCGCAGAGTGCGAAGTTTCCCACCATTTCTCCCTAATTTATACATTGCTATAAACTTGACATTGGCTAATCTTTGTAAAGCCATAAAACGAAAAAAAAAGCCATAAAACGAGAAAAAAAATCCTTTAAATTCAATTATTGTTAAGTGTATTATTGTTGTCCATGCGATATAATAAACATTATGATATATTGGCGAAACACTGTAACTTATACTTTAATAATTATCAGCCATATGAATTTTATTATGCGAATGGAAATATTTGATTCAACTGTAATGTTATCTATATATATAAAAATCAATTGCAATTGGTCTCGCTAAAACTCGAAAACGGCTGAGCGAATTTTTCTTATCTTGGTCTTGAAATATTCGTGGAGGTCTAGGGAAGGTTTAAAAAGTGAGAAAAATTCGAATAATTGCCGGGAAAACCATAAAAACAGCCCTTTTCTTTTTCCCATATAAACGTTTTCTAAATAAAATGTGGAGTCAATTTGAACTGTATTGCTATTCAATAAAGTTCATATTAAATTACAATCACTCACTGTTGTCTAAGAAATGTGACAATTTGCAATTTATATTTAGGTAATATTTTATCCCGGCATTTCCACGGAAACGAAAACTACGCGGGTGAAACCGCGGGTCTCAGCTAGTCTATAATAAAAATAAAAAACAAGTGTATACATTATTTGTGTAATCCTCTAATACCTCCGCATGTTGTCCACTTTGTGATACATTTTTTTTTTCGGACTGTCTATTAGCTGTACAAACCCTATTGGTTGCCACAGCGTAACCGGGCTGTTTGGCGAGCTTTGGAAAGAAGCTCTGCCAGAAGACATTTTGAGCCCTAGGGCTCGAAGAAGCTATGGGAACGACTGCCTAAGGGCGCCTCTTTTGAGGCCGAACCGCGGCTTAGGCGACGTTTGGGATAACGCGGGGGTCGGACGGTGAGTGGTCCGTACGTCTCCGAGGCCGTGGATGGAGCCCACGTCCGGATGACGTAAGATAGCGGGGAGCTCGTCTTTGCCGTGAAGACGGTGTGTAGCGTGTTATTTATTGTGTGGTAGGTGGTACGAGTGTGTTGTCAGTAGTCATCTGATCGTCAGGGTCGGGAAGGATATGTTTAGGTCTCCTCTTTCGGAGAGGAGCGCTTAGGTCGGGGGAGAGTTTGTGACAGAGCGTTAGTGCACTAATAGCTTCGTAACACAAACATTGAATGAGTGAAAAGATTTGAAATTAGGTGAAAAACAACATTCGTTTATTGTAAGTAGGCTTATACTCATTTATAATTTTTGCAAAGTCTAGTCTGTGTGGAACAGACTTCTTATTTTATATATATATTTCTTTCCCGTAGCACAATTTGCATGACTATTCTTTTTGTACATTTTAATTTGCGTTGGGCCTTGTCTCGCTTTGATATAATATGAACAAACAGCACCCTACGCGATTGTAGTTCAAATAAGGGAGAGTCAAAGAGAATCGACCCATTCAGAAACTTTCCTTAAAGTTGTTCACTGGTGGTGACTCGTCATCCCTACAAACTATTTGCAATCAATATTGAGCTGGCGCTTGTCAAATATGAAGATGAACAGTTAACTGGCGAGAATAGTGTCCTAATCAGTCTACAAGTCGTAACAAAATGTAGTGTTTACATCCTCTTTACCCCATCAAAACACAGAATGTGCCACAGACCAAGAAAAGCCGATAAAAAAATTACAGGTCAATATTTCAATAAGTGACAACACAAAATATGTACTCTGTAGTTGTTATCAGTACTGATCATGTAGTGATTACCTCGGACGAAGAATCAAGTTGGACTTGACCACCGCGTATACCCGAAAGGGACAAATAGAAGGTACTTCACAACGCAGGGATACCAGGTCATTAAAAATTTCCCTAATTTCTTGGAGCAACTTTCCTTTAAAAAAACTATACACTGAAAACGTAAAAAATATTCGGCTTGTTATACACAATTCACAACTCTACTATGGATTTTGTATAAACGGTAAATTTTTTCATTCCCAATTCATGCCATTCACTTCATTGCTTTTTTTTATATTAAAATGGTTTATTTGAAATTTTGTTTTGTAACGCCGTGTTAATCTAGTATAGTATGTAGTTGTCAATATTATAGTCTGAATCCATTGTTTTTTCTCGGGCAAGTGTCTAGTATGGATATAAATATATATACTCGACATTTGCCCGAAAACAAATATATATTACAAGTAGAATAAGTATTATTCATTATATACGGCTGCAAACCCTCACTAACTGACAATAATTTGTTCTCTCATAAGATGGTAATAATTATATAGGATGGTATAATTGGGGAAGAAGCAAATAAAAAAAACTGTGAAGAAATAAGTTTATTTACTGCGTTAATAACGTTAACAGCGTTGGAACTGATAAGGCATTTAAAAATGTTATGTGTTCAGTTTTTCTAAAGCAGGTTTCAATAAAATGCTTAGAACAAAATATGCGGGTGTTTTTTGCTGGAGTCCAATGTCTTCGACCAATTGAATTTATCCAGAAGTCACGAAGTGCAGTATCTTTTGTAAATCTAAAACATAAAACAATAGTATGACTGATTTTATGCACTTAAACGAATCTTAACAATATTTATTAAAATTGAGAATAAACTTCATTATTAACATTGGTCCATATGTGTAAAATTGCTATTATGGGTAACTTTAATTCTTAACTACTGGTATTCCTAAAATAGGAATAACCCGATAAAATTCAAAACGCCCTATAAAATGGCCGCATGACATTGATTTCGCCAAATCACACCACAACCAATCGCCAATGTTTGACGATTGGTTGTGTATTACTAAATTTATACGGTTAATACTAAATTTTAAAATTAGAATTTGGGACCTTTCTTAATTATTTCTGCATATTATAAACCTGTTATTCTGTAATCTAACAGAACATTTATGTAACTGAACAATGTAAATGGTAAACAACAAAACATTAATAATACTGTAGTCCCTACGTAATGTCTGTGAAAATATATAATGGTCTGCCAGACTGCATACGAAACTTAGAAAAAGATAATGAATTTTACACAGTATTAAAGAATTTTTTGTTGGAGTAGTGTTATTACACTGTAAACGATTTTTTAAACGATGCAAGTAAAAATAAATGAAATCGGTCTCCCTACTACGGTTGGATCCAGACCAAGTTGCAACACCCAAACTGGGTATGTGTAAACAATATGCAACGAATAAATAAATAAATAAATAAATAAATACTTATGAAATGAAAGTTTATGTTTCTTAATTTGCGTTCGCTGCGACTGTTACAGCTGATCACACAGCAATGCTCCATAATCATGGCGTTCTATACACCTTCAACATTATATTACACACATAAACCTAATTAAAAACTCGTAATATTCGCTATAAATTAGTATCACAGAGGCACGCGTCAAATTTGTTGGGCATCTAAGACAGTTGAGCGCACCAAAAAAAAGCTAAACTACTGAAAAAACTGAAAGGGACAAAAGAATGGGTTTTTGTCTTCATCGCTCTTCAGAACTTTTCATATACTTGTCTTGCTCTAACAAGGTATTATTATTTTGATGTCAAGTCCACCTTGATTCTTCGTCCGAGGTGACAACACAAAATATGTACTCTGTAGTTGATATCAGTAGTGAATACATTCTCTTTGGTTGATATGAGCTACTCTCAGATCTACACGATATTTTTGTGTTTATTTAATCGCTTCTGGTCTCGGAGTTGTATAAAATGAAATTATTTAAAGGATGATTTTATTAAATGAAAGAGGTTATTAGAATCTCAAACCCAGCATATGTTTATTGAATTTAATTGGTGAACTGTGAAACAAAGCAGATTTATGACTGAGTTAGTGTCGTCGCGAATATAGTTTTAAGTCAACTCTAGATGTGTTCGTAAATCGTAATATATCAAGGTAAAACATTAAATATTTAGCTCTATTATTTTTCTTTCACAATCTAAAATCAGGCAGATTTTCGCCGTTGGAAAGCTTAGTTAAGTATAATGATTTTGTAGGTTTTAAGTATGACACAAATATTTTAAGCAATCCACTTCTGTTGAAGCAGTGATAGCCTAGTGGTTAGGGCGTCAGCCTCCTAATCAGAGATCGGCGGTTCGAATCCGGGCACGCACCTCTAACTTTTCGGAGTTTTGGCGTTTTTAAACAATTAAAATATCACTTGCTTCAACAGTGAAGGAAAACATCGTGCAAGCCTGAGAGTTCTCCGTAATGTTCTCAAAGGCGTGTGAAGTCTGCCAATCCGCACATGGCCAGTGTGGTGGACTATGACCAAACCCTTCCCATACTGAGAGGAGACCCGAGCTCTGTAGTGAGCCGGTAATGGGTTGATCATGATGATCTTCTGTTAGAATATCGTAATAGAGGATCTCCCTGTTCCTCTTTGGTGTCACCTTCAGCTAGGGGCGGTCTTTTAATACTAATAATCTGTACCACTTCAATCTGTGAAGTGTATTGCTTGCTTCTTCGGAGGGTTGACGATGGCGAGTTTGTAACCCACGTAACTTTAGTTTTAGCTATGTAGAAATCTAGTTGAAATCATCATCTTGAAACAACGGAAAAAATATCACCCTATGCTTCATAGGTGCCCTTGTTAGTTACAATAAAACTTAAATTAAAATTCAAATAATCTTTATTGAAATAGTCCTTTGAAAGGCACAATTTAGATTAATAAATAATTATTTATATAAATACTGTATTACCTCCAAAGCCTTCTTTTACTTAAATATACAAATAGAAGGACTATTTTACAATAAAATTTCAATAATCTTTATTCAAATACGCACTTTTGACGCATCAATAATTTACATAGTAGTGAGTTGATGGTGATAACTACATTCGTAAACTTAAAACTAAAGCTATGAGGGTTCCAAACGAGCCCCGCTCTAAGAATAAGCCCACAAACTTAGGCAGGTAAATTTTCTTTTTGTTATCACCATCTCACATGCCACTTGCTTATGACTAAGTAAAGACTAAGCTGAATAAAATCTATTGTGGAGATTAGCATACTTCATCTTATGAAGCTTACAGGGGCCCCTGTAACGCACTTGAACTAAATGTTAAATTGTGGAAGACCATGGTATAAAATGAACATAAGGCTTAATTCTGCTTAAAAGAGCCGTATCTGTACTGTGCATATTTTATTTTGTTGATTCTTAATATAACTCCTCATCATATAATACAAAGATTTTTACGTCCACTCAATGTACAATTTGTTTCAACACTAGTGATGAAGCAAGAGATGTTAACTTACAAGTTTTCCCTGTTTTATGTTGATAACATAAATTTATCTGTAAAATATCTTGGTATCATTAGATGTATTCTTAATATGAGAAGGGCTTGGCCATAGTCCACCACGCTGGCCATGTGCGGATTGGCAGACTTCACACGCCTTTGAGAACATTATGGAGAACTCTCAGGCGTGCAGGTTTCCTCACAATGTTTTCCTTCACCGTTGAAGCAAGTGATAGTTTAATTTTTAAAACACACATAACTCGGTAAAGTTAGAGGTGCGTGCCCGGATTCGAACCGCCAACCACTAATTAGGGGGCTGACGCCCTAACCACTAGGCTATCCCCGCTTCAGATGATGTATAAAATCTGTCCTATTACTGTGCTATTCAGTGCGGTCTTAGAGGAGTGGAAAAAAAATACTTTTTTTTTTTTTTTTGGTTCTTATGTGACAAGAGGAATGCTTGCGCTACTTACCTAAAGTAGTTTATATAACAAATACTTGTTTTTTCAGACCTCACCAGAAGCAATAAACAATAGTGTAAATTGAACAAAAACTTAAAATGGAGGAATGCTCCAACAATTCCACGGATTCCAACCCAAACTCAAATGTCACGATTAAGAAAGAAATTGTTGAAGAACTAGAGATAACATTTGAAAATAACTACGGAGGCAATGAAAACTTTCTCTTACCCAAAGAAGAGTTAGAAGAAAATTCTGATGAACATAACAATATTTATAACATTACAATTAAGACAAATAAAATGTTGACCGAAGAGTTTATCATACCCAAAGAAGAGATCACTCTAGAGAGAGAAGAGATTAGTCAAGAGTTAGATAGAGATAATCTCGAGGAGCCTAATGAAGAATTGATAAAGCCAATTAAAGTAGAACTGGTAATGAGCGAAGAAGTAGTTCAGATTCGGCACCAAGAAATATCAGACGTGGATCAATCAGAATCATTGGAGAGTCAACAAAGGTATCTAGCAAAATATCATATTAATATTTTCCAATTTTAACACTTTATTATAACATTATAACCCTTCTCTTACTTTGACGACCTCCGTGGCGCAATGCGCGTGTCTCTTTATATAGCTGGAGGCCCTGGGTTCGATTCCCGGCTCGAGTCTGGTCTGGTGGCAGGCTGCGGCCGTGGCTAGTTACCACCCTACCGACAAAGACGTGTCGCCAAGCGATTTAGCGTTCCGGCACGATGTCGTGTCGAAACCAATTAGGAGTATGGGTTTTCCATACCCCTAACAGGTTAGCCCGCTACCATCTTGGCTGCATCATCACTTACCATCAGGTGAGATCAGATTGCCGTCAAGGGCTAACTTGTAGTGGATAAAAAAAAAAACATACAAAGTAATATTATAAATGTAATGTGGAGTGGTTCAAGGTTTCTTTAAGAGCCAGCAATGCATTGTTGAGCCAGAGGGTCTCCACTGGGTAGTAAATCACTTAAAATTGGTGCTGTCACTTGCTTGTTTTGCTACCTATTTATATATAAAGAATCCTTTTTATGAAATGGGAAGACACGTATGTTTGTTAGTTTTGCACAGAGCTTCAATCCTGGCGGATACATTTTATCCCAAAAAATCATGGAAATATTCCCTCAGGATTAAGAAAAAGCCTTCATTTAGGTAACAGCTTGACAGTTAAACCAATTTCCACATACATTCTAGCCCAGGATAAAATAAAAAGGTCCCCCGGAATTCTTCAGAACCAAAACAAAGGTGGACGAAAGTCGCGGGCAACATCTAGTATATATATATTTATATATAAATTATGATATAGACACTTCAATTAGAAATAAAAAAAACTAGTGATATCTACATTTTGTCCCTGTCTTTTTCAGTAAATACAATAAAGGAATGCAAATTATTATTATTTATTTATTTATTTATTATTAATATAAAAGGAATATAATTAATTATACAATAAAAGCACCGAAAAAACCGAAGAGGTTTGTCCTCGGTGCTAATCAGAACTTAACAGTTTAAAACTAGAGGAACTGAGTAAGCAAATTAGGCATGAAAAGAACATTTCCTAACTGAGTTAGGCGGTTGACACAAATGAATCAACCGTTCAAATCAGCCAAAAAATATTCTTTTAATTTCTGTTTGTCATTTTTAATATGTAATTTTTTGAACGTGATATGTGGCTTTTTATAAGCATAAAATGATGGTTCAGCCATGTTGACTTGATTGAGAATGTTGGTTTGAATTAGAATTTGGCATCCTTTACTCTCGGCTGCTAACTCTACCATATAACTATTTTTAAACAAAGAGTCTACTATTAATCCACCTCTAATTTTTTTTTTGATAATGATCAAGCGCTCTTGGAAAAAGTAAAAGATGTGGTGTCGTGTGACACCAGGTAGGAACGAAGTTCCCTCGGCAAATGTAAGATCGACACAATTTGCAAAAAAAAACGTGCTCATTTTTTTTGTAGGTTTTCTTGATTTTTCTCTTAAATTTTGCTGTTTTTATTATATTAGTTTTTATTTAAGTACATGAAAGTATTTAGGAAATTCAGTATTTTAGGAAATAATTAATAACGTAAAATAAAAAAAATCGTAAATCAAATTATCAACAAAAATAACAAAATATGTCTCTTTATTTTTGTTTGACAACATAAAATTACATAGAAATAGAAATAATTAAAGAGGGAGAAAGAGAAAGTTATTATTCACTACTCGCTTGTGTATACGACTGTCGCTCCTGCGTACTTCTCATTTAACGGTTTTATTCCACGGACTTTTTCTTACGGTTTTATATTATCACATTTTTTTCAGTTTGGTCGCGCAGCAAAATCCCTATCTCCTCCAAGCCTGCCGTAAGGAACTTCGTTCCAATAATTTGTTGCTTGTGTGCATGCTATTAATATTCTCCAATAATATTCGTAAGTAAATCCCGTAAAAGTGAATGCCCTAACCTAAAGAAACTATTTCTTTGGATAAAAAATAACCTTTTTTTTTGTCGTGGTGGAAAAGCTTTATTGCTACCTCCGTCCCTTGAGCAGGACTAAAGGTTATGTGGGACTAGCCCCCCCCCCCCCCCCCCAGGGGGTATACCCAAACTAAAAACCACCACGGCGTGTCCCTCACGCTGTTTTCCAGGAGCCCGGGGAACACCATTGTATTCTTCCCGGGCAGGATAAAAAATAACCTAACCTAAAGCTCGACCCACAGTAAAAGTAGCGGCACGAAAGTCTAGCGATAACCGTTTATTTATTTATCTATATATATAAAGGCGAAATACCACTGACTGACTGACTGACTGACTGACTGACTGACTGATGATCACGATATCTCAGGAACTATAAAACATACGATCTTTAAATTTGGAAGGTAGATTTCTTTTATAAAGTAGAGGTCAGCTAAGAAACGGTTTTGAGAAAATCTACCCCTAAGGGGTAGAAATGGGGGTTGGAAGTTTGTATGAAAGTCCTTTATTTTTGAAGTTAGAGACATGAAAGTTGGCAACTAAGTTGTTAATTATAAATAATAAAGATCTGTTTAATCAATGTTACGAAAATCTACCCCAAGGGGGGTGCAATGGGGGTGGGGCGTTTTCATGAAGATTCTATGTTTTCGAAGTTAGGGACATGAAAATGCCAATTTTCATGTCCCTTAGTTGTTATTTAGTTAATTTGTTTTAAATAATAAAAACCTGCAATTTTACAAAAATCCACCCCTTTTTTTTATTATATCGTGGGTAAATCCTCATGGACACCTCTGCGCCACGGGGAGGCACAGAGGTTATGTCAGACTCCTACTGACTAAAACCCCCACGTGTTCCTACTCACCGCTGTGTGGTGGAGCCACGGGAAAGCTCTCGCATACAACCGACACTCCACCAGCGTGTGTCCGCCGCAGCAGACCCTCCTTGGGCACAACGTGCCCATTTTCGCCGGTTAGAGGTGTGCCGGAACAACAGCACACCAGCCAACTTGAGAACCGTATTGTGAGTGATGGACGGCCCCGTTTCCATCGCTCACAAGTCCCCCGAAGGCACAGGAGCAAGAGAGGTGACTCTAACACTCTCTCGCACCCGGCCTTCCATCGCCGATGGCAAGCGCAGCGAACCCTCGCCGTCCACCCCGGCTCACCAGTCCCATACCAGGACGGGCCGCAAGCTTCCAATGGGGACGACCAGTCTCAGTCGTCACCCCCACCTCCAGCAGCAGACTGCCACCCACCCCCGCCTGCCAGTCCCATACCTGGAGAGGCCTTCCACCACACGGGGTGATACACCCCTCGGGTCATCCACTGCGCCCTCAGCTTGGTCAGAGGGACGCGCGGAGACCCCCCCCCGCGTCGGGTCAGTAGCCATCGGCTAACAATATCGCACAAAAATTATTGTTAACCGATGTTACCAGGGTGCACCGGCCCGAATGCTGCTCTTCCCCCCGGACGAATCAAGAGGGACCTACAGCATCCGGGCACACGTGGAGGTTACCCGACCTGGCACCCCTGTATTGGTTTGTTTTGCTGTCTAGTATCAATTTTAGTTAAATGTTAACTTAAGATAGTGTACTACTAAAACGGTATGGAAAAACGTACAAAATAAAGATTTATTATTGTTTTTATATATGAAGAAAAATTCTAACTTTATACATAGGCCCTAAAAGAAACCTATTTTCAAAATTTCAAGCTTTGTAGACTTCATAATAAAAAAATAAGCAAAAACTATCATCCACTATTTTACCACCCCTAACAGGTAATATTAAAAAAAATGATGTACATGTTTTTTTTATTTATTATTATTAATCTTAATGCAATTTTTGTGTCTCTAACTCTAAAAACAAAGAAATTTCATACAAACTTCCAACCCCTATTTTACCCCCTTAGGGGTGTAATTTCCAAATATCCTTTCTTAGCTGACATCTCTTAACTATCAACTACCTACTTGCTAAATTATAGCTTTATACGTACAATAGTTTTTGATATCTCGTGTTTAATCAGTATGTAAGTATGTAAGAAAGTAAGTAAGTGACCTTTCGCTTTTACATGTTATATAGATACTGCGTTTTCAATTTATTTTTCCTCCCGCAAATAACTCGTTTTTCTCAAGAATATTTATTTTTACATTCTTAATTTGATAATAAATTATATAACTAGGTAGTTACATTTGACAAAAATACTAAGTATTTAATGACTGTCATCAAAGATGGCGCTCACACATCAGCTGTTTTTACCCGATGATTTTTCATTGTCAATAAGTGTAAATAAAAAATTTGCGCGCGAATAAAAGATGCGATGCGACGTTGCCGCGCTTCTCACCGTGCGTGCGAGCGTGTTTCAAAATGCGACGTTGCCAAACCGCAATATCATTGCAATAAATAAATGCCTAGGTACATCTTAAATAAAAAAAAAGACGGGTTGCACTCCGGGAGTGCCGGCAGAAGTGAAAACTTGATTATTAACGTTGAGCATGTTTGATATTTTGGAATGGTTAGGGAATAATTTTGCACCAATTGCTTTATCAGTATAAAAGTACTATCATTTATGTGGTAGAATACAATATTCATTTATTGCGCTATCGTACACCAACATGACAATTTATATGAATTTTACGAATACACAACAATGTGATCACTACACAGACGGTCGAGCCATCAGCTGTCACCATCCATGGATGCGCGTGGCACGCTGTAACATACACGAACATTGCTGCGCTGCCTAAACGAAACAGTAGGCCCAGGCATACATTTTCGCCGCGCCGTAGAGAGGGGATAGCTGTCTACTCTCCATCCGTCTTACGCTTTTTCGATCAGGTCACGTGTCCTGACGCGAGTTTAAGATTTTATACCCATTACAGAAAAAGTGCTCAACGCCGCTAAAGAAGTTTTCACTTCAAAATTCTCGTGTCACAAAATTCGTTCCCATACTCCTCCGAAACGGTTCGACCGATTCTTATGAAATTTTTTATGCATATTCAGTAAGTCTGACAATCGGCTACTATCTATTTTTCAAACCCCTAAGTGTTAAGGGGTGTACACCCCAACAAAAAAAAATATTTTTTTATTTTATTTTTGTATTATGTGGCATTGAAAAATACATACAACCCTTTAGGGTTTCATCCTTCTATCGCCAAAGCCTATGTTTTTAATGGTCATTTTAGTAATTTAATAATTTGTCATCCCGCTCGATAACTGAACAATTATCGTCTTTATTGTGAATGTTTTTTACTCTAATTCCACTAAAATTTCCCTGAGCTTATTGTAAAGCTAAGATTTTTGATCAAAAACAATATTTTTGTTATTTTTATATCCCCTCATCGTTCACAGCGCTCCGTGCCTCTTTCACTCATATACCACATCCTTACACACAATAAGTTAGTTATTTTTTTCTACAATAGAAATTCCCTAGAAATAATTTATATAGCAAAACAACGTTTGCCGGGTCAGCTACTTTCGATATAATATATTATTACAATCAAAAACAATTTTTGTATAATATTGAACGTTTTGCGAAACCCCGATATTGGAATCCGGTAAATGGAAATTGGAATTATTTAAATCATCCACATTGTAGAGTAAAATAGATATTTAAATTGAAAAACTACCAATTTATTAAAAACTGTATAATTTTGCGAGTATGCCTATGAACTTTTTAATACACCCATTTTTTCTTTATTATACGGTAAAATAAATAAATTACGATTTAAAAATACGCACGTTTTCGGATTTTGAAATTGTAATAAAAAGAATACCTATATATAATAATCCTTTTTGTTTTATTTGTACTTATCTATACAAATAAATAAAATTGGAGTGTCTGTAATATTCAAATAACCGTTTTTACTACATGCATACGAATATGTATACGGTACATACACCAAAATAACATTTTTTTTTCAATTTTTGTCTGTCTGTCTGTTTGTTCCGGCTAATCTCTGAAATGGCTGGAGCGATTTGTACGGGACTTATATTGGCAGGTAGCTGATGTAATAAGGAGTAACTTAGGCTACTTTTATTTTAGAAAAATAAAGTAATGTTGCAATGTCCAAGTACTGTCCAGTACCGCGCGCAGCTCACGCGCATGCCACCGCCTGCGCCGTCACGTCTCGGGCGCCTCCCACAACTTCTCCCACCAGCGAATCAATATCCGATTTCACTCATTCTTTTTTTTTTTTTTTTTAGAAAGGAGATACTTTAATGTTTATCCTGTAATTATTTCAAGTAATTCGGGTTAGTAATCTATTGCTTCGTGATTGAAAGACAAACAAACACACTAACTCAACGCAGACGAAGTCGCGGGCGTCAGCTAGTTTATTATAAATACACTTACAATATACATAAAAAAATACATTTCAGCAAACAAAAGTGTCACAGTCACTTGTATGCATAACAGTTACAAGTGTAGACGACTTCAATCCGACACCACATACGACGACCCTCTCGTAGTTGCGGCTTCTTTTTACTCCCCCGACCTAGGCGCTCCTCTCCGAAAGAGGAGACCTAAACATATCCTCCATGACCCTGACGATCAGATGACTACTGACAACACACTCGTACCACCTACCACACAATCATACGCTACACACAGTCTTCACGGCGAAGACGAGGTCCCCGCTATCTCCACGGCCTCGGAGACGTACGGACCACTCACCGTCCGACCCCCCCGTTATCCCAAACGTCGCCTAAGCCGAGGTTCGCCCTCACAGGGCTCAAAATGTCTTCTGGCAGAGCTTCTTTCCGAAGCTCGCCAAAGAGCACGGTTACGCTGTGGCAACCAATAGGGTTAGCAGTCCGTCCTGAAAAAAAATTGTACACAACGTTGATTGCAATAGGTACATGTAAATGGCCACTAAAAAACAATTAGGACCAATTAAACACAATCACAAATTAAAAGAAATTAAATAAACAACCTACATGACGGAAATCAGAGAGCACCGCCATCTAGTTTTAGAATCATGTACGACAGACAAGAGAGTGGGATCGCCCCTTCTCTTTACGCAACACTAAGTGGGGTATGCAGGTTCTTATTAGACGGGACGGCGCATTGCATTCATTGCATTGATCGGTGGTTTTTTTTTTATCCACTACAAGTTAGCCCTTGACGGCAATCTCACCTGATGGTAAGTGATGATGCAGTCTAAGATGGTAGCGGGCTAACCTGTTAGGGGCAAGGTAAACCCACACTCCTAATTGGTTTCTACGCAACATCGTGCCGGAACGCTGAATCGCTTGGCGACACGTCTTTGTCGGTAGGGTGGTAACTAGCCACGGCCGAAGCCTCCCACCAGACCAGACTCGAGCCGGGAATCGAACCCAGGACCTCCAACTTTAAAATTCAACAGCGCACGCGCTGCGCCACAGAGGTCGTGACGCGGTAGTGCATAAAAACTCATATAACTCGAAAAGTTAGAGGTGCGTGCCTGGGTTCGAACCTCCGACCTCTGACTAGGAGGCGGACGTTCTATTACAGCTTCATTTTTCCATAACCACTTTTAAACGTTGCGAGCTGTGTTTAGCTTTTTACGAGTTTTCCCAACGTAGACAAATAATTTCAAAGTAAGAAACATCTTAAGTCTTGAGTCAATAGGTCGATAATTAATCAGAAACTCATCTCTCTAAAGAATTTGTATATAAAAATATTTGTTATATTATAACAAATATTTTGTACCGAACATTGCATTGGTCGATGGTCGAGTCGCGGTAGTGCATAGTCATACTTGGTGGAGCGTGTAGTCTGCTCTATATAAATTACCATACTTATTATTGTAATTCTGTTCTACCAAGAGTATTTCCCCGAAACTACCCACGTCTACCCAAATTACCGGCGGATACGCCCCTGTCAATCCTATATAAATATTTTGAATTTATTAAAATTAATAAAGCGATGGGAGAATCACCGATCATGCCATAGATGAATATTGCGCGGCAGTGTACAATAAGGTAACGAGGGGTAGTGAGCGGGACGCGGGGCGGGCGGGTGCGTTGTTTGCGCGCGCCGATTGGCTCTCCAGACGTTTTCCGCCCAGTGTACAGTCGCGTTATGAATTGTATTGTGATTGCTGATAATAGGCACACCCGTAGCTGTATATCCCCTAAAACCTTCTATATACCTTTCACTAAATCACATCTTGTGAAACAAGCTCCAATTATACGTATGTGCAAAATATAATGAGTTATCTAAAACGATATCTGGCATCGACATATTTCATGACTCGGCTATTGCTTTCAAGAAAAAACTGACTGACCATTTATCCCATCTGTAACTGTTAATTGTTTGTTTAGAACATTACCTTTCTTTTTTGTTTTTTATTTCTTATTTTAATTAATTTAATTGAAGTGAAACTTCTTTATCGGCGTTGGAAAAAAAAATGTGTGCGTGTACTAGTGTACACACGTAAGAAGTGAAACTTCTTTATGGCCTTATTTTTCGAAAAATGATCTACATGCAACTTTTGGTTGCAGAAATTGGTTAAATAAAGTTAAATTAGAATGAATGGTGAAGAAAATTAATAATATCGTCCAACTTCTGATTAGGAGATATATACAGTGCAACAATCAAAATTTTCATCCCATTTTCCATTTGGCATTGAGCCATACATAAATCACCAACTGCTGATGCTAGTGACCCATGAAAGTCAGGAGAAAAAACAGAAAAATCTATCGATGGAGTCACAACATTAACAACATCATTAGAATTATGATATATTCCTAATGATGTTATCCATTGTAAACAATATTCATCATGGGAAGACCTTAAGTCTTACCTAATCGAAAAATTCTCCAATGTCAAGACAATTTCACATCTCAATTTAGAACTACAATCAATGTTTCAAAGACCAACCGAAAGCATAACCGAATTTTTCCACCGAGTAGATTTATGCCGTGGTAAAATAATTGAAAAATTAAACACCGAAATTAAAGACGGTACATTATTGGGTCGGATGGCAACCACAGAAGAGACCGCTTTAAGCGTCTTCGTTAACGGCCTCAACTCCGAGATAGGTACGATGTTGAGAACGCGAGGTTCCCCAAACCTAACTATAGCAGGTCGTTTTGCGATAGAAGAGGAGAAAATAAGATCCATGAACACAGCCAGGCAATCTCTCTTTAAAAATATTACAAATCACACTAAACTCATTACACAACGCACTCAGATTGTTTCTAATGTTGTTTGTTTATGTTTAAGGGCTAAGCACACTTAGCATATTATATTTAATGTGATTTGTTTGTTAATATGTAGTTTAATAACAACGCGTAGTTTTTATTTCCTTTATATTCTTATTCCTAGTAATTAAACAAACGCCTTATTCTTTTACGGTGGGCGGCCGAAATTTGTCTGTAATGAAAATTAAAAAGATTACTTAAGATTAAGATTACTGTTTCAAATTAACAGTCCACTTCGCGTATAGCTTGTGCCTTTATATGTATTGTTGAATTAGTTATGGACTGCCGTCTATGGTGGGCGGTATGTTAAATGCGCAACATATTCATTTTTTCAGTTTAATTGTAATTTAGTTTGTTTATTTTGCGATAGATGGCGCTGTTTTAGTATAAATGAATACTGTATCACGCTATGGAGATTTTATACCGTCACATTTTTCGGTTACGCGTCACATTTTTCCGTTACGCACCATCTTTTTCTTGCCCCTACCACGGTTGGTTCAGACGAAGAGTACTTTCACTTTCTCCAACGGAGTAGGGATAGCATGTCATTAGATAACTATAAATTTATTGTTATATTACTTAACTATTAACATTAATTTAATTAATACCATTAAATTAACTATTACTTATAAATATCAACTATATCATCATAGCATTGAGTTTGTAGGTATTATCGCGGATTCGCATTGTTTTTGATTGAACATATATGTTTGCGTTGAACTTGGTCATGAAGTCGTTACCTAGAATACCATCTGCTTTGATATTCAAGTGGCTAACATGAAATTTAAACTTAGGAAAGTTGTCTAGAGAGATTTCAGTCGACCCGAAGCTACTGGTGGATGTCTGTGTGCTGGAAATACCTATTATAGAGACCTTGTCTAGGCCATTCAGTTGAGCTGTGCCTATTTTATCTTGTCTTATTATTGAGATTCCCGCACCAGTATCGATGAGAAGAGTCACGGGTTCGTTCTCGACTTTGAACGTACAGTGTAGTAAATTTTCAGGCGGGACGTCGTTTAGGGATGATATAGAATAAGTTTTAGAGTTAGACGTTGGGTTAGCGGGAATAGTATTTTGAGGTTTGGTATTGTGTTTTGGTTTGGATTTGGGTTTGTATTGGTATTTCTTAGATTTAGATTTGGCAGGAATAGTAGTAGGTTTTGTGACAGGGATGGTAGATTTAGTAATGTTAGAGAGTTCGGGATTAGTAGAAATAGTAGATTTAGTAGACTTTGTCGGGAGTCCATGTTCAGAGTTAGTAGTGGTGTCGGTACTGAGGATTTGGGGCTGGTTACCCTGTTCGTGATTAACCGATTTCGAACGAAATTTAGATACCGTGTTTGATATGGGAAAGTCGAAAGTTGTTTGTGTAGATGCATCTTTGTAATGTCTCCGATAGACTGGTGACGCATTAACGAGATCGTTAAACGTAGTTTTTTGTCCCCGATGGACTGGTTTTTGAGAACTGCGACTAACGGTTTGCTTTAGCTTATTTACCATTTGATTTGGTAGTCCTCGAGAAGGTTCGAATCGGACTGTGGAGTCTGGATCGTTGAGCAGGAAACCGAAACGATTTCCAACGAGCTGCTCGCCGCGCTGGTCGCCTCGGAGTTTAAATTATTCATTCGGTTCATAGGCGCTTGAGGAGCGCGTCGCACAGGAGGACGCGTAGGTGTTGGGGGAGATGGCAGTTCGCGTTGTATAGGTGACGCCTTTTGATTATTTCGGAGGTTATATGCCCTTTTTCGGCATTCTGATATAACGTGACCTAGGTTTTTGCAATAATTACATACTTTAACATTCGATTGATATGAGTTTTGAGTTTGACGAGGATTAGAAACAATCTGAGTGCGTTGTGTAATGAGTTTAGTGTGATTTGTAATATTTTTAAAGAGAGATTGCCTGGCTGTGTTCATGGATCTTATTTTCTCCTCTTCTATCGCAAAACGACCTGCTATAGTTAGGTTTGGGGAACCTCGCGTTCTCAACATCGTACCTATCTCGGAGTTGAGGCCGTTAACGAAGACGCTTAAAGCGGTCTCTTCTGTGGTTGCCATCCGACCCAATAATGTACCGTCTTTAATTTCGGTGTTTAATTTTTCAATTATTTTACCACGGCATAAATCTACTCGGTGGAAAAATTCGGTTATGCTTTCGGTTGGTCTTTGAAACATTGATTGTAGTTCTAAATTGAGATGTGAAATTGTCTTGACATTGGAGAATTTTTCGATTAGGTAAGACTTAAGGTCTTCCCATGATGAATATTGTTTACAATGGATAACATCATTAGGAATATATCATAATTCTAATGATGTTGTTAATGTTGTGACTCCATCGATAGATTTTCTGTTTTTTCTCCTGTCTTTCATGGGTCACTACCATCAGCAGTTGGTGATTTATGTATGGCTCAATGCCAAATGGAAAATGGGATGAAAATTTTGATTGTTGCACTGTATATATCTCCTAATCAGAAGTTGGACGATATTATTAATTTTCTTCACCATTCATTGTTGCCGTACACAAGTGAAGGTGCCTCTTTACTCGGTAACAATAATTATAAAATACCGATGATTTTAAGTGGAGATTTTAATGTCAATTTTGCATCGGAAAAATCTTTGAAGCTAGGTGAATTTCTGAAAGATAAATTGAATTTATCCATGAAAAACCGTTCTCAAACGTCAACAACAAGATCTGGCACTACAATTGATGGAGTTTTTACTCGGTCACTAAATTTCGTGGAATGTAAACTATATATTTCATATTTCAGTTACCATAAGCCATTAATTACAAAAATATATAATGACGATGACAATGATAGTAATAATTCTATTACAATTAATGAAATGCTGTAATAATCTTAGTAGCAAAAAGGTAAAGTGAAATAATTGTATTATTTGTATTCATGTCTATGATAATAAAATCCTTTTGTTTAAACTTTATCTAATTTAACTTTATTTAACCAATTTCTAGAAAGTTGCATGTAGATCATTTTTCGAAAAATAAGGCCATAAAGAAGTTTCACTTCTTACGTGTGTACACTAGTACACGCACACATTTTTTTTATGTTTTAATTTACTTGTGTTTACTTAGATTTCTTGCTTTTCTTTTTGTTACTTTCCGTATGATATGTTTATTGCTACTGTTCCTTTTAGATAAATAAAAATAAAATAAAAAAATATGTGAAATACGAAGGCAGCCAGGCGTAGATAAACGAAAATCGGAATTTTATTATGATTAGACTTTAATAATTTCTTTTGAAGCTGTGATAGGCTAGTGGTTAGGACGTCCGCCTCCTTATTAGAGGTCGGGGGTTCGGACACGGGCACCTATAACTTTATGTGCGTTTATAAGCAATTAAAATATCACTTGCTTCACGGTGATGGGAAATATCGCGAAGAAACCTGCACGCCTCAGAGTTCTCCGTGACGTTCTCAAAGGCGTGTGAAGTCTGCCAATCCGCACATGGCCCTCGTGGTGGACTATGGCCGAACCCTTCTCATATTGAGAGGAGACCCGTGCTCTGTAGTGAGCCGGCAATGGGTTGATCATGATGATGATGAACTAATACGTCAATAATTTACATAGCAGTGATTTGATGGTGATAACTACATTCGTAAACTTAAAACTAAAGCTATGAGGGTTCCAAACGCGCCCTGCTCTAAGAAGAAGCCCACAACAAACTTAGCCAGGTAAATTTTCTTTTTGTTATCACCATCTCACATACCACTTAAAATTATGTTAAGAGCTAACTTATTAGAGCAATATTTTACACCCATGCTTTTTGCTTTATCATTTACATAATCCTTTACACTATAGTAGGACTTCTCTACAAGCTTACGTTTTATATGAACTTTGAACTTATTGAGAGACATCCCAGAAATTTCATTTGGTAATTTGTTATAAAATTGTATACAATTACCTTTAAATGAATTTCTAATTGTTTGTAGTCTAGTAGCATGCAACACAAGTTTATTTTTACTTCTGATGTTAAGATCGTTGCAATCGCATTTTTTATTTATTTTTAATATTACTTTGGACATAAATAAACCTAAAAAATATGTACCAGCTAATATGAAAAACGTATGTGAAATTTCGAACTATAAACTACAATAATTGATAAATTTATGTAAATATTTTTTAATTTTGAATTTTTTATTTATTTTTTAATTTTAATTTAATTTACCCAATTTTAATTCTATTTATTTTGTAACCTTTTTTCGCCTGTCATTTTAAATATTTAATTACTATCCAATCTAATAATTAATTTATAAATTTTTATAAAATATTAATTTAATATTATTTGGAGATTGTTGGCAATGCTGAGTGTGCCTGTAATGGATATGTTGTAACAGCACTGGCTTATTTAGATTGATATAAATGTAACTTACAACTTGTCGCTGGCATGCCTTATGAATAAATAAATACCCAAGAATGCATTCCCACCACACACACACGTACTGTACGTTTTTTTTAGTAGTCACAATCCGAATATAAACAACAAAAAACAGAAAGAGAAGAGCAAACATGAGATAGTGACTTTCTAGAAATAATCACAGCGTGCATCCTTAAAATTAACCTTATATCTAAATAATTCAGTTAACACCTATAATGCAGTAATGGACAGTTTTACCTGGTTTTTAAAGAAGGTCACAGAACTGCAGGAGATGTCGCAGCTGTTCCTGAGATCATTTAAAATAATATCATCATCATTAAAAATCATGACTTTAATTAAATAATAGCTGAAAAATATGAATCATATAAGTAACTAGCTGTGACCCGCGGTTTCACCCGCGTAGTTCCCGTTTCCGTGGAAATACCGGGATAAAATATTGCTTAAATATCTATAGCCGTCTTCAATAAATGGACCATCGAACATCGAGTTTGTTTGAGTTGAAAGAATTTTCACATAGGACCCGTATTTACCGAGATTACCGCGTTAAATAAAACAATTGAAATGATTTAGACATGATTGAATTTGAAATTTGTGCAGCGATAATAAATTGCAAATTGACTCTTTGAAGTTAGGAACACACCTACATTTCTTAGACAACAGTGAGTGATTATAATTTAATATGAACTTTATTGAATAGCAATAAGGTTTAAAATTTAATTTAGAAAATGTTTGTATGGGAAAAAGAAAAAGGCTGTTTTTAGAGTTTTCCTGGCAATCATTTGAATTTTTCTCACTTTTTACACTTCCCTAGACCTTCACGAATATTTCAAGACCAAGGTAAGATAAATTCGTTCAGCCGTTCTCGAGTTTTAGCGAGACTAACGAACAGAAATTGATTTTTATATATAGATGTCTGTAATAAGTGCGCGATTGTATACATTAGCGGCTATCTATATGTGTGTACTAAACTATTGCTGTATTGTTGGTGAACTAGGCAATTCTTCGAATGAAACCAGGGTACCCGCTCTTGAGGTTCTTTTTTATTGAGTTTTCTTTGGGGTACCGCTACCTATTTCTTCTATCTTCACTATTTACAACGTAGTTGCTTCGCCGAATACTGGTTGCCCTGAGCAACGCTAGACCGCTATTTATACCAATTTGAGCTCTATATTTCCGATTTAGACCAATCAGAACGCGTGTTCAAATATTGGTGGGCGTGGCCTAAAAAGGTGTGTTTATGGCTTTGGGCTATACCGTAGAGAGAGCCGCGGCATTTACAATTTATTCTATTAAACTATGAAATACAATATTATTCCTATAAACTATTTGTAAATACCGAATTACGTAATTATTTCCTATATAACTAAACAATTAATCAATAAAATCTAATAAAATCTACTGTAAGCTGTCGTAAAAAAGTATTATTAAAGTAACTAAAATAAACTATGCTATTTTTTCTTAACTATTTTACATCGTAAGTGTGCGGCCCGCAATCGGTCTCGCATCTTACGATTATAACATTGATAACTATTTTGTTCGTGGTTTTTGCTGTCCCACACACTATACCTTCCACGTTTCGTTCAGAGCTAGACTTGCGTGCCGCTATCTTTATCAGGTATAAGGATACCAAATTGTATTCAAATCCATTCAGTAGATTATACGTGATTCATCATGATCAACCCATTACCCATTACCCTCTCTACAGAGCACGAGTCTCCTCTCAATATGAAAAGGGTTTGGCCATAGTCCACCACGCTGGCCATGTGCGGATTGGCAGACTTCACACGCCTTTGAGAACATTACGGAGAACTCTCAGGCGTGCAGGTTTCCTCACGATGTTTTTCTTCACCTTTGAAGCAAGTGATTTCTTTTTTGTTTTTTTTTTGTGATACGTGATTACGCAACGGAAACAGACAAAAATTCAAATGGTTTAACTATTTTTTATTGACATGACAGCTTCCCCACATCAGGAAATTTTATATATGTACAGGAGTAGTCCATTTCTGTTATAAGTATTGGTATCAATGATTGTTTTCATAATTATAAATGTATTGTAATCTAGAGTGGAGAATAAGGCTGCCGAACGTAGTCGTTTGTATCGAGAGAGACACCGGGAAGAAATCAACCAGCGGAGACGAGAAACGAGGCATCTTAAAAAAAAGAAACAGCAAATCCAAACACTATCTAATATACAGAACATAAACGAAACCGGACAAATTGAACTCGCGACACAGAATAACCAACAAAGGCGTTCATTTCTAAATACCCAGAGACAAAAGCGGTATTACGAGAGGCACAGAGAAGAGATAAACAAGCGTAAGAGAGACAGTAGGCTGAAACAGAACAACTCGCAGGTGGTGCCTGCCACCGCTGCTGAACGCAGCCGGAGCTACCGCGAGCGGAACAGATTAAAAATTAACGAGCAGAGACGAGCTAGCAGACGTCAGCAAAATGCACACAGAGCAAATACACAGTGTTATATAAACAACACAGACATTGATCCAATTACTGGTGCACAGACAAATAACCAACAAAACTACAATTCTTCTGACAATTATATTTTACAAAAAGTTACCCAGACCTCCACTAGCGCTTTACAACCCGACACTTATGATTCTATTGAAGAAACAAACAGCGCCAAGGTTCAAAAAAGAATTCCAGCAAAGAATAAAAAATTTACAAATAAAAAAAGAAAAAAGAAAGAATAGTGTACTAGTTTCACTTACAAAAAACAATTACTTTAAATGTTTAAGTTAATTACAAAAATACAGATTGATTGCACCATTTATGTGCTATATATAAACATTGACTTTATATATAATATAATATATACATATATATAAACATAGCTGATTTTTACTACGAAAGAAAGAAGTTTTCACCCTTCAAATTAAATGGATAATAAATTTAATCAAATAGTTTTTCACTCTAATTTAATTCCTAATTTAATACCAAATTTAGACTGAATATCAAATATCTCAGAAGAATATTTATCGTATGTTGGCATAAATATATATATACCTACAGAAATAAAGAAGTAATATCTAGAATTTGATATTGATGGCATAAATCGTAAAAATTGTGTTGATATGTTGTGCTCAATGCAATAACTAATCAAAATATTACTTGATTACATAGGAATTCATTGGTAATTAATTATTACAAACACCCGAGCTGACCCGGCAAACGTTGTTTTGCCATATAAATTATTTCTAGGGAATTTCTATTGTAGAAAAAAATAACTAACTTATTGTGTGTAAGGATGTGGTATATGAGTGAAAGAGGCATGGAGCGCTGTGAACGATGACGGAATATAAAAACCACATAAATGTTGTTTATGTTCAAAAATTTAGCTTTACAATGAGCTCAGGGGAATTTTAGTCGATTTAGAGTGAAAAACATTCACGATAAAGACGATAATTGTTCAGTTATCGAGCGGGATGACAAATGATTAAATTACTAAAATGACTATTAATAAATAGGGGTTGGCGATAGAAGACTGAAAATTTAGGGTTGTATGTATTTTTCAATGCCACATAATACAAAAAAAATATCCAAAAAATTAAATTAAAAACTTTGGAGTGGACCTTTCACTCCAAAATTTTTATTCAAATCACTTAGGGGTTTGAAAGATAGATAGTAGCAGTAGCCGATTCTCAGACTTACTGAATATGCATAGAAAATTTCATAAGAATCGGTCGAGCCGTTTCGGAGGAGTATGGAAACAAACATTGTGACACGAGAATTTTATATGTAATATCGTCATTTTTGAATTTACGTTTGGGAGGAAGATTCGTGATGATAAATAACAAAAACAGCCGGATTACACTGAAAATGATATCAACTATATTGTAAACAGTTTGCATAAAACAAAAACGGGCACCAATTATTTGTTTAAGAAGCTATGATACAGCGAATACAGAAGAGAAATGGTGCCTGCAGATTGACCATTTAGAAATGCATTCAAATCATCACACTGATTACTATAGAAACGAAAATACTATTTTACACAATAGAAAGGCTTTTGAGTCGTTAATTAGTCTAGTTACCATCCTAAAGACATAGACGTCGCCAAAAGATTTAGCGTTCCGGCACGACGTCGCGTAGAAACCAATTAGGAGTGTGTGGGTTTACCATACCCCTAACAGGTTAGCTCGCTACCATCCTAGACTGCATCATCACTTACAGGTGAGATAGCCGTCAAGGGCTGACTTGCAGTATAAAAAAAAATCGTTTTATGCTCAAAAATGTCGCCACGATGATTAATTGAATGATGAATTTCGAGACGTCGATTCCAGAAGATATCCAGATCCAACTCCTGAAGATAACGGACCAACTCCCAAGAACGAAAGTTTCAATCCCTTTTGCGATATTCCTTGCGCAAGGATAGCATTTGAAAAGCAAAAATAAACTAACTTTGTTAATAACTGGATTGGATCATCTATGCTGCATTTTCAAGATCTTTTGCGAATGACATCTAAATAAAGAGATGTGATCACACAAAAATGAAAACTAATGCCACATCTTTGAATACTCTAATGTCTATGTCTTATCCGTATCAATCCGAGGTTTTGAAGAACTCCGTAGTGCAGCGCGTACGCTGTCGCATTATAATGTTGGAGTTCCTGGGTTCGATTCCCGGCTCGAGTCTGGTGTGGTGGGAGATTTTACCGTGGCTAGTTATCACCCTACAGACAAAGACGTGTCGCCAAGCGTTCCGGCACGATGTCGCGTAGAAACTAATGAGGAGTGTGGGTATACCATACCCTTAACAGGTTAGCCCGCTACCATTCTAGATAGCATCATCACTTACCACCAGGTGATATAGCCGTCAAGGGCTAATTTGTGGTGTATAAAAAAAACGGTAGACCGGACATAACCTTGCCGAAAGTGAGAGAAAGTTGAAAGGTGAGAGATCGATTGCATTTTAAATGCTCATTTCAATTTGAAAATTTACTTTGTGTGCCAGATTGGTGCTAATTCAAAGTTTAGCACCAATTAGTTTACACTAATGATATTTTGTTAAATTGTCATCAGCTAATGATTTCTAATTCACCTTCAACGGCTAATGAAGCCATATTAATCACAAAGAAAAATGGTAATCGATTGCATTTTAAATGCTCATTTCAATTTGAAAATTTATATGTTTCGCCAAAAGTTGCTTGGTGCTAATTTAAAGTTTAGCACCAATTAGTGACATTGGGGCTAAATGAAATTTTGTTAAGTTGCCGTTAGCTAATAATTTTTAATTCACCTTCAACGGCTAATGAAGCCATATTAATCACAAAGACAAATGTTAATACCATTTTTTTTTATAATAATGTAACTATGTATAATCTGTAAATAATATTATTATTATATTATTAAAGTTGTAAGAAAAATATATTGATTTTATTGAAAACAATCTGTTGCCCGCGACTTTATATGTTTTTGTTCATTTTTTTAATCCTCTGGGAGGTTTATCCCCGGTATGAAAGTATGCTATGCCTACTATATTCGGGGTTCAAGTTTGTAATGATTTATTGTAATCAGTTGTTTGATTAAGGCGAGCAAACGTGACGAACAAACCCACATTTGCATTTGTAATATTAGTTCGGATTATACGTTTTCCTATTGGAAATATGCTGTGATAGCCTAGTGATTAGGGCGTCCGCCTCCTGATCAGAGGTTGCGTGTTGTTAAGCAATTAAAATATTCCTCGCTTCATCGTTGAAGAAAAACATCGCGAGGAAACCTGCACGCCTGAGAGTTCTCCGTAATGTTCTCAAAGGCGTGTGAAGTCTGCCAATCCGCACACGGCCAGCGTGGTGGACTATGGCCGAACCCTTCTCATATTGAGAAGAGACCTCTCTGTAGTGAGCCGGCAATGGCATAGTTTAATTCAAAATGTTTAATTAATATTTTTTAGTTATTATTGTAGATCCGTAGAAGGACCAGAGTTACCAACATAGCTCAGCGAGTTGCGAAGTTGAAGTGGCAATGGGCGGGGCACATAGCTCGGAGAACCGATGGACGTTGGGGTCCCAAGGTGCTAGAATGGCGACCCCGCACCGGTAAACGTAGCGTTGGTCGACCCCCAACAAGGTGGACAGACGACATCAAACGAGTCGCAGGGAGCCGCTGGATACAAGCGGCCCAAGACCGTGGCCGTTGGAACTCCTTACAAAAGACCTATGTCCAGCAGTGGACGTCTATCGGTTGAAGTAATGATGATGATGAGTTATTATTGAAAAAAAAATTTTTTTTGCTATATTATTCCCGCCATATTTCGCAAAAGTTAATTGGTTTGGGGAGCCTTAGGGATATTTTACCGCGAAAACTTCTTTATAATAGACTAGTTGTTGCCCGCGACTTCGTCTGCATAGAATTAATGATTTCCCGTGAGATTGAGGTTTCTCGTGCGGCCAATGCCCTGCTTCAGAATGTAAGCTACAGGCAAATGTCCAATTGCCTATTTTCGTGTTTCTAAATTAAAAAACATAGGACTTTCATACAAACTTCAAACCCCTATTTTAGCCCCTTCGGGGTAGATTAGTATGAAAAAAAAAAATGTGTGCTTGTACCTACTTGTGTACACACGTAAGAAGTGAAACTTCTTTATGGCCTTATTTTTCGAAAAATGATCTTCATGCAACTTTCTAGAAATTGGTTAAATAAAGTTAAATTAGATAAAGTTTAAACAAAAGGATTTTATTATCATAGACATGAATACAAATAATACTATTATTTCACTTTACCTTTTTGCTACTAAGATTATTACAGCATTTCATTAATTGTAATAGAATTATTACTATCATTGTCATCGTCATTATATATTTTTGTAATTAATGGCTTATGGTAACTGAAATATGAAATATATAGTTAGAAACAGTCAAATATAAAAGGAAATAATGCTAAAATGCACATAGATTGGCAATACCGCGCGAAATTCCTAACGCGTCCAATAAATCGACACTACACCCTTAAAATACCTACCTACATATTTAACAAGATAACCAAATGCAATAGCTTAACATATACACACATAAGCATAAACAAACCTATCACAAATTCATAACTATTCTCACACACACACTCTCACACAAACCAACATCCATATAAACGCACGCATATATAACATAACCTAAACCCCATTTATCTCCGAGCTATCGATTCATATTAACTGTCTAACAAAAAGCTTCTTCCTATTCATAATAGCCACACAATCCTGCCACAGCAAAATTTTACAAGATACATTCGTCCCGCGCATTTGGCAACATTGTGAATCATGTTTCAAAACAAGTACATAAACATTATAATGCAAGCCCTGAAGTCTATTACCCTAATAATATGTAAATCGCGAAAATAATCACGAAAACCTATGCAAAACTTTAAACGCAGTCGTACCATACGTAAATAAATAAGGGTGCAAGAAAAAAAGATGGCGCATAACGGAAAAATGTGACGCGTAACAGAAAAATGTGACGGTAAATTTTTTTCCAACGCCGATAAAGAAGTTTCACTTCAAAAATCCAACCTTATACTTACGCCCTAAAAGAAACCCATTTTCAAAATTTCAAGCTTGTAGACTTCATAATACAATAATGTACATGTTTTTTATTTATTTTTATTAATCTTAATGCAAATTTTTGTGTCTCTAACTCTAAAAACAAAGAAGTTTCATACAAACTTCCAACCCCTATTTAACCCCCTTAGGGGTGGAATTTCCAAATATCCTTTCTTAGCTGACATCTCTTAATCTTTATCTCTATCTCTTATCTTTAATTAGATCTCGTGTTTAATCAGTATGTAAGTAAGTCAGTATGTAAGTATGTAAGTGACCTTTCGCTTTTATATATATAGATACAGAGTTAAGGAAAAGCTTCTTTAGAAGCATCATGAGCATAGCGAGCAATATTGATAGTAACAAACGAGGACCAATTAGAAGAGACAAACTAACACAAGAACCAAATTTTATATAGGGCTTGTGAAAGAATTATATAAACTTGCTGAACACTTTTTATTACTATTGAAAGAATTACATAGACTTTGCAGAACACTTATAACTTTCCACGCCTTAGTTTAAAAAGACACTGAACTCAAGACCGTGTTTGCGAGGGATCGCCGAATGCACCGGAAAAAGGAAAAAGACCGTCTGTCATATTTATTGTTTTTATACTACCCGCGTTGCCGGTAATAATGAAACTCCCAATCAGTGTTCAAATACCTCACACCCAATTATTGTGTATGCTAACATTTGCTATGATCTAAAGCCAACTTTCGTGTTGCGAATAGGTATCATAAGAAATATTATTTTTAATCATTTTTATTTATTTATTTTATGGGACAAGCTAGTTTCTAGGCGACAGACCTTGAACAGTTTTTTTTAATCGGTGCAGCCATTTACTAGAAACGAGTCATAAAGATGGATCTGTTGAATATACCCAAGGGTATCTCATGAAAATTAATAGTTTTTTTGTTATCATAATTGGTTCAGCCATTTTAGGCGTGGGGGGAAACGGGTGATGAATACCGGGGCGCGTTTGGAACCCTCATAGCTTTAGTTTTAAGTTCACGAATGTAGTTATCACCATCAAATCACTACTATGTAAATTATTGACGCGTCAAAAGTGACTTTTAAAGGACTATTTGAATTTGAATAAATGAATGTTTACAAATATATATATACGAGTAAGTGGGGTATAAAACGGAAGGTCATGATGGATATATTACAACTGGACATGTTTTTTGCGTTCGTGGTTTCTTTTAATTTTAATTAATTTATTTCTATCTATAGTTATGTGTAAAAAAACCTTTTTTTAATTGAATAATTTTTTATTGAATAAATAAATAATCACCTCTGAAACACGAATGCAATAGCAGACAAGGAAAAAGGCGGGAGACTTCGTATATGGCGGGCGCGGTTTTGCACGCTTTTCTTGGTTTAAAATAAAATACCCCAGGCTCGAACCTACGACTTTCTGCACAAAAAACATACGTGATAACGGCAACTGTAATGGCCGTGGCGAAATATCTATATGGTAAAAAGTATCACCGCTGTGCCCGTCGGAGTGGGGAGCGTGAGGTTTTTTTTCGTTACGGAATTTCTGGATTCGGTCCCCGCGCTCAAGGCCCTCGATAGAAGCTATGCAATAGCTTAAAAAAAGTAAAAATCTTTATTGAGAAAACTCAAGTCATACAGACACATGGCAAGAACGGCCCTGCATTAGCCGCCGCCCACCTCGAACCTTACATTAATAATTTTATGTTCTTTTAAAGAAAAAAGAGACTAAATTAAACGAAAAATATAAGCTAAATAAAAGAATTTGTGTGTGTGCGTGTGTGTGCTTGTGTGCTTGTCTGCGTGCGAGTGTAGTTTAATGTTTGTTGGCTAATTTGGAAAAGGACTGGTGTTGGTTGTGTCGTGGACATTATAGTTTTGGTGTCGTTTGTGTAGTGGCTAGTTTTTTTGTATGGTTAACATGTACATATTCATTTTTTTTTATTTACCACAAGTTAGCCCTTGACTGCATCTCACCTGATGGCAATTGATGATGCGGTCTAAGATGGTAGCGGGCTAACCTGTTAGGGGTATGGTAAACTCATACCTCGAGTTGGTTTCTACGCGACATCGTGCCGGAACGCTAAATCGCTTGGCGACACGTCTTTGTCGGTAGGTTGGTAATTAGCCACGGCCGAAGCTTCCCACCAGACCAGACTCGAGCCGGGAATCGAATCCAGGACCTCCAACTTTAAAATGCAACAGCGCACGCGCTGCGCCACGGAGGTCGTCCAAAAAGTCCATTTGGGAAAGGTTTAAGGGAGCCGCGCTTCAATTCTACATTGCTATAAACTTGACATTGGCTAATCTGTGTAAAGCCGTAAAAAGAGAATAAAAAACTTGAGGTGTCAAGGGACACCCGGGTGGAACGAAGTTCCTTTCGATTAATTAGTGAAGGAATTGTAATAAAATTTTATTTTATTTAAGTTATAATAATATTTTTTTTATTATTAACAAATACAATGTTATAAAAACTTAATCAGTAGGCTCAATTTTGTACTCCATCAGCAATATCCGGAACTTGTGCAGAAACACTCAGGATTCATTATTTACAAAAAACCTGTATACACTCAACAAAAATAATCGTCGCGACACCACACTGTTCAATGCGAAATAGAAATGAAAATATCTGGCTTGCTTTCTATAAGAGAGAGAGAGACAGACAGAGAAACATGCGACGCCGCACAGCTTACAATAACAAAAAGTGTCGTGACAACTTTTCGTAAGAATTTTTTCCGTCTAGCCCCCTTTCACAACGCGCGATAAGTAACTTCGTTCCAATAGCAGACACTCTGATATCAGAATAAACTTAAACAAGCGTATCTCTGACGTCAAAACTGTCAGTTTCGCACAAAAACAAATCGCTTTTGTTTGTTAAGCCCTTATTTTTTAATATCTTTATTAAGAAATGTCAAATTCCAGTCCAACCTGATCATTGGTTACAGCTGTTCGTGTAAATCAGTCATCCAGTTTTTTGCAGGGTTATTTAAAAAAAATGAATTTATAGAGTAAAAAAAAAATTGAACGTCAAAGAAGATACCGACAGAAAAACAGAAAACACAGAAACACGATGCAATCGTGTAATAGACACCCTGATATCAGAATATTAATAAACTTAAACAAGCGTATTCAACACTGACAGTTTCGCATAAATTAAAATCGCTTTTGATTACTAAGGATCTCTGACGTCAAAACTGACAGTTTCGCACAAATACATCGCTTTTGTTTATTGAGGAAACGAATTTGAAAGATGGTCTTCAAGCCGGCCCTTACGTTTTAATATTCGTCGTTTTAAGTCCGTGGAATTAAACCGTTAAATGAGACGTGAGACGAGAGAGAAAAAAAATGCTCTCTCTCTCTCTCAAAGTTCACCTCATTTGAGGAAGACAAACATCATTCGTTCAAAAGAACGAACCGTAGTTTTTTTATCATACCTACAAATTAAATTATAATTATGGCGCGTTAATAGAATGAAAGGTTTTTTTCCAATAAAACAAACTCACTGCTATATAGATGTACTCATATTTTTCTCATATTTCTCCAATTATTTTTTTTCGAAGAAACATCAAGCCTGTGTTTTAGCAAGGGTTTGCTCAGCGAGTTCCTCGGGCTTGTATTTTTGAAAATGGATTTAGGTGTAAACAAATATTACAAATGAACTTCTATTGGGTACTAGCTGACGCCCGCGACTTCGTCTGCGTTGAGTTAGTGTGTGTGAAAGTGTGTTTGTTTGTCTTCCAATCACGAAGCAATGGATTACTAAACCAACTTTGAAATAATTACTTAGCCTGTAATCTGTAAAGTATCTCCTTTTCAACAAAAAATAATGAATGAAATCGAAGTACGCGGTAATGAATTACAACTAAATACACATTTTGAGTTTCGGAACGCGACGTTACACCCTCCAACGCGCACGTAAGACTATTTTGATAGATATGATTGAATGTGAACTTTGTGCAGCGGTAATAAATTGCAAATGGACTCTTTAAAGTTAGGAACGCACCTACATTTCTTAGACAACAGTGAGTGATTATAATTTAATATGAACTTTATTGCATAGCCGTAAAGTTTAAATTAACTCTACATTTTTTTTTTTTTTTTAGAAAACTTTTATATGGGGAAAAGAAAGAGGCTGTTTTAAGGGGTTTATTCCAGTTTTTCTCACTTTTTAAACCTTCCCTAGACCTTCACAAATATTTCAAGACCAAGATAATATAAATCCGTTCAGCCGTTTTCGAGTTTTAGCGAGACTAACGAACACCAATTGATTTTTATATATATAGATTTATATGATTTGTGATATTTGTTTCCGCGCTCTGTAGTGATGATGATGATGATGATTAGTTTTCGTGTATTGTTAAATAGCGCCAAAGAAGCGTATCTGTATAAAAGAAAAAAGACGTGTGGCACTCGGTGACTGCCGCGGTAAAGCTATTGCATAGCATTTTTTATCAACTTAATTATTAATATTTCAAAAACAACAATGAAAATAAAAATATTAAAAATATTGAGGTTATTTTTGATAAAATTAATTTAAAAAAAAGCAAAAGGGAAATGAGTAAAATTTAACTCTAGATTTGATTACAGACAGACAACGGGACAGGTGAAACTAAATAAAAATGCTTGTCATTACAGTTGCCGTGGAACAGCGGTTATCACGTATGCTTTTTGTGCAGAAAGTCGTAGGTACGAGCCTGGGGTACGTCTTTATTTTTTTTATCATGTTTTTTTAATTTTTATTAAAAAAAAATAAAAAAAAACGTGATAAAAAAATAAAATCGTACCTACGACTTTCTGCACAAAAAGCATACGTGATAACCGCTGTTTCACGGCAACTGTAATGAGTGGCGAAATATCTATATGGTAAAAAGTATCACCGCTGCGCTCGTTGGAGTGGGGAGCGTGAGGTTTTTTTTCGTTACGGAATTTCTTTATTCGGTCCCAGCGCTCAAGGCCCTCGATAGAAGCTATGCAATAGCTTAATAGTTTATATGCCAACAGCGTGAGGAGTGCTCATTAAAAATCAAAGCAGCAATTTTTTTTTCGCACTGTATTAGCTGTGCTAACCCTATTGGTTGTCACAGCGTAACCGGGCTGTTTGGCGAGCTTCGGAAACAAGCTCTGCCAGAACAATTTTGAGCCCTAGAGCTCAAAGAAACTAAGGGCACGACTGCCTTAGGGCGCCATCTGTGAGGCCGAACCTCGGCTCAGGCGACGTTTGGGATAACGGGGGTCGGGCGGTGATATAGACACTCCCTTGCTGGAAAGTATTTGGTTTATTACCCCGTTAACGTTTAAGTTAAAACACGTCAGTTAATACTGAATCTACAAGAACAGAGTTTTTCTCTTTTATCAACACGTGTGAATGGGCGGTGAAAATCCGCGGAGTGAAAAAGAAAAAAAGTGCTATGTCGAGATGAAAAGTACCCCGGCAAGCAGACAGATTGCGTCAGAATAACTGCAAATTGACAAATGACTAACATCGATCTTTACATATAATAAAGATTCTTTTTTCTTTTCCTTTCTTTTCTTGTATGTGCACATACACACACACACTCCTGGTTATTGATTTGATTTTATATATATAAGAATATATACATATTATATACATTTAACGGAAGGCGGGACATCCTGGCACAAGTAAAATAATTACTTAAAAGAATGTCCCAACAAACTATAAATGTTATGTAAAACGTATTTTTTGAATAAAATTTTTTTTCATTTTAATTTTTTTTTCATGTGCAATTAAGTTTTATAAATAAATAAACATATAAGAGGTCGAATTCTGTACATTGAAGATATTTTTTAATTTATTTATTAGATTAGAGGGTTCTTTATAACTATTATGAGATTTATGGAGCGAGTTATATTTTAATTGCTGAAAAACGTGCATAACTCCGAAAAATAGGTGCGAAAGTGTCCGGATTAACTGATTAACAGCGGACGTCCTAACCACTAGGCAATCACAGCTTCTTTACTAGTTAATACTTAAAAAAAATTAAATAAAATTATATTAGATATATATATATGTATATTTTTATATACTACAAGTTAGCCCTTGATGGCAATCTCACGTGATGGTAAGTGATGATGCAGTCTAAGATGGTAGCGGGCTAACCAGTTAGAGGTATGGTAAACCCATACTCCTAATCGGTTTCTACGCGACATCGTGCAGGAACGCTAAATCGCTTGGCGACACGTCTGTGTCGGTAGGGTGTAACTAGCCACGGTAAAGCCTCCCACCAGACCAGACTCGAGCCGGGAATCGATCCCAGGGCCGTGCACATTTATTGTGAAGTGTGTTACGATGTTTTAAGTTCTTGCATTGCCTCCAGCAGCGGTAAAAAGCAAACGGCCGCCCAAAGACATCGGGAGTACCGAGAGCGGCGGAAGTCGCTGCTGGCTACGCAGCTATGTGCCGGCACGCAACGGTAATTATGCGATAGGGCCACCAACTTATCAGTTCAGTTGACAAGATGAAATCGAATTAAAATTGTTTCATTCTCATCAACCCATGAAGCGGTGATAGCCTAGTGGTTAGGGCGTCAGTCTCCTAATCAGAGGTCGGCTGTTCGAATCCGGGCACGCACCTCTAACTTTTCGGAGTTATGTGCGTTTTTAAACAATTAAAATATCACCTGCTTCAACGGTGAAGGAAGACATCGTGGGGAGGAAACCTGCACGCCTGAGAGTTCTCCGTAATGTTCTCAAAGGCGTGTGAAGTCTGCCGACCCGCACATGGCCAGCGTGGTGGACTATGGCCAAACCCTTCTCATATTGAGAGGAGACCCGTGCTCTGTAGGGAGCCGGTAATGGGTTTTTCATGATGATGATGATGATCAACCCATTGCCGGCTCTGCTCTCAATATGTCGCGTAAAGAGAGGGGGCGATGCCACTCTCTCGTCTGTCGTACATGACTCTAAAACAAGATGGCGCTGCTCTCTAATTGCTTTCATATATATTATTTGTTTTATATATATTATGTTTGTATTATATTTACTATTTGAATGATAACTTTTACCCACGGCTTCGCTCGTATTGAATCCATTAAATAAGTATCAGTGATCAATAGAAATGAATAAATACGATAACTATATTTTAATATACCATTATTTTTTATCTTTTGTAAAAATATTAAAAAAATAGTATCCTATGTTACTTGTAATACCTCCAAGAATATGCATATGAGTTTCATGATGGTCGGTTAATTAAAGCGTAACAAACTAACTTGAAAATGAAAATGAAAATACACTTAATTGTACACCACACAAACAGAAGAAATACAAGACAGTAAAGGAAAACACACAAAGAATAGAAGGTACAATAGGCGGCCTTATCGCTAAAGAGCGATCTCTGCAAGGCAACCTTACATTCACATTTATGATATTACTGAAAATGAAAATGTTGCCCGCGACTTCGTCTGCGTAGAATTGCTGATTTCCCGTGATTGCTCTGCTTCAGAAAATAATCTACAGGCAAATGTCAAATTGCCGATTTTCGTGTTTCTAAATTTAAAAACATAGGACTTTCATACAAACTTTAAACCCCTATTTTACCCCCTTCTGGGTATTTGGATGAAAAAATTCTAACCTTATACTTAAGCCCTAAAAGAATCCTATTTTCAAAATTTCACGCTTGTAGACTTCATAATTAAAAAAAAAGCAAAAACTATCATCCCCTATTTTACCACCCTTAACAGGTAATATTTAAAAAAAATTTGATGCACATGTTTTTTATTTATTATTATTAATCTTAATGCAAATTTTTGTGTCTCTAACTCTAAAAACAAAGAAATTTCATACAAACTTCCAACCCCTATCTTACCCCCTTAGGGGTGGAATTTCCAAATATCCTTTCTTAGTTGACATCTCTTAACTACCAACTACCTACTTGCTAAATTATAGCTTTATACGTGCAATAGTTTTTGAGATCCCGTGTTTAATCAGAATGTAAGTAAGTCAGTATGTAAGTATGTAAGTGACCTTTCGCTTTTATATATATAGATTGTGAAAACTTAGCCGAACTCTAAACTACTGCGCTTGTTTAGTTCGTTTTAGATTTAATTTTCCTTAATTTGTCGTATATTTGAAATGCGTTACGCAGTCAATATTTATTAAGCTATTGCATAGCTTCTAACGAGGGCCTTGTGCGCGGGGACCGAATCCAGAAATTCCGTAACGAAAAAAAACCTCACGCTTCCCACTCCGACGGGCACAGCGGTGATACTTTTTACCATATAGATATTTCGCCACGGCCATTACAGTTGCCGTGGAACAGCGGTTATCACGTATGCTTTTGGTGCAGAAAGTCGTAGGTTCGAGCCTGGGGTACGTCTTTATTTTTTTTATCGCGTTTTTTTCATTTTTAATATTTTTATTTTCATTGTTGTTTTTGAAATATTAATAATTTAGTTGATAAAAAATGCTATGCAATAGCTTTACCGCGGCAGTCACCGAGTGCCACACGTCTTTTTTTATTTTTTTTTTCTTTGTTTACTCATGGAGTTTAGGAAACCATCTTGAATTTCTCCATACTTTTTTTTGACTGATTGAATGTGCGTTTTTTTTCCATATTTTTAGTACAACAATGATTAAAACGGAGGCGCAACGTCACCGGGAGTACAGGGACCGAAAGAAGTTGCTCATTGAATCAGGACAATGCGACCAAGAAAGGTACTTTCTACACATACCTTTCATCATTTCAACTCTAGGACATAGGTCTTTTGTAAGGAGTTCCAACGGCCACGGTCTTGGGCCGCTTGTATCCAGCGGCTCCCTGCGACTCGTCTGATGTCGTCTGTCCACCTAGTTGGGGGTCGACCAACGCTACGTTTACCGGTGCGAGGTCGCCATTCCAGCACCTTGGGACCCCAACGTCCATCGGTTCTCCGAGCTATGTGCCCCGCCCATTGCCACTTCAACTTCGCAATTCGCTGAGCTATGTCGGTAAATCTGGTCCTTCTACGGATCTCTTCATTTCTGATTTGATCACGTAGAGATACTCCTAGCATAGCTCTCTCCATTGCTCGCTGAGTGACTCTGAGCCTTTTTATGAGGCCCATAGTGAGCGACCACTAAAGAAACGAGCGAAATTGGACTTACCTAACTGGATTGTGTGTCCTAGGAATACATACTCGTCTACAATTTCAAGTTTTACACATATCTTTATCTTTACTGAATAATACACACACACAAATTACTTTTAAAACCAAATCACATCTAAACATCTATATATATAAAAATCAATTGCTATTAGTTAGTCTCGCTAAAACTCGAGAACGGCTGAACGGATTAGTCTCATCTTGGTCTAGAAGTGTTCGTGGAGGTCTGGGGAAGGTTTAAAAAGTGAGAAAAATTCGAATAATTGCCGGGAAATCCCTAAAAACAGCCCTTTTCTTTTTCCCATATAAACGTTCTCTAAATAATATGTGAAGTCAATTTGAACTTTATTTCTATTCAATAAAGTTCATATTAAATTATAATCACTCACTGTTGTCTAAGAAATGTAGGTGTGTTCCTAAATTCAGAGTCAATTTGCAATTTATATTTAGGCAGTATTTTATCCCGGTATTTCCACGGAAACGAAAACTACGCGGGTGAAACCGCGGGTCTCAGCTAGTATGAAATAGATAAGTTAAGATTGCCCAAAACTAGAACAAATCATGGCAGTAAAACAATACAGGTTCAGGGAGCACAAATGTATAATAGCTTACCTAAAGATATTTTTTGCGAAAAGTCATTTGCATCTTTCAAAAATAAACTTAAAAAACATTGTGTAAATTTATGAACACGCCACTTTCGGCCTACTTTTTCTTAATGTAAACTGTTTTTGTTTTATTTTATTAATTACTCAGTAAGTCAAATTGTTTCTTCTGAGAATAAAGGACCTTTAAACCTAATATAAAGATATATATATATATATATATATATACAAAGATATAGATCTAAGATCTTTATATATATATATATATAATTCTTATACTAGGTGGACAGACGACATCAGACGAGTTGCTGGGAGCCGCTGGCCCAAGACCGTGAGCATTGGAACTCCCTACAAAAGACCTATGTCCAGCAGTGGACGTTAATCGGTTGTTGATCATGATGATGATGATGAAACCTAATATGGCCGGGGACGTTGGTTCAAATCTACCGGGGATCTGAGAGCTGGTTGCTTTAGTCAACGGATAAGTTTGGCCATTTAAAACAGGAAAGTTGCCAGCATTTTTTTTATCAACTACTAGCTGTTGCCCGCGACTTCGTCTGCGTAGAATTGCTGATTTCTCGTGAGATTGGGGTTTTCCGTGCGGCCAATGCCCTGCTTCAGAAAGTAAGCTACTGAATGCGAATTTTTGTGTCTCTAACTCAAAAAACAAAGGAATTTCATACAAACTTCGAACCCCTATTTTACCCCGTTATGGATGGAAAATCCAAATATACATAAGAAGAGGAATTCTACAATACCACAGACCCACTTAGGGTTGCCACAATATGCTTAGAAACTATTGAAAGCAAAATAATAAAATAAAATTCCGCCTGAATAATTCAAGTTTTTTCAAATTCAATACAGTAATTTTGGGATTTTTTAATTAGGAATGCGAGAAGAGAGATAGTATGAGAGAGGCTTTGCCGTGTAATATTAAATTCAAATTCAAATTCAAAATAATCTTCTTTCAAATAGTCCTTAAAAAGGTACTTTTGACGCGTCAATAATTTACATAGCAGTGATTTGATGGTGATAACTACATTCGTGAACTTAAAACTAAAGCTACGAGGGTTCCAAACGCGCCCCGCTCTAAGAAGAAGCCCACAACAAACTGTGTCGGTGTTTTTTTTTGTGTTATCGCCATCTCACATAATCAATTATATATTATAGTTAGCTATGGAGTTAGAACAATCACACCCAAGCTTTTTTATCGTTTATATAATCCTTAATTTCGTAATAGGACTTTTCCATAGTCTTTTTTTCTATGTTCAGAGCGTTACAGTCCATTTTTTTCTTTAATTTTTCAATTCATGTCAACCTATTACAGGCATTTATTAAGCGTTCATATATAAGACTTATTTAATTATTTCTATTCGTAAAGTCATGGTGATAACTACATTCGTAAACTTAAAACTAAAGCTATGAGGGTTCCAAACGCGCCCCGGTCTAAGAAGAAGGCCACAACAAACTTAGCCAAGGTTTATTAAAAGAAGACAATGATGGTCTATGTATTTTCTAGCACTCGAAAGAAGACGGAAGCCGAGCGTCACAGAGAGTATAGAGAACGGAGAAAGAGACTGGCAGCGGAGTCTCTGGACAATCAGCTAAGGTAGCTATCAATTTGTAAGATGAAAAACTTATATATTCCACTACAAGTTAGCCCGTGACTGCAATTTCGCCCGGTGGTAAGTGATTCTGCACTGCAAAAAACAAAGACGACCTCCGTGTCGCATTAAAAAGTTGGAGGTCCTGGGTTCGATTCCCGGCTCGAGTCTGGTCTGGTGGGAGGTTTCGGCTGTGGCTAGTTACCACCGTACCGACAAAGACGTGTCGCCAAGCGATTTAGCGTTCCGGCACGATGTCGCGTAGAAACCAATTGGGAGTGTGAGTTTACCATACCCTTAACAGGTTAGCTCGTTTCCATGCTAGACTGCATCATCACTTACCACCAGGTGAGATAGCCGTCAAGGGCTAACAAAAAGTAGGCAAATATAATTAAAATGCTGGAGGCGGGCAGCCCTATCGCATGTTTACGTACCGCGCGGCTGTAGGTATTTATTTCAAAGATAAGCCCGAGTTACAATAGTGAATCTATATTTATAAAAGCGAAAGGTCACTTACATACTTACATACTGACTTACATACTCATTAAACACGAGATCTCAAAAACTATTGTACGTATAAAGCTATAATTTAGCAAGTAGGTAGTTGATAGTTAAGAGATGGCAGGTAAGAAAGGATATTTGGAAATTCCACCCCTAAGAGGGTAAAAGCGGCGGGTTGGAAGTTTCTATGAAATTTCTTTGTTTTTAGAGTTAGAGGCACAAAAATTTGCATTAAGATTAATAATAATAAATAAAAAACATGTACATCAATTTTTTTTTAAATATTACCTTTTAAGGGTGGTCAAATAGGGGATGATAGTTTTTGCTTATTTTTTTATTATGAAGTCTTTGAATTTTCGAAAATAGGTTATTTTAGGGCGTAAATCTACCCCGGAGGGGGTAAAATAGGGGTTTGAAGTTTGTATGAAAGTCCTATGTCTTTTAATTTAGAGTCACCAAAATCGGCAATTTGACATTTGCCTGTAGCTTACTTTCTGAAGCAGGGCATTGGCCGCACGGAACACCTCAATCTCAATCAAAATCAGCAATTCTACGCAGACGAAGTCGCGGGCAACAGCTAGTACATAATGTTACCGTGCTCAAAGCCCGTGATTGAAGCTACGCAATAGCTTAAAATGTGAAATCCGTTATTTAATGGTGTTCTTGTGTTGTCCGGGACTAGGCTGCCGACGTCCACGTCGCGCGTGGTCAAGTTCCGGGAGCGAGCCCTCATCAAAAAGCTATCCTCGATCACGCCTGCCCACGATGCGTCCAGGTAATCATTCGCATTATCATCACAAATAGGATAGCGGTGATAGCCTAGTGGTTACGTCAGCCTCCTAATCAGAGGTCGGCGGTTCGAACCACGCACCTCTAACTTTTCGGTTTTTTTTTTTTTTATCCACTACAAGTTAGCCCGTGACGGCAATCTCACCTGATGGTGCAGATGATGCAGTCTAAGTTGGTAGCGGGCTAACCTGTTAGGGGTATGGTAAAGCCATACTCATAATTGGTTTCTACACGACATCGTGCCGGAACGCTAAATCGCTTGGCGACACGCCTTTGTCGGTAGGGTGGTAACTAGCCACGGCCGCAGCCTCCCACCAGACCAGACTCGAACCGGGAATCGAACCCAGGACCTCCAATTTTATAATGCTACAGCGCGCGCGCTGCGTCACGGAGGTCGTCAATTTGCTTTATTTGAAGTTATGTGCGTTTTTAAGCAATTAAAATATCACTTGCTTCAACGGTGAAGGAAAACGTCGTGAGGAAACCTGCACGCCTGAGAGTTCTCCGTAATGTTCTCAAAGGCGTGTGAAGTCTGCCAATCCGCACACGGCCAGCGTGGTGGACTATGGCCGAACACTTCTCATATTGAGAGGAGACCCGCGTTCTGTAGTGAGACGGCAATGGGTTGATCATGATGATTATCACAAATGCCCGCTACCATCTTAGACCGCATCATCACTTACCATCAGGTGAGATGCAGTCAAGGGCTAACTTGTGGTGAATAAAAAAAAAATGCAGCGTTATTTTTTGTTTTGTTAATTTACATATAATACTGCTATAAAGATAACCAAAATTTTTCATATTAAAATGAGCGATATTAAAAGAAGCCCTCTTTTATATATATACAAACAACGGATAAATGTTATATGTAAAACGTATTTTTTTAAAAAAAAAATTTCATTTTTTTTTTCACACACACACACACACTCACACGTGTATAGTTTAAATTCTCAATATGTATGTATGTATATATATAATTATATATATATATATATATATATATATATATATATATATACTAGCTGGTGCCCGAGACTTCGTCCGCGTGGAATAAGTTTTTAAAATTCAGTCAGAATTGTAGAAGATAGTTGTAAAAATTCCTACGGGAACGGGAAAATGTCACTCTCCAGTTCCTCAACTATACTTTCAAAAATCACGTCAATCCATTACTCTGTTGCAACGTGATTGAAGGACAAACCAACATACAAACACACTTCAGCGCTTATAATATTACTATGATTGTCATCCAACATGAATCCCGGTATTAACCTATATGCGGCAGATTTTCAAAAATTATTTTCTTAGCGATGTCTACGCCTAAGCAGGGCCTAACTTCCAAATTCCTTTTCATTCTTTATGTTTCCACTTTTGCAAAAGAGCTTATACCTACAAGTCATTATTACTGAAAAGTAATGCTCTAATTGCCGATTTTCATTTCTCTAATTCCAAAAACGCAGAACTTAGATGTAACCTTCCAACCCCTAACCCCTCTCACCCCTTAGGGGTGGATTTTTGTAATATTGCGTATAAAGGTTTTTATTATTTAAAACAAATAACCTAAATGTCAATTTACATGGCCCTAATTTCGAAAACAGAATCCTCATGAAAACTTCCAACCCCCATTTCACTCTCCTTAGGTTAGATTTTCGTGACAGTGATTATACAGATCTTTATTGGAACGAAGTTCCTTACGACAGGCTTGGAGGAGATAGCTATTTTGCTGCGCGACCGAACTGAAAAAAATGTGATAGTAAAACCGTAAGAAAAAGTACGTGGAATAAAACCGTTAAATGAGACACTTTTATATTTCATATAATTTCAAATCGTCAAAACAATAATAAATATAGTAACACTGGCAAGTGACTTGAATGCAATGTGTGTCGGTGTGTGTGAATATTTCTTTTTAAAAGTTAATTCTGTCCTAAATATATATACATGTTATTAATAATTCTATTAATATTTAATCATTTTTAGTACTGCAAACCCACCAAAAACCAAAGCGGAGTATCAAAAAGCGTATAGGGAACGCGTAAAAGCTAAAAAAAATGAAAATAAGCAAGAAAGGTACGATATAAAACAAAGATATCCTCTAAACTAATGAAAAAAAAACTTGAGAGGTGTCAAGGGACACCCGGATGGAACGAAGTTCCTTTCGATTAATTAGTGAAGGAATTGTAATAAAATTTTATTTTATTTAAGTTATAATAATATTTTTTTATTATTAACAAATATAATGTTATATAAACTTAATCAGTAGGCTCAATTTTGTACTCCATCAGCAATATCCGGAACTTGTGCAGAAACACTGTCAGGATTCATTATTATTATTTTATTTTTTTAATAATTTATTATTTACAAAAAACCTGTATACACTCAACAAAAATAATCGTTGCGACACGTCACTGTTCAATGCGAAATAGAAATGAAAATATCTGGCTTGCGTTCTATAAGAGAGAGAGAGACAGACAGAGAAACATGCGACGCCGCACAGCTTACAATAACAAAAAGTGTCGTGACAACTTTTCGTAAGAATCTTTTCCGTCTAGCCCCCTTTCACAACGCGCGCTAAGGAACTTCGTTCCAATATTTAAAATGTTTATTGATTATTTTTTTTGAATAATAAAAAAAAATCTCCCTTCAATTTCAAACATTTAATTTATATATTTTGATAATTCTGTTTTTATTAATCATTTTTAGTACTGCAAAGCCACCAAAAACGAAAGCAGAGTATCAAAAGGAGTATAGGGAACGGCAAAAAGCAAAAAAAAATCAGATTAAGCAAGAAAGGTACAATATAAAGCAAAAATATCTAGTAACTAATAAAAATATTTAAAAAGTTTATTATTGAATAGCTCGAAGGGCTTGCACGCTGAAGTGGCAGTGGGCTGGTCACGTTTGTCGGAGAACCGACGGACGTTGGAGTCGGAAGGTCCTCGAGTGGAGACCACGTCTCGGCAAACAGTGTGTGGGCCGTCCTCCGGCCAGGTGGAGTGATGACCTCCGAAAAGTGGCAGGCATCGACTGGATGCGAAAAGCCGGAGACAGGATGAGTTGGCGCTACTTAAAAGAGGCCTATGTCCAGCAGTGGATTAATGTTGGCTGATGATGATTATTGAATATTTTTTTTTAAGTTTTAAGTTAAACAAAAAATCTATTTTTAATCATTTTCAGTACCGCAAAACAACCAAAAACAAATGCTGAGCATCAAAAGGCGTTCAGGGAACGTCAAAAAATGAAGAAAATTAAAAATAAACTAGAAAGGTACAACACAGAAATATCGATGTGTGTATATACGAGGGTTCTCCCTTCTTTTCGAATTTTATTTTTGGCCTCATCTACGAAAAAGTATTATTGTAAACTAGCTGTACCCACGACTTCGTCCGCGTGAAATTTGACAAAAAAGTTAATAGGCAGCCTTTGTGACATGAATTCGTTGGTTGGAGAAGTTGTGGCGCTGTACTGGACAGTAGTTGGACATTGCGGCATCACTTTATTTTTCTGAAACAAATGAATTTTTCTAAAATAAAAGTAGCCTAAGTTACTCCTTATAACATCAGCTACATGTCCCATCAAAATCGGTCTAGCCATTTTGGAGATAAACCGGAACAAACAGACAGACAGACAGACAAAAATTGTGAAAAATGTAATTTTGGTGTATGTACCGTATATTCATAAATATGCAAAAAAAAGCTTTCTGAGTTTACAATAATAATTAGTGTGTGGATTAAAAATATACAAATTCAAAGAAAAGAAGCACTCACGAAAAAAAATATCCTATACATTTTTGGAACGAAGTTCCTTATCGCGCGTTGTGAAAGGGGGCTAGACGGAAAAAATTCTTACGAAAAGTTGTCACGACACTTTTTGTTATGGTAAGCTGTGCGGCGTCGCATGTTTCTCTGTCTGTCTCTCTCTCTCTTATAGAAAGCAAGCCAGATATTTTCATTTCTATTTCGCATTGAACAGTGTGGTGTCGCGACGATTATTTTTGTTGAGTGTATACAGGTTTTTTGTAAATAATAAATAATAAAATATAATAATAATAATGAATCCTGACAGTGTTTCTGCACAAGTTCCGGATATTGCTGATGGAGTTAGGTAAGTAGAGATTATATACAGATAATAATAAAAGATTTTGTATTTTTAGCAAGTACGCACTATAACCTACCTCTCTTTGTTATTGTGCTAACCAAGTCATACGCATTATAATCTCCACATTTTGTGTGTTTAGCAAGTGTACGCGTCATAATTTTAATAAATTCAAAAACAAATCATATTTTAATATTACAATATCAGGACGTATGTATTTAGCAAGCCGTGCGTGTTCTAACCTTCTATACGCTGTTGTTTTTACGAAGTCGAAAGAGTATATATATATATATATATATATATATATATATATATATATATATATATATATATGCATATACACTCTGTTGTGTTTACAAAGTCCCGCGCATCTATTTATTTATTTTTATTTATTTTTATTGGATCATTAAACTAGTCACTATCTACATCTAAATAACCTTACATCTAAATAATTCAATTTATACTTTTAATGCAGTAAAAGACAGTCTTACTTGCTTTTTAAAGAAGGCCACAGAACTATGATACTATCTATGACGTGTATGAAAGAATACACAGAAAGAGTACATATATATATGTATATATATGTTGGAGAATGACGACCCTTATTGTCATGTGCTGTAACTCACTATACGAATAATTACACCGCAATTAATAATTAAGTACTTAAATCAAACAATTAAATCAGAATAGCGGATTCGCGACACACATCTATGTCCTTCTTTCAATTATCACCAAAAACAAAAACACTCTCAAAATGATCCAACTCGATCAACAAACATTGCAAAACATGCACCTGACTCCCGCGTGAAAAACAAGATGGCGCCTCGACTCCGCTCGAGGGCTAACCTCCATTCTGATTAGACGTCATTCGAAATAGTGACATTATTTTAAATAATGAGTTTAACGGCAATATAAAAAGGTTATAAATCAAATTAAATAAAGTTAAGATTTAACAAAGTATTCTAAGTTGAAAACTAATATCTCGCGTATCATAGTCAACAATCAACTCTTATTTGACTACTTCCTCCGACTTATATATATATATATATATAAATGTTTCGGTGTGTGTATGTATATGTACAATTTTTTTGCTTTTTTTTATTTTAATAGCGAATCAACTAAAGCATCGACTACTGAGGTACAAAATATAACATCAAGGAAAACGAAAAAGACAAATGCACAAAAATGTAGAGAATATCGCGAGAGAATGAAATTACAAAATACAATGGTGCAAAACATAACTGCAGAGAGATCAGATGAATGCAGTGAGACTGGTCAATTACCAGCCAGAAAACCTAAAACTGATGCAGAAAGAAGAAAAAAATATTATGAAGCGCAGAAATTAAAAAAACAAAAAATTAAAAAAATACCTAAAACTGATAAACAAAGAAATAAAGAATGTTACGATAGGAAAAAGATATTTCAGGCTTTAAACATTTTAAATCATCATTCGGATGTGTAAGTATGATTTTCTTTTTATCTTTCTAAGGTATATATTTTGGAGTAAAATATGATGTCATTTTAATCAATATATTTTGATTGGTTAATTTTAGATCACGAGATAATTGCAGTGCAAAAATATGTAAACATCCAGAAGAAATACGTTATAAATAATAAAATAGAATCCCAAACATATGTTTACTACTTCAGTTACCACAAGCCAATTATTACGAAAATTGAGCCTACTGATTAAGTTTATATAACATTATATTTGTTAATAATAAAAAAAAACTTGAGAGGTGTCAAGGGACATCCGGATGGAACGAAGTTCCTTTCGATTAATTAGTGAAGGAATTGTAATAATATTTTTTTTATTATTAACAAATATAATGTTATATAAACTTAATCAGTAGGCTCAATTTTGTACTCCATCAGCAATATCCGGAACTTGTGCAGAAACACTGTCAGGATTCATTATTTTCATATTATTATTATTTTTTATTATTTACAAAAAACCTGTATACACTCAACAAAAATAATCGTCGCGACACCACACTGTTCAATGCGAAATAGAAATGAAAATATCTGGCTTTCTTTCTATAAGAGAGAGAGAGACAGACAGAGAAACATGCGACGCCGCACAGCTTACAATAACAAAAAGTGTCGTGACAACTTTTCGTAAGAATTTTTTCCGTCTAGCCCCCTTTCACAACGCGCGATAAGGAACTAACTTCGTTCCAAAAATATGATTATAACTAAAATAAAATAAAATTTTATTACAATTCCTTCACTAATTAATCGAAAGGAACCTCGTTCCATCCGGGTGTCCCTTGACACCTCTCAAGTTTTTTCTTTTTCTTGTTAATTTTTTTTTTTTTTAGTAACGCTGAATCAAACGCACCATCCAAAACTAAAAAAACTCAATCTGAACACTGTAAAGAGTACCAGCAGAAATCCAAATTGAAGAAGCAGCTCGCCCAACTTAATGATTTACTATTTGAAAAGAGTGAAGTTCCACAATCGTAAGATATTCATTTCTTTTTGCAAATTGTGTCGATTCTACATTAGCCGAAAAAACTTCGTTCCTACCTGGTGTCCCACGACACCACATCTTTTTTAATACCTAGATATTATCTTTAAAAAAAAAAATATCACTCGCTTCAACGGTGAAGGAAAATATCGTGGGGAAACCTGCACGCCTGAGAGTTCTCCGTAATGTTGTCAAAGGCGTGTGAAGTCTGCCAATCCGCACATGGCCAGCGTGGTGGACTATGGCCGTACCCTTCTCATATTGAGAGGAGACCCGCGCTCTGTAGTGAGCCGGTAATGGGTTGATCATGATGATGATGATGATTATCTTTTTATAGAGAAGAAAAGCGTAAAGAGCTAAAAAGAAAAAGAGATTGCGAACGTCAAAGAGCGTACTATCAGCGTCAGAAAGACTTGAAGAAAAATGAAGAAAAAATTAAAAAAGTAAAAACAAAAGTACCAAAAACAAATGCTGAACGTCAAAGGGAATTTCGTCAACGTAAAGCGGAAAAATCCTACGTGGATATGTAATTTGATTTGATAATATTTAAAAACAAATTGTAGTATATGCCTCAAGAGGTCGATGATTCGAACCCGGGCAACCGGCTCGGTGGTTCGACCTCTAACTTTCGGAGTTATGTGCGTTTTTAAGCAATCAAAATATCACTTGCTTCAACGGTGAAGGAAAACATCCCGAGGAAACCTGCACGCCTGAGAGTTCTCCGGAATGTTCTCAAAGGCGTGTGAAGTCTGCCAATCCGCACACGGCCAGCGTGGTGGACTATGGCCGAACCCTTCTCATATTGAGAGGAGACCCGCGCCCTGTAGTGAGCCGGTAATGGGTTGATCATGATGATGATGTTGTTCATTGTTTCGTGTAAATCCGTTCGTTAAATTGACTCCGAAACTCCACCAAATAAAGCGATTTTTAACAATTAATATTGAATCCTAATTTCTTCTTGGTGTCTAAAATAAAAAGTAACCTATGTTCTTTTCTTTATACACTACAAGTTAGCCCTTGACGGCAATCACACCTGATGGTAAGTGATGATGCTGTCTAGGATGGTAGCGGGCTTACCTGTTAGGGGTATGGTAAACACACACTCCTGCAATTGGTTTGTCGGTATCCGAAACCTCCAATCCAGACTCTAGCCGGGAATCTAGTCGTCCCTGTTTTAACCACCTGCCTGTGGAAGTTAGGAAATTTTAAAGATTAAACAATTTTATAGGTCATTTACTTGTGTAACGAAATTGCTAACGCAAATTTTAATGTTATTTTAGACAAACAATGTCGACTCGAAGCAGCCAACCAACGAAACGTAAAGTCAACGACAGTGTGAGGGAAACTGAGACAACTGAAAATCAAAATAATGAAGAAGAAACCAAAACTGTATCAGAAATCAAAATGGAAGTCGATGACACAAATGCTGATGATGAAGACGTGTTCACCCCGGACGCGGATGTCCAGATTTACCAGAATTATTGTAAACACGCCAAATCGCACTTACAGGTCTACAAACTGTTCACTAATAACACATTCGGGCACACGTGTGTTGTATGCGACAGACTTTTTTGGGAGAAAGACTTGAAAATGTCTTGCAAGACCCATGAGAATCTACTGCAAATCATTCTTCCGGTACGTATTGTGTTTTGTTGAAAGTTCATTACTAATTCATTCATCATCATCATCATCATTTCAACCGGTAGACGTCCACTGCTGGACATAGGTCTTTCGTAGGGAGTTAAAATGGCCACGGTCTTGGGCCGCTTGTATCCAGCAGCATCCTGCGACTCGTCTGATGTCGTCTGTCCACGTTGTTGGGGGTCGACCAACGCTACGTTTACCGGTGGGGGTCGCTGTTACAGCACCTTGGGACCCCAACGTCCATCGGTTCTCCGAACTATGTGCCCCGCCCATTGCCACTTCAACTTCGCAACTCGCTGAGATATGTCGGTAACTCTGGTCCTTCTACGGATCTCTTCATTCCTGATTTGATCACGTAGAGATACTTCTAGCATAGCTCTCTCCATTGCTCGCTGAGTGACTCTGAGCCCTCTAATGAGGCCCATAGTGAGCGACCACGTTTCGGATCCGTAAGTCATCACGGGCAACACGCACTGTTCGAAAACTTTAGTCTTTAGGCACTGAGGGATTTTGGACGAAAATATGTCGCGAAGTTATTAATTAATTTGTTATTAATTCATTATAAGTTCATTATTAATTTCATTACAGACTTTTGGAACCCTCACTCGGTTATAGTTAACAAACTTAGAATATTATCACCGTCTACGTTTATTCAGATATATTAGAGTTATAGCTGTTAAGGTAATTTTTGTATGGTGGATAAATAATACAACCGTTCATAACAAAAACTTATTTATTATTGTTTATGTGAGATGGTGATAAAATAATTCATAGATGACTCCGAAACTCCTTTAAAAGGTGACCTCCGTGGCACAGCACGCGCTTGTTATAAAGTTGGAGGTTTGGGTTTTATTCCCGGCTCGAGTCTGGTCTGGTGGGGGGCTTCCGCCGTGTCTAGTTACTATCCTACCGTCAAAAAGGTGTCGCCAAGCGATTTAGCCTTCCGGCACGATGTCGCCTAGAAACCAATTAGGAGGGTCTGTTTAACATACTCCTAAGCCCGATACCATCTTAGACTGCATCATCACGGTGAGATTGCCGACAAGAGCTAACTTGTAGGGCATAAAAAAAAGATACCTGTACTATCTATGAATCGTTCATAATCACATCCATTCATTGGTTCATTCAACAAGTTAAATGGCGAGTAAGGAGGGTATAGTTTAATTATAGTTTTTGTTTCAGAACTACGTCAGCGGTTCTACTGTTCCAGTTTGTTCTACGTGTAAAGTGGCTTTAGACAGGCAGAAAATTCCGTCTCTGTCGACCTACAACGGATTCCATTATCCGGAAATCCCACCACATTTGCCCAAACTGGACCTCATTTCGCAAAAACTCATTTCACTGAGGATACCTTTTACGCAGATTAGAAGACTCAGACATTTTCCAGGAGACAGTGGAGTTTATGGACAAATCATCAACATACCAGTTGAAGTTAACACGTTGGTCAACCGACTGCCCAGATCGATTGACGATGACCATTCCTTCTACGTAAACATCAAGAATAAAATGACCTACAGAACGAGCTTAATTGAAGGGATCGTTAACAAGAAACATGTTATTGAATGGCTGAATTATTTAATAAGCACGCCAGTTTACGTTCACCATAAAGTCACCATTGATGAGAATTACTTAAACAATAATGATTTACCAAACCTCCACATTGAAGAAGTCGGTGAACCGATACCCATAGAAGATAATCTAAAAGCTCAACAGCAAACCCTAATTTGGAATGAAGACATGTTCTTGAATGTAGCGCTTGGTAAAAATGTGCTTCCGGTTAGGAAATTGTTTGATGAAAACGCCGAGGAGCTCTCGTTCCCAACCATTTACGGCGGGCAGTTCAGGACTTATAGAGAAGGTGTCCACGTATCTCCGTTCATGCAAGCTAGCAGCGAACTTAGAAGGACGGACAGGCGAGGCGTCGCACCGGAACATCTTCTGTATATGGCCGTGAAGATCATGCGACAACGTGTCAAAGATAGCGTGACGATCGCGTTCAAGCACCTCGGCGCTGGCAAAGAACCAATCAAATCCGATGGCTACATAGAACATTGCATTGAGACGAATTTAGCGTTTCTGCGTTGCATACCAAATTCGGCCTGGTATTGGTCGGACAGGAAGAAAGAACTGTACTCGATGATCAGGCAGAAAGGCGCACCCACGGCTTACATGTGTCTTAGTGCAAATGAGACCGGTTGGAACGATTTGATCAAGCTCTTATACAAGTTGAAAAATTCCGGGGCAAAGCTGGCCGATGAAACTTTAAAGAAATTGAGCTACGTGCAGAAGGCGGCGTTAGTGAACGAAGATACGGTCACTTGTGCGATCTACTTCAGCAAGATGCTTAATTGTTTGATGCAAGTTTTGCAATCCAAAAAGAAATGTCCGTTCGGCAAATATCGCGTGCTGCACTATTTCAAAAGAATTCAATTCCAACATCGGGGTAGTCCTGTTGCCCATATCCTGTTATGGCTGGAGAACGCACCGGCGGATTCAACAAATGGCGATGAAGTTTCTAGTATGGTCGACGAATTGATCTCGGTAACAGCGTCCGAAGCATCTGGCAACATTAAACTTCAGAGTCATCAGCACACTTTTCAGTGTTACAAGAAAAAAGATACTAACAAGCAAGAATGCAGATTCGGAGCACCCTACATGCCGGTTCGACGATCAATAATAATAACGCCAATGAAAGAGAATGATGAAAATTTCGAGAAGTACAGAGATCATTACAACAAGATCCGCACAAACCTGGCAAGTGTTGATTATGAGAATTTCGAGGAGTTCTACGCTGGTAATAGCATCGAATCGAACGAACACTACTACGAGATCATCAGTGCGGGCATCGGTCAGCCGCAGTTGTTCTACAAACGGAACCCATTAGAAAAGTGGCACGATACTTTCAATCCCTTCATACTTCATCATTTGAAATCTAACATGAACATGCAAATTATACACGATGAATACTCTTGTGCGGCCTACGTCGCTGAATGCACGAGAAGGAGTTACAGGGGCATCAGTGATATGCAACGGCAGATCATTGATTCCATGAAACATCCCGATTTCGACATATCCCAGATAACCAGAGAAATTAGCGTCAATATATTTAATTCAATTGAAATGTCCACTCAGGAAGCTGCATGGTATTTGTTGAGGGAACCCATGGCCAAATCGTCCATAGCCACCGTTTACATACCCACCGTGCACCCGGCAGAGCGTCAAAGGATAAGGAAAACCCTCGCCGAGCTGAACGCGATCGACGACGATTATTCCGATATTTGCAAAGAGAACTGGTTCGATAAATACGAGAAGCGACCCGCGCGTTTGAGCGACGTCACGTTAGCGCAGTTCCTCGCTAAATATTGTAAAAACATCAAAGGGGAGTACATCGAACGCAGTGAAACCAAAGTTATAAGATACCGTGAGTACGACGCGGCTGAAAGTTGCAATGACTACAGAAGAGAAATGGTCTTGCTGCATATTCCGTTCAGAAGCGAAGATAGAGATATTCTCGCTGACAATAAATTCATCCAACTGTTCGAGGACAACAAAGATCTCATTTCGGAGAGGCGAAAGGAGTTTGAATCGAATGCGGACATCAAAAAAACTCTGGAACTGTGCAGACGGATGTGTAGCGATGACGCAGAAAATGACGATGAAGAGTCACAAAGCGAAGGCCACGAGAGTTTCGAGGCAGAACCTTACCAGCAAATACTACGTGATCCGCTACTCAGTGATTACGCATCAATCGGAGAGCTCTGCGAGAAACTGAGGGATAATTTAATGGACGCCAAACAGTTCCAAGGGCTAATGAAATCGGCAAACCAAGAACAGAGGGAACTTTTGATGCACTGCATATGTCATCTGCAAATGCTCGACCGTGCACCGTTTCAATCCTTTTGAAGCGATGCTCAGAACACTTAGAAGTGACCTAAACTACGAAATATGAAACGAGCGAACGCGGAGCTGTGTTAAGATCACTTTAGGAGGAAATACTCAAAAGTCCAGTGCCTCCCCCCGATTCTCGTGATGTCATCACCTACCAAGGCTTTCTTGTACTGTGTCGTGATTCCAGCACGATGTTCCATCAAGTTGCATTGTTCGTATCCCAATATACAATGAAATGAAATGAAATGAAACTTTATTTGTTCACATATTACAGTGTCCGATAAGGCTGAGACCTTCTGTTAAGTATAAAACCTGTGCCAGAAGGACTCGCTCTTCCCATTATAAAATATTCAATATACGTAACAAGTTTATAATATTTAACAAGTTTTTTTTTACCTACTACTAAAGCTTACTAACATGCAGTATATGAATGTATCTGTGCGTGCGTGTGTGTGTGTGTGTGTGTGTGTGTGTTTAGGGCCAGCAACGCATTGGCGGTTCCTCTGGTGCTGCAAATGTTCATGGGCGGCGGTAATCACTTACCATCAGGTGACCCGCCTGCTCGTTTGCTCGCTTTGTATATAAAAAAAAAAAACTTATTATTTATTAAGCTTAATTAGTTATAGTTTCGTATTGAAAATAACTTTAATATTTAATTTTTAATTTCTATTTAGTTATTTTATCGCTTGTAAGAGAACTTCAGTCCTTTCATATGTTAGGCCTTTTAGCCATGGAGCAATCTTACTTTTACAGCTTTTTACATACCAGCTTAACTTAGTCTCTAATTTGTAGTTTTTAATCTACAACAGAAATATGATATTAGATTTTCAATAAAACGCTTCGCTTTGGGATTTTACACAATAACTCTTCGCGGTTTGTGAAGAAGCATTCGTGATAGGATTTAGCGAAGCGCATTCAGTGAGTCGTCCGTAAGAAACAGTTCACACTATCTATTTATTTCTCATAATAGTTCGTCAACATTTTATAATATTCTGAAATTTGAAAATATACCAAACTACATTATTGCCATAATGCAAAACTTATTTTTAACGAATTTTAAATGGTTATTTGGATAAAGTTTATGATTGACTGATTGACAGTCATTAAAATTCACTAATGCCGCACCCGATAGCCTAGTGGTTAGGGCGTCAGCCTCCTAATCAGAGGTCGGCGGTTCGAATCCGGGCACGCACCTCTAACTTTTCGGGGTTATGTGCGATTTTAAAAATTAAAATATCATTTGCTTCAACGGTGAAGGAAAACATCGTGAGGAAACCTGCACGCCTGAGAGTTCTCCATAATGTTCTCAAAGGCGTGTGAAGTCTGCCAATCCGCACACGGCCAGCGTGGTGGACTATGGCCAAACCCTTCTCATATTGAGAGGAGACCCGTGCTCTGTAGTGAGCCGGCAATGGGTTGATCATGATGAATGCCGCACCCATTTCGAAGATTCAAAAAATATATAATTACTTATATACTAGCTGTTGCCCGCGACTTCGTCTGCGTAGAATTGTGGGATTGCGGTTTCCCATGCGGCCAATGCCCTGCTTTAGAAAGTACGCCACAGGCAAATGTCAAATTTACTTATGATCAGTTCATTACTTTACTTCATTTATTTATTTTACATTTAAAAATTAAAAGGTAATATTCAAAAAAAAAAAAAATCATATACATGTTTTTTTATTTATAATTATTAATCTTAATACAATTTTTTGTCTCTTAACTCTAAAAACAAATAAATTTCATACAAATTTCCAACCCCCATTTTACCCCCTCAGGGGTGGAATTTCCAAATATCCTTTCTTAGCTGACATCTCTTAACTATCAACTACCTACTTGCTAAATTATAGCTTTATACGTACAATAGTTTTTGAGATCTCGTGTTTAATCAGTAAGTGTGTAAGTAAGTGACCTTTCGCTTTTATATATATAGGTTAAATTCAAATTCAAATTCAAAATAATCTTTATTCAAATAGTCCTTAAAAAGGCACTTTTGACGCGTCAATAATTTACACAGTAATTATTTCATGGTGATAACTATATTCGTAAACTAGGTTAGTTAGTATCTAGGTATTGTATTATCTTACCCCCATTTGAAATTAATTTTTATTTAGGTAGTTGAAGACTGAGTTTAGTGGAATAATAAATCTTAACGTTTTAATTGTATAAAATTAAAATAATAAGTGTCAAAGTAAAATTTAAAACATTGCCAGTGTAAAATATCACGGCGAAGTTGGTAGAATATTAATAATTAGGATACGTTACACATGACTTTGTATTATACCAATAAATCTAATCAAATCAAAAAATAGCTTTATTCACATAAACGTATCACAGGCATCTGTGAATCGTTTCATTTCATTATTTCTCTTCGTGAAGTGATGGTGATAACACAATCGACAACTTAAAACTAAAGCTAAGAGGGTTCAAATCGCGCCCAGGTCTAAGAGGAAACCTAAAACGAAATTAGCCGGGTTTTTTTTTCGTCACCATGTCACACAATAAATAATAAATTATAGTACCTATGGAGATAGAGCAATTCACACCCAAGCTTTTTTTATCGTTTCATCATCATCATCATTTCAACCGATAGACGTCCACTGCTGGACATAGGTCTATTGTAGGGAGTTCAATGGCCACGGTCTTGGACCGCTTGTATCCAGCGGCTCCCTGCGACTCGTTTGATGTCGTCTGTCCACCTTGTTGGGGGTCGACCAACGCTACGTTTACCGGTGCGGGGTCGCCATTCCAGCACCTTGGGACCCCAACGTCCATCGGTTCTCCAAGCTATGTGCCCCGCCCATTGCCACTTTAACTTCGCAACTCGCCGAGCTATGTCGGTAAATCTGGTCCTTCTACGGATCTCTTCATTTCTGATTTGTTCACGTAGAGACACTTCTAGCATAGCTCTCTCCATTGCTCGCTGAGTGACTCTGAGCCTTCTTATGAGGCCCATAGTGAGCGACCACGTTTCGGATCCGTAAGTCATCACTGGCAACACGCACTGTTCGAAAACTTTAGTCTTCAGGCACTGAGGGATCGTTTATCGTTTATATAATCTACTAGCTGGCGCCCGCGACTTCGCCCGCGCCCGCGTAAGTTTTTAAAATTCAGTCTGAATAAGTTGTAAAAATGCCAACGGGAACTCTCCTATGTCACTCTCCAGGTCCTCAACTATAATGTCAAAAATCACGTTGATCCATTGCTCTGTTGCGACGTGATTGAATGATAAACCAACATACCAACTCACATTCGCATTTATAATATTACTTTGATTTTGTCTGGATAGTAAGGAGTACAAAGTATTCTAATGGATTCAAAGAAGTAAAACTTTATAAGATTTTCAACCAACATGAACCCCGGTATTAACCTCTTTGCGGCGGATTTTCACAAATTATTAGCGGATGTCTACGCCTAAGCAGGGCCTAACTTCCAAATTCCTTCTCATTCTTTATGTTTCCACTTTCAATGTGTGATTTTGCAAAAGAGCTTATACCTACATGTCATAGTTACTGAAAAGTAATGCTCTAATTGCCGATTTTCATTTCTCTAATTCCAAAAACTCAGAACTTACATGTACCCTTCCAACCCCTCACCCCTCTCACCCCTTTTGGGATGGATTTTTGTAATATTGCGTATATACAGGTTTTTATTATTTAAATCAAATAACCTAAATGCCAATTTTCATGTCCATAACCTCGTAGATTTTCGTAACATTGATTATACAGATCTATATTATTTATAATTAACAACTTAGTTGCCAACTTTCATGTCCTTAACTTCAAAAATATAGGACTTTCATATAAACTACCAACCCCCATTTCATCCCCTTAGGGGTGAATTTTTGTAATATTGTGTATAAAGGTTTTCATAATTTAAAACAAATAACCTAAATGTCCATCTTCATGTCCCTAGCTTCAAAAACTTAGAATCCTCATATAAACTTCCAACCCTCCTTTTACCCTCTTTGGGGTAGATCGTAATATTGATTAAACAGATCTTTATTATTTATAATTAACAACTTAATTCCCAACTTTCATGGTTCTAACTTCAAAAATATAGGACTTTCATATAAACTTCCAACCCTCATTTTACCCTCTTTGGGGTAGATTTTTGTAACATTGATTAAACAGATCTTTATTATTTATAATTAACAGCTTAGTTCCCAACTTTCATGTCTCTAACTTCAAAAATATAGGACTTTCATACAAACTTCCAACCCCCATTTCTACCCCTTAGGGGTGGATTTTTGTAATATTGCGTATGCAGGGTTTTATAATTTAAAACAAATAACCTAAATGTTAATATTCATGTCCCTAACTTCGAAAACATAGAATCCTCATGGAAACGCCCCACCCCCATTTCACCCCCCCTGGGGTATATTTTTGTAACATTGATTATACAAATCTTTATCATTTATAATAAAAAACTTAGTTGCCAATTTTCATGTCTCTAACTTCAAAAATAAAGGACTTTCATACAAACTTCCAACCCCCATTTCAACCCTTTAGGGGTGGATTTTCTCAAAACCGGTTCTTAGCTGACCTCTACTTCATAAAAGAAATCTACCTTCCAAATTTCAAGTTCGTTCATTCTATAGTTCCTGAGATATCGTGATCATCAGTCAGTCAGTCAGTCAGTGGTATTTCGCTTTTATATATATCTATATATAATGGCAATGAAAATTGGCAACTAAATTTTTAATTACAAATAATAAAGATCAGTATAATCAGTGTTACCAAAATCTACCCCAACGGGGGTGAAATGGGGGTTGGAAGTTTTCATGAGGATTCTATGTTTTCGAAGTTAGGGACATGAAAATGGGCATTTAGGTAATTTGTTTTAAATAATAAAAACCTGTACACGCAATATTACAAAAATCCACCCCTAAGGGGTAGAAATGGGGGTTGGAAGTTTGTATGAAAGTCCTATATTTTTGAAGTTAGAGACATGAAAATTGGCAACAAAATTTTGAATTACAAATAATAAAGATCAGTATAATCAATGTTACCAAAATCTACCCCAAGAGGGGTGAAATGGGGGTTGGAAGTTATCATGAGGATTCTATGTTTTCGAAGTTAGGGACATGAAAATGGGCATTTAGGTGATTTGTTTTAAATAATAAAAACCTGTACACGCAATATTACAAAAAACCACCCCTAAGGGGTAGAAATGGGGGTTGGAAGTTTGTATGAAAGTCCTATATTTTTGATGTTAGAGACATGAAAGTTGGCAACTAAGTTGTTAATTATAAATAATAAAGATCTGTATGATCAACAATGAAAATCTACTCCGAGGGGGGTGAAATGGGGGTAGGAAGTTTTCATGAGGATTCTAAGTTTTCGAAGTTAGGGACATGAAAATTGACATTTAGGTTATTTGTTTTAAATAATAAAAACATTTAAAAAATCCACCCCAAAAGGAGTGAGAGAGGTGAGAGGGTGGTAGGAAAGTTTTGTGTTTTTGGAATTAGAGAAATTAAAATCGGTAATTAGAGCATTACTTTTCAGTAATAATACATGTAGGTATAAGCTCTTTTGCAAAATAACACCTTGAAAGTAGAAACATAAATAATGAAAAGGAATTTGGAAGTTCGACCGTAGAGCCGTAGACATGGCTAAGAAAATAATTTGTAAAAGTCCGAATAGTAATATTATAAATGAGAAAGTGTGTTTGTATATTGGTATGTCCTTCAATCACGTCGCAACAGAGCAATGGATCGACGTGATTTTTGAAAGTATAGTTGAGGATCTGGAGAGGGACATAGGAGAGTTCCCGTAGGAATTTTTACAACTTATTCTGACTGAATTTTTAAAACTTATTCCACGCGGACGAAGTCGCGGGCGCCAGCTAGTCCTTAATATTAGAAGCTTAAGCTTGTAGAAAATCCTACTATAGTGTAAAGGATTATGTAAATGATAAACAAACATGGGTATAAAATATTGCTCTAATAAGATAGCTCTTAATATAATTTTAAGTGGCATGTGAGATGGTGATAACGAAAAGAAAATTTACCTGGCTAAGTTTGTTGTGGGCTTCTTCTTAGACCGGGACGCGTTTGGAACCCTCTTAGCTTTAGTTTTAAGTTTACGAATGTGTTTATCACCATCAAATCACTGCTATGTAATTTTTTAACCCGTCAAAAGTGCCTTTTAAAGGACTATTTGAACAAAGATTATTTGAATTTGAATTTATTGTAAAATTTTAATTGCTTAAAAAACGCACTGTATAAGAAAATAATTTTCATCACATTTGCTTGTAATAGATCTAATCATCAGTAATACATCGCCTTAAGGCCAATAAACGAAGATATTAAATTTGCGTGTTTTATTTCATACTAGCTGACGCCCGCGACTTCGTCTGCGTTGAGTTTGTGTGTTTGTTTGTCTTTCAATCACGAAGCAATAGATTACTAACCCGAATTACTTGAAATAATTACAGGATAAACATTAAAGTATGTCCTTTCTAAAAAAAAAAAAGAATGTGTGGGAGGCGCCCGAGACTTGATGGCACAGGCGGTGGCATGCGCGTGAGCTGCGCGCGGTACTGGACAGTACTTGGACATTGCAACATTACTTTATTTTTCTAAAATAAAAGTAGCCTAAGTTACTCCTTATTACATCAGCTACCTGCCAATAAAAGTCCCGTCAAAATCGGTCCAGCCATTTCAGAGATTAGCCGGAACAAACAGACAGACAGACAAAAATTGTAAAATATGTTATTTTGGCGTATGTACCGTATACATATTCATATGCATGTAGTAAAAAACGGTTATTTCAATATTACAAACAGACACTCCAATTTTATTTTTTGTATAGATTACCTTACTTTTGTCATAAAAAGCCTCGCTGAAATTTTGTACCAACATATAATGAGAGTACAAACTCTACACGTAGAATACAATAACATTATATTATACATACATATTATGACGACCTTCATGAAAATTTGCGGTCCTGGTTTCTATTCCCGGACCGAGTCTGGTCATAATGCTTCTGGTATGTTAAAATTAGAGGAAATTGCATTTTATTGGAACGAAGTTCCTTACGGCAGGCTTGGAGGAGATAGGGATATTGGTGCGAGACCGAACTGAAAAAAATGTGATAGTAAAACCGTAAGAAAAAGTCCGTGGAATAAAAACGTTAAATGAGCCGTGCGCAGGCGCGACAGTCGTATACACAAGCGAGTAGCGTATAATACCTTTCTCTTTCTCCCTCTTTCTTTTCGTTCTCTCATCCCTTTGTCGATTCTACATTAGCCGAGGGAACTTCGTTCCTACCTGGTGTCCCACGACACCACATCTTTTATTATTTTTCTCTTTTTATGGCTTTACACAGATTAGTCAATGTCAAGTTTATAGCAATTGAAGATAGGGAAAAATGGCGCGAAACTTCGCACTCGGCGGACGCGGCTCACCCAAACCTTTTTCAAATTAATACATGTTAACCATACAAAAAACTAGCCGCTACACAAACGACACCAAAACTGTCCACGACACAACCAACACCAGTCCTTTTCAAAATTAGCCAACAAACATTAATTCAAGAAAAGCGTTAAAATAACCGCGCCCGCCATATACGAAGTCTCCCGCCTTTCTTATGAATCTTAATTTTCATTACTTAGTTTGCTTCTACAATGTGTTATGATTTGTTATAGTTGTAAAAAGACTAGGTATTTTTACAACTATAATAACGCTCTGTACTAATACCGAAGTCGGCAAAAGGATAGGTGACCACTGAACAACTGACGGTTTATTGAAGAATTGATCATCATCGATCATACTTTTTTTTAGTTATGTTATCTTTGCAAAGGTATTGTTTAGGTTTAAAGATCTTTATTCTCAGAGGAAACAATTTCACTTAATGAGAAATTAATAAAATAAAACAGTTTACAATAAAGAAATAGTACGCCAAAAGTGGCGTGTTTAAAAATTTACACAATGCTTTTTGAGTTTCATTTTGAACGATGCAAATGACTTTTCGCAAAAAATATCTTTGGGTAAGTATTGTAATAAGTATTTGTATATTATACATTTGTACTCCCTCAACCTGTATTGTTTTACTGCCATAATTTGTTCTAGTTTTGTATAATCTTAACTTATTTTATTTACCTAACCTTAAATAAAAACAAAACTCATCCGAGGAATAAAAGGTTTCTTTAAAAAAAATCGTATCGGAATCTGTTTTAAATTTAATTAAGTTATAAAATTTAATCTATAAGCGGTTTATACAATATTCCGACAAAATTCATATTTTTCGGGATAAAAGTTATAGCCTCCGAAGAAATTTTATATTTCCCAGGAATGAGTCTACGGCAAAGAGAACGCTCTATACGAAGTCTCCCGTCTCTTTCATCACTACGGTTGAACGTAATAATTATGAGGGCAGATAAATAATTCGAAAATATTACTTCTATCTTTGTCTGCCTCTTAAATTAGCATTGCCGTAAAATGAGAAAAAAAATATATTAGCATTCGCTTGTTTTTCATTCCTATGTTCAATCATACGGTCTACTACGCCAGTCATAACTTATTCCACTCTATGAATATTGTAAACAAGTTTCCATAAAAAAAAACATAAATAACCCAATGCAATAGAAACTCTGTTTGGTATACCTTAGAGCAAGCCGTTTATGCGACGGAAAAAGTAAATGTATATATTATCATATTGTATATTGTCTATGGTATATATGATGCGACGTGACAGCGTGCGCTTGACATATGAAATATAACCCAGACTAATCACTCATAAACAAACTGGACCACTTTTAGGTGAAGATTAAGGGGGAGAAAGGCGGGAGACTTCGTATATGGCGGTCGCGGTTTTTTCACGCTTTTCTTGAATTAATGTTTGTTGGCTGATTTTGAAAAGGACTGGTGTTGGTTGTGTCGTGGACATCACAGTTTTGGTGTCGTTTGTGTAGTGGCTGGTTTTCTGAATGGTTAACAGGTATTGATTTGGGAAAGGTTTGAGGGAGCCGCGTCCGCAGAATGCGAGGTTTCCCGCCATTTCTCCCTAACTTTTACATTGTTATAAACTTGACATTGGCTAATCTGTGCAAAGCCATAAAAAGAGAGAACTAATAAAATAATAAACTTGACATTGGCTAATCTGTGCAAAGCCATAAAAAGAGAGAACTAATAAAATAATAAACTTGACATTGGCTAATCTGTGTAAAGCCATAAACCGAAACAAAAAAAAAAAAAAGATTAAGGGCGATATTTTCTGTCGCGTATAATGTAAATGTCAAGGAATTAAGTCATAAAGGCTATTTGAGAACGGTTACAGGTGGATTATTTCTCAATCATTTTCCTGCCATTCGTATTTTAAGCAAAATACTAATTCATTCCTCTGAATTTTAATGCAGAGTGGAGTAATAAGTGTAAATTTAGTTTTGCACATCGCAAATCATATGACTAGTGCCTAAAGTGGTATAGAAGCATAGCATAGCAAAGCAGTCTTTCGTAAAACAATATCTATGACATTTATTGAACTTTATTGACTCCGCTCGTGAACTCATTAAAGTGGGTATCTATGGCGATTGGCTTGCGCCCCTAGGACACTCAGACTCTGACAAACCCTGAACCCCGGGTAAAGTGGGTATTGCTGAAGCGCCATCAGTAAAAACCTACCGACCCCACCCACATACTAATATAAATTCATAAAACTTGTTATGGTTGAATTAACAATTAAAATATTACTTTTTTTTTTTACTATCTAAATATATATTTGAATTATTATTGTTATCAGTATATGCTACCTCTCACGCCCGTGCAAAATAAATACATATAAAAACAAAAGAGATATAATAAAATTAAATAGATAAAAATAAATAAACCTACATACACATTACATAAATACATATTTGCACCGGGCGGAGGATTACACAGGGGAGACCAAACGGCCGGGGGTCAGGGCGACAGGTTGAGAAACCGCCGGACTATCCTAGCCGAGTCCAGCAAGACCGCTTTTTGCATCCTGGCTGCGAGCGAACTGCCACGGAACCCCAGCCACCTCAGATGGTGAGCGAGGCTAACTGGGATCAACCCATTCGCAGATAGAACGACTGGGATGGTTTCAGCAGACTGCACATGCCACATGTCGGAAACCTCGTGAGCCAGATCGAGATACTTGCGTTTTTTCTCCGTCTCAGCTCTCACGAGGTTTTCGTCATATGGAATGGTGATGTCCACCAAAGACAACCTCGGCTGTGCCCGGGCCACCACCACTATGTCGGGCTTATTCGCGAGAATTTATAATTGTTATTTTTTTTTTTTTTATTGAATTGTTTAACATTAGAATATGATGAATATGATGAATGTATAATAATTGTACTGTTTGCAATGTCCTGACCGGGTCTCATGTGTGTTAGATATGGAAGCAAATAAATAAAATAATAATATAAATATCGTCGTCAATACCATCGGAACGAGGAACGCTCAGGCGGTTTCAAATTTTCCGCACACATCGGGTTTGGATTTTCTTCGTGCAATTTCTTGGTGGGAACCTCAGAAAAGCTCCAGATTCTAAAGTTATGTAAATAAATATATATAAACTCTTAATTTTATATATAAAACTCCCATTATGAAAGTTGGAATGATATTTATATCTTCTCCTGCGTTAAAATGAAACATGAAAAAATTTTTTAGTACAAACATGATATGAGCTCTTGAGGCCTATAATATTAATATAATAATTCATATTAAGGGTACATCATTGGGTGGACTAGTATTAAAATCCAAAAACGCTTTTTTAACGAAAACGACATGATTTAATATATTTCCTAGAGCTTTATGGATTTGGCAGAGGTTTGGATCTGTGGTTGTCGAAAGCATTACATTCTGTAGTATGTTTTAGGGATGGCGAATCTTTCCAAAAGAGATCGATTTGTAAATCGATTTGAATCGTAACCTGATGAATCGATTCATAAAAAAATCGAGGTCTAAAAAATCGATTTCTATAAATCCGATTTTTTCAAATTTGTATTTACAATGTAAATATAAATCCATTTTATGAAAAACAAGAATGATACCATAAAAAACACTCTCTGGGATCTCTTATCAGTAAAATAATGAATTTTCAGTGCAGGGAATTCGATAATAACAATTATTTTTATTACCATATCAAACTATCAGATCAGGTATAAAAGAAGACATTCATTTTCTAAATGCATTTGTTACATTAAAAATTAAGAAAATAGATAATAATTTCATGCATAAAAAATTAGCCTTTACGGCACGCAGATTTCTTCCTGCTTAAACTGATTTACTTAACTAAGGTAAAATTGAAGTAAAATCGGCAGTTGATTTAAAAAAAACGGGAGCTTTAGTATTTTGTATGTAAACAAAATAAACAATTTTAGGTTATACAGATAAATGGACATAAATTAATAGTAAAATATGAACTTAACTTGATTAATTAAGAATTCCACATGGTTATTTCAATGCTTATTAGTGATTATTCATATGTAAACTAATTTAAATGACTTACATACACGATTAAATTTAGCAATAGCAACTAACAGAACAAATTGAAAACAATAGCGTCAAAGTAAAAAATAAAAGGCGTTTTACTTACTCTCAATTGATTATTATTCCGTAACAAACACTACATTGAAATAAGTAATTATTTCCCTAATCACAGTATCTATATTACAACAATCAACCAATCAAGGCATATAATATATAAACAAATTAATGAATAACAAAACAATACAATGACGCAATATCAATCAATAAAGTCTTATTTTTGTTATTATTTTTACGGCCTTGGTATTCTAACATCCAGCCTATTCTTTAATTATAACCAACAAAATCAAACATTACCAACGTAACTTTTTTTTTACTAAAGAGAAGCGACGGAAACTAAGCACACGAGTTTTTAAGTTATTAAACCTTTAACTGGCAATGCCGTAATATTGCGAATACATTTAGCTATATAATTCTATTTTTTTTTTTACCAAAACAGAATAAATAGAATGTCGATTTTCAAGGGTAAAATATCGATTCGCTGAATCGATACGGTACAAAATATCGATTTAAAAATCGATTTATTTGGTCCGAGGAATCGATTCTTCCAATAATCGATTTCAGATCGCCATCCCTAGTATGTTTTGTTTTTCTGCACCAAACTCTGTGGTCATGTTAGGTGGAAAAATTGGAAAAATGAAAAATAAAAGAAAATATGATTATTAATATAATAGTATTTAATAGTAAAGTGGAAGAAGTCCATACTCTTGTAATACATAAAAACTAACATTTGTCAAGAGATTCATCTAAAGGATTTTCGCTCGGTAATATTTGATCGAACGTCTTGTTACAAATAGCGGTACTTTTCTACCGTATTAGTTTACTGCAAGGAACATTTATACTCTAGGGAGGACTACTGTGTACTGAAAACTATATTAATATGTTCCTAATTAGGCTGTTTACCAAAAATACTAATGCACCGATATCGATAAATCTTTCGCTGGACAATCTGATTTACCATGTAAAATCTCATTACTTATTCCTGTTTAATTAAATATAGTACAATGGCTGTGTACTATAAAAAAAATTAAATATCACCCGCTTCAACGGTGAAGGAAAACATCGTGAGGAAACCTGCACGCCTGAGAGTTCTCCGTAACGTTCTCAAAGGCGTGTGAAGTTTGCCAATCCGCACACGGCCAGCGTGGTGGACTATGGCCAAACCCTTATTGAGAGGAGACCCGTGCTCTGTAGTGAGCCGGTAATGGGTTGATCATGATGAATGCCGCACCCATTTCGAAGATTCAAAAAATATTTAATTACTTATATACTAGCTGTTGCCCGCGACTTCGTCTGCGTAGAATTGTGGGATTGCGGTTTCCCGTGCGGCCAATGCCCTGCTTTAGAAAGTACGCTACAGGCAAATGTCAAATTTGGCTATGATCAGTTCATTAGTTTACTTCATTTATTTATATTACATTTAAAAATTAAACGGTAATATTCAAATATGTAATGTTCTTAAAGGTGTGTGAAGTTTGCCAATCCGCACACGACCAGCATGGTGGACAATGTCCAAACCCTTCTCATATTGAGTGACTCTGTAGTGAGCCGGCAATGGGTTGACCATGATGATCATCATGACTGTATACTTATCACGATTTTTAGGCTGTTCAGAGAAATTTATAATGCATGGATAGCAGGCCTCAAAAATCATGAAATGTCTCGGGTTTGGAGTCAGACAAATATATTATCCTTACTTTAATTGGTTAAGATTGTTTCAAATTCAAATTCAAAATAATCTTTATTCAAATAGTCCCTTAAAAGGCGCTTTTGATGCGTCAATAATTTACATAGCAGTGATTTGATGGTGATAACTACATTCGTAAACTTGAAACTAAAGCTATGAGGGTTCCAAACACGCCCCGGTCTAAGAAGAAACCCACAACAAATTTAGCCAGGTAAATTTTCTTTTTGTTATCACTATCTCAGATGCCACTTTATTTTTTATTTTTTTTTGTTTATCTCCTCTTATTCTAGTTTGACAGGATAAAAACCTAATTTGCTAGAATAGCCTAATATAAAAGTATATAATGTATATAAAAATTATCTTAATTTAAATATTCCGGTAACATTAGTTATTTATTATCCATGATGTCACTCTTGTGAGTTCACTCAGATTGCAACTGAATTATATTCATTATAAAAACCTGTCCATTGGCGAGATGCCATTACATGTATAAGCTATCTGAATATATCTGAAGAGCTATTTAGACATACTTATAAGCTCTTCATGCTTGCATGCTTGCCATTTTACAAAAACTCCTTGCTCTAAAATGGTTTAGTTAATGATAGAGATGTGTATGGGTATAGTCCTTACTAGCACTTTAAATGTGAAAGTGTGTTTGTTGGTTCAAACAATCATTACACAGCAATGAAATTCAAGTTAAATTTATTGTGACCTCTCTAAAATCATATGATTTATACATACTTGGAAGTGTGCATTAACTTAGAACTTGTAGTACCGTTTAGTAGGCTGCACAAAATTAGTAACTCATTCAAAGGAAATTGTATTTTATTTTATAATAAATTACCTATTGATATCTTGGAGATGTCTATTAATATGTTTAGGAACATAAATAAAACTCGGGAGTTCTAATCACAACTGTATTAGCACGGTAGCCTTCAACAACACACTGCCATTCATCTTTTTGTCCCACCTACTTAATTCACTTTATTATTTAACAAAGTCAAAAAGTACCCACCTCAAACTAATGACAATACTAAATATACACAACATCTATCAATAAGTTCAAAGTTTTAATAGAAACAAAAGCTTATAGAAACATCATATTACGATATTAAGGATTATATAAGCAAAAAAAAAAGCTTGGGTGTGAATTAGTCTATCTCCATGGGTACTATAATTTATTATTGATTATGTAAGAAGCTGACAATAAAAAACAAGCTGCCTAAGTTTGTTGTGGGGTTCTTCTTAGAGCGGGGCACATTTGGAACCCTCATAGCTTTAGTTTTAAGTTTACGAATGTAGTTAACAACATCAAATCACTACTATGCCTTTTAAAGGACTATTTGAATATGACTTTACTCTATTCTGCAGAATGTACAGCTACAAGCAAAGATAGCGGCATATGTTGAATAAAACACTTCGCAATGGAGGAACAAGGGATGGATTCACTGGATAGTTACAACCTAATAATACCCAAAAGGGAAATTATAGAAGAATTAGAGATAACATTCGAAAACGACTGCAATGACAACAAAGATTTTCTCTTGCCCAAAGACGAGTTGTCCAACCCATGTCAACAGTCGGATGATGAAGATTCAAAAGTTCCTATAAACATGTTAAAGCCCATCAAGACGGAAGTAATGTCGAGTGCAGGAGATGATTCACAGCTGTTTGGGTCAGCTGAACGCACAGACACAAGGTCAGGTGTGCATGTAGAACATGTGACAATACAAATTAAAGTAAGTAGCCTGTACGTATCTAACCCTATTTTTTAAATTTTTGAAGTGAAAACTTCTTTAGCGGCGTTGAGCACTTTTTCTGTAATGGGTATAAAATCTTAAACTCGCGTCAGGACACGTGACCTGATCGAAAAAGCGTAAGACGGATGGAGAGTAGACAGCTATCCCCTCTCTACGGCGCGGCGAAAATGTATGCCTGGGCCTACTGTTTCGTTTAGGCAGCGCAGGAATGTTCGTGTATGTTACAGCGTGCCACGCGCATCCATGGATAGTTCTGGTAATGATGATGGTGAAAAAGTCGTTGAAATTATGGATGAAAGTTGATTTTTCGGAGAGATAAACTTTTTAATGTAAAATAATTGTAATAGTTTTAAAGTGTTAAATTTTTAATGTAATATAAATTGTCATGTTTACGATGTGTACGATAGCGCAATAAATGAATATTGTATTCTACCACATAAATGATAGTACTTTTATACTGATAACGCAATTGGTGCAAAATTATTCCCTAACCATACCAAAATATCAAACATGCTCAACGTTAATAATCAAGTTTTCACTCTTGCCGGCACTCCCGGAGTGCAACCCGTCTTTTTTTTTACTAGACGATTTTAGAGCAAGGAGTTTTTGTAAAATGGCCAGCATGCAAGCATGAAGAGCTTATAAGTATGTCTAAATAGCTCTAGATATATTCAGATAGCTTATACATATAATGGCATCTCACCAATGGACAGGTCTTTCTTTACCTGGCTAAATTTGTTGTGGGTTTCTTCTTAGACCGGGGCGTGTTTGGAACCCTCATAGCTTTTTTTGTTTTAAGTTTACGAATGTAGTTGTTATCATAGAATCACTAGTATGTAAATTATTGACGCGTCAAAAGTGCCTTGTAAAGGACTATTTGAATAAAGATTATTTGAATTTGCAGTTAGAGCCGGAAACTGCTGCCAGTTTATCCGAGGACTGCCCCCAAACTAACGGTAAGTTCTGATTTACTTACGTACACCTTCACGTCCTTTTTTTTTGTCGTGGTGGTAAAGCTTTCTTGCTACCTCTACGAGAGACTCCGCCCCTGGGGGGTATACCCAAACTAAAAACCACCACGTTATGTCCTTCACGCTGAGTTTTCCAGACGCATTTGCAACACCGTTGCACTGTTCCCGGGCATCTAACAGGCGCCCCAGCCATGAGCTGGGGCTCCTCGCGGAGAGGGTCTCGCTCCCTCTCCGCGAGTGACAGTCCCTATATATTTGACGGCAATCAGAGAGCAGCGCCATCTAGGTTTAGAATCATGACAAGAGGGTGGGATCGCCCCCTCTCTTTACGCAACACTAAGTGACGTATGCAGGTTCTTATAAGACTCATCGGCGCGGATCGGCGCATTGCATTAATTGCATACGGACGGCTCGGATCGGTGGTTTTTTTTATGCACTACAAGTTAGCCCTTGACGGCTATCTCACCTGATGGTAAGTGATGATGCAGTCTAGGATGGTAGCGGGCTAACCTGTTAGGAGCATGGTAAACCCACGCTCCTAATTGGATTCTAAGCGTCATCGTGGCGTAACGCTAAATCGCTTAGCTACAAGTCTTTGTCGTTAGGGTGGTAACTAGCCACGGTAAAGCCTCCCACCAGACCAGACTCGAGTCGGGAATCGAACCCAGGACCTCCAACTTTATAATGCGACAACGCACGCATTGCTGGCGCAATGCGTCTTCAATGGAGGCCGTCTTGGCGGAGCGTATAGCCTGCTCTTTATAAATTACGATACTTATAATTGTAATTCAGCAGCAGCAGTAGCAGTGATAGCCCAGTGGTTAGGGCGTCAGCCTCCTAATTAGAGGTCGGCGGTTCGAATCCTGGCACGCACCTCTAACTTTACGGAGTTATGTGCGATTTTAAGCAATTAAAATATCACTCGCTTCAACGGTGAAGGAAAACATCGTGAGGAAACCTGCACGCCTGAGAGTTCTCCATAATGTTCTCAAAGGCGTGTGAAGTCTGCCAATCCGCACACGACCAGCGTGGTGGACTATGGCCAAACCCTTCTCATATTGAGAGGAGACCCGCGCTCTGTAGTGAGCCGATAATGGGTTGAACATGATGATGATGATGATGAATTGTAATTCTGTTCTACCAAGAGTATCTGGTCTCTTTATACGGAACTACCCACCTCTACCCAAATTACTGACGAAGACGCTCCTAATCCTATATATTCAAGTGAGCGTTTGTTTGCCTTTTAGGATCGCAGTTTTCAGATTCATGTTCGCAGTTAAAGCACGCGGTCGCCGCCAAGGAGTCCAAACTGAACTCGTGCAGCCTTTGCGAATACACGTGTAAATTCAAAAGTCGCCTGCTCCTGCACATGATGACCCACACCGGCGAGAAGCCGTTCACCTGCGACCAGTGCGAGAAGAAGTTCATCAAGAAACACCACCTGAACGACCACAGGCGAACCCACACGGGCGAGAAGCCGTACTCCTGCGCCCTGTGCCAGAGGAGCTTCATCCAGAAGCAACACCTGTCGGACCACATGCGAACCCACACGGGCGAGAAGTCCTACTCCTGTAGCACGTGCCACACTAGTTTCACGAAAAAGTGCAATTTAAATTCTCACATTCTGACCCACACTAGCGCGAAGCCCTTCTCCTGCACACTGTGTCCCAAGAAGTTCGGCCAGCAGCGCCACCTGAATTCACACTTGAAGACCCACGCGGGCTACAAACGCTTCTATTGTGAAATATGCGAGAAGAAATTCACGCACAAACGTTCCCACATGAGGATACATTTCAGGAAGGAGCCTGAAGCTGGCGGCGGTGGTCAGGCCAAGATGAGCGTCAAGTGAACTGTTAAACAAAGAAGTACGCAAAACTACTGTCCTCGAAATGTGAGCTCAAGATGGTAGCGGGCTAACCTGTTAGGGGTATGGTGAGCCCATACTCCTAATTGGTTTCTACTCGACATCGTGCCGGAACGCTAAATCGCTTGGCGCGTCACGTCAAGTCTTTGTCGGTATGGTCTGTGGAAGTGTGGACAAATCTGAGTTAGAAAACTTTTTTTTTTTTGTTTTGAGATAGGTTTGCGCTTGACGACAATCAGTACCAGAAGGCACTGTTGAGGTCTAGGTTGGAGCGCGCTTACCTAGAAAATGCCTATTCACCCTTCCCTCGAAGGAACTAATGTTATACGTGGCTGGAAACACAGATGCTGGAAGAGAGTTCCACACCTTAGCGGTTCGATTCAGAAACGTTATCCAAACCGTTTCGTCCGAGTAGGTTGGATTTTAACCACGTAAGGGTGCCAGCGCTAACTGGAGGGATCTTTCGTTAATGTGAAAACGCCTCGACTACTCGTGAGCGTACAAATGCGTATGTACAGGTAGCGGCACGCACTAGCACGCCCCGCTATCTTACGTCATCCGCACGTGGGCTTCATCCACGGCCTCGGAGACGTACGGACCACTCACCGTCCGACCCCTCCATTATCCCAAACGTCGCCTAAACCGAGGTTCGGCCTCACAGGAGGCGCCCTTAGGCAGACGTTCCCTTAGTTTCTTCGAGCCCTAGGGCTAAAAATTTCTTCTGGCAGAGCTTCTTTCCGAAGCTCGCCAAACAGCCCGGTTACGCTGTGGCAACCAATAGGGTTAGTACAGCTAATAGGCAGTCCGAAAATAAAAATGTGCGAAATGCCTCCATTTAGCACAGAGTTACAAAAATAGACATTTTCATTCTTCACAATGTGACGAAGATTTTTCAGACATCTAAATTTGCTCAGGCTTTTACAACTCAAGATGCAATTGGGAGACTCGCATATATATACATGCGTGAACCCTGAACCTATTTGCAGAGCCGTTATGGCTTTTAATTGTTTTTAAAACCGCGGTAAAATATGCCAGAAAATTTGATATTCTTTCTCTAGTTGTTCCTTCATTACGGAAGATCATGGTGGTGTTCTTGCAAACTCTTGCGGAATGTTTCCACCGGCTTCTATTGGAGGCTGATCAAATATTTATAATAGAGAAATGGTGGATCGTCACTTAGAAGTTTAATACATTCCAATTCAAAATTGCAGCTGTGATAGCCTAGGACGTCAGTCTCCTAATCAGAGGTCGGGGGTTCGAACTCGGGCACGCACTTTTCGGAGTTATGTGCGTTTTTAAACAATTAAAATATCACTCGCTTCAACGGTGAAGGAAAACGTCGCGAGGAAACCTGCACGCCTGAGAGTTCTCCGTAATGTTCTCAAAGGCGTGTGAAGTCTGCCAATCCGCACATTTTAATTACGAATTCCTGTGCAAAATTACATGCGTCCATCCCGACCCACCAGTGTCACGTTATAATTATAACTAAGAAAACTATGTAAATAATATTTTAGTTTTATAAAATATGAACCATATAAATATACAAGATGTTAAGATGTTAATAAATATTGAAAATTCAAGTGTTCAGTGTTTCATTTCGAGTGCTACGTACATCAAATCGAATCTATATCTTTTGCATCTTCGGTTGGCTGGAAGAGATCGCTATGTACGATAAAGCCGCCAAATTGTATACTAGGTACTATTTCTGTGATATTTTCTGTCTTTTTGTTTTTTTCCTATCTATATATATAAAAGCGAAAGGTCACTTACATACTTACATACTGATTAAACACGAGATCTCAAAAACTGTTGTACGTATAAAGCTATAATTTAGCAAGTGGGTAGTTGATAGTTAAGAGATGTCAGCTAAGAAAGGATATTTGGAAATTCCACTCCTAAGGGGTTAAGATAGGGGTTGGAAGTTTGTATAAAATTTCTTTGTTTTTAGAGTTAGAGATACAAAAATTTGCGTTAAGATTAATAATAAATAAAAAACAAGTACATCAAATTTTTTTTTAATATTAGATACTAATCCGAATTAGTTGAAATAATTACAGGATTAACATTAAAGTATCTCCTTTCTAAAAAAAAAGGATGAGTGAAATCGGATATTGATTCGTTGGTGGGAGGAGTTGTGGGAGGCGCCCGAGACGTGATGGCACAGGCGGTGGCATGCGCGTGAGCTGCGCGCGGTACTGGACAGTACTTGGACATTGCAACATTACTTTAAATTTCTAAAATAAAAGTAGCCTAAGTTACTCCTTATTACATCAGCTACCTGTCAATAAAAGTCCCGTAAAAATCGGTCCAGCCATTTCAGAGATTAGCCGGAACAAACAGACAGACAAAAATTGAAAAAAAAAATTATTTTGGTGTATGTACCGTATACATATTCATATACATGCAGTAAAAAACGGCTATTTCAATTTTTATTTATTTGTATAGATTATCCTAATTAGGATCTTCAGGATATTATTAACTTGTACAGCGATCTTATTCCAAACAGCGCCATTTATACACTTTTCCTGGCATCACTTAGTGATGGTTCACCAGAAGTATCTTTGCCATGAAGTAGTTTTACAATTATATTATAGATGGCGTTTAAAACCATTTTTTTTGTTATTATCATCTGACATTTTTTTTTTTAAACTATTGCACAAAAAAAAACTGTACAAAAGGCGAACTTAATGCTAAAAGCATTCTCCACCAGTCAACCTTCGTACATTTAGAAAACTAATGGTAGGCGCACGAACAAAAAAAAGTAACGATATATATATAAAAGTAATAGATACCATAATATAATAATAATAATAAATAAATACCAACAGATAATTAAAAATATATAAATATAAAAAAAAAAACAAAGAAAAAAAAAAAGAAATGCAATACGAGAATTACAGAAAATTACATTTTCTGTACAAGCACCAAATAAAAAGGATAGTTAATACCCACAAAGCAACAATTTTCTTACTCTAATTTTAAAAGTAAAAACACTTTGCAACACTCTAATCGAAGTGAATTCCAAAGTTGAATAGCTTGGAAAACAAACGAATTAGCCAGGCAGGTTGAGGAAGGTGCACAAAAACTAAGTTTTGAATTATAAGGAAGGTAATGTGAGTGAGTTTTTAAGTAAGAAGGAGAGGAGTCATTATTGAGAATGGTAAAAAGAAGACATAAGGTTCTTAATTTCTGTTGTAGAAAAAAAAATAACTAACTTATTGTGTGTAAGGATGTGGTATATAAGTGAAAGAGGCATGGAGCGCTGTGAACGATGACGGAATATAAAAAAAACATAAATATTGTTTATGTTCAAAATATTTGTTTTACAATAAGCTCAGGGAAATTTTATTCGATTTAGAGTGAAAAACATTCACAATAAAGACGATAATGGTTGACAAATTATTAAAGTACTAAAATGACTATTACAAAATAGGAGTTAGCGACAGAAGGGTGAAAATTTAGGGCTGTATGTATTTTTCAATGGCACATAATACAAAAAAAGACGGGTTGCACTCCGGGAGTGCCGGCAGAAGTGAAAACTTGATTATTAACGTTGAGCATGTTTGATATTTTGGAATGGTTAGGGAATAATTTTGCACCAATTGCTTTATCAGTATAAAAGTACTATCATTTATGTGGTAGAATACAATATTCATTTATTGCGCTATCGTACACAAACATGACAATTTATATTACATTAAAAATTTAACACTTTAAAACTATTACAATTATTTTACATTAAAAAGTTTATCTCTCCGAAAAATCAACTTTCATCCATAATTTCAACGACTTTTTCACCATCATCATTACCAGAACTATCCATGGATGCCCGTGGCACGCTGTAACATACACGAACATTCGCGCAAGCGCCCTGCGCTGCCTAAACGAAACAGTAGGCCCAGGCATACATTTTCGCCGCGCCGTAGAGAGGGGATAGCTGTCTACTCTCCATCCGTCTTACGCTTTTTCGATCAGGTCACGTGTCCTGACGCGAGTTTAAGATTTTATACCCATTACAGAAAAAGTGCTCAACGCCGCTAAAGAAGTTTTCACTTCAAAATAAAAAAAAAGACGGGTTGCACTCCGGGAGTGCCGGCAGAAGTGAAAACTTGATTATTAACGTTGAGCATGTTTGATATTTTGGAATGGTTAGGGAATAATTTTGCACCAATTGCTTTATCAGTATAAAAGTACTATCATTTATGTGGTAGACTACAATATTCATTTATTGCGCTATCGTACACAAACATGACAATTTATATTACATTAAAAATTTAACACTTTAAAACTATTACAATTATTTTACATTAAAAAGTTTATCTATATCAATTTCCATATTTTAAGCACTTTACATTCACGAATTTTACGAATACACAACAATGTGATCACTACACAGACGGTCGAGCCATCAGCTGTCACCATCCATGGATGCGCGTGGCACGCTGTAACATACACGAACATTGCTGCGCTGCCTAAACGAAACAGTAGGCCCAGGCATACATTTTCGCCGCGCCGTAGAGAGGGGATAGCTGTCTACTCTCCATCCGTCTTACGCTTTTTCGATCAGGTCACGTGTCCTGACGCGAGTTTAAGATTTTATACCCATTACAGAAAAAGTGCTCAACGCCGCTAAAGAAGTTTTCACTTCAAAAATGACCATAAAATAAAAATGTAGGATGGACACCACTTATGACTTAGCGGTTTAAAAAATAGATAGTAGCAGATTCTCAGACTTACTGAATATGCATAAAAAAATTCATAAGAAACAGTCGAGCCGTTTCAGAGGAGTATGAGAACAAACATTGTGATACGAGAATTTTACATTTTAAGATTTTATTCATTCATTAAATCTTATCGATGTCGACTTCCTGCTGTTATGGTGATACAGACATCATTATACGCTAATTCTATTTTTTATAATAGGCGCCATAAGCCCACTGAGTGCGAGCGAGATAGAGTGATTAGAATCATTTATTGCTCAAAGACTCGGTTGTTAACGCGCGTACTATAGAAGTCTTCTTTGTATAGTAATTTGTTGCTTATTGTAATTACGTTGTATCTATATCAATCTGTGTTCTCTCCCTACTCCATAGAGGACATGAATCCAGAACCGAAAAATAAATTTAAAAAATAAACTTTTTTTATTTCGTTTTATGGCTCGGACGAAGAATCAAGGCATCACAATAATAATACCTTGTTAGAGCAAGACAAGTATATGGAAGGTTCTGAAGAGTGATAAAGGCAAAAACCCATTCTTTTGTCCCTTTCATAGTTTAGCTGTTTTTTGGTGCGCTCAACTGTCTTAGATGCCCAACAAATCTGACGCGTGCCTCAGTGATACTAATTTATAGCGAATATTACCAGTTTTTAATTAGGTTTATGTGTGTAATATAATGTTGAAGGTGTATAGAATGCCATAATTATGGAGCATTGCTGTGTGATCGGCTGTAACAGTCGCAGCGAACGCAAATTAAGAAACATAACCTCTCATTTCGTATTATTATTGTTTACCATTTGCATTGTACAATTACATAAAGGTTCTGTTAGATTACAGAATAACAGGTTAATAATATGCAGAAATAATTAAGAAAGGTCCCAAATTCTAATTTTAAAGTTTAGTATTAACCGTATAAATTTAGAAATACACAACAACTCGTAAAACATTGGCGATATCAATGTCATGCGGCCATTTTATAGGGCGTTTTGAATTTTATCGGGTTATTCCTAGTTTAGGAATACCAGTAGTTAAGAATTAAAGTTAGCCATAATAGCAATTTTTCACATATGGACCAATGTTAATAATGAAGTTTATATTTAGGTTTAATAAATATTGTTAAGATTTGTTTAAGTGCATATAATCAGAAAATCCATAGTAGAGTTGTGAATTGTGTATAACAAGCCGAATATTTTTTTCGTTTTCAGTGTATAGTTTTTTTAAAGGAAAAATGCTCCAAGAAATTGGGGAAATTTTTAATGATCCCTGGTATCCCTGCGTTTTGAAGTACTTACTATCTGTCCCTTTCGGGTATACGCGGCTGTCAAGTCCACCTTGTTTCTTCGTCCGAGCCATGCAATAATTGTATTCTGTGGTTATTATATTCTCTTTGTCTGTGGTCACCAAAGAGTAAATGTATATACGGTTAGTCTCAGAGTACATCATATATGCCAACAACTAGCCAACAAACATTCATTCAAGAAAAGCGTGAAAAAACTGCACCCGCTAAATACGAAGTCTCCCGCCTTTCTCTCCCAACAACTGCTATTAGAAGTCACCAACTCCTTGGAGTAATTGTATTCTGTGGTTATTATATTCTCTTTGTCTGTGGTCACCAAAGAGTAAATGTATATACGGTTAGTCTCAGAGTACATCATATATGCCAACAACTAGCCAACAAACATTAATTCAAGAAAAGCGTGAAAAAGCCGCGCCCGCCAAATACGAAGTCTCCCGTCTTTCTCTCGCAACAACTGCTATTAGAAGTCACCAACTCCTTGGAGTAATTGTATTCTGTGGTCATTATATTCTCTTTGTCCGTGGTCACCAAAGAGTAAACGTATATACGTTTAGTCTTAGAGTACATCATATATGTAATTCGTTTATTTAATAATATCAAAATAAGTACACACTTATGTTATGGAGTAAATTGTTTCTGTAATTTTTATTTGTTTTTAACTAAATATACTCTTACGGATTTTTATCTATATAATGGAGATTCAAATCAAAGAAACCGCAGCAAGTAGGTAGGTATGTGCTATACAAACAGGAATAAAGTTAATATTATTTTACATTTGATATTAAACACTCAGATCGCGTTGACCCATGTAAATGAAAACGCTTATTGCAAAATATGAGAGGCTTTGTTATTTACGTGTTAATTAGTTACTGTTTACGTACTTAACAGAGAGAAAGTGGTGAAATCATATGCTCAGCGCCAAAAAGAGTATCGAATGAGAAAAAAGATCGAAAAACTACGTCTGTGTCCGAAAAAAATACCAAAAACAAATGCTGAAAACCAACGTAAATACCGGCAAAATCTAAAAGAAAAACAACTTAGTGAATCGTTAATACTTGCCAGGTTTGTTTATATGTATTCTTGCTTTAATCATCAACAATATTTAATTTGAAATCGAAAAATATTTTATTTGGCTATTCGCTTCATCATGATTAACCCATTACTACAGAGCACGGGTCTCCTTTCAATATGAAAAGGGTTTGACTATAGTCCACCACGCTGGCCGTGTGCGGATTGGCAGACTTCACACGCCTTTGAGAACATTATGGAGAACTCTCAAGCGTGCAGGTTTCCTCACGATGTTTTCCTTCACCGTTGAAGCAAGTGATATTTTAATTTTTTAAAAAGCACATAACTCCGAAAAGTTAGAGGTGCGTGCCCTGATTCGAACCGCCAACCTCTGATTAGGAAGCTGACGCCCTAACCACTAGGCTATCACGTTTCGTTAGGCTAGTTGCTTACAAAAACTAAAATTTAAAGAACTATAAAAAGAGTGACGTGATCCTAAAAAGTTTGTTTAGCCTCCTAAGATACAGACCCAATCTTCTGTGAAGTCAGGCGGGACGTTTGGACGGTAAACGAAAATTATTTGTCATAATTAATTTTGTATTTTTCAGACGGAGAAAAAATGCTGAGCGTGCAAAAAGGTATAGAGATAATTTAAAACTAAAAAAACAACTTGACTCTATGTCATTGTGGACAGAAGATTCACTGTCGTCTGTTTTAATCAAATATACGAAAAATGGTCATGATGAAACAAACGGTGAAGATTTAGTCTTAAGTCGGTGCCAAACAAATATGAATCAAATCCCATCAATGTTTAATGGAGCTCAGCAAGTTACAAGTCCAAGTTTAGAATCATTTGAAGAACACAGTAAATGTCCAACACCGAATGCCTTGTTGAATCATGAGACAAACATTGCTGTTGACGGTAACTGCCAATTCAAAATAGCTGTATTCATGTAATGATGTTGTCGCTGGCAATATGTATCTAAAAAGTCAACACAGGTGGTATAAGTAATTTCAAATTCAAATAACCTTTATTCAAAAAGTCCTTTAAAATGCAGAGCAGGGCGCGTTTGGAACCCTCATAGCTTTAGTTTTAAGTTTACGAATGTAGTTATCACCATCAAATCACTACTATGTAAATTATTGATGCGTTTTAAAGGACTATTTGAATAAAGATTATTTGAATTTGCGATCATGGTCATTCTGACACTAGCAGTCGAACAGTACGACCATCTGAGTTATTGTTGTCGCTCATCTAAATTAAATAAACAGTATTTCAGGTATCTACAGTTTAATTTCCTGTCACTATGCAAAGTAGTAATAAATATTACTATCCGTGATCATTTAAAAAACAATTTGGCGTCATTCTCTCCGTCATATTCTTTGTAATTTCAGAACAACAACTGGATCAAGGGACACAAATGTCACAAGAAAACAAACTGCAAGAGTGTTCGCACTTGAATCAGCTGATAATACCCAAGACTGAAGTGTTAGACGAAGTAGACATAACATTTGAAGATCGTGATGGCAACAAAAACTTGAAAAAGGAGTTGTCAGACTGTCTGTCCGTTAACAAACACCGGTTGGAATATAAAGCGTACCTGTTGAAGCTCATAAAGACGGAGCCGAGCGAGGACATTGATCAGCCTCAACACGAGTCCACGGAGCACACACACAAAAAACAAACACAACATGTATCCGAACAGAATACAATCCCAAACGTTAAAGTATGTATACATTCTTTATGTCCCGTCCCCCGTTATCCCAAAAAGAGGCGCCCTTGGCAGACGTTCCCTTAGTTTCTTCGAGCCCTAGAATTCAAAATTTCTTCTGGCAGAGCTTCTTTCCGAAGCCCGCCAATCAGCCCGGTTACGCTGTGGCAACCAATAGGGTTAGCACAGCTAATAGTCAGTCCAAAAAAAAAAAAATGCTCTCTTGAATCTTTTCTGTCAGTTTTTTTTTAAATCACTCAAGATTAAAAAAAAAAGAAATGTAAGATTATAGTTTAGTTTAGTGGAGAATAAAAAAATAAAATTACTTTTAAATAACTTTTATCTTCATAGTTAGGAAAGGAAAAAGCAATAGACAATAGTTTTTTTTTTAAACTCTACTACTTATAACTTTTTTTTAAAACTCTACTAGTTAGTCTTTGACGGCAATCTCAAATCGCTTGGCGATACGCCTTTGTCGGTAGGGTGGTAACTAGCCACGGTAAAGCCTCCCACCAGAGCAGACTCGAGTCGGGAATCGAACCCAGGACCTCCAACTTTATAATGCGACAGCGCACGCGCTGCGCCACGGAGGTCGTCAAAAGTTCAGTTTTCTTGTACTTGTGTTTTTAATTAGATACTTGTGTTTTCAGGTGGAGCCGGGTTTGGGTGGTAGCGTCTTGCCAGCCTGCACCCAGACATGCGGTTAGTGGTGTGTTATGTTGCATTTTAAAGTTGTAGGTCCCAGGTTCGATACCCGCCTCGAGTCTGGTCTGGTGGGATATTCGGCAGTGGTACTACAATAATATGTAAATTATTTTATTTTTAAATAAACAGTATTTATTTTTTTCCTCTCAGTTTATTTGACGGCAGTCAGAGAGCAGCGCCATCTAGTTTTAGAATCATGTACGACAGACGAGAGAGTGGGATCGCCCCCTCTCTTTACGCGACACTAAGTGACGTGCAGGTTCTTAATAGACTCACCGCGCATTGCATTCGGTCGGTTCGGATCGGTGGTCACGATGCGGTAGTGCATAGTCGTACTTGGTGGAGCGTATAGTCTGCTCCTTATAAATTACGATACTTATAATTCTAATTCTGTTCTACCAAGAGTATCTGGTCTCTTTGCTCGGAACTACCCACGTCTACCCAGATTACCGACGCACACGCCCCTGACCATCTTATATATATTATAAGGTATAAATATTAGTATATTTATTTAATATTTATTATTATGCAATCTGGTTTATATTTTAGTATGTAGTTATTCGTATGCCGATTTATATTTATATTACGTCACCTACTTTCTTTTTCTGTTCTCTAATCCTAGGGTCGCTACTAAGCGATAAGGCCGCCTTTTATATCCTGCTCCTTCTTGTTTCTGTTTTTCTTATTATTTCACTTTACTGTGGTGTACAAATAAATCATGATCAACCCATTACCGGTTCACTACAGAGCACGGGTCTCCTCTCAATATGAGAGGTTCGGCCATAGTCCACCACGCTGGCCATGTGCGGATTGGCAGACTTCACACGCCTTTGAGAACATCACGGAGAACTCTCAGGCGTGCAGGTTTCCTCACGATGTTTTCCTTCACCGTTGAATCAAGTGATATTTTAATTGCTTAAAAACGCACATAACTCCGAAAAGTTAGAGGTATAGAACCCCCGACCTCTGATTAGGAGGCGGACGTACTAACCACTAGGCTATCATAGTCTACAAAGAATAAATAATATTGTTTATATATTTATTTTTGCAGCACCTCTCATATGTATGACAGAAGTATCAAAACAAAATTGCAACTTGGAGGAGCTACCCAAAGATTCTACACAAACAGACAACCTCATAACACCCAAGAAGGAAAGATTAGAGGATATTGAGGTGACATTTGAAAATCACTCCGAGGATATCACAGACTTGATCACACCGAAAGAGGAAATGTCCAACAGCAGTATGCAACTGGTCAATGAAAGACGATGGGAATATAATAAAAACCTGTTAAAGCCAATAAAGACAGAAACATTAATGAGTGAAGACATTGCTCGGTTGAGAAGACAACACGAGTCACACACACAGACAACACTAAATCAAATCACACAGCATTCAGTCGATAACATTAAAGTGAGTTTAATTTCTGTTTTTTTGTTTTATGGCTTTGCACAGATTAGCCAATGTCAGGTTTATTATTTTATGAGTTCTCTCTTTTTGTGGCTTTGCACATATTAGCCAATGTCAAGTTTATTATTTTATTAGTTCCTTCTTTTTGTGGCTTTGCACAGATTAGCCAATGTCAAGTTTATTATTTTATTAGTTCTCTCTTTTTATGGCTTTGCACAGATTAGCCAATGTCAAGTTTATTATTTTATTAGTTCTCTCTTGTGGCTTTGCACAGATTAGCCAATGTCAAGTTTATTATTTTATTAGTTCTCTCTTTTTGTGGCTTTGCACAGATTAGCCAATGTCAAAATTATTATTTTATTAGTTCTCTCTTTTTATGGCTTTGCACAGATTAGCCAATGTCAAGTTTATAATTTTATTAGTTCTCTCTTTTTGTGGCTTTGCACAGATTAGCCAATGTCAAGTTTATTATTTTATTAGTTCTCTCTTTTTGTGGCTTTGCACAGATTAGCCAATGTCAAGTTTATTATTTTATTAGTTCTCTCTTTTTGTGGCTTTGCACAGATTACCCAATGTCAAGTTTATAGAAATGTAGAAGTTGGGGAGAAATGGCGGGAAACTTCGCACTCCGCGGACGCGGCTCCCTCAAACCTTTCCCAACACCTGTTAACCATTCAGAAAACTAGCCGCTACACAAACGACACCAAAACTGTCCACGACACAACCAACACCAGTCCTTTTCAAAATTAGCCAACAAACATTAATTCAAGAAGAGCGTGAAAAAACCGCGCCCGCCATATACGAAGTCTCCCGCCTTTCTCCTTAATTTATTTTACACCCTCGTGTTATTTGAACATTTTAATTTTACCATCTGTGTATACTTTCATAGGTATCAAAAACTTCTTATTCAACTGATAGACATATAGATAGATAAAATCTTTATTGCACTACAAACTTATATTCAAAATAAATAAAACAAAAAAAAAAAAAAAAAACAATGCGCAAAGGCGGTCTTATCGCTAAAAGCGATTTCCTCCAACCTTTTGTGATGGGAAAGTCAACAGTTTGTATTTATTGAAGATTAAGACTCAATCAGGCATAGCATTTTAAAACACATGTTAAAGATCATCATCATCATCATAATCAACCCATTACCGGCTCACTACAGAGCACGGGTCTCCTCTCAATATGAGAAGGATTCAGCCATAGTCTACCACGCTGGCCATGTGCGGATTGGCAGACTTCAGACGCCTTTGAGAACATTACGGAGAACTCTCAGGCGTGCAGGTTTCCTCACGATGTTTTCCTTCACCGTTGAAGCAAGTGATATTTTAATTGTTTAAAAACGCACATAACTCCGAAAAGTTAGAGGTGCGTGCCCGGATTCGAACCGCCGACCTCTGATTAGGAGGCTGACGCCCTAACCACTGGGCTATCACCGCTATGTTAAAGATAGCATAATTAAATTAAAACACTAATGATTGGCATATTTTCCAACCTATCGAAGGCGTTTGACTATGTAAATCATAAAATAATCCATAAATTACAGTTTATGGAGCTAGTGCTCTAAATCTTGTTGACTTTTATTTATCAAAATGCTATAGTCAAGTGTTGGAGCTTTTTTATTTTTTACGCCACAAGTTAGCCCTTGACGGCATCTCACCTGATGGTAAGTGATGATGCGGTCTAAGATGGTAACGGGCTAATCTGTTAGGGGTATGGTTAACTCACACTCCTAATTGGTTTCTACGCGACATCGTGCCGGAACGCTAAATCGCTCTGCGATACGTCTTTGTCGGTAGGGTGGTAACTAGCCACGGCCGAAGCCTTCCACCAGATCAGACTCTAGCCAGGAATCGAATCCAGGACCTCCAACTTTATAATATGGGCAGCGCGCGCTGCGCCACGGAGGTCTTCAAGGTAAAATATTGTGATTGTATAGAGCTAAATATAGGAGTCCCTCAAGGTTTTATTCTTGGTCCATATACCCTTTTTTTTATACATATATATTTAGAGATGTAACTAATATAGTAGATAATATTTAGATTCTAAAATAAACGGATTCCTCAGACTAATTTAAAACCCCTATCTCTAGTTATTTCTCTATTTTTTTTTTTAATAGAGCTTGAGTTTTTAATGTGGAAAGTATGCTTTAATAGAAGTTCCAAGAAATATAAAATCATTTTTGTCAGTCAAACTTGAAGGACTTCTTTACACCAGCTCTTAAACAGTTTCAAGTGGTATGTTAGATGGTGATAACAAAAAGAAAATTTAGCACGGCTAAGTTTGCTGTCGCCTTCTTATCACCATCAACTTATGCTGTGTAAATTATTGACGTGTCACAAGTGCTAATTGAATCAAGATTTTGTTTTTTTTTTTTGTCGGACTGTCTATTAGCTGTACAAACCCTATTGGTTGCCACAGCGTAACCAGGCTGTTTGGCGAGCTTCAGAAAGAAGCTCTGCCAGAAGAAATTTTGAACACTAGGGCTCGAAGAAACTAAGGGAACGTCTGCCTAAGGGCGCCTCCTGTGAGGCCGAACCTCGGCTTAGGCGACGTTTGGGATAACGGGGGGGGTCGGACGGTGAGTGGTCCGTACGTCTCCGAGGCAGTGGATGGAGCCCACGTCCGGATGACGTAAGATAGCGGGGAGCTCGTGTTCGCCGTGAAGACGGTGTGTAGCGTATGATTGTGTGGTAGGTGGTACGAGTGTGTTGTCAGTAGTCATCTGATCGTCAGGGTCGTAAAGGATATGTTTAGGTCTCCTCTTTCGGAGAGGAGCGCTTAGGTCGGGGGAGGTAGATTTTGATTGATTGATTGAATATGGCGGCTTGTAATGCAATTTTCAAATGTTTGACCGTTGTGTACTTGTGTTGGCAGGTAGAGCCGGATGCTGCTGCTAGTGTCTCCGGAGACTGTGCTCAGACAGGTGAGTGTAGGGGGCTTAAATGTCCCGGTGTCCAGTTAGAACTCCAATTAAGGCAACATAGGAATTTATAACTTCAATAAATTCAAATTCAAATAATCTTTATTCAAATAGTCCTTTAAAAGGCACTGTTGAAGCGTCAATAATTTACATAGCAGTGATTTGATGGTGATAACTACATTCGTGAACTTAAAACTAAAGCTATGAGGGTTCCAAACACGCCCCGGTTTAAGAAGCTGCCCGCAACAAAATAAGTCAGGTTTTTTTTTGTTATCACCATCTCACATAATAAATAATAAATTATAGTACCTATAGAGATAGAGCAATTCACAGCCAAGCTTTTTTTATCGTTTATATAATCCTTAATATCGTAATATGATTTTTCTACAAGCTTTCGATTTATAAAAACTTTAAACTTATTGATAGACATCTCCAAGATATCAATAGGTAATTTGTTATAAAATAAAATACAATTTCCTTTGAATGAGTTACTTATATAGTGCAGTCTACTAAACGGTACTACAAGTTTACTTTTACTTCTGATGTTCAGTGCGTTACAGTCCATTTTTTTTTTAATTTATCAATATTTTTATGCACATACATTAAATTTTCATATATAAACGATAAAAAAGCTTGGCTGTGAATTGCTCTACCTTCATAGGTACTATAATTAATTATTGATTATGTGAGATGGTGATAACGAAAACAAACCCCGCTAAGTTTGTTGTCGGTTTCTTCTTAGAGCGGGGTGCGTTTGGAACCCTCGTAGCTTTAGTTTAGTTCACGAATGTAGTTATCACCATCAAATCACTGCTATGTAAATTATTGACGCGTCAAAAGTGCCTTTTAAAGGATTATTTGAATTTTAAATTTTTTAAATATTGGCTATGCACTGTCATTATTTTATAATCTTTGAATTTATCTCTTAATGACTCTCTGGGACCTAATTGATATATCGCACGAACAGCCCCCTTCTGCAAAACGAATACAATATAATTGTGACTATATAACAGATTCGAGTCGAGAATCGAACATAGGACTCCTCAAAATATTATTACGCGTACATTGTGATAAATAATGAAACACTTTTAAAATCCACGGTTCTCGTCAAAATGATAATCTATACAAATAAATAAAATTGGAGTGTCTGTTTGTAATATTGAAATAACCGTTTTTTACTACATGCATATGAATATGTATACGCGGTACATACACCAAAATAATTTTGAAGTTATACTTCTTTTGGCGCGATGGAGAAAACTGATGAGAGTGAATTTTTACGATGCGCGCGCACACCGACACCTAAATTGTACATCGTGAAGTTAGTTCTAGGTGGCATGAAAATCGATAACTATGTTCAAATTGTATATTCTAGTATTTTTATATTTAGAGCACGTGTTTCGTAACAGTACAATTAAACAGTGTAAATAAATAAATATTATTTTGGTGTTTTTATTAAATCAATTTCGTATACGACGGTGATAGTATTTACTAATAATTTATTAGTATATCTATATATATATTGAATATTAGTCATAAAACTGATTTGAATAAACTGTTTTGAGTGCATTTATAGATTTGAGGTTAATTGTCGGTATGTATAATTTATTTACATCGTTAATTAAAAATTATTACATTATTAACTACAAAAATTTTTTTTTTTCTATTTGTCTTATTTCTGGTATATTAACAAATTTTATGTATAAATAAAATAAAAAAATTAATTGTCTATACTTGTTTATATTAACCTTAAATGCTGAGTGTTTATACTATCTTTGATCTTAACTATTTGTTAAAATTTGATTTATTGATATTTTAATTATTTTTTATATTCTTATTATAAATATCTCTAAAAACTAACGAGCACTCAGCTTAATATGATATATTTATAGAAACATATATTTTCAATTTATTAAAGTGGTAGTTGAAATAATCAAAAAATAAATTCTGATGAATAAATTTTAATAAATGAATTTAAATTTTAAATAAACTTAAATAGAACAGTATAAATAATTTTCTATACTAATTCGTATCTATCTACCTATGATCTTTTGCAGGTTTCTCTGAAACTAATAATCTATATATATAAAAGCGAAAGGTCACTTACATACTTACATACTGACTTACTGACGTACTGATTAAACACGAGATCTCAAAAACTATTGTACGTATAAAGCTATAATTTAGCAAGTAGGTAGTTGATAGTTAAGAGATGTCAGCTAAGAAAGGATATTTGGAAATTCCACCCCTAAGAGGGTAAAAGGGGTTGGAAGTTTGTATGAAATTTCTTTGTTTTTAGAGTTGGAGACAAAAATTTGCATTAAGATTAATAATAATAAATAAAAAACATGAACATATTTTTTTTTAATTTTACCTGTTAAGGGTGGTAAAAAAGGAGATGACAGTTTTTGCTTATTTTTTTTATTATGAAGTCTCCAAGCTTGAAATTTTGAAAATAGGTTTCTTTTAGGGCGTAAGTGTAAGGTTAAAATTTTATTTCATCCAAATCTACCCCGAAGGGGGTAAAATAGTTTGTATGAAAGTCCTATGTTATTTAATTTAGAGATACGAAAATCGGCAATTTGACATTTGCCTGTAGCTTACTTTCTGAAGCAGGGCATTGGCCGCACGGGTAACCTCAATCTCAAGTAAAATCAGCAATTCTACGCAGACGAAGTCGCGGGCAACAGCTAGTACTACATAATTAAATTTCAATTTCTGTTTTAGTTTCCGAGATGTCCGAAGATATTACTCAAAGAAATGCACGAAACTGTAAAAAATATTATTCACGAAAAAAATCTGCAAAACAGGGGGTAGTGAAGAAAAAAAATAACTCTGAAAAGTGTCGACAGTATAGACAGCGGAAAAAAAAATTGCTTGCACAACAACTCGAATATAAGAACGAAGCTATTCATACTGCATCAACATCAAGTTTGCAAATGACGCTTGAACCTCAGCTTATTGCCACAGGTAAAAATTTAAATAATTGGAATATCACAGTTATAATTATAAATAATGAGATTATATAGTTTTATTTAATTAGTTAATTCAAATTAAATTATTGAAGTGAAACTTCTTTATCGGCGTTGGAAAAAAAATTACCGTCACATTTTTCGGTTACGCGTCACATTTTTCCGTTACGCGCCATCTTTTTTTCTTGCACCCTTATTTATTTCTGAAACACAATAGCGACGTGATAAATAATATATCAATACTAAAGTGATCAACAAAATCAAAGGCTTTATTTTAATTCTAATTCCAGTGGATTTTTAACAAAAGTAAGTAATTATATCTCTTTTTCTAATACTTGGGTGGGATTGTGGTATTTATTTTTTCTAAATTTAAGATATTTAAGGTTAACCTCAGTTTCTGATTGTAACTATCGGTCAATGTATATGATTTCATTAAAATAGTATTTATTAATTAATACGACTGCTAATTTAATGAACATCAATTAATTGGCATAAAGTATAAATTCTGAAATATGTTAAATTATAATAATGTAAAAATTATATTTTTGTAAATCAATTAACTAATTTTTGTAGATTCAATGATGGAAGAATCCACAAATCCTGAGGAATCTTCGAATGCAATTACTATACAAGTTGATGTCCATCATCGGCATTATTCACAACTCAGTGCATCAATCGCTACCACAAGCCATGACTGTGTGAACGAACCTGAAACAACGAGTGGTCTTCCTTCAATCCACCGTGATTATCCAAAAACAGCTGCACAGCGAATGGCAGAGTATAGAGCTCGGAAAAAAAAGGAAACTCCAATAGTGAATCATCGAAAACATAAAAAATCAGACGCAGAGCGTGCAAAAGATTATAGAGCCCGAAAAAAAGCGAAGATCCAATCAGCAGGTAAGAGTTTTTCAGTTATCTACGATCAAAATTATGATTTATTTCGTAAATTGATTAATTAATTCTTTTTAGATTCAATAATGGAAGAATCCACAAATCCTGAGGAATCTTCAAATGCAATTACTGTACAAGTTGATGTCCATCATCATCATTGTTCACAACTCAGTGCATCAATCGCTACCACAAGCCATGACTGTGTGAACGAACCTGAAACAACGAGTGATCTTCCTTCAATCCACCGTGATTATCCAAAAACAGCTGCACAGCGAATGGCAGAGTATAGAGCTCGGAAAAAAAAGGAAACTCCAATAGTGAATCATCGAAAACATAAAAAATCAGACGCAGAGCGTGCAAAAGAGTATAGAGTCCGAAAAAAAGCGAAGATCCAATCAGCAGGTAAGAGTTTTTCAGTTATCTTCGATCAAAATTATGATTTATTTCGTAAATTGATTAATTAATTCTTTTTAGATTCAATAATGGAAGAATCCACAAATCCTGATGAATCTTCAAATGCAATTACTGTACAAGTTGATGTCCATCATCATCACGATTGATTTCTCCGCGAATCCTATTCATGCAGATTAGGAGATTAAGACACGTTAACGGTCAGTATGGTATTTATGGACAAATAATCAATGTTCCAGTGTCTATTGATTCAATGGTTCGTACTCTCCCCAGAAGTTTATCTGATGATCACTGTATCAATATGCACATTAAACGCAAGAAAATCCATAAATAGAGTTATTTGCATGGTATAATAAACAAAGGTACAATAAAGATTTGGCTTCAATTTTTATTAAAGTCGCCATTATATACTATGTATGATATCAAAATTGATGAATCCTTTTTCGAAAACAATGACATTGATACTATACCTAAAGATGAAATAAGCGAACACGTACCAATCGAAGAAAGTCTGGTATCTCAGCAGCAAACATTGATGTGGAATGAAGAAAAATATTTATTTTTTTCTTTAGCTTTAAGCTGTTATGTTACTGATTAGCACTTAGCATTAGGACAAACCTCTTTGGTTTTTTCGGTGCCTTTATTATATAACTTATTTTATTCCTTGTATATTAATAATAAATAAATAATAATAATAATAATTTTTTCGGCTAGGATAGTCCGCCGGTTTCTCAACCTGTCGCCCTGACCCCCGGCCGTTTGGTCTCCCCTGCCGGGGTGTAATCCTCCGCCCGGTGCAAATATGTATCTATGTAATGTATATGTAGGTTTATTTATTTTTATCTATTTAAGTTTATTATATCTCTTTTGGTTTTTTATATATATTTATTTTGCACACGGGCGTGAGAGCCAAAATATACTGATAATAATAATTTAAGATTAGCCCCAGGAGAAAAAAATCTTCCACATAGTTTACTTTTTGATGAACACGCGGAGGAATTGTCTTTTCCTGCAATTTATTTGGGCCAATTTCGTACGTTTCGTGATGGAGTACGAGTAACTCCATATACAATGGCTACAAGTGAACTTAGACGCTCGGACCGTCGTGCTGTTACTCCACATCATGTATTATACGTGGCAATGAAAATAATGAGACTTCGAGTGCATGATTCATTAACAGTTGCCTTCAAACATATAGGAAAAGACACAAAAATCACACGTGAACAAATTGAAAATGAAGATTATGTCAACAATTGCATTGAAACTAATTTTGCATTTCTGAAATCAATTCCCAATTCATTATGGTACTGGGCTGATAAAAGAAAAATTTATTTGCAATGATTAGACAGCTAGGTAAACCAACAATATTTCTCACTATTAGTGCAAATGAAATTGGATGGAATGATTTACTTCAATTATTATATAAGTTGAAAAATAATGGAGCCGAATTATCAAAAAAACGATGCTGAAGAATTACACTATCTTGAAAAAGTTACTCTGATTAATGAAGATTCTGTAACGTGCGCAATCTATTTTTAATAAACTGGTAAACGTACTCTTGAATATATTACAGTCTCCTAAGAAGAGTCCGTTTGGAAAATATTATGTGATGCATTATTTCAAAAGAATTGAATTTCAGCACCGAGGTAGTCCACATGCCCATACATTACTGTGGCTTGCAAATGCACCGAATGATGCTTTAGGCGAGAATAAAATGGATGCAATTTCACTGATTATTCATCTTATCTCGATTTCATCGAAAGAAGCATCAGGGCATATAAAATTACAAACACAAGCACTCATTCACCTGTTACAAAAGAATATCGGCTCATAGACCTCAACAATGTCGTTTTGAAGCTCCATTCTTGCCTTCTCGTTCTACAGAAATTTTATTGCCTATGCAACAGGGTGAAATTGGTTTTAATCGTTATTTGCAATGTTACAGAAATATTCGAATTAATCTCGAAAATAATGATTGTGAGGATTTTGATAGTTTTTATCAGCAAAATAATATTTCATCAGATTATGAATATCGCAATATACTTCGAGCGGGAATCAAGAGACCAAGAGTTTTCATAAAACGCGAACCCAGTGAGAAATGGCATAATCCATTTAATCCGTTTATTCTGAATCTGGTAAAATCGAATATGGACATCCAGTTCATAACAGAGGAATATGTATGTAGCTGAGTATGTCAATAAAACAAATCGCGGAATAAGTAATTTATAACGTGAAATCATCAAATGTATGGATGAACACCCTGAGTTCGATGTTGTGGAAATCACAAGAAAATTGTGAGTTGAGATGCTGAACAGTATTGAAATACCAAATCAAGAAGCTGCCTGGTATCTTTTAAGAGAGCCGATGTCGAAAAGCTCTTCTGTTATAGTTTATATTCCAACGATGTGGCCGGAGGAGCGGCAAAAACTCAAGAAAACCACTAAAGAGCTAGATGAAATGGGAATTGATGATGATTCAACTGACATTTGGAAAGAGAACTGGTTCACAAAGTATCAAAAAAGGCCTGAAGAATTAAGTGATGTCACGCTTGCTCAATTTGTTGCTTATTATAATGTTCACGGCGATGGAAAAGTTACAAAACGGCAAAAGCCTCGAATAATTCGTTATCGCAGTTATAACATGTCTCAAAATTTGTCAGATTGATGATGATGATGATGATTAACCCATTATCGGCTCACTACAGAGCACGGGTCTCCTCTCAATATGAGAAGGGTTTGGCCATAGTCCACCACGCTGGCCATGTGCGGATTGGCAGACTTCACACGGCTTTAAGAGCATTATGGAGAACTCTCAAGCGTGCAGGTTTCCTCACGATGTTTTCCTTCACCGTTGAAGCCAGTGATATTTTAATTTTATAAAAACGCACATAACTCCGAAAAGTTAGAGGTGCGTGCCCGGATTCGAACCGCCGACCTCTGATTAGGAGGCTGACACCCTAACCACTAGGCTATCACCACTTTTGAATTTGTCAGATTATAAACGGGAAATGGTAACTTTACATATTCCGTTTAGGAGTGAAGATGAAGAAATTTTAGCTGAAATGAAGTTTATTGAAATTTATACTACTAATGAAAATTTGATTTTACAACGCAGACAAGAATTTGAATCGAGCTTAGATATTCTCAAAACTATAGAGATTTGTGTCGTGAGGACGGAATTGATGATGATAATGAACCGGAAGAAAATATTATTGCTGAGCAAAATCCATTTCAGCATTTGTATGATAATCCAGATGCCATCGTTAATGATGATATTCGTTCAGCGACGTTACATAAATTGGGAATTATTGCAAAAAGAAGGGAAAATTTAATGGCCAACGAGGATTTTTATAATTTGATGAGAATGGCTAATGAAAAACAAAAAAAGATTATTACTTCATGTTATTTATCATCTTTTATCATCAGATAATGTTCCATTTCAAATATTTTTTACAGGCCCCGCTGGATTTTTTTTTTTTTTTTTATCCACTACAAGTTAGCCCTTGACGGCAATCTCACCTGATGGTAAGTGATGATGCAGTCTAGGATGGTAGCGGGCTAACCTGTTAGGGGCATGGTAAACCCACACTCCTAATTGGTTTCTACGCGACATCGTGCCGGAACGCTAAAATCGCTTGGCGACACGTCTTTGTCGGTAGGGTGGTAACTAGCCACGGCCGAAGCCTCCCACCAGTCCAGACTCGAGCCGGGAATCGAACCCAGGACCTCCAACTTTAAAATGCAACAGCGCACGCGCTGCGCCACGGAGGTCGTCAATGTGTCGGAGGTGGATGCGGTAAAACATTCGTAATTAAACTTTCGATGGAAATTTATAATCGTTACACTGACAATGACGGATACTGTGATGCATATATAACTTGTGCTTCAACGGGTAAAGCTGCAGTGGCGATCGCAGGAACAACTGTTCATAGAGCTTTGAAAATATAATTATCAAGGTTGCTTCCTTTAAGTAACGAAACTGCCCAGCAATATAGAACATTGTTTAAATATGTTAAAGTTATTATTATTGATGAGATAAGCATGATCAGCGCTCAATTATTGATAAAAATTGATTCGAGATTAAAACAAATCACTGGTAACTTTCAATCGAACTTCGGAGGGTTAGATATTTTAGATTAGATTATTTTTATCTACAAGCAACCTAAACAGACTATTGTTGGACCAATATTATGGCGAAATCTTAAATTTTATGAACTAGATCAAGTTATGCGTCAAGCCAATCAACAGTTTTCGTCAATACTTACAAAAATCGGAAATGGTGAACGTCTCGATGAAATTGAAATATCTGTCATTGAATCTCGTTTTTATTCTGTAGAAGAAGCTGCAACTAAGTGTCCTCAAGGTATTCGATTATTTAATACAAATCACGCAGTCACTGAGTATAATAATCAAATATTGAACTCTTATTCAGAAAAAATAATTTCTACTGCAAAAGATGTTTATAGTGGATGTACTTCCAAGGAACAAGAGACTTCTGTGCATCAAAAACTAAATAAAATGTCCTTAATTGATACAAATGGATTGCCTTACCTAACAACATTTGTAATAAATATTTATTACATGATTACTACAAACATTGATGTATCTGACGGATTAGCAAATGGTGCTGTTGGGAAGTTAGTTCATGCAGAAACCGATATCGATGGAGTAGTTAAAATAGCATGGCTTGAATTTCCAGCATTAACTCGAATTGGTGAAAAATTGAGACGTAAAGCAGCGGGTCACGCAGCAGAAAATAATATCAGTCGAATGGCTGTACCAATTGTACAAAGATCTTCTACAATTCCGCTCAATAATAACAAAACTATACTTGTTAAACGTACTCATATTCCGTTGGTTTGTGCTTGTGCTACTACCATTCATAAATCACAAGGCAGCACATTTCCGGAAATTGTTTATGAATATCAACAGAGAAACATCACAGCCAAACGTTGTTATATGTCGCTTTATCCCGTGTTACGTGTATTGAAGGATTGTATATAACGACTCCAAATAATGACAAAACATTTTATCATGGTTGAAGAACGTCAACGTCCACCATCGATTTACAAGCGGAATTTAAACGATTGTCTCTGAATAAAGTAGAAACAAAAAAAAGCGGTGATAGCCTAGTGGTTAGGGCGTCAGCCTCCTAATCAGAGGTCGGCTGTTCGAATCCGGGCACCTCTCACTTTTCGGAGTTATGTGCGATTTTAAACAATTAAAATATCATTTGCTTCAACGGTGAAGGAAAACACCGTGAGGAAACCTGCACGCCTGAGAGTTCTCCATAATGTTCTCAAAGACGTGTGAAGTCTGCCAATCCGCACATGGCCAGCGTGGTGGACTATGGCCAAACCCTTCTCATACTGAGAGGAGACCCGTGCTCTGTAGTGAGCCGTTAATGGGTTGTTCATGATGATGATGATGAAAGAAGAAACTATAAATGATTGAAAACATTTGATTAAGTTCATGAACAAAAGAAGAGGTTTGTCACTTTTTATTTTCAATTGTCAAAGTCTTAGAACTCATATAGATGACCTGGATGATTCAATTGTGAAAAATTCAAATGTTTTGAAATGAAACATGGCTGAACAATGACAGTCAAGAAAACATCACTAATTTCAAATGCATTGCAAAATTTAAACGGCTGAGCACGAGAGCAGGAGGTGTAGGAATATATCATAATTCTAATGATGTTGTTAATGTTGTGACTCCATCGATAGATTTTTCTGTTTTTTTCTCCTGACTTTCATGGGTCACTAGCATCAGCAGTTGGTGATTTATGTATGGCTCAATGCCAAATGGAAAATGGGATGAAAATTTTGATTGTTGCACTGTATATATCTCCTAATCAGAAGTTGGACGATATTATTAATTTTCTTCACCATTCATTGTTGCCGTACACAAGTGAAGGTGCCTCTTTACTCGGTAACAATAATTATAAAATACCGATGATTTTAAGTGGAGATTTTAATGTCAATTTTGCATCGGAAAAATCTTTGAAGCTAGTTGAATTTCTGAAAGATAAATTGAATTTATCCATGAAAAACAGTCCTCAAACGTCAACAACAAGATCTGGCACTACAATTGATGGAGTTTTTACTCGGTCACTAAATTTCGTGGAATGTAAACTATATATTTCATATTTCAGTTACCATAAGCCATTAATTACAAAAATATATAATGACGATGACAATGATAGTAATAATTCTATTACAATTAATGAAATGCTGTAATAATCTTAGTAGCAAAAAGGTAAAGTGAAATAATTGTATTATTTGTATTCATGTCTATGATAATAAAATCCTTTTGTTTAAACTTTATCTAATTTAACTTTATTTAACCAATTTCTAGAAAGTTGCATGTAGATCATTTTTCGAAAAATAAGGCCATAAAGAAGTTTCACTTCTTACGTGTGTACACGCACACATTTTTTTTTTTAATAATCATAAATAAATTTTAATAAATGAATTTAAAATTTAAATAAACTTAAATAGAACAATATAAATAATTTTCTATACTAATTCGTATCTATCTACCTATGATCTTTTGCAGGTTTCTCTGAAACTAATAATACTACATAATTAAATTTCAATTTCTGTTTTAGTTTCCGAGATGTCTGAAGATATTACTCAAAGAAATGCACGAAACTGTAAAAAATATTATTCACGAAAAAAATCTGCAAATCAGGGGGGGGTGAAGAAAAAAAATAACTCTGAAAAGTGTCGACAGTATAGACAGCGGAAAAAAAAATTGCTTGCACAACAACTCGAATATAAGAACGAAGCTATTCATACTCCATCAACTTCAAGTTTGCAAATGACGTTTGAACCTCAGCTTATTACCACAGGTAGAAATTTAAATAATTGGAATATCACAGGTTATGGGAAGTCATTTACTGTTAATGCCGTGTTGCTGTGGAATAATCTGCCTATTGATGTTAGAAGTTCGAAATCGTTAAACATTTTTAAAAGTCGACTTAAAAAGTTTTATTTGTCTAAATGCCATATTAGTGAATAGTTTATGTGTACTGATATATATTTATTTATATATATCGGCGCAACAATACTTTAATATTAAAATTAAAAGTTAACTTATAATTATAATTGCTACAGCTCATTAATTAATTTCCAACTGTTTTGTAAACAAACCCCCACTCTCGATTTTGTTATATAAACGAGTGTTCATTGTATCTCGGCTCATTCGTGCACTAGTGGTCGACCAGTACAGAGGTAGGTCTCTGCTGTTGTTGTGGTTCATTTGAATTAAATAAACGATATTCCAGGTATCTATTGTTTAATTTACTGTCACTATGCAGACGAGTAATAATGGTGAAGAGAATGACGTCAGCAATGCTGACGTCATCATTTTTAAAAACAATTTGGCGCCAGTCTCCACGTCATATATAAAAGTATATATTTATATATTATATTTATTGATATTTTATTTTGTTTTGAATTGCGCCATTACCCTCATTCTTTAATTAATTCTTTCCCCAAGGGTTGTCTGGAAGAGATTGCTGAAGCAATAAGACCGCCTTTGCATACTTATGTGTTAAATGTTTTTGTATTGTTGTTTCTTTAAAGTTTGTGTGCAATAAAGAGTATTTATCTTATCTTATCACAGTTATAATTATAAATAATGAGATTATATAGTTTTATTTAATTGGTTAATTCAAATTAAATTATTTATTTAAATTATTATTAAACGCCCAAGAAGTATAACTTCTAACGCGTGTACATCAGTACACACACTCTTTTTTTATATATTGGCTATGCACTGTCATTATTTTATAATCTTTAAATTTATCTCTTACTGACTCTCTGGGACCTAATTTGTATATCGCACGAACAGCCCTCTTCTGCAAAACGAATACAATATAATTGTGACTATATAACAGACTCGAGTCGGGAATCGAACATAGGACTCCTCAAAATATTATTACGCGTACATTGTGATAAATAAATAAAACACATTTAAAATCCACGGTTCTCGTCAAAATGATAATCTATACAAATAAATAAAATTGGAGTGTCTGTTTGTAATATTGAAATAACCGTTTTTTACTACATTCATATGAATATGTATACGGTACATACACCAAAATATTTTTTTTTACAATTTTTGTCTGTCTGTCTGTTTGTTTGTTCCGGCTAATCTCTGAAATGGCTGGACCGATTTTTACGGGACTTATATTGGCAGGTAGCTGATGTAATAAGGAGTAACTTAGGCTACTTTTATTTTAGAAAAATAAAGTAATGTTGCAATGTCCAAGTACTGTCCAGTACCGCGCGCAGCTCACGCGCATGCCACCGCCTGTGCCATCACGTCTCGGGCGCCTCCCACAACTTCTCCCACCAGCGAATCAATATCCTATTTCCCTCATTCTTATTTTTTTAGAAAGGAGATACTTTAATGTTTATCCTGTAATTATTTCAAGTAATTCGGGTTAGTAATCTATTGCTTAGTGATTGAAAGACAAACAAACACACAAACTCAACGCAGACGAAGTCGCGGGCGTCAGCTAGTATAATATAATAACAACATAGGTTGTGTTACTCCACAGATATCGTCATGCCAAAAAAAGTTAAGAAACGTTCGCGAGGGAGTGAAAAAGACAAAAAAGGTTCAAAGGTGAGAAAAGTGCCGAAGACTGGAGCAGAGCGCATGCGCGATTACAGAGAACGCATCAGAGCAATGGAGCAATGTACACACTCATCAGAAGTACGGAGTACGACAACCCCCACGGCATCCCAACATTTGGAAGGCAGCCAAGTCGGCACAAACGCCACAGACAAACGGGAAGCATGTGACAACCACAGACAATTCCTCGTTCAAGTGAAGTCTGTGGCAGGGAGCTTGTACCTCGCGATTTCCACTACGGATTGTGATGAAACTGACAAAAAACGTATCGCTTCCTAAAAACACTTTAATTCGAATTCAAAATAATCTTTATTCAAATAGTCCTTTAAAAGGCACTTTTGATGCGTCAGTAATTTACATAGCAGTGAGTTGATGGTGATAACTACATTCGTGAACTTAAAACTAAAACTATGAGGGTTCCAAACGCGCCCCGGTCTAAGAAGCCCGCAACAAACTTAGCCGGGGTTTTTTTTTTCATTATCGCCATCTCACATAATGAACAAGCCAAGCTTTTTTTTATCGTAATTTAGAACATTGTTACCAACCTTCAAATAGATATCGAATACATTTTCCTTTTATTTTTTATTAAAATAAATGATGTCCTTTTAAATTAATAACAAAATGAATTAAACATAATTATTTATGTGCATGTTAAATTAATTAATAACGACATTTGATTGTATCATGCACAGAATATGAATATCATTTTGTTAACGTTTTATTAGCACTAATATATTTAAATAATAAACAACAATAATTAAAATAGTTATCATCATGATCAACCCATTACCGGCTCACTACAGAGCACGGGTCTCCTCTCAATATGAAAAGGGTTCGGCCATAGTCCACCACGCTGGCCATGTGCGGATTGGCAGACTTCACACGCCTTTGAGAACATTATGAAGAACTCTCAGGCGTGCAGGTTTCCTCACGATGTTTTCCTTCACCGTTGAAGCAAGTGATATTTTAATTGTTTAAAACGCACATAACTCCGAAAAGTTAGAGGTGCGTGCCCGGATTCGAACCGCCGACCTCTCATTAGGAGGCTGACACCCTAACCACTAGGCTATCACCGCTTCAAAAAAATAAATAGTTACAAAATTATAAAATAGTTATGTAATCATGAACTTGTAACTGACATTGTTTTGTTAACTTCCGGTGTTATGAGAATACAAAGGTGTGTTTTTTAGTTGAAAACTAAGTAAAACCGCGTGAAGGTCGATAGCCTATTATTTTCGCTGACCATCTCCTATAGTCGTTATATTATATTAAATTGCAAATTAGGTGTGCAAATATAATAAAAAATGTTTGTATGTTCTTTTGTACGCGCGTGAAATGTTATACTTCTGTGGCATCATTAAAAAAATATGTATTACATGTTTTATTAAATTTATTTGTTTTGTAAATATTGAATAACCAGTAATAAATTTTAGTATTAATTACATGCAATAATAATTTATATCAATAAATAATACGTGCGGATAGTAAACCTCAATTATATAGTGACGCTTGATAAAGCAAAAATCACAAATTTAACTGTTCATATTATATGAACAGCTAAATTTGTGTTTCTAACTGTTCATAACAGTTAAATTTGTGTTTGTAACTGTTCGTATTATATGAACAGTGAAATTTGTGTTATTAACTGTTCGTTTTATATGAACAGTGAAATTTGTGTTTTTAACTGTTCGTATTATATGAACTGTGAAATTTGTGTTGTCAACTGTTCTATTATATATAATTTGTGTTTTTTATAGTTAAATTTGTGTTTTTACCATATTTTATTTCCAGTATATGATGATCTTTGTTCGAAGTCTCGTATATTATTTGTGAAGAAGAAATATTAATTTATTTAGTGATAGCTTTTTGGGCGCTCACACATTCTTATAGTTGTAAGCTAAAACAATTAGGCTGTTTTATCAATTAAGTGAATTTCTGTTATTATTTTAATATATAGAGATATTTTTTAATGACATTATAATTTAAATTAATGTATAAATAAGTTTTAAAATATAAATAATCTAAATAAATAATTTGACAACACTAAACAAATTTTTTTATTACACCATTTTTTAACCGACGTAGTGTTATAAGTTTGATGTCTGTTTGTGGCATCCTAGCTCCCGAACGGATGATTTTGGTTATCTGCTCGAAGGTGAAATAGTCTGAGTGTTTTTAGCTATATGTTTGACGATCTCCGTGGCGCAGTGCGTTCGCATTATAAAGTTGGAGGGTCCTGGGTTCGATTCCCGGCTCGAGTCTAGTCTGGTGGGAGGCTTTACCGCGACTAGTTACCACCCTACCGACAAAGACGTGTCGCCAAGCGATTTAGCGTTCCGGCACGATGTCGCGTAGAAACCAATTAGGAGTATGAGTTTACCATACCCCTAACAGGTTAGCTCGCTACCATCCTAGACAGAATCATCACTTACCACCAGGTGAGAGAATGGTTGATGAAAATAGGTCACAAAATGGCGAATTACGTTTTTTTTTGTCACAACTGCATAAATATGTTTCAAATATGAAAAAAAAGACGGGTTGCACTCCGGGAGTGCCGGCAGAAGTGAAAACTTGATTATTAACGTTGAGCATGTTTGATATTTTGGAATGGTTAGGGAATAATTTTGCACCAATTGCTTTATCAGTATAAAAGTACTATCATTTATGTGGTAGAATATAATATTCATTTATTGCGCTATCGTACACAAACATGACAATTTATATTACATTAAAAATTTAACACTTTAAAACTATTACAATTATTTTACATTAAAAAGTTTATCTATATCAATTTCCATATTTTAAGCACTTTACATTCACGAATTTTACGAATACACAACAATGTGATCACTACACAGACGGTCGAGCCATCAGCTGTCACCATCCATGGATGCGCGTGGCACGCTGTAACATACACGAACATTCCTGCGCTGCCTAAACGAAACAGTAGGCCCAGGCATACATTTTCGCCGCGCCGTAGAGAGGGGATAGCTGTCTACTCTCCATCCGTCTTACGCTTTTTCGATCAGGTCACGTGTCCTGACGCGAGTTTGAGATTTTATACCCATTACAGAAAAAGTGCTCAACGCCGCTAAAGAAGTTTTCACTTCAAAAAAACTGTGATAGCCTAGTGGTTAGGATGTCCGCCACCTAATCAGAGGTCGGCGGCAAAAATATTTAATTTATTAATTTAATTTTTCTTTTATGTAGCATTGAAAAATACATAATACAAAATCCTAAATTTTCACCCTTCTATCGCCCACCCCTATTTCTTAATAGACATTTTAGTAATTTAATCATTTGTCATCCCGCTCGATAACTGAACAATTATTGTCTTTATTGTGAATGTGTTTTTACTCTAATTCGACTATAATTTCCCTGAGCTGATTGTAAAGCTAAAATTTTTGAACATAAACAATATTAATGTTATTTTTATATTCCCTCATCGTTCACAGCTCCATGCCTCTTTCACTCATATACCACATCCTTACACACAATAAGTTAGTTATTTTTTGAAGTGAAAACTTCTTTAGCGGCGTTGAGCACTTTTTCTGTAATGGGTATAAAATCTTAAACTCGCGTCAGGACACGTGACCTGATCGAAAAAGCGTAAGACGGATGGAGAGTAGACAGCTATCCCCTCTCTACGGCGCGGCGAAAATGTATGCCTGGGCCTACTGTTTCGTTGAGGCAGCGCAGCAATGTTCGTGTATGTTACAGCGTGCCACGCGCATCCATGGATGGTGACAGCTGATGGCTCGACCGTCTGTGTAGTGATCACATTGTTGTGTATTCGTAAAATTCGTGAATGTAAAAATAAAAAACTACCTTCGCTTACCTTATATTTTTAATGTAATATAAATTGTCATGTTTGTGTACGATAGCGCAATAAATGAATATTGTATTCTACCACATAAATGATAGTACTTTTATACTGATAAAGCAATTGGTGCAAAATTATTCCCTAACCATTCCAAAATATCAAACATGCTCAACGTTAATAATCAAGTTTTCACTTCTGCCGGCACTCCCGGAGTGCAACCCGTCTTTTTTTCTACAATAGAAATTACCTAAAAAAAAATTATATATTTTTTTGTTTTTCTCTATTGCATCTGCAATCAGTCTAAGACTATAAGCAAATTTGTTGGAGCTAATAGAGTTACGAGCGTAGTCCTCGACGGAGCTATCTACACTTTACTTTCAATTTGACATCTCGTCTATGTCTAAAATAATTCGTCGTTTCACTCGTGTGTCCCTTCTGCCGTATAATAGCTGACAAGCCAGTTGATTTGGATGGTTAAACAATCTCTTTTTGTAGGCCACTGTGGAGTTTCGAATCTCTTCCTTCGAAATACTTAATTATAATTACAATAGAAATTCCCTAGAAATAATTTATATGGCAAAACATCGTTTGCCGGGTCAGCTAGTAACGAATATATTTTTATTAAAGTATTCGGTAAAGTATTATACATCAAACAGTTTACGCAAATAGACGTGACGAACTGGATGCCTATATGTCGGCTTGGCCCATTTGGGGCTAAGAGACAATCTCTAGATAAAGACTAATGGAAGGAAGAAAGGGAGGCCTTTGCCCGACATTGGGACAGTATGGGCGAATAATAATAAAAAATTCAAATTCAAAATAATCTTTATTAAAATAGTCCTTTAAAAGGCACTTTTGACGCGTCAATAATTTACACAGTAGTTATTTCATGGTAATAACTACATTTGTAAACTTAAAAAAGGGTTCCAAACGCGCCCCGGTCTAAGAAGATGCCCACAACAAACTTAGCCGGGATTTTTGTCGTTATCACCATCTCACATAATGAATAATAAACTATAGTACCTATGGAGATAGAGCAATTCACAGCCAAGCTTTTTTATCTTTTATATAATCCTTAATATCGTAATATGATTTTTCTACAAGCTTACAATAGATTTGTCATATCACACATGTGCACTACACTCGCGCCTGAACAGAATAGGTCGCGCGCAAAAACGTAAATAGCTCACTCGCTCAGTACATTTTACTGCTCGTTTTTTCATACCGGGGACCTTATATGAACATCGATTCTTAAGGAATAAACTTCAAACAAACTATCTTACCCAGAGAAATGTAACCCGGACCCCGTGAACTATATTTATTTATTTATATAACTTTATTGCAATCTATAGGACATAACATACATGAAAAAGACAATAACAATCTGCAACTGGCGACCTTATCACTATTAGTGATAAGGTCGCCTTATCACTTTTAGTTACCATCCAGTCCAAGTAACTTTTAAGCCGATGAATTAAAAATAACACGGAAATTGCAAAAAAAGAAAAAGCTATTTATATATATATATATATATATATATATATATATATATATATAGCCTAGTGGTTAGGGCGTCAGCCTCCTAATCAGAGGTCGGCGGTTCGAATCCGGGCACGCACCTCTAACTTTTCGGAGTTATGTGCGTTTTTTTTAAACAATTAAAATATCACTTGCTTCAACGGTGAAGGAAAACATCGCGAGGAAACCTGCACGCCTGAGAGTTCTCCGTAATGTTCTCAAAGGCGTGTGAAGTCTGCCAATCCGCACATGGCCAGCGTGGTGGACTATGGCCGAACCCTTCTCATACTGAGAGGAGACCCGTGCTCTGTAGTGAGCCGGCAATGGGTTGATCATGATGATGATATATATAGCTTTTCTACTATAATTGTTGAACAAATAATATAAACAGTAATAAAACACTGGAGATAGTGTGAAATGGTTTATTCACAAGTTCATTTAATCTTAATTGCACTAGTTATTAATTACCACCATTAAAACGAATGAGATAACAAAATGGAAATATAAATGCCTACATTTTTACATCATCACAAATTCATTTAACAACTGTGAGTGCTCATGTGTTAATAGCTTAACCCACATTTAAATTTTTACAAAAAAAAAACGATGAATAAAGTTTATCCTTAGAGAGAAAATCTTTCTGGAAATATTTCCTGAAAAATATGTAATCAAATGTAAAAATGTAAAACAGTTTCACCCCGATGTGAGTCCTCATGTGTAATATTGCTTCGACGCGTTTTTTTTTTATATACCCTACAAGTTAGCCCTTGACGGCTATCTCACCTGGTGGTAAGTGATGATGTATTTTAGAATGGTAGCGGGCTAAGCTATTAAGAGTGCGGCAAACCCACGCTCCTAATTGGCTTCTACGCGACGTCGTGCCGGAACACTAAATCGCTTGGCCAGACTCGAACCCACGACCTCCAACTTTATAATGTAACAGCGTACGCGCTGCACCACGGAGGTCGACAAAATGTTTATGAAATGAGGCGGCGGGAATAAAAAAATATTGTGAATAAAATTTTGAAAATATTTGACTGTTTAATAGTCGGGTTGTCTGGGCTAATTGCTTGATCAATTTTGATGGAACTTTCACAGGCAGAATGAGTTCTTTATTTATTTTATTTTTTTCTCGGACTGTCTATTAGCTGTACTAACCCTATTTGTTGCCACAGCGTAACCGGGCTGTTTGGCGAGCTTCGGAAAGACGCTCTGCCAGAAGAAATTTTGAGCCCTAGGGCTCGAAGAAACTAAGGGAACGTCTGCCTAAGGGCGCCTCCTTTGAGGCCGAACCTCGGCTTAGGCGACGTTTGGGATAACGGGGGGGTCGGACGGTGAGTGGAAAGTTCTTTAAAAGCGAACGCCGTGTAAGTGTGAGTTAACACGCCTGGAGTGGGGTGGTCGTCAACCGCTGGCTGGGCCGCGGTCGAGTGTTCCCGTGACCCAGCCACCAGGGGACGCGAAGGAGCATCGCTGGGTTTTAGTGGGTATTCTGGTCGTCGGGGAGTCCCACATACCCCGTCGGAAGCGGCGCAGTCTTGCTTGCGTCGCCTCCGGAGGGGATGCGTAAAAGCATTTCCCAGCGTGAAAAAAAAAGAAAAACAAGGGGTGGTCGTCCAACGACTGCTTTCTAGTAGTTAACTCGAGTGGCTCGATCGGTTTGTCGTCCGCGTGAGTCCTCATGTGCCCCGTTAGACTCCGCCTGTACGTAAACCTCTCGCGGTAAGGCTTGATCAATTTTGATGGAACTTTCATAGGCAGAACGAGTTCTTTAGAAGCGAACGCTGTGTGTAACTTAACACACCTGGGGTGGGGTGATCGTCAAACGACTACTTTCTAGTAGTTAACTCGAGCGGTTTGTCGTCCACGTGGGTCCTCATGTGCCCCGTCAAACTCCGCCTATACGTAAACCTCTCGCGGAATGGCTTGATCAATTTTGATGGAAATTTCACAGGCAGAACGAGTTCTTTAGAAGCGAACGCTGTGTAAGTGTGACTTAACACGCCTGCGGTGGATTGATCGTCAAACGACTACTTTCTAGTAGTTAACTCGAGCGGTTTGTCGTCCACGTGGGTCCTCATGTGCCCCGTCAAACTCCGCCTATACGTAAACCTCTCATGGCACACGTAACACGAGAACGGCTTCTCGCCAGTATGCAAACGAATGTGCCTCGTCAAATTGAACTTTTCCCTGAACTTCACGTGACAGAAGTCGCACGTGTAGGGTTTCTCGCCCGTGTGTATCTTCATGTGGGTGGTGAGATTGCATTTCTGTATAAAACTCGCTTGACACACGTTGCACGTGAACGGTTTCTCGCCCGTGTGCGTCCGGATATGAATCGTCAGGTGTCCTTTGTATTTAAACTTGATCTCGCAGAAGTTGCACGAGTACGGGGTTTCGCCTGTATGGCGTCTCATATGAGTGGTCAAGTGACCCTTGGATCCGAAGTTGGCGTCGCAGAGGTCACAAGCGAAGGGCCGCTCGCCAGTGTGCGTCCTGACATGAGCCGTCAAGTGACTCCTGTACGCGAACTTGGCGCCGCACTGATCGCAACTGAACGGTTTGTCACCAGTGTGTGTCCTGATATGGCTGGTTAAATTAACGTGTTCGGAAAACTTGGCGTTGCAAACGCCGCACGTGAACGGCTCGCCGCCGCTGTGCGTTCGCATATGGGACGTGTAATTGTATTTTCTGGTGAACTTAGCGCGGCACACTTCACAGGTGTAGGGTTTCTCGCCGGTGTGAGTTCTCATGTGTAAAGTTAACGCACTCTCACATTTACACTGCCGCTCGCATAAGTTGCAACTGAAGGACTTCTTGTTCGCTTGTTTCTCAGTCTGGTCTGACTGGGTCTGCGGGCGCTCCCTCGGCGAGTAGGGGCCTGAAAATAAACAAGAAACGTTAACATTTAACGTTTATTTATTTAAACAATTTTATTGCACAGTATACACAAAAGAAAATGTTATATATAACGGCAGTCAGAGAGCAGCGCCATCTAGTTTTAGAATCATGTACGACAGACGAGAGAGTGGCATCGCCCCCTCTCTTTACGCAACACTAAGTGACGTATGCAGGTTCTTATAAGACTCACCGGCGCGGGACGGCGCATTGCATTCATTGCATACGGTCGGTTCGGATCGGTGGTCGAGTCGCGGTAGTGCATAGTCGTACTTGTGTAGTTTCGGGCAAAGAGACCAGATACTCTTGGTAGAACAGAATAACAACTATAAATATGGTAATTTATAAGGAGCAGACTATACGCTCCACCAAGTACGACTATGCACTACCGCGTCTCGACCACCGATCAATGCGATGAATGCAATGCGCCGTCCCGCGCCGGTGCGTATTTTAAGAAAATGCATAACCCACTTAGTGTAGCGTAAAGAGAGGGGGCGATGCTACTCTCTTGTCTGTCGTACACGATTCTAAAGCTAGATGGCGTTCTCTAACTGCCGTGCCGTTCTATATGTTTTGAGTGTTTATATAGTTTATCGTGTATTATTTGTAATTGTACACCCTAAGCATGCCTGTCTGTATATTATATCGTGGTCTCAAGGTCGCCTTACATAGATCGTTCTTTAGCGATAAGGCCGTTTATTGTACCTCTTATCTTTTCTGTGTGTTTCTTTACTGTCTTGTAGTTATTTATTATTTATTTATTAACTATATATTCCAACTCTCACGCCCGTTTGCAAAATAAATATATATAAAAACCTATTTTTTTATTTATTATTAATATAAAAGGAATATAGGAATATAAGAATTATACAATAAAGGCACCGAAAAGACCAAAGAGGTTTGTCCTCGGTGCTTATCTGTAACTTAACAGCTTAAAACTAGAGGAACTGAGTAAGCAAATGAGGCATGAAAAGAACATTTCCTAACTGAGTTAGACGGTCGACACAAATGAATCAACCGTCCAACTCAGCCAAAAAATATTCTTTTAATTTCGGTTTGACATTTTTAATGTGTAATTCTTGGAACTTCAGCGTAGTTCGTTCATGAATCGAGAAACCAAATACGCGGTCGTTCGCTCGCCGTACGTATTGTTTGTTCTTTTTTTGTGTGGTGTACAATAAAATGTATGTCAATTTGGTTTCATTAAACACCCATTTGTTTATGTGAGTTAAGCTCATTTTCACATTGACTCGTGAAGACTATGACTTTTGACTATGTGAGATTGTGATAGCAAAAAAAACTAAGGTAAGTTTTTTGTGGGCTGCTTCCCAACCTGAGCGCGTCGGGAGACTTTGGAACTAAAGCTAGGAGCTTTAGTTTTAAGTTAGCTAATGTATTTATCACCATCATTTAACATAGTAAAATAATGAAAAATATATTATATTATTATTTGTACTGTTATCTTATATATAAAATTCTCGTGTCACAATGGTCGTTCCCATACTCCTCCGAAACGGCTCGACCGATTCTTATGACATTTTTTAGCTTTATGCATATTCAGTAAGTCTGAGAATCGGCTACTATCTATTTTGTAAACCCCTAAGTGATAAGGGGTGTCCAGCGCAAACAATTTTTTTTTTAAATATTATGTGGCATTGCAAAATACATACAACCCTAAATTTTCATCCTTCTATCGCCTACCCCTATTTTTTAAAGGTCATTTTAGTAATTTAATCATTTGTCATCCCGCTCGATAACTGAACAATTATCGTCTTTATTGTGAATGTTTTTCACTCTGATTGGACTAAAATTTCCCTGAGCTTATCGTAAAGCTCAATTTTTTTAACATAAACAATATTTATGTTATTTATATATTCCGCTCATCGTTCACAGCGCTCCATGCCTCTTTTACTCATATACCAAATCCTTACATACTTAAAATAAGTTAGTTTTGCTTTTTAAGCTATTGCATAGCTACTATCGAGGGCCTTGAGCGCGAGGACCGAATCCAGAAATTCCGTAACGAAAAAAAACCTCACGCTCCCCATTCCGACGGGCACAGCGGTGATACTTTTTACCATATAGATATTTCGCCACGGCCATTACAGTTGCCGTGGAACAGCGGTTATCACGTATGCTTTTTGTGCAGAAAGTCGTAGGTTCGAGCCTGGGGTACGTCTTTATTTTTTATCACGTTTATTTTTTATTTTTATTATTATGACACGCATTTTTATTTAGTTTCACCCATCCCGTTGTCTGTCTGTAATCAAATCGAGAGTTAAATTTTACTCATTACCTTTTGCTTTTTTTTTAAATTAATTTTATCAAAAATAACCTTAATATTTTTAATATTTTTATTTTCATTGTTGTTTTTGAAATATTAATAATTTAGTTGATAAAAAATGCTATGCAATAGCTTAACCGCGGCAGTCACCGAGTGCCACACGTCTTTTTTTATTATGGCAAAACAACTTTTGCGGGGTCAGCTAGCTATTTTATATATTTATTAGCATGTATTTATTATTGTTTATCTATATTTAACATTTGCAACTCTTCGTATAACTTTTATCTCATTGGCTCCGATGAAATGGTTGCTTCAAAGGCTAGCAACTAAAGCGTATAAAGTAGAGGACCATCCAGTTGCCTAGTCTTTTTTTGTTGCATAGAATAGTCTTACTGACTTTTGTCAATAGAGTAGTTAACGACTCACTACTGTGAGAGAGGAATATTTATATAATAATACTACTACTACTCGCTGAAAGCGAGAGGACTTTTTGTATTTATATAATGATTATGGTAACAAAATATTAATGAATACAGCTGTTTGAATCCGGGCACGCACTTCTAACTTTTCGGAGTTACGTGCGTTTTAAAAAATTAAAATATCACTTGCTTTAACGGTGAAGGAAAACATCGTGAGGAAACCTGCACGCCTGAGAGTTCTCCGTAATGTTCTCAAAGGCGTGTGAAGTCTGCCAATCCGCACACGGCCAGCGTGGTGGACTATGGCCGAACCCTTCTCATATTGAGAGGAGACCCGTGCTCTGTAGTGAGCCGGTAATGGGTTGATCATAATGATGATTAATGTTAATATCACTTACCAAGTATTTGAGAACTGTCCGGTGTGTCGCTTACTTCAAAATTTGGTTCCGACTGAAACAAAATAAAAGTTATGAATGAGGACTCCTTTTTTGCCTGGTGATGGTTCCCACTAAAGCTAGTGACCACCATAGCTATAAAAGTGGTAACGCCATCTATTGGCTGTGTTTGGATTTAATAATTCGATCAATGCCCATGTTTATTATCCGACTACCCTCCCTTCCTTATCGTGTACTGTCACCAAAGACAAGAGGAGACCCTTGCTCTGTAATGAGCCGGTAATGGGTTGATCATGATGATGATGAAACATATTTTGGGAATTGATCAATTAAATATCATCAACATGAAATCTATAGCTAAATTGGAATGGAATAAAAAAATCTTACTTTAATGTATACTGTCACAATATCCGTACAAACATTTGACGTCTCTTCCGTGTGTTCCAATGTCTTGTATTCTTCTTTTATACGAGTGTCAACATAACTCGATGTTGGTTCTGTCTTGGTTGATTTAAGCGGATCTGTATTGTAATCCTCTGAATTTTCACTGTAGTTGGATTGCTCTTCTTTGATGAAAAAGTGTTTGTTATCTTCGGTGTCATCTTGAAATGTGACTTCCAGTTCTTCTACAATCTCCTTCTTTGGTATTATTAGGCCAGACTCTGAGTAAACCTTTGCTGATTCCTCCATTTTGCAGAGTTTTGATCAATTCATGTCATTTTTGTGCTTTTCTTGCTGCTCTGAAAAAACAAATATATTATATAAATTTTTGGCAAGGTGGTCAACCTTTGCCCACATAGAGAACAAAAAATATATAATTTTATTTTTATGTATGAAACATTATTTTTGGAACGAAGTTCCTTACGGCAGGCTTGAAAAGATAGGGATTTTGCTGCGAGACCGAACTGAAAAAAAATGTGATAGTAAAACCGTAAGAAAAAGTCCGTGGAATAAAACCGTTAAATGAGACGTGCGCAGGCGCGACAGTCGTATACACAAGCGAGTAGTGTATATACCTTTCTCTTTCTTTAATTATTTCTATTTCTATGTAATTCTATGTTGTCAAACAAAAATAAAGAGACATATTTTGTTATTTTAGTTGATAATTTATTTTTTTATTTTACGTAATTTAATATTTCCTAAAATACTGTATTTCCTAAATACTTTCCTGTACTTAAATAAAAACTAATCAGCAAAATTTAAAAGAAAAATCAAGAAAACCTACATAAAATTGAGCACAATTTTTTTTTTGCAAATTGTTTTGTCGATTCTACATTAGCCGAAGGTACTTCGTTCCTACCTGGTGTTCCGAGACACCACATCTTTTTCTTATTTAAAACATTATTTCTAGAAGAACCTTTCACCCTAGAAGAGGTTTTCAACCTGCATAGCAGTAGCTTTATCTCAGTACTAAATTATAGGAGCAAATTATCAGTTTTTATTTAGATAGTTTATATTTAAAAATATTTTATTTCCTCAAAAATGATTTGATTGACGAATAGTATATGTTATATATAGGAATACAAGCTGTGATAACCTAGTGGTTAGGACAGCCGCCTCCTAATCAGAGGTTGGTGGATCCAGGGTAAACATTGCGAGGAAACCTGCCTGAGAGTTCTCCATAATGTTCTCAAAGGCGTGTGAAGTCTGCCAATCCGCACATGGGCAGGGTGGTGGACTATGCGCTTATAGAAAAATCAATCATATTAAGGATTATATAAACGCTAAAAAAGCTTGGCTGTGAATTGCTCTATCTCCATAGGTACTATAATTTATTGATTATGTGAGATGAGATGAGATGATAACAAAAAAAAAACTCGGCTAAGTTGTAGGCTTATTCTTAGAGCAGGGTGCGTTTGAAACCCTCATAGCTTTAGTTTTAAGTTTACGAACTATCACCATTAAATCACTGCTATGTAAATTATTGACGCATCAAAAGTGCCTTTTAAAGGACTATTTGAATAAAGATCATTTGAATTTGCCCAAACCCTTCTCATACTGAGAGGAGACTTGCGCTTTAGTGAGCTGGCAATGGGTTGATCATGGTGATGATATGGGACCAGACTATATCCAACCTCCACTAGAAGCAACCTAATAACTTTTGATCCAACTCTTGGCACTGGAGTGGCCAAAAATAAACAATTTGACATCATATACACAGACTGACAGCAAGGCATTCAAATTCAAATTATATAATTAATAGTATATGGCATAACATTGTCTCTTAACAACAGGGACATGGTTTTACTGGAAATAGTTTAGAGTGGTTAAACTCATATTGAAAAATCACTCATTTAACATGGCTAACTAGTTTTAAGAAAAAAATATACCTACATGCATCATTCTATTAATTATTATAATCATAGTATTTATTATTAAGTCTGAATATTTCTTATATTGTTTAACAAAAATGTTACTAATAACTGTAATGTACTGTAATGCGATTTTTTTACCTGAGAAATTAGAATGCTGTATATACCTGCAATGATAACTGTACTCGGCTTAAACAATCACTATATTGTAATATTTGTAATGCTAATACAGTGTATAGACGGTTTGGCACAGGTGGGGCCCGACCTTTCCCTACCCACCGTGGTTCGCTCCATGGTGGCTAGTGAGACGTCTTGGGCCGCCGTTGCCTCCTTCTGCGAGGAGGTGATGAAGCAGAAGCAGGCAGCGGAACGGCGCCGGGAGCACGACGCAGACGCGCATCCTCTCCGGCGTCGTAGGGCGGGGCGCAGGCGACGGGCGCACGATCGCCGCCTGCCACCCTGACGAGGAGCTCCGGGTGATGGATGAGAGGTATCCTCACCCGCCGAGCCTAATCCTCGGGTCGTAAGGCGCGCCCAATGTTCCTGGCGCGCCTCAAATGGAGCTAGGGGGCCTCGATCATATGGCCCCGGTGGAGGGTCTGTCTCGTCGGACACCGCTGGTTGGGTTGCGGTCGAGTGCGCGGGTGTTCCCGTGACCCAGCCACCAGGCGACGCGTAGGAGCATCGCTGGGTTTTAGTGGGTATTCTGGTCGCCAACTCGGCCGCCGGCGAGTCCCACATACCCCGTCGGAAGCGACGCCGTCAAAACTGCGTCGCTTCCGGAGGGGATGCGTAAACGCATTTCCCAGCGGAAAAAAAAAAAAAAAAAAAAAAAAGTGTATAGACGGTTTATCATATGAAATAAATAAATAAATAAATTATAGCCAAATATAAAAAACCTGACTGCAAAAAATAATTATATTTTTGTGAGAATTTCATCTAAACAGAATAGCATACTTTTTATTCTGAAGAAAGTTTTTTTTTTTCTATTAAACATTTGTCTATCTCAGATAATGATTTAAAAAAAATATATAAAAAAAAATCTATACTTTTATAAAAAAAAAAGAAGAAATACCTCATTGATTTCCCGAAAAATATGCTAAATAACTAACCCTCCCACCATCAAAGCTAAAACTCCACACCTGTAGTCCCTACGTAATGTCTGTGAAAATATATAATGGTCTGCCAGACTGCATACGAAACTTAGAAACAGAAAATGAATTTTTTATTCACGAACACACACAAACACACAGTAAACGATTTTTTAAACGATGCAAGTAAAAATAAATGAAATCGAACTCTCTACTACGGTCGATTCCAGACCAAGTTGCAACACCCAAACTGGGTATGTGTACACAAATGCAACGAAATAAATAAATAATTTTCTGCACTATACAACGGTACGAAGCATTCCTTTGAAACAGAAGTATAACAATGTTATATTATGCTATGTTAGCTTCATGATCAACCCATTGCCAGCTCACTACAGAGCACGGGTCTCCTCTCAATATGAGAAGGGTTTGGCCATAGTCCACCACGCTGGCCATGTGCGGATTGGCAGACTTCACACGCCTTTGAGAACATTATGGAGAACTCTCAGGCGTGCAGGTTTCCTCACGATGTTTTCCTTCACAGTTGAAGCAAGTGATTTTTTTTTTTTTTTTAAACGCACATAACTCCGAAAAGTTAGAGGTGCGTGCCGGGATTCGAACCGCCGACCTCTGTTTTGGAGGCTGACGCGCTAACCACTAGGCTATCACCGCTTCTAATGTTAGCTTACTGTGCCCTTTTCAGGCAGCATATGCTGTCACTGGTGTCCGGAAGCTTGATGGCTAGGCTTTTTTAAGGTGCTCAAGCCTTTGTTTGTAGGCCTCAAGGGTCCTGTCTGCTTCTCGCTCAAAGGTTGGAATCTTTAGGTAGTCTTGCGTGTTGGTTATTTTGATGATTCATGGAGCATTGCATTGGGTATGGGATAGGATTTTACATATGAAGAATGAAGTCTAGAAAAACTTTTCAACCTTTCACGTATTATTTTTGTTTTGGGTATGGTCAGGTACAACGAGTTAAGGGTTAGGGGAGAGCTTACACTAGTAACATATATATTTAAATTAATGAGAGGCCAGATATTTAACGCAGATGTGTTAGTGCAGGTGCGACTTTGGGTCCCAGATAAGTATGTGTATCGAAGGCGCAGGCAGCCGCTGCTGGCAGTGCCGAGGGGACGCACCAACCTGCTCAACTAGGCGCCTCTGACGCGCGCACTTATCACTCTGAACAATGTCGCAGAGAGGCTGACCTCACAAGAGTGGCATCATGGATGATATGTTACCGGATTTAAATTTAGTCAATTTTTATATATATATACTTTAAATTAGGCTACTCTAGCAAATTAGGTTTTTATCCTGGTAAGCCAGAATAAGAGGAGATAAAAAAAAAAACCCCACGTCTCACTGCTATAAGCTAGTAGTTTACGTTGAATAGTGAGTCTATGTAGGGAAATTGTAACTGGAATAATATGTGGACAAAGTTGGGGCCAATCACACATCTCATTGTTGCTATATATGTTAAATGTTGGTATGTTTTATGAAAGCGGTCCTTTAAACCACAGGTACATAGGTTTTATGTTAAATGTTGGTACCTTAGAATAAAGTTAGTACCTTTAAACCACCAGGTAGCAGGTAGCTAGATTTAGTTACATTGAATTAATGCGTAAGATTAACCTTTATCAAACTTTGAGCTAAAATCTTTTAGGTAACATTGCGTTAAAATTTAAAAAACTCCCAGTAGATAAGAGTAGCGTTGATTTGATATATAGCTTTCGCTGAACGATATAACGTGAAGCTAATATTAACTTAGCTTTTTGATGCTTAATATTAACACAGGTTAAAATTTAGAATCGTGCGGCAGGAGTTTCGGGGAGAAAGATGTTTTATTCGGTAGAGGTTTGATCCCCGATTGTCACAATAGCACTCGCATTACAAGGTAATTCACTTTTTTCGAGAAAACAAAAAAAAACTAACATAACCTATAAATAGGTAAAACATCTAAAAAATAATGCAATATTACGGGAGAGCTAGATAGCATATATAATTTTGTATAAGTGCAACAAGGACGTAAGATAATGTCAAAGACTACTGTCACAGTATTTTTATTTTTTTGTGGTCTGTGGTTAAAATTTAGAATCGTGCGGCAGGAGTTTCGGGGAGAAAGAGGTTTGGTCCCCGATTGTAAAAATAGCACTTGCATTACAAGATAATGCACTTTTTTCGAGAAAACAAAAAAAAACTAACATAACCTATAAATAGGTAAAACATCGAAAAAATAATGCAATATTACGAGAGAGCTACAAATCAAATGGGCTACGCCAGACAACTCGCTCCGTCGCCCCTTCATTCAGCTTCACCTACTCGACCTTCGTTTCGCTACGAAGGTCGCCGGCTCGCTCCGCTCGCCACCTCCCCTCTTCGCTCCACTCTGCCTCGTAGGCTCGCTTCATTCAGGACCTCCTTCGCGAGCTTCTGGCTTCGCACTTCATAAAAACACTCTAGGGGTAGGGCAGACAAGACTACGTGGAGTAGGGGTTGGCCAATTTGGTTCTGTCACACTATTCGACCTACATCAGCTCATGTCGTTTCCAAGTGTGAAGTTTTCTTACCATTAGAAATTAGTAGTTCGTCATATTATGATTTGACAGTTGACAGAGAGCATAGACCACGTGACACTAGTCTTTGACATGATCTTACGTCCTTGTTGCACTTATACAAAATTATATATGCTATCTAGCTCTCCCGTAATATTGCATTATTTTTTCGATGTTTTTCCTATTTTTAGGTTATGTTAGTTTTTTTTTGTTTTCTCGGAAAAAGTGAATTACCTTGTAATGCGAGTGCTATTGTGACAATCGGGGACCAAACCTCTACCGAATAAAACATCTTTCTCCCCGAAACTCCTGCCGCACGATTCTAAATCCAACCCTTAACACACATATCTAAATTGAAATTCCTTGTTTCGTGTTTAAATACGCTTTATGCTATAGTTTGTTTATAAAAAAAATTGTAATCAATATTTACCTTTATCGATAAATGCTTCATGGAAATATAAGCGATCAGAAATTGTACCCCGTGAGCACTCATTTGTAGCACAGCTTAGAGAGAAGCATTTAAGATAAACATAACTAATAACTTCAATTCGAAAAACTAAAAAGTTTAAAATGTTACCTACTATTGCAATTCGTAACCAAATTGTTTTTAATCTGAGCATAGATAATACAGAATCTGAGCTTTGAAGAGGATGACTACTACCAAGCAAAATAATAACTATCAAAGCCATAGACCAAAGCCGTAAACCTCGGACGAAGAATCAAGGTGGACTTGACAGCCGCGTATACCCGAAAGGGAATAGAAAGTACTTCAAAACGCAGGGATACCAAGTCATTAAAAATTTCCCCAATTTCTTGGAGCAACTTTCCTTTAAAAAAACTATACACTGAAAACGAAAAAAATATGCGGCTTGTTATACACAATTCACAACTCTACTATGGATTTTGTATAAACAGTCAATTTTTTTTCATTCCCAGTTCATGCTATTGAATGGAAAGTATACCTTATTATAGTAACTTAATTGTTTTTTTTATAATTTTGGTTTCTTCATTGGTTTATTTGAAATTTTGTTTTGTAACGCCGTGTTAATCTAGTATGTAGTTGTCAATATTATAGTCTGAATCCATTGTTTTTTTCTCGGGCAAGTGTCTAGTATGTATATAAATATATAGACTCGACATTTGCCCGAAAACAAATATTTATTATAAGTAGAATAAGTATTATTCATAATATACAGCTGCAAACCCTCACTAACTTACAATAATTTGTTCTCTCATAAGATGGTAATAATGATATAGGATGGTATAATTGGGGTAGAAGCAAATTAAAAAAAATGTGTGCGTGTACTAGTGTACACACGTAAGAAGTGAAACTTCTTTATGGCCTTATTTTTCGAAAAATGATCTACATGCAACTTTCTAGAAATTGGTTAAATAAAGTTAAATTAGATAAAGTTTAAACAAAAGGATTTAATTATCATAGACATGAATACAAATAATACAATTATTTCACTTTACCTTTTTGCTACTAAGATTATTACAGCATTTCATTAATTGTAATAGAATTATTACTATCATTGTCATCATCATTATATATTTTTGTAATTAATGGCTTATGGTAACTGAAATATGAAATATATAGTTTACATTCCACGAAATTTAGTGACCGAGTAAAAACTCCATCAATTGTAGTGCCAGATCTTGTTGTTGACGTTTGAGGACTGTTTTTCATGGATAAATTCAATTTATCTTTCAGAAATTCAACTAGCTTCAAAGATTTTTCCGATGCAAAATTGACATTAAAATCTCCACTTAAAATCATCGGTATTTTATAATTATTGTTACCGAGTAAAGAGGCACCTTCACTTGTGTACGGCAACAATGAATGGTGAAGAAAATTAATAATATCGTCCAACTTCTGAACAGGAGATATATACAGTGCAACAATCAAAAGGTGGGAGTGAGTCCGCTTAAGCGACATGCTATCCTTACTCCGTTGGAGAAAGTGAAAGTACTCTTCGTCTGAACCAACCGTGGTAGGGGCAAGAAAAAGATGGCGCGTAACGGAAAAATGTGACGCGTAACCGAAAAATGTGACGGTAAATTTTTTTCCAACGCCGATAAAGAAGTTTCACTTCAAAACTGTGGAGAAATAAGTTTATTTACTGCGTTAACAACGCTAACAAAAACTGATCACATAACATTTTTAAGGCATTTAAAAATGTTATGTGATCAGTTTTTCTAAAGCAGGTTTCAATAAAATGCTTAGAACAAAATATGCGGGTGTTTTTTCCTGGAGTCCAATATCCTCGACCAATTGAATTTATCCAGAAGTCACGAAGTGCAGTATCTTTTGCAATTCTAAAACATAAAACTATATAAATAGTATAACTGATTATATGCACTTAAACGAATCTTAACAATATTTATTAAAACTGAGTATAAACTTCATTATTAACATTGGCCCATATGTGAAAAATTGCTATTATGGGTAACTTTAATTCTTAACTACTGGTATTCCTAAAATAGGAATAACCCGATAAAATTCAAAACACCCTATAAAATGGCCGCATGACATTGATATCGCCAATAGTTGACGATTGGTTGTGTATTACTAAATTTATACGGTAAATACTAAACTTTAAAATTAGATTTTGGGACCTTTCTTTATTATTTCTGCATATTATAAACCTGTTATTCTGTAATCTAACAGAACCTTTATGTAACTGTACAATGCAAATGGTAAACTACAAAACAATAATATTACTTACGAAATGATAGGTTATGTTACTTAATTTGCGTTCGCTGCGACTGTTACAGCTGATCACACAGCAATGCTCCATAATTATGGCGTTCTATACGCCTTCAACATTATATTACACACATAAATCTACTTAAAAACTCGTAATATTCGCTATAAATTAGTATCACAGAGGCACGCGTCAGATTTTGTGGGCATCTAAGACAGTTGAGCACACCAAAAAAAAGCTAAACTATGAAAGGGACAAAAGAATTGCCTTTATCACTCTTCAGAACTTTCCATATACTTGTCTTGCTCTAACAAGGTATTATTATTTTGTTGTCAAGTCCACCTTGATTCTTCGTCCGAACCGTAAACAAATAAATACATTTTTTATATGATCCATAGATTCAAACAATTAATCACCTGTTACCAACAATTAGCAGGGTTTTTAGGCTCACTTTACTTTATTAATCGTGTTATTCACAGCCTTAGTTCACATTCCAGTTCCGTAGTTTATGTTTGATGGTTGTTTCCTCCTAGTTATACACTATTACTCGCCAGATTTAAATAATGACATTGACAATTGACAGATGACACTGTCGTAAATAAGAAAACTCGGAATTTCGTCAACAGTGGGGAGTCTCTCTTTTGTTTTGTGAAATAATAAAGAAAATTAAACAAATTTTATATTAGTTATTATAGCAAATTACTATTAAAGTTATAATAATCATATAGTACTTTTAGCAAAATCGTATGAGCAGTAAGTATATTGTTTTCACGTTACTTAGCAACATGTGTCCAAGAGGCCGATTCCCGCATGAGGTCATCGCTCTGGCCCTATTTTCACTATATAACTTTTCAATTAAAAGAAAAAAAAATCAGACTGTTTATTATCGGTATCTTGCCAGGCGTAGCGAATTTGGAATATTAGTAAATTTTTAAAAAGCTCTTGTTATTTCACATATTCAAATGTTTTAGTGTTTTTATTAATTAGTTTTTCGCCTTTAATGTAATACACCTTTGCATGTGGTGTTTAGCTATAATTAGAAATAATTTTAGTCCAATTACAATGTCTTAAGCTGTTGGTAAACCTAAATAAATTAATTAAAAAAAATATATTATTAAAACCGAATTTTAAAATGTTTTTCAGAGCCTATAGTCCGGTCAATTTAGACATTCGAAGTTACGTAAAGTCCCAACAAGCTGAATTTCCGTGAAGTTGTTCAAAACATAATGATAAACTATGTCTAGAAGTTCCCCATCATTCTCCTGTAAGGAATAAATTTAATTCAAGGTCAAAGGTCAAATAAATGAGTCGCGATTTTCAGCAAAACGGTAAGTTTTATCATAAAAGTACCTCAGACAAAAATTGTAGATCATAAAATTATCTATAAAAAATGTATCAATACTTTTTTTTGACCTTTGACCTTGAATTAAATTTAGCTTGATGGGACTTTATGTAACTTCTAAATTGACCGGACTACTAGCACAGATAACTTAGCAGCGTTTATATACATATTTTACTCATCATAAGTACTTTTCCTGTTTCAAGTAGTACTTCAAACCAATCTATTTCCCTGCATCATTGACACAACTTAGAAGACCTGATCAAAGATTATAAGATAATGACAGTGCATAGCCAATATATATATGAAAATTTAATGTATGTTTATAAAAAATATTGATAAATTCAAGAAAAAAATGGACTGTAACACACTGAACATCAGAAGTAAAAGTAAACTTGTAGTACTGTTTAGTAGGCAGCACTAAATTAGTGACTCGTTCAAAGGAAATTGTATTTTATTCCATAACAAATTACGTATTGATATCTTGGAGATGTCTATCAATAAGTTCAAAGTTTTTATAAAACGAAACCTTGTAGAAAAATCATATTACAATATTAAGGATTATATAAACGATAAAAAAGCTTGGGTGTGAATTGCTCTATTGTCATAGGTACTATAATTTATTATTATTTATGTGAGATGGTGATAACAAAAAAAAACCCAGCTAAGTTTGTTGTGGGTTTCTTCTTAGACCGGGATGCGATCCGAACCCTCTTAGCTGTAGTTTTAAGTTGTCGAGTAGTTATCACCATCACTTCACGAATAGAAATAATGAAATGAACGATTCATAGATGCCTGTAATAGGTTTATGTGAATAAAGCTATTTTTGATTTTATTTCATTTATCGGTTAAAACAAAGTTGTGTGTAACGTACGTAACACAGGTATGTCATACGTTACATGTTTTGATTTTGATACACAGTCACTGTTTCTGTTTCAGTTGTGACGTCTCATAGTGAACATGGAACAAGTGCTGCAGCAAGTGGCTCAGACGGTGGAGAAGCAGTTGGATAATGAATTGGAAAAGTAAGTAGCAGTTTTGACTAAGTGATGTAGCTTAAAGTTATTAAGCTATTGTGGGCCTTGAGCGTGGAGACCGAATCCAGAAATTCCGTAACGAAAATAACCTAACACGTCCCACTAGATGTATATAGATTTTTCGCCACAGGAATTACAGGTGCCGTGGAACAGCGGTTATCACGTATGCTTTTTGTGCAGAAGGTCCCAGGTTCGACCCTGGGGTACGTCTGGATTTTTTTTTTAATCTCTTTATTTTTTTATCACTTTTTTTTAATTTTTATTAACAACAGAGCGCGGATATCTTCTCAATATGAGAAGGGTTTGGCCATAGTCCACCACGCTGGCCGTGTGCGGATTGGCAGACTTCACACGCCTTTGAGAACATTACGGAGAACTCTCAGGCGTGCAGGTTTCCTCACGATGTCTTCCGTCACCCTTGAAGTAAGTGATATTTTAATTGCTCAAAAATGCACATAACTAAGAAAAGTAGGTGCGTTCCGGGTTCGCACCCCCAATCTCGGATTAGGAGGCTGACGTCCTAACCACTAGGCTATCACTGCTTTTTTGATACATGACGGTAAATTAATGTAAAGTTTATTGTTATGAATTAGTTTTTATTTTATCCGTAGGTTGGACACGCTGGACTCCAGCGACCTGGAGGCGCTCCGGCAGCAGCGCATCGCGGAGATGAAGCAGCGCGCCATCAAGAAGCAGGAGTGGCTGGCCATGGTGAGCTCTTATTTATATACCAAATTCAAATAATCTTTGTTCAAATAGTCCTTTAAAAGGCACTTTAGACGACCTCCGTGGCGCAGTGCGCGCGCTGTCGCATTATAAAGTTGGAGGTCCTGGGTTCGATTCCCGGCTCGAGTCTGGTCTGGTGGGAGGCCTCGGCCGTGGCTAGTTACCACCCTACCGACAAAGAAGTGTCGCCAAGCGATTTAGCGTTCCGGCACGATGTCGTGTAGAAACCAATTAGGAGCGTGGGTTTACCATAGCCCTAACAGGTTAGTAGTCGAAGCGGTGATAGCCTAGTGGTTAGGGCGTCAGCCTCCTAATCAGAAGTCGGCGGTTCGAATCCGGGCAAGCACCTCTAACTTTTCAGAGTTATGTGCGTTTTAAAAACAAATAAAATACATAACAAAAATATAATAAAATATATGTAAACTCCGGGTCTGACATCGTTTTAACAATATTACAACAGTATTGTACGGCCGTGGTGCAGCATGTGCACTGGACAACCGACGACTGCCCGTCTCATTACAAGCCAGCTACTTTTATATCGTTCAATGGCACCACACAAACACGTGACGTCGTGACTCATTTGTCCGGTGCACCTGTTGTAACAAGTATCGACGGTGGCGCCGTCACGGCCATTCTGACGAGCACACGCCCTCGTGCGCGTCTTTGTTGCTTATCTGAGAGCAATAAACACAGTTCGATCACATTGTCTTAAATTTATTGTAAGCCTCAAAACATCTGGTCCGGTTTGCATTAACCCTTCAGACAATGCTGGTCCAGTCAGTTGACCCTACAGCCACTTTATCCCTTCAGTCTTATTAACTGGTCCGGATTATACTAGACCGGACTTTGATCCCTTTAGCAGATGGTGCTAGACCAGATCAATACCCTATAGCTGCTAGTGCTAGGCCGGATGTACGTCCGTCATTGGTCCGATTAAATCCTACAATGACTGGCACCATCCCTTTAGCAGACATTACTATCACTATGGACAGACACAGTATCAATACTAAGGAGCATTACCACAGTGTATTTACATCAAAGGTACCGCGCTCGCTTCATGAGCAATTGTAAGGTCTACTTCACTCGCCGTCACGTCATCTTCGGTGTCATAATTTTCAGATGCTTCCAAAAACCCCAGTGGACCACGTGGTACCTCTCGTAAATTTTCGTGCGCGTATTTGTAAATCCGATTTGAGCCGTTTATATTTCTCATCTCATACCTATCGTTTTCTAGAATTGCAGTGATTTTGAAGGGGCCCTTATATTTCCTATCTAACTTCGTTTGATGTCGTTCTTCGCTTTTAACAAAAACAAAGTCACCTACAGAGAAAGGTTTTACCTTAGCCTTGCCTTGGTTGAAACGTATAGTATCGTATTGGGCCAGTTTTTTTATACTATCACATGCAGTTGATCGAGCAGTATCAAGATCTAACCTAGGTGAAACGTCAGATTTTGGAGATATACTAGCGATTCCTAACGAGTTTCCCTTAATTCCGAACATTAATTCTATCGGGGTAAATCCTGTCGCTCTAGACCGCGTACTATTTAGGGCAAGTTGTATATCACCTAACTGTTCCTGCCATGACCGATCCGAGCTACATTCAGCAATGGTTAGTAAACACTTCAACGTACGCATCACACGTTCTACCTGTCCATTAGCTCTACTAGACCCGGTAGCAATAAGGTGCAATTCGATATTATTACTTTCACAAAACTCTTTAAATACTGAATTATCGTACATACGCCCGCGATCTGCAATTATTCTTTTAGGTGAACCGAATAAATTTACTGATTCTTTAACCGTCTCAATAGTGTTAGTGGAGTTTAGCGACGTAGTGTGTTTAAGTAAAACGAACTTTGTAAAAGCATCGATTAAAACAGAACAGTATTCTTTACGGTCACTTTTACCACTTAACTTGCCCGTAAGGTCTAGATGCAACGTATGCCAGGGAACTGCTAGTTTCGGGATAGGATGCAATCGCACTTGTTGAGCACCAGATGGCCCTTTAGATGATTTACATATAAGGCACGAGTCTACGAATTTTTTTACGTGCCGGGACATATTTGGGAACCAATAAATTTCGTATATCTTATCAAGGGTCTTTTCATACCCCAGGTGTTTTAGTTCAGAGTGCACGTGACTTATGAAGGACCAGATCAATGAATGCGGCAAGATAGGCAACCACTTTGTGGTTTTAGCACGCTCGATTTTACGATATAATATACCGTGCCTAATATCGTAAGTTTGTAATATTTCAGGGGGCAACTGACTGGTTTGTATTTTACTAACAGTGCTTGAGATTTCGCTATCACGCTGTTGTTCGACGAATAGCCATCCCTTTTCGAGTTCTGAGAAGTTCACTCTCTTTGATGTGGGAAACTGCTGGCGAGGCTCTTTAAAGTGAAGGTCATCAGTTTCTAACAGAGAATTTCGGGACAGAAAATCTGCATGGGCCATGTTCCTGCCTTCCTTGTAGATTATATCAAAATCGTAAGACTGTAATATTGCCCACCAACGATGTACCCTAGGGGTCAGGTCTTTTTTTGAGTGCGAAGATTTTAGAGCATTACAATCCGTGAAAACAGTAAATTTTCGGCCATATAGATAGTGGCGAAAATATTCTACCGATTTAACTACAGCTAGTGTCTCCAACTCGTAGGAGTGATAACGACTTTCCGCAATACTTGTTTTGCGACTAAAATAGGCAACTACATGTGGAACACTGTCGTATTTTTGGATTAAGACTGCACCGTAACCGTCGGTACTCGCGTCAGTGTGTAATTCTATTGATAATGACGGGTCAAAAATTTTTAATACCGGTTCTGTTACAAGATATTTGACAATTTCTTTGTGAATCCTATCATGTTCAGCAGTCCAGACTATATTTCCCTTTCCTGATGTTAATGGGTAAAGCGGTTTAAGCAACTTTGAAAAGTTTGGAATGAACTGTCGGAAATATGTTGCTAGACCGATGAACTGCCTCACTTGCTTTGCATTGCATGGTTTTGGGGCATATTTAAGGGCTTGGATTTTACGAGGATTTGGTTTAACCTCTCCAGCGGAGATAACATAGCCTAGATATTCGACTTCCTTCTTCATAAAATTGCATTTTTTGAAATTGAACGAAAACCCAGCATTAGACAAAGTCTCTAGTAACTTGTCAAGGCGGAGAAGTCCTTCGTCTACTGTTTCCGAGGCGGATAGGACGTCATCCATATAGACCAGTATTTTATCGTCATTAAGGGGTTTCAGAGCAGAACTGATAGCTCGTTGAAAGACCTGTGGTGCATTTCGTAACCCGAATGGCATGGTAAGGAATTCATACTGCCCTGTTGGGGTAACAAAGGCTGTCTTTTCTATGGAGTCTTTATGTACTTTGATTTGATGGAACCCTGAAGCCATATCGATACTACAGAAAAATTTAGCTCCATGTAATTTATCTAATTGGTCACTTATCAATGGTAGCGGGTAGCTATCCGGTCGCGTGTTATTATTGAGTTCTCTATAGTCTACGCATAAGCGGTCACTACCATCTTTCTTTTTTACTAAAATGATGGGACTTGCGTACGGGGAGGCACTTTCCCTGATAATGTTTGCATCCAGCAGTTCCTGAACTTTTTCGTTTACTATTTTTAATTCAGCTGGGGATAACCTATAGGGCCTTCTATGAACAGTTTTAGCAGGATCAATTAGTTCGATTTTCATTTCTCCCGATTGAATGCGCGAAGTGGGTAAACGATTGATGAAGTTATTGGAATATTTTTTTAGTATTTCTATTAAACGCTCCATATCCTGACCTTCAAGATCAGCGTCAATTGTTTTATCATTGAAGTTGCTTGAAACTGTACAGCGGTAAGACTCCTTATTCATAACTAGCGTTATTCCATTATTATTAAGAGTGACTGATATACCTACGTCTAAAATGTCGCGACCTAATAGTACATCATCACTAAGGTTATTATCGGGCAACACGTGGTATAAGACATCAAATACAAGATCCTGAATAATGGTTGGACATTTAATCTGAGTTTTAGAAATTATATTGCTAGTGCCTAACCCTTTTAAAGACACCTGTTCGTGAAACCGCTCACCCTTTAAATATTTACTATGACTTTGTTTAATAAGACTACATTCAGAACCTGAATCGAATATAAAAGGTAGTTCAATATCACTTAACTGTAAGATGCCGTGAGAAGTCCTGGCACACCTATTGACCTGCTTGCTTGAACTCTTACTCAGGGCTGCATTATCCCTCTTATATCGCTTGGGGCAGCTTGAGACTACATGACCTGGGTCGCCACAGACGTAGCAGCTGACTGCAGACCGAGAACTAGCGACCGACGGCTGTGGTTGCTCGAGTTTAGCTGGAAATTGGCGAAAGTTTGAGGTTGATTTGTTTTTATCGCGACATTCGAGCCCACGATGCCCCATCCTGCCACAGAAATGACAGTTTCCTCGAAATGGTGTGAATCTGGGTCGTTTGGCCTCTGATTCCATGGGAATCTGATCATCATTTCGTCGCTTCAAGGTAAAGCCGCGTAACATGCGGAAAAGTTGGCTTTTGCTTTTGATGACAGCAGAATTTAATTCGCGGCGAATTTTGTCATCACAATGCGACAGTACCGAAATAGCAAATCCAGTGATAACTTTTTCGGGCATATTAGCGTCGGGAATCTTCTCAATCAATTGCCACAGTCTTATGCCCGCTTCGGCTGGGCTTTCTTTGACGTCTACCTGAAACTTCATGATTTGGTCAAAGTGATCCTGCATCATCATAGGTTTAGAAAATCTTGATATGAGGGTCTCTTTAACCGTAGCCCATGATATTTTATTAGGCTGTATTTTGGTGAGACACATCGCAGCACGTCCTTTGAGAGAATGCGTGAGCGCCAGAATCAAGTCTACTCCTTCTAGGTTCTTTTTTTTTATTATAAGCTCGCTCAGCTTGCACCAACTTATGATATCTGCCTCTGGCTCGTCAGGGTCATAATTGACCAGTTTTGGCACCGTCATTTGAGGTTGTTGGCGCGGGACGAGGTTGTCGGCGATTTTCTGGAAAATCGCTTCCATTCCAAAGGAAAAGGTTGTTATTTGTTCACTTAATTGTGGAGGCGGATCCGAGACTTCTGATGTAAACTCCGGGTCTGACATCGTTTTAACAATATTACAACAGTATTGTACGGCCGTGGTGCAGCATGTGCACTGGACAACCGACGACTGCCCGTCTCATTACAAGCCAGCTACTTTTATATCGTTCAATGGCACCACACAAACACGTGACGTCGTGACTCATTTGTCCGGTGCACCTGTTGTAACAAGTATCGACGGTGGCGCCGTCATATACATAAAATACATACAAAATAAAAACATACAAGTGAAGGAAAACATCGTGAGGAAACCTGCACGCCTGAGAGTTCTCCATAATGTTCTTAAAGGCTTGTGAAGTCTGCCAATCCGCACATGGCCAGCGTGGTGAACTATGGCCGAACCCTTCTCATATTGAGAGGAGACCCGTGCTCTGTAGTGAGCCGGTAATGGGTTGATCATGATGATAGACGTTGGAATGTTAAATGTTTTTTTTCCAAACCGGCAGTCGAAATGATAAACAATTCTTTATTTCCCGTAGTTTGTTGACGACCTCCGTGGCACAGTGCGTGCACTGTCGGATTATAATGTTTGATGTCCTGGGTTCGATTCCCGGCTCGACTCTGGTCTGGTGGGCTTCCGCCGTAGCTAGTTACCACCCTACCGACAAAGACGTGTCGCCAAGCGATTAGCGTAACGGCACGACGGCGCGTAGAAACCAATAAAGAGTGTGAGCTGGCCTTCCCCCTTAACAGGCTAGCCCGCTGTCATCCTAGCCTGCATCATCACTTACCATTAGGTGAGATTGCCTTCAAGGGCTAACTTGTAACATGTAAAAATAAAATAAAATAAAAAAAAAAACTAGGAATAATTGATATCTTCTTATATATAATTCTCGTACATTAACTCTATAATATAATTCTCGTAACATTGTGACATGTTTGTTCCCATATTCCACCGAAACGGCTCGACCGATTCTTATGAAATTTTCTATGCATATTCAGTAAGGCTGAGAATCGGCTACCATCTATTTTCAAACAACTAAGTCATAAGGGGTGTCCACCACAAACAATTTTTTTTAATTTTTTGGATATTTTTTTTGTATTTTTCTTGTATTATGTTATATTAAAAAAAGATCGGTCTTCCACTGTCCAGGGCCACGGAGAATACACAGAGCTGGCAGACGAAAAGGAATTCTTCACCGTGTGCAATAAGAGCGATAATGTCGTGTGCCACTTTTACCGTGACGACGCGCCGCGGTGCCGCATAGTTGACATGCACCTCAAGATCCTCGCCGCCAAGCACGTGGAGACGAGGATCGTGAAGCTCAACGTGGAGCGAGCGCCGTTTCTTACAGGTAACATTTGATATTACAGGTAACGTGTAACAATTTTAGGTTGTATGTAAAAGTACAGGTAATATGTAACAAAGCAAGTAATTAGTACATTACCTGAAGCTGTGATAGCCTAGTGGTTAGGACGTCCGCCTCCAAATCAGAGGTCGGGGGTTCGAACCCGGGCACGCAACTCTAACTTTTCGGAACTATGTGCGTTTTTAAGCAATTAAAATATCACTTGCTTCGACGGTGAAGGAAAACATCGTGAGGAAACCTGCACGCCTGAGAGTTCTGCGTAGTTCTCGAAAGCGTGCGAAGCTGCCAATCCGCACACGGCCAGCGTGGTGGATTATGGGCAAACCCTTCTCACATTGAGAGGAGACCCGTGCTCTGTAGTGAGCCGGTAATGGGTTGATGATGATGGTGATATATTTTTCATTATTTTAATCTATGAGTTATTATAACCATGATAACTACACTCGCCAACTTAAAACTAAAGCTTTCAAAAAGGTTCCAATCGCGCCCACACCAACTTAGTTGTTTTTTTTTTGTTATCGCCAAATCAAAAATAATTATGTTTATCTATGAAGTTAGATTCACCCCCAAGCTTTGTATAGAAAGTACATGTCCTTTTCCATAGCATAGATGACATGCATACCAAACTTCAAAGCTGTCTGCCCGCGGCTTAGCTCGTAAACAATTTGCAAATTTCCCTCGGGAACTACTTAAGGAATCGGGATAAAAGGTAGCCTATGTTCTTTTCCATGTCGTAGGCTAAATGCATGCCAAGTTTCACGCGAATCCGTTGAACCTTTTTTGCGTGATTGAGTAACAAACATGAAAACATCCACGCTTTCACATTTATAATATAAGACGGCAATAAGAAAGCAGCGCCATCTAGCTTTAGAATCGTGTACGACAGACAAGAGAGTGGGATCGCCCCCTCTCTTTACGCAACACTAAGTGGGGAATGCAGGTTCCTAAAGACGCACCGGCGCGGGACGGCGCATTGCATTAATTGCATCGATTGGTGGTCGAGACGCGGCAGTGCATAGTCGTACTCGAGGGAGCGTATAGTCTGCTCTTTATAAATTACGATACTTATAATTGTAATTCTGTTCTAACAAGAGTATCTGGTCTCTTTGCCCGACACTACCCACGTCTACCCATATTACCGACGAAGAATCGCCCCGACCCGTTTTCATCCTATATATATAAATAGAATTATCGTCATATTTTGGACAATTCGCACAATATCTTTATAAATTATAGCCTATGTGTTATTATGATGTATAGGTTATATTATTGTGAAGTTTCATTAAAATCCATTCAGTAGTTCTTACGTGAAAGAGTAATAAACATCCATCCATCCATATAAACAGGAATATATAAAAGAAGTGTCATGCTATTTCATAGCTGATTATAAATGGATAGTTATTACCAAAGCTTTTGCTAATAATATTATGATGTTTTTATATTATTCGGTAGCTCGACTGAAAGTGCGCGTGCTTCCCACTATTGGGCTCGTTAAGTCCAACAAAACTACGGACTTCATAGTGGGCTTCACGGATCTGGGCAACCGGGACGACTTCACCACTGAAGTGTTAGAGTGGAGGATAGCCAGGTAATAAACTCTAAACTTTGTTGATTTAAATATAATAATAATGGAATTCAGCAACTCCATCAGGATGGAGCTTGGGCTGGACAAGTGTGCGGTCTTGCACGTGGAGAGGGGACAGGTTACTCATTCAGCCGAGATTAATCTCGAGCCATCGAACATTAGAACCCTCTCTGAAGCTGAGTCATACCGGTATCTGGGCATGTCACAGTCCCTAGGGGTGAAAGAGGCTGACATGAAACAGTCTGTTTGCGAGGCCTTTTTTGGCCGCCTGACAAAAATCTTCAAAAGTTTTTTGTCGGGCGCCAATAAGGTGCGAGCTTATAACGGCTGGGTTATGCCAGTTCTCATGTACACCTTTGGCGTGCTCAGATGGACTCAGACCGAACTCGACGCCCTGGACAGAAAAGTCCGCACGACTATGACTCTCTATCGCATGCACCACCCGAAATCGTCTGTGATGAGGTTGTATATCCCCCGGAAATGTGGGGGTCGAGGCGTATTGAGCGTCAAGACCATGCATAACCGGGAGATATCTAACCTCAGAACCTACTTTGAGACGATGAGGGAGTCCCCCATGCATAGAGAGGTCATAGTAAGTGATAAAGGACTCACTCCACTATCCTTAGCCCAAGCCGAGTGGCGGAAACCGGTGGTACTGACCACCTCTGACCGGGAGACCGTATGGAAGGGGAAGGAACTGCACGGACGCTTTTTTAAAGCTCTTAATGAGCCACACGTAGATAAGAAAGCGTCCGTGCAGTGGCTGCGCTTCGGTGACCTCTTTGGGGAAACCGAAGGTTTTGTCTGTGCGATACAAGATCAGGTGGTTAAGACGCGAAACTACCGAAAGTATATTCTGAAGGATGGCACTCACGACATCTGTCGAGCCTGTCGCCATCCCGGCGAGTCACTCAGACATGTGCTTTCGGGATGTTCCGCGCTTGCCAACACTGAGTATTTGCACAGACACAACCAAGCAGCCAAAATCCTTCACCAAGAGCTTGCTCTGAAGTACGGTCTCCTGGATGAGAGGTTGCCCTATTACCAGTACACACCGGTGCCGGTACTCGAGCGCGACGGAGTCCGGCTCTATTGGGACCGGTCCATTATCACGGACAGGACTATTCTCGCGAATAAGCCTGACATCGTGTTGGTGGACCGGGCACAGTCGAGGGTGTTTTTGGTGGACATCACCATCCCATATGACGAAAACCTCGTGAGAGCTGAGACGGAGAAAAAACGTAAGTATCTCGATCTGGCTCACGAGGTTTCCGACATGTGGCATGTGCAGTCTGCTGAAACCATCCCAATCGTAATATCTGCGAATGGGTTGATCCCAGTAAGCCTCGCTCACCATCTGAGGCGACTGGGGTTCCGTGGCAGTTCGCTCGCAGCCAGGATGCAAAAAGCGGTCTTGCTGGACTCGGCTAGGATAGTCCGCCGGTTTCTCAACCTGTCGCCCTGACCCCCGGCCGTTTGGTCTCCCCTGCCGGGGCGTAATCCTCCGCCCGGTGCAAATATGTATTTATGTAATGTGTATGTAAGTTTATTTATTTTTATCTATGTACGTATATTATATCTCTTTTGGCTTTTATATGTATTTATTTTGCACACGGGCGTGAGAGCTATTATATACTGGATAATAATAATCATTTATTTCAGGTGATTAGATACCCTTAATTGACACACAATATTTTACAGCTAACATAACATAAACCATAAAATTGTATATAAAAGTAAAACGGCATTCCAGTAAATCAAAATTATCCTATAACTGGGCGTCTGTCACGATGTACGGCAAGCCAGTACCTACCGACGGTACATAGTTTATCTTATTTTCTAGCGAGGTGTAGGTTATTCGGCAAAAAACAAGGGTAACCTACATAGCTCGAAGGGCTTGCAAGCTGATGTGGCAGTGGGCTGGTCACGTTTGTCGGAGAACCGACGGACGCTGGAGTCGGAAGGTCCTTGAGTGGACACCACGTCTCGGCAAACGCTGTGTGGTCCGACCTCCAGCCAGGTGGAGCGATGACCTTCCAAAAGTGGCAGGCATCGACTGTATGCAAAAGGCCGGAGACAGGATGAGTTGGCGCTGCTTCAAAGAGACCTATGTCCAGCTATGGATTAATGTTGGCTTATGATGATGATGATGAAGGTTATATATCTTACCTAGGATTGTTCAGATTCATCTCAGGTTATACGACATTGGCAACCGGCAATAAAATAACCACTCACCGTTACTGGAACGTCCAGGCAGTAATCTTCCTCCAGCTGATTGAGCACGGCACAATTGTTGGTCGACAAGGAAGTAATAGACTGTCGCTTATGAATGTAGATCTTTTTGGTTTTAAATAGAGGCGATGGTCGCTGTCGTTACGAACGAGCGTTATTCCGAACAATACTAAATCGGTGGCCACGCTCTTCCTCCCGCTAGGGAGCGCTGTCCGTGACTTCCGCGATCGGGCATTCTGGCCAATCAGCGAAAAAACCATAGTGAACTCCGTATTACCGCTCGACAAAATCGTGCAACCATAGTTTGAATACTGAACAGTGAGGAGTGATGATGATATTTTGTCAATTCCCAAATTTACTGGTTCTGGACGGGGGTTATTTTTAAATACACTACATCTTAGCCCTTGACGGCAATCTCACCTGATGGTAAGTGATGATGCAGTCTAAGATGGTATGGTAAACCTGGGGTAGGGGTGTGTTATGTAAATGGCTTAATGGCAAGTAACATATTTTGGGGGGCATAACTCATTTTAATTACGGTATTTACGGCACCATTTAACTCCAACCCAAAGCTATTCTATGATGTCTTGTCATGTTCCGTCGAACAAATGGCAATTTTTTGTCGACCTCCGTGGTGCAGCGCTGTCGCATTATAAGGTTGGAGGTCCAGGGTTCGATTCCCGGCTCGAGTCTGCTCTGGGAGGCTTCGGCCGTGGCTAGTTACCACCAACAAAGACGTGCCAAGCGACTTAGCGTTCCGGCACGATGTTGCGTAGAGACCAAATAGTATGGGTTTACCATCCCTTAACAGATTAGTCCACTACAATCTTAGACTGCAATCAGCACTTAGCATCAGGTGAGATTGCCGATTTGCAGTGTTAAAAAAAAAATTACGTACCGTACCTGTTTTTGTGTAGCCTCCGAATTGGATACAATATTTGTGTGTCTCACCCAGAGCTCAGGTGATGGAGTACTCCGGCGACTTGACGGTTCCACCCTCGGCGGGCAAGAAACAGAGCGCGCTGCACATCCAGGGCAAGAGGACGATACGCGGGCGGAACAACAGCGACTCGGACCTGGACAGCGATTAATTCTAACTACCATAATACATCCGCCTGATCAGCACCCCACAGCTGGGCAGGTGCCTGCTCGCTGAACCATCAATGCGGTTTGGTCACCACCAAACTGCAATTTTGGTTTGCATTATAATGAAGTAGGAGTCGCTTTGTGGAAGTCCATGTTATGCAAAAAGTACCAAAATGAGCCAAACATAGTCAACCAGGCGAATCTGTAACGTGCAACTTGTTATTTTAAAATTCTTTATATGTAAATCCTATAAAATACCTTCCTTGCGCTCGTTTCGCTTTGACATCGAATCATCGCAGATGTTTATTTTACAACAAATAAGTGATTAAGTATGATGGCAATCAGAGAGCAGCGCCATCTAGTTTTAGAATCATGTACTACAGACAAGAGAGTAGCATCGCCCCCTCTCTTTACGCAACACTAAGTGGCGTATAAAAGACGCACCGGCGCTGGACGGCGCATTGCATTCATTTTTCGGTGGTCGAGACGCGGTAGTGCATAGTACTTGGTGGAGCGTACAGTCTGCTCTTTACAAATTACTATACTTATAATTATTTTTATTCTGTTCTACCAAGAGTATCTGTTCTCTTTGCCCTAAACTACCCACGTCTACCCAAATTGCCGACGCACACACCCCTGTCCATCCTATAAATAAATTAGAACGTCTAAAAATTAAAATGGAAACACAATAGGGCAAATTATTAAGTAACAAATATAATCAACATTGCAACATCTGTGAGGTAATGCGAGCTACGGTTGGCCACTGGTGGGAAACATAAAGAAAATTCGGATTTACTTAGCATCAAATTTAATTATTGACTTACAAAAACAATCTTACTAACTAATGCCAGCGGATTATTCCGATGTTAGGAATGTTTCGGGAAACTTAAAATGTAATTACTAATCAAACCTACATTCTAAGTTCCTACCACTGACACGAGTGGACTCTTCCGATGCTAGGAGAGAAGTCGTGGGAACACTATTTCTCTGCGTTCACGCGCTCGGTAATATAACGCCGATGCTAACGAGGCGTTTATTGCAGAAGCGCGTAGGGCTGTGCTTTAACTCACTCAAAAATAAAAATGAAAACACACTAGGGCAAGATCTGTGTGGTAATGTGTATAAATAATAATATCTTTTGCCCTCCCTTAATAGTGAACGTTGCGTAGCGATTCTTGTACAAATATACAGTGTTTTGTCGACTTCTGTCAAATATTAAATTCTCGAAGACAGAAAGAGAGAAAACGATGTGCAGCTGTCGCTCTCTATTCGACGTTTATCTATAAGGCCTATTAAATAAGTTGCACAATATAGCTATATTATATAAAATGCTATAATCAGAATGATTAAAGCATTTTACTTTGGTATTAATTGTTTACTAACATCCCAATGCTTGGAATAGGACTCCCCTCGTCGGAGTTAGGCTCAACCCCTTTTATGGGTTGGTATGGAGGTATTTTTTTAATTCTTCTTCTTCTTGCCCTTATCCCACATTATGTGGGGTCGGCACAACACGTCTTCTTCTTCCACTCACTTCTATCAGCCGCTCACTACCCACACCTTTTACCCGCATATCCTCTTTTACACAATCCATCCATCCCTTCTTTGGTCTTCCTCTACTCTTTTGCCCTTCCACGTTCATATATAACATTCTTTTGGTGACATCACTTTCTTTCCTCCGCATTATATGACCATACAATGCCAGCCTATTACTCCTCATATTTTCTGTCACTGGCGCTACTTTTAGACTTCCCCTTTTTAATTAAATATCAAATTAACGGATAATTTGATATTGAATTAAAGAAATACCTTGAATTCAAGTCGGAATCACGAAATGAAAATTATTTTGTATAAAAATAAAAGTAATCTGACCTATTTATCTGTGTGTAATATAAAAAAACAGAAGAGTTTGAACTCGGTTAATTTCAGAAAGGACCAAAATAAAATATAATAATATGAAATATAAAACACATGAAAATTTTGGAAAGATGTTCAATTTCTGTCATTATGTTCATCTTATTTCCGTAATACCCATTACCTGTACGTGTTACGTATTACCTGTATTTTTAAGCGTTAGCTGTGGTAACGTCACAAAAAACTCGAGATTAAATTTTGTAATCTGTTTGTTTCTTTTGACGTATAGGGAGGATATTTTCACAAACTATTTATATTTCTATTGTCGCCATAACAAATAATAAAAATAAAATGAAAATTAAGAGGTAACTTATGCCCACATTTTTGTTTTATTCCATCTTAAGAATTCAAATATTATTATTGTTTCATATTTCTGTTCCCTTTGTGCGAATTCAATACGGGAACAATTTGCGCATACGCAGCCGGTATTTAAAATTATGTTTCAAAAAGGTTCGTACATATAAAAATTATATTTTCTTATTTTGGATTTAAAGTATTTGCTTTTATTTCTAGTTTCTAAATATAGTTTACATTATTCCAAAATACGGTATAGGGTTATTTTAAGGCTCACCACGGCCGTCACAAAAATCCAGATTTTTATAATTAGTTATTTTAATTTATTTTTTATTAAGCTATTGCATAGCTTCTATCGAGGGCCTTGAGCGCGGGGACCGAATCCAGAAATTCCGTAACGAAAGAAAACCTCACGCTCCTCACTCCGACGGGCACAGCGGTGATACTTTTTACCATATAGATATTTCGCCACGGCCATTATGGCCGGCCAGTTGCCGTGGAACAGCGGTTATCACGTATGCTTTTTGTGCAGAAAGTCGTAGGTTCTTAATTTTTTTTTATTATGACAAGCATTTTTATTTAGTTTCACCTGTCCCGTTGTCTGTCTGTAACCAAATCTAGAGTTAAATTTTACTCATTTCCCTTTTGCTTTTTTTATATTAATTTTATCAAAAATAACCTCAATATTTTTAATATTTTTATTTTCATTGTTGTTTTTGCAATATTAATAATTTAGTTGTTAAAAAATGCTATGCAATAGCTTTACCGCGGCAGTCACCGAGTGCCACACGTCTTTTATTTTTACGAACGAGTACACGGGTCGCTTGAGTGTCGAGTGCTAGTTTTTTTTGGTATAGAATCGAAAGTGTCATCTCTTACCAAAGAGATTCCATTTGAATTTCATTAAAATTTCTCGCAATCGAAAACGCAGAAAATGTCACACAGAGCACTCTGATTTCAAGGTCAAGTGTTAACCACCGAACGTGCAGCACTAGAGCACGTTACTATGATGAATACAGTATTCCAAATTCATACGAACGGATGCCTACGCGCCTCGATATATCGAAGATAAATTGAATTTATCCACGCGTCACATTTTTCCGTTACGCGCCATCTTTTTCCTGCCCCTACCACGGTTGGTTCAGACGAAAAAAATACCGATGATTTTAAGTGGAGATTTTAATGTCAATTTTGCATCGGAAAAATCTTTGAAGCTAGTTGAATTTCTGAAAGATAAATTGAATTTATCCATGAAAAACAGTCCTCAAACGTCAACAACAAGATCTGGCACTACAATTGATGGAGTTTTTACTCGGTCACTATATTTCGTGGAATGTAAACTATATATTTCATATTTCAGTTACCATAAGCCATTAATTACAAAAATGAAAATGAAATGGGATGAAAATAAGGCCATAAAGAAGTTTCACTTCTTACGTGTGTACACTAGTACACGCACACATTTTTTTTAAACAATTACTGCGCGATTTTGTCACTTAAAACTACTTGAAGTATATTTTTAATATGACGAGTAGGATATATTGTGCACTTTTTGTTTGCATTAATAATAGTTGTTTATTGTACTGTTTGTATGAATAATAACAGAAAAAATAAATTTGACCGTCTGTGTCACTAGATAGTTGAAATTTGAACACAAAGTTGGCAAATGTAGGTAATTAAATGCTGGAGGCGGACAGCCCTATCGCATGTTTAGATGCCGCGCGGCTGTAGGTATTTATTTCAAAGATAAGCTCGAGTTACAATACTGTATAAATAATACCGTCACCAGAGACTGATTCGTAGCCAGCTGAAGCCATCCTAATCGGTAACTAATCAGCATCACACCGGAACACTAAATCGCTTGGCGGTATCTTTGCCTGTAGATTGGTTGAGCAGCGGTGAAAGCCCTCCACCAGACTAAAATGGTCGAAGGCTATGGTAGGCATAAATGTTACATGAAGTAATAAAAATTATTTTCAAATGCTTACTGGCCTTTGATAAAATTTGGCTAACAGCGAAAACGCCATAGTGCGCAGTTAAAAATATACTTCGCTTAAACATTTTTCATTAATACTTATTTTTTTTTAAGTTTTATTAAATTGTAAAAGTGTATGCAATATTATTAGAAATACTTAATTAAATATATTTCTTTCCAAAACAGTTTTATTTTTAACGACTCAAATCTATATCTATATATATAAAAGCGTCACTTACATACTTACTTACATACTGATTAAACACGAGATCTCAAAAACTATTGCACATAAAGCTATAATTTAGCAAGTAGGTAGTTGATAGTTAAGAAATGTCAGCTAAGAAAGGATATTTAGAAATTCCACCCCTAAGGGGGTAAGATAGGGGTTGGAAGTTTGAATGAAATTTCTTTGTTTTTAGAGTTAGAGACACAAAAATTTGCATTAAGATTAATAATAATAAATAAAAAACATGTACATCAATTTTTTTTTTAAATATTACCTGTTAAGGGTGGTAAAATAGAGGATGATAGTTTTTGTTTATTTTTTTATTATGATGTCTACAAGCTCGAAAATAGGTTTCTTTTAGGGCGTAAGTATAAGGTTAGAATTGTTTTTCACCCAAATCTACCCCGAAGGGGGTAAAATAGGGGTTTGTGTTTGTATGAAAGTCCTGTTTTTTTAATTTAGAAACACGAAAATCGCCAACTGGACATTAGATTGTAGCTTACTTTCTGAAGCAGGGCATTGGCCGCACGGGTAACCTCAATCTCAAGGGAAATCAGCAATTCTACGCAGACGAAATCGCGGGCAACAGCGAGTTCTTAATAAATTCTGTTTAAACCGTATACATACTTTTCAGAGGTAATTTGGTCTGTATCCTCTATCATTATCAGATAAATATGTAATGAAATGATTGACATTTCATTTATTTGAATTTGCCGCGCTTCGCGTATCTACGTTGTCTGTGGAAGATGGTAGAGGGACGTGTAATACATAGTGTATTATCTATGGTGTAATGTACAGTATAATTCAATGGCGGATTTTGTTTATTTATTGTTACAAAATCTTGTAGAGAGATTAACTGAAGGATACGATTGAGGAATCAATATTAGTAAATGTCGTTTCTTTGTATTTTGAGAGAAGCGACTTGTGGTTTATTTTGATTTTGTTAATATGGTGCATTTGTAAGATATACATATTTAGCGTAACACAAAAAAGGTCCATAATTAAAATAAATAAAAAGACGGGTTGCACTCCGGGAGTGCCGGCAGAAGTGAAAACTTGATTATTAACGTTGAGCATGTTTGATATTTTGGAATGGTTAGTGAATAATTTTGCACCAATTGCTTTATCAGTATAAAAGTACTATCATTTATGTGGTAGAATACAATATTCATTTATTGCGCTATCGTACACAAACATGACAATTTATATTACATTAAAAATTTAACACTTTAAAACTATTACAATTATTTTACATTAAAAAGTTTATCTCTCCGAAAAATCAACTTTCATCCATAATTTCAACGACTTTTTCACCATCATCATTACCAGAACTATCCATGGATGCGCGTGGCACGCTGTAACATACACGAACATTCCTGCGCTGCCTAAACGAAACAGTAGGCCCAGGCATACATTTTCGCCGCGCCGTAGAGAGGGGATAGCTGTCTACTCTCCATCCGTCTTACGCTTTTTCGATCAGGTCACGTGTCCTGACGCGAGTTTAAGATTTTATACCCATTACAGAAAAAGTGCTCAACGCCGCTAAAGAAGTTTTCACTTCAAAAAATATGGTTTTATTTTAAAGCCTACTTACTAAACTTCTTTTGTTAGGTACATAAAGGTTCATTTGTTTTACTTAAAATGAGATCACATTAAAAACAGATTTTGCGAGTAAAGGCGTAAAAATAGTAAATTATGTAAAAGGGAAAAGTGAGTTTGATATAAAATTTCATTGAAATACTGTTTTTTGTTAGTTTTTTTTTAAATGGCGTATCTTTCTGGAGTTGAGGACTGAATTATGCCTGACTTAGCCCCAACGGAGATTGCCAGGGCACTCGAAATGCGAAGAAATGGTCAAACCAGAAATCTTTGTGTTCCGCTAAATATGCCGGGGCGTGTAGTTCAGACATTAATTCAAATTAGTAGAAAAAGAAATAATTGATACGCTAACTAAAAAGGGTTACCTAAAATTAAAAAATCTTGAAGTAAAGATACAAGTGAAGGTTGAGGGAACCCAACAAAATACTGATTGCACTGCCAAACTTGAAGTTCTGGTTTAACTTTGTTTAGCATCAATATTATATATATACCCAAAAATACCTGAATTAATTCTGTGTTAAATTAACTTAAACTTTTTGGTAAACATACTTAGAATTTAACTACATGTTTTATATTGAATGGTGGCAACAATAACAACAGTTAGACCACGACGTCTGAACGGTACTTATTAAAATTGTGCACTCGTTTCCATTACCGACATTTTTACTTTCCGCCCTAGTCGATAAAGGTCACACGACGTAAGTTTTGCAGGACGTAAACATAAATTCAGATTGAGATAACTTCTTGTAAATGTTAAGAATTGTTAAAAATATCAACGGAATATCATTTCTAATGGTATAAAGCTACGTTCAATTTATAAATGGCATTTTTAGACGCCCCCAATATGATCCCAATTTAATGGTGACGCTACCACAATTTTATATGGTGACATTAGCTGTCAGTGTCATAGGGATCAAGGTTTTTTTTTTTTTTTTTTTTCTTCGTTATATGGCTTTACAAAGATTAGCCAATGTCAAGTTTATTATTTTATTACTTCTCTCCCTCTATGGCTTTGCACAGACCAGCCAATGTCAAGTTTATAGGAATGTAGAAGCTAGGGAGAAAAGGCGGGAAACCTCGCACTCCGCGGACGCGTCTTCCTCAAACCTTTCCCAAACTAATACCTGTTAACCATTTAGAAAACTAGCCACTACACAAACGACACCAACACTGTCCACGACACAACCAACACCAGTCTTTTTCAAAATTAGCCAAGAAACACCAATTCAAGAAAGGCATGAAAAAAACGCGCCCGCCATATACGAAGTCTCCCGCCTTTCTCCCGGGGATCAAGGTTCGCCGCGCCGATTATAGTTTTGGTAATCATCATAGACTAGATTTGGTCTTCAAATATTCTGACATATAAAAATCATGAATGAAACTGGAGCGATTGGGCATTATCGAAGTTGCCATATCTTAATTTAAGGCTTTTGTAAAGACCATAATATACCAAAGCCATTCACGAGTAGATCCAATTTTTAGAACTGGCTCCAATGCCCAATTTTGTATCACAACATTTTGGTGAGGTAGCATCCTTTTTTTTTTTTTTTTATATACAAAGCGAGCAAACGAGCAGGCGGGTCACCTGATGGTAAGTGATTACCGCCGCCCATGAACATTTGCAGCACCAGAGGAACCGCCAATGCGTTGCTGGCCCTAAAATCCTTATCTTTTCCCTTATTACAATTAAAAATTAAAATAGTTTTGCCACACTCACACGCGTTTACTCAAAAAGATAGGATTCCATCCAGGTAAAAATAAACTGAAGCATCGACAAATTGTCAGCTGCATTGGCTAATCTGTGTAAAGCCATTAGAAGAGAAAAAAAAAATTGTCAGCTGTTTAACGTCAAAAATCAAAATATGTCAAAGTCATTGTTTATAACGTCAGTTGTATTTTTTAATTTATTTCTGTGCGTAAAATTGCGACATAAACTTCTTTGAATAGTAAATCAATGAAAACTTAACGCCGTTTTTATAATATTATATCCGAAATTAGTGCCAAACGCGTTATTCCTATAATACTTTGCATGCTAAGTATCTCTGTCTAGGAAGTGTAACGGCGATTTTGTGTCAAAAATAAAGTGCGTGCTTAACTTCCAGAAGTGAACTCCCATGGAACATAGTAAGTATCTCTAATAAAGGTTTAGTGTTCTAAATATAAAACTAATAGTGCCTTTTTTAATTACTTAAATTGCAATTTCAAGGTTAATTTGCGTACTTTGGACTTTGAGCCTTTGCTTAATACTCCAATAAAGGAGGCAAATATTTAATGAATTCTATTTTTAAACCGAGGTTAACCTTCTGTTAAATGTATATAGAGATTTTTTTTTTAACAAAAATTATTTTTAATTGGCACACATACTTAGTTTGAATTTTTATATGCTAAATATATATATTTAATTACAATGTAAATTCCGTATTTTTTGTTATGAGACTTTAATAATTATCTCTAATGCAAACGTTATTACGACATACAAATAAATTACTCTAATACAGCATTAAAAATTGTAAAGAGAGATTGTAAATGTTCAAAAATTTCAGATAGCAATAATTTTATATAAATTTATTTTGCAAAACCTTAAAAAATAAAATAATGAGTTGACAGTTTCTACTGAAGCTCTTTGTAAATTTTGAATTATTACAATCAGTAACTAGGTATGACTCTTGATCTTCTGCCAAGATATATTTTTACAAGAGAATTATATAATTTTTGTGTCATGTATGTTTATGTATGACCCTGGAAGAGAGAAGAGATTTGCTAGATCTCATGTTTCTCTACAAATTACTGCGCAATGAAATATTGTCCGAGTTTGCTCGGTAAAATCAACTTTTTTTTTTTTTATATCCACTACAAGTTAGCCCTTGACGGCAATCTCACCTGATGGTAAGTGATGATGCAGTCTAAGTTGGTAGCGGGCTAACCTGTTAGGGGTATGGTAAAGCCATACTCCTAATTGGTTTCTACACGACATCGTGCCGGAACGCTAAATCGCTTGGCGACACGCCTTTGTCGGTAGGGTGGTAACTAGCCACGGCCGCAGCCTCCCACCAGACCAGACTCGAGCCGGGAATCGAACCCAGGACCTCCAACTTTATAATGCAACAGCGCGCGCGCTGCGCCACGGAGGTCGTCAAAACTTCAGAGTACCTTTTTTTTTTCCGGACTGTCTATTAGCTGTACAAACCCTATTGGTTGCCACAGCGTAACCGGGCTGTTTGGCGAGCTTTGGAAAGAAGCTCTGCCAGAAGAAATTTTGAGCCCTAGGGCTCGAAGAAACTATGGAAACGACTGCCTAAGGGCACCTCCTTTGAGGCCGAACCTCGGCTTAGGCGACGTTTGGGATAACGGGGGGGTCGGACGGTGATAACGGGGGGGGTCGGACGGTTTCAGAGTACCGCAACGATACCCGTGTACTGCTATTACCCCGCTTGTGCCGCCACGCAGCAGAACAGTCTTCGGCGCCAATTGCACTCTCTACCTCGGTTATGCAAACTTTACAATGAGCGAAGTCGGTCTTTAGATATACATACAAATTCACGCAATAGTATTCGAGGGTTGGTAATCAGAGATCTACACAATTTCCACGTACAAAATGGATAAAATTAAGTTAACATTACTGTTACCAGATGTTTGTTTTTAACCTGCGTTTTGTTAAGTATATACTTCTTTATAATGTTTAAAATTATGTACAATATTAACTTCATTTTGTTTCTAACTATCGCTATATTGCAATGTAGGTAATTTGAACTGCACGTTGTGTTTACTTCGAGACGATTTTACATACAATAAGCATGTAAATTATTATGTAACTATAATGTAAGTGAATGTAAAAATCACTAGTAAACCTATTAAATAAAATAAAATTAAATTAAATGCATAGTACATTCAATATAAACTGGCGTCTTTCCACTTGAGACCGTCATTAGCAATAACAATAGGATTAAGTGGTGGCGGGTGAGTTCTTTGTATTGCAAAACACGTGCGGTGTTTAAACGGCTTTTCAAACGTTTTTTATACTTTCCATATGTTATCTTCCTTTAAATAATAATCAAATAGAAATACCGCTCAGTTGCTTTCTATAACTTTGAAGAGATTAGTTCAGTGGAAATATTACGTCTTCCGATATGTTTCGTCCTTGGGTGAAATCACCTTCCAATTTTTGTAATTGTATTTTATTTAACATACGTAATTATGTAATAAATTACGTAATTTTTTTGTTATTATTCTATGATTATTCATAAGTATCAACACTGGTTGGTTTGCAACAAAATAGATAAGGCCGAAACGGCTTCTTTAAAAATGAATGGGCTCTATGAGTGTTTGGTTTATTACTCCTATTGCTTAGGTTCAAGTGGAAAGACGCCAGTTAATATTGAATGCACTATTTTTTTTTTATACACTACAAGTTAGCCCATGACGGCTATCTCACCTGGTAAGTGATGATGCTGTCTAGGATGGTAGCGGGCTAACCTGTTAGGAGTATGGCAAACCCACACTCCTAATTGGTTTCTACGCGACATCGTGCCGGAACGTTTCTTTGTTGGTAGGGTGGTAACTAGCCTCGGCCAAGCCTCCCACCAGACCAGACTCAAGCCGGGAATCGAACCCAGGACCTCCCAACTTTACAATGCAACAGCGCACGCACTGCGCCACGGAGGTCGTCAAACTATACCACAGTAATATCTGCACACGTTCATGGTTGGCTGTAGAAGAGTTTTAAAAACTAACAACGCAGAAAAGTAACTCTAAGTAGAGAGTTGCTAGTCCCACTTCCCACTTCCTAATTGCACTGTAGTTTATAAAGTACTAACGAGCTTGGAGGCAAGGAATGTATCACACCAACATAAATTCAAATACAAATTCAAATAATCTTTATTCAAATAGAAGGAAGGCGGCCCAAGACCGTGGCCGTTGGAACTCCTTACAAAAGACCTATGTCCAGCAGTGGACGTCTATCGGTTGAAATGATGATGGTGATGCGTAATAATGAGGTCCTATATTCGATTCCAGGCTCGAGTATGTTATATAGTCACAATTATATTGTATTCGTATTGCAGAAGAGGGCTGTTCGTGCGATGTACAAATTAGGTGCCAGAGATAAATTTCGAGATTATAAAATAATGACAGTGCTTATCCAATATATATAAAATAAAAAATTAAAATAATCCTTTAAAAGACACTTTTGACGCGTCAATAATTTATATAGCAGTGATTTGATGGTGATAACTACATTCGTAAACTTAAAACTAAAGCTACGAGGGTTCCAAACGCGCCCTGGTCTAAGAAGAAGCCCATAACAAACTAAGCTGGGTTTTTTTTTGTTATCACCATCTCACATTATCAATAATAAATTATAGTACCTATGGAGATAGAGCAATTCACACTCATGCTTTTTTATCGTTTATATAATCCTTAAAATTGTTATAGGATTTTTCTATAAGCTTTTGTTTTATAAAAACTTTGAACTCATAGACATCTCCAAGATATCAATAGGTAATATATTATAAAATAAAATACAATTTCCTTTGAACAAGTTACAAGTATGCTAATTGTGTTTATTATATGGCACATTGACCTCCCAAGTTTTATTTATAATATTTGCTAATTTAATTCTTAAATTTTTATTCAAGTAATGTTGTTTCCAACCTACACTTGGAGAAAATATATCTGGTTGTATATTAGTATGTATATATATTAGTTTATATCAATACACCAGTTGATGCCCGTCCGCGTAAATTAGGGGGGTTTTAAAAACTATGGAATAAGCCTATAAAATGTGTTCGTATTACTCACCCACTCACTCGAACACACATCCACACTCATATGCACTCACTCACACACCCATCCAACCACTCATTTCTCACTCATGTATAAATGTGATTAAGTAAACTTTAAGGCACAATAGTTTATTTTTTATTGCACATTTGGAAGAGACTGACCCCCAAGATACGGGCTATTCTAGTTTGGGGGTCAGGGTAGTTTAAGAAATATTGTATTTAGTTGAAATAAATGAATATTATTATTATTTTGTGCCCTCCCCTTAAACATGTCAGGTCCACATCCAGGAGATTCAAGTGTAAATCTATTAATCTCAAGACTGTATTAAGGCTATTTTATACACTTGTAGTCAGTTTTGTGGACTAATAATAATAATAAATAAATAATAAATAAATAAATAATAAATATTATTATTATTAGCTACGTCAAGCTGAAGCTATACTTATAGTTCATTAACGCGAAATTCAGTTTTTCATAAATCCCGCGGGAATTTTAACAGGATAATAAGTATCCTATATCTGTCTCCTGGTTCTAAGCTACCTCACTGATTTTCAGCCGATTTGGTTCAGCCGTTCTTGAGTTATGAATAGTGTAACTAATACGACTTTCTTTTATATATGTAGGATGACTACGGGCGCGTGCCTTTGTCGGTAATTTAGGTAGACGTGGGTAGTTTCGGGCAAAGAGACCAGACACTCTTGGTAGAACCGAACTGCAATTATAAGTATGGTATTTTATAAGGAGCAGACTATACGCTCCACCAAGTACGAATGCACCACCGCAGCTCAACTACCGGTCCGACCCGACCGACTGCAATCAATGCAATGCGCCGTCCCGCGCCGGTGAGCCTTATAAGAACCTGCATACGTCACTTAGTGTTGCGTAAAGAGAGGGGGCGATGCCACTCTCTTGTCTGTCGTACATGACTCCAAAACTAGATGGCGCTGCTCTCTGATTGCCGTCATATACATATGACGAGTAAAGGCCGTCGGAATTGTTTTAAGTAAGAGTGACGTCACGCTTTTGTTTACTTTCGCTCATAGTAATTAAAGCCACAACTTGAGGGATTGCACTTTTATTGCGACAATAACTAATCATCAAATGTGGGCAATTATTGAATTATTTTTGTTCTTGGCGCCGCTGAATGAAGTTAATAACTCCTTCGCGCCGACACGGCCATTCTGGCAGGCGGTGCGTTCTGACCTCTTGGTAAGTGATGATGCGGTCTAAGATGGTAGCGGGCTAACCTGTTAGGGTTACGGTAAACCCATACTCCTAATTGGTTTGTACACGACATCGTGCCGGAACGCTAAATAAGTAAAACTAAAACAAGAATGACCCGACCCCCAACAAGGTGGACAGACGACATCAGACGAGTCGCAGGGAGCCGCTGGATACAAGCGGCCCAAAACCGTGGCCATTGAACTCCCTACAAAAGACCTATGTCCAGCAGTGGACGTCTATCGGTTGAAATGATGAAATGATGAAAACAAGAATGTGTAAATTAATTATTTTAACACAAACAAACATACAAACATACAGGTGAAGCTAATAAAAGCGTGGTAAAAATAGGATATAGTTTAAATATTGGGTCTTAGAAATGTTCAAAGGAAATTGTATTTTATTCTATAATAAATTACCTATTGATATCTTGGAGATGTCTATCAATAAGTTCAAAGTTTTTATAAAACTAAAGCTTGTAGAAAAATCATACTACGATATTAAGGATTATATAAACGATAAAAAAGCTTGGGTGTGAATTGCTCTATCTCCATAGGTACTATAGTTTGTTATTAATTTTATTCATTATGTGAGATGGTGATAACGAAAAAAAGGAAAACCCCGGCTAAGTTTGTTGTGGGCTTCTTCTTAGAGCGGGGCGCGTTTGGAACCCTCATAGCTTTAGTTTTAAGTTTACTAATATAGTTATCACCATGAAATAACTACTGTGTAAATTATTGACGCGTCAAAATTGCCTTTTTAAGGACTATTGGAATAAAGATTATTTTGAAAAAAAAAAAAAAATATAAGTATCAAAAAATTTCAGCTACCTAAATATCGTTTAATATAAATACTGAAATTTTATGCTACAAGAATATTTAAGGTACACGAATTATTTCGGTATGAATTTCTGTACTGTTATTATTAAATAACCACAATTTACTGGTATGACGTCACACAGAAATGAATTGAACAGAAATTCGTACCGGTATGCAGTCCCTGAGTCGATTGCACATGGCGACGCGTTGCCACGCCAGAAATCGGTTTTACGTTCGGCTATAGATGTGGCAAGGTGGACAGACGACATCAGACGAATCGCAGGGAGCCACTGGATACAAGCGGCCCAGGACCGTGGCCATTGGAACTCCCTACAAAAGACCTACGTCCAGCAGTGGACGTCAATCGGTTGAAATGATGATGGTGATGAAAACAAGAATGTGTAAATTAATTATTTTAACACAAACAAACATACAAACATACAGGTGAAGCTAATAAAAGTGTGGTAAAAATAGGATATAGTATAAATATTGGGTATTATTTTAACACAAACAAACTTACAGGTGAAGCTAATAAAAGCGTGATAAAAATAGGATATAGTATAAATATTGGGTCTTAGAAATGTTTTAAAAATTCTGTAGTTTGATTATGCTTGCGTGTGAAACCATCAGGTGCTTGGCTGGTTGCAGGTGCTCGCGATGTGAGCGCTGCTCGCTGAGATGGCGGTCGGCGAGGCGCGCGTACCGCTGCTGCGCGAGGAGCGGCATGCGCACCACGGTACGTGCCATTTCGCGCTACAATGTGCCATTAAGTGACAGTGCGTGCCGTTATGTGCCAGTGCGTACTGTGTGTTAGTGAACTGGTACATCCCAGTGCGTTCTGCTACGCGTATTAAATGCTGGGACTAAAACGTGCCGGTGTAAACCGCTACGTGCCAGTTCGTGCTAGTGTTTTTTTTCGGACTATCTATTGGTTGCCACAGCGTAACCGGGCTGTTTGGCGAGCTTCGGAGAGAATCTCTGCCAGAAGACATTTTGGCTTTCAGGTGATGCAGATGTTCAGCTGTAATGTTAAGATTTTAGACCCTCCCCCCTATGTAACGCAACGCAACGTGTACGTCCCCCCCCCCCCCCTCCCTAAACGTTACGTAACATTTAGGTAACCGTTAAAGTCACAATTATGTTGAATAAAGTATAATACCCTTGTTATTGTGTATATAACAACGTACGTAAAGTGCGTTGTTTAAATACCCCCGACTGACGCCCTAACCACTAGGCTATCACCGCTTCTATATATATATATATACTAGCTGTGACCCGCGGTTTCACCCGCGTAGTTCCCGTTTCCGTGGAAATGCCGAGGTAAAAATATTGCCTAAATATAAATTGCAAATTGACTCTTTGAAGTTAGGAACACACCTACATTTCTTAGACAACAGTGAGTGATTATAATTTTATATGAACTTTATTGAATAGCAATAAAGTTCAAATTGACTCTACATTTTATTTAGAAAACGTTTATATGGGAAAAAGAAAAGGGCTGTTTTTAGGGGTTTTCCGGGAGTTATTCGAATTTTTCTCACTTTTTAAACCTTCCCTAGACCTTCACGAACATTTCAAGACCAACATAAGATAAATTCGTTCAGCCGTTCTCGAGTTTTAGCGAGACTAACGAACAGCAATTGATTTTTATATATATAGATTTATATATTTATAATATTAGTATAGACAGATACCGTAACGACCATCCGTGCAAGCGTGTTAAACCGCGTGCAAACACTAGCGTTTTATACTAGCTAATAATAAAGTTTGCGACGTGAATGTCTTTATAAGCGGGACTCATAATATCAAGTAGCTATTATTTGATAACGGCGTGTTTTGTGTTCACTGATAAGTGATAACAGATAACGAGCGTAAGGCACGCCGCGCAACGAGCTGTTAAATTAAATCATCTATCATCATGATCAACCCATTACCGGCTCACTACAGAGCACGGGTCTCCTCTCAACATGAAAAGGGTTCGGCCATAGTCCACCACGCTGGCCGTGTGCGGATTGGCAGACTTCACACGCCTTTGAGAACATTACGGAGAACTCTCAGGCGTGCAGGTTTCCCCACGATGTTTTCCTTCACCGTTGAAGCAAGTGATATTATTACTTATTCAGTTGCAATCTGAGTGAACTCACAAGAGTGTCATCATGGATGATATGTTACCGGATTTAAATTTAGGCAATTTTTATATATATATACTTTTATATTAGGCTACTCTAGCAAATTAGGTTTTTATCCTGTTAAGCTAGATTAAGAGGAGATAAATAAATAAATAAATATTTTAAACTCACATAACTCCGAAAAGTTAGAGGTGAGTGCCCGGATTCGAACCGCCGACCTCTGATTAGGAGGCTGACGCCCTAACCACTAGGCTATCACCGCTTCTATACAATCATCTATACGAGTATCTATTTATAGGATAACTACGGGTCGGGGGCGCGTCTTCGTCGGTAATTTGGGTAGACGTGGGTAGTTTCGGGCGAAGAGACCAGATACTCTTGGTAGAACAGAATTACAATTATAAGTATCGTAATTTATAAAGAGCAGGTTTTTTTTACGGACTGTCTATTAGCTGTACTAACCCTATTGGTTGCCACAGCGTAACCGGGCTGTTTGGCGAGCTTCGGAAAGAAGCTCTGCCAGAAGAAATTTTGAGCCCTAGGGCTTGAAGAAACTTAGGGGACGACTGCCTAAGGGTTCATCCTTTGTGGTGGGGTGCAGGCTATACGCTCCACCAAGTACAACTATGCACTACCGCATCTCGACCACCGATCAATGCTATTAATGCAATGCCGTGGCGGGGCGATCCCACTGTCTTGTCTGTCGTACATGATTCTAAGAAGTAGACAAGAGTCAAGACTTTCCTTGATGATGATTGATGATGAGCTGTGTCTGGTTGCAGGAGACGGCGGCAAGAGCAAGCAGCTGTCCAGCAGTGCGCTGGTCGTGACGTCACTGCTGGCTGGCGCCGCGGCCGGCGCTCTCGCCAAGACCGCCATCGCGCCGCTGGACCGCACCAAGATCAACTTCCAGACCTCGTGAGCACACGCTTTCTGCTTCTTCTTGCTCTACTCCACGCCTGCCTTATCACACTTATCCAGATTATCAGATCTCAGACGTACGGGAGCCATGCTCAGACGCTCGACCGTATTAATAGGAAGATTTAGCTCTTTTTTTTTTTTAATAATTTTAAATCTCACCTGATGGTAAGTGATGATGCGGTCTAAGATGATGGTAGCGGGCTAACCTGTTAGGGGTATGGTAAAACCATACTCGTTATTGGTTTCTACGCGACATCGTGCCGGAACGCCAAATCGCTTGGCGACACGTCTTTGTCGGTAGGGTAACACAGCCGAAGCCTCCCACCAGATCAGACTCGAGCCGGGAATCGAACACAGGACCTTCAACTTTATAATGCAACAGCGCACGCACTGGTTTGGGGTAGGGGTATGGTACCCATACTCCCTTATTGGTTTCTACGCGACATCGTGCCGGAACGCTAAATCGCTTGGCGACACGTCTTTGTCGGTAGGGTGGTAACTAGCCACGGCCGAAGCCTCCCACTAGACCAGACTCGAGCAGGGATTCGAACACAGGACCTCCAACTTTATAATGCTACAGCGCTAAGACGACCTCGTCTCGAAGGCCGTCTTCTTCTACCAGGTTGTCGCTGGGGGCCGTTAGTTCAACTTATAATGGGTTGTTGTTTCGAATGGAGCAGATAACCCTATTAGTTATACCTGCATCAACGAGGGTCCTTGTAGAGTGCCAGAACTTGACGACGTCAGGAGGCGCCACGGAGGTCATCGGTTACGTTTATCCAGATGCGAGGCCATTACAACTAGGAGTCTGCCAATCCGCATATGGCCAGCGTGGTGGACTATGACCAAACCTTTCTCATATTGAGAGGAGACCCGTGCTTTGTAGTGAGCCGGTAATGGGATGATCATGATGTGTTTTTTTTTGCGGACTGTCTTTTAGCTGTACTAACCCTTGGTTGCCACAGCGTAACCGGGCTGTTTGGCGAGCTTCGGAAAGATGCTCTGCCAGAAGAAATTTTGAGCTCTAGGGCTCGACGAAACTAAGGGAACGACTGCCTAAGGGCGCCTCCTTTGAGGCCGAACCTCGGCTTAGGTGACGTTAGGGTCGGACGGTGAGTGGTGGTACGTCTCCGAGGCCGTGGATGCAGCTCACGTCCGGATGACGTAAGACAGCGGTAACACAAGATTGTGTGGTAGGTGGTACGAGTATGTTGTCAGTAGTCATCTGATCGTCAGGGTCGTGAAGGATATGTTTAGGTCTCCTCTTTCGGAGAGGAGCGCTTAGGTCGGGGGAGTAAAAAGAAGCCGCAACTACGAGAGGGTTGGGGTGTCGGATTGAGATGAGTGTGTGTACGCGTTATGATGTATGTATAATTGTTTGTATGATGTACGATGTGTGTGTGTGCAGCGAGATCCCGTACTCGTGGCGCGCGGCGGTGCGCTTCATCTCGCGCAGCGCGCGCGCCGAGGGTATCACGGCGCTGTGGCGCGGCAACAGCGCCACCATGGCGCGCATCGTGCCCTACGCCGCCATCCAGTTCACGGCGCACGAGCAGTGGAAGCGGCTGCTGGCCGTGGACGAGCCGCAGCGGGCGCAGTGAGTGACCCCGCACCACCCCACACCACCCCACACCACCCAGCTTTGTAGACACGAAGTTCCTTACGGCAGGCTTGGAGGAGATAGGGATTTTGCTGCGCGACCGAACTGAAAAAAATTTGATAGTAAAACCGTAAGAAAAAGTGCGTGGAATAAAACCGTTAATAGAGACGTGCGCAGGCGCGACAGTCGTATACACAAGCGAGTAGTGTATAATACCTTTCTCTTTCTCCCTCTTTCTTTTCGTTCTCTCAGAAGTTCTCTCAGAGAAGGGATTCTCTCTCTATTACCACTCCACCCCGCCAATAAAGTGACATATTTTGTTATTTTAGTTGATAATTTGAATTACGATGAATTTTTTATTTTACGTAATTTATTATATCCTTAAATCTTTCCTGTACTTAATTAAAAACTAATCAGCAAAATTTAAGAGAAAAATCAAGAAAACCTACATAAAATTGAGCACGTTTTTTTTTTGCAAATTGTGTCGATTCTACATTAGCCGGAGGAACTTCGTTCCTACCCGGTGTCCCACGACACCACATCTTTTATTTAAACTCTCCGACTCAGCCTTTTACGGCTCTCTCACCTTCGGACCGACCGGGTGGTAACTAGCCACGGCTCAAACCTCCCTCCAGAATAGACTCGAGGCGGGAATCGACCCTGGACCTCCCAACTTTATAACGTCATAATATCGTATCTGCCCAGAGAGCACGTGGTTTCCGGTAATGATGTTCTCTGGTTTAACGATCCGTTGCGCCTTCTTAAAAACAAGCTTGGGTATATAATATTGCTCTTATAAGATAGCTCTTACTATAATTTTGTGTGGCATTGTGTGAGATAAAAAACAGAACAAAAAGAAAATTTACAAAGGATATAAGGAAGGATGTATTGTTTAAGTCTCCTCTTTCGGAGAGGAGCGCTTAGGTTTGGGGTGTAAAAAGAAGCCGACGACGACCTCCGTGGTGCAGTGCGTGAGCTGTCGCATTATAAATTTGGAGGTCCTGGGTTCGATTCCCGGGTCGAGTCTGGTCTGGTGGCAGCCTTTACCGTGACTGGTTACCACCCTACCGACAAAGACGTGTCGTCAAGCGATTTAGCGTTCCGGCACGATGTCGCGTAGAAACCAATTAGGAGCGTGAGTTTACCATACTCCTGACAGGTTAGCCCGATACCATCCTAGACTGCATCATCACTTACCACCAGGTGAGACAGCCGTCAAGGGCTAACTTGTAGTGTATTAAAAAAAAAAAAACTACGAGAGGGTTGGGGGCTTGTGATGGCTACGGTTAGGCCTTGGGGTCGCTGATTGTTGTTTCGGGTCGGCAGGCAGGCGCCGCTGCGGCTGCTGCTGGCAGGGTCGCTGGCAGGCGTGACGTCGCAGAGCGCCACGTACCCGCTGGACCTGGCGCGCGCGCGCATGGCCGTGGCGGACTACCGCTCGCTGCGCGCCGTGTTCAGCCGCGTGCTGCGCGAGGAGGGCTTCGCGACGCTGTACCGGTGCGTGCTCACTCCTCATCCTACCTTCTCCCGTCTCTTCTGACTTCCCTCTTGTAACAATCCTGAAATGGCTCTCCATTCCAGGATAGTTAGTAGTTAGTAGATAAAGGGCTACGCTGGGTGTTTCTCTGAGAGAGAGAATCCGCAAAGAGGACACCCAAACCGAAGTAACCGACATAGCCTAACGGATTAGCAAGCTGAACTGGCAGTGGGCGGGTCATATTTGTAGCAGGACCGACGGCCGTTGGGCAGACGTGGTTTGGAGTGGAGACCGCGTACCGGTAAGCGCAGCGTAGGACATCCTGCCTGGATCGACGACCTGAAAAGGATCGCTGGTGGCGGGTGGGTGTGGAAGGCGGAGGACCGTGTGTGGTGGCGCGCTCTCGGAAAGGCCTATGTCCAGGCGTCTATAGGCTGATTGATTGATTGAACTATTCTGAAAAGATCGCCCTTGTGCATTGCAAAAGTATTTTTTTTAAACTTTATTGCACAATAAAAAAACATAACTTAAATGCTACAAGCATTCTCCACCAGTCAACCTTGGATCATGGAGAAAAAACACACGGTACGCGCACAAAAAATCATCATCATCATGATCAACCTATTCACGACTCACTACAGAGCACGGGGGTCTCCCCTCAATATGAGAAGGGTTCGGCCATAGTCCACTACGCTGGCCATGTGCGGATTGGCAGACTTCACACGCCTTTGAGAAGGTTTCCTCACGATGTTTTCCTTCACCGTTGAAGCAAGCGATATTTTAATTGCTTAAAAACGCACATAACTCCGAAAAGTCACAGGTGCGTGCCCGGGTTCGAACCCCCGACCTGTTGCAGGCTGACGTCCTGATCACTAGGCTATCACAGCTTATTACAGCACCAAATATATATATAAGTAATACATACAAGTTGTAAATCAATTTTTGCTTACTTTAGTTGACCTTCCCTTAACTTCAGCCCCTTTTTCTTCACTACAGTTCTACAGTTTTACATCATCACTTCCCGCTTGCCATAAAGCCCTTAAATCCTGGCCCCTTTGCCATAGTTGTCATCGGGGCCAGGATTTAAGCTTGGGCTGGGAATTCACCCCTCATTTTATCGACACTTCCCCTAACTTCAGCCCCTTTTTGTACGCTACAGTTGCCACATCATCACTTCCCACTTGCCATAAAGATCTTAAATCCTGGCCCCTTTGCCATAGTTGTCATCGGGGCCAGGATTGAAGCTTGGGCTGGGAATTCACCCCTCATTTTATCGACACTTCCCCTAACTTCAGCCCCTTTTTGTACGCTACAGTTGCCACATCATCACTTCCCACTTGCCATAAAGATCTTAAATCCTGGCCCCTTTGCCATAGTGGTCATCGGGGCCAGGATTGAAGCTTGGGCTGGGAATTCACCCCTCATTTTATCGACACTTCCCCTAACTTCAGTCCGTTTTTGTACGTTACAGTAGTCACATCATCACTTCCCACTTGCCATAAAGCCCTTAAATCCTGGCCCCTTTGCCATAGTTGTCACAGGGGCCAGGATTGAAGCTTGGGCTGGGAATTTACCCCTTATTTTGTCGACGCTTCCCCTAACTTCAGCCCCTTTTTGTACGCTACAGTTGTCACATCATCACTTCCCCGATGCTTTAACATAAAGCCCCTGTGCCAACTATGCTGGGAATTCAACCCCTTATTATGTTGACGCTTCCCCTAACTTCAGCCCCTTTTTGTACGCTACAGTTGTCACATCATCACTTCCCCGATGCTTTAACATAAAGCCCCTGTGCCAACTATGCTGGGAATTCAACCCCTTATTATGTTGACGCTTCCCCTAACTTCAGCCCCTTTTTGTACGCTACAGTTGTCACATCATCACTTCCCCGATGCTTTAACATAAAGCCCCTGTGCCAACTATGGTGGGAATTCAACCCCTTATTATGTTGACGCTTCCCCCTTGCCGCGTTCAGCCAATCCACTGTTTTATTAACTTACTAAAAGTACACCTCCTCTTCCATCCCCCCTCTAACCCTTTTAAGGCTTCTTGAATTCCCTCCAGGATTCAATGGAGAATTTGATCAGCGACTAACGGAATGGTGGTTGTGTCCGCAGAGGCTATCCCGCCACGGTGCTGGGGGTGATCCCCTACGCGGGGGTGTCCTTCTTCACCTACGACTCGCTGAAGCACATGTACTCGGGTGAGCTGGACAATATAGCCTCTACCTCTATTCAGACAGTTTCTCTTCTGGTATATTGACGACCTCCGTGGCGCAGCGCGTGCGCTGTTGCATTTTAAAGTTGGAGGTCCTGGGTTCGATTCCCGGCTCGAGTCTGGTCTGGTGGGAGGCTTTACCGTGGCTAGTTACCACCCTACCGACAAAGGCGTGTCGCCAAGCGATTTAGCGTTCCGGCACGATGTCGTGTAGAAACCAATTAGGAGTATGGCTTTACCATACCCCTAACAGGTTAGCCCGCTACCATCTTAGACTGCATCATCACTTACCATCAGGTGAGATTGCCGTCAAGGGCTAGCTTGCAGTGGATAAAAAAAAAAATATATTTATCTGTCTCGATGTTTATTTTGTTGTTTGTGGTATGCATCAGCGTAGGTTTCCGAGCTTGGGTGTCGCATCGTTTATTTCTGACGACCTCCGTGGCGCAACGCGCGCTGTCGCATTATAAAGTTGGAGGACCTTGGTTCGAGTCCCGGCTCGAGTCTGCTCTGGTGGGAAGCTTGTGCTAGTTACCACCCTACCGACAATGACGTGTCGCCAAGCGATTTAGCGTTCCGGCACGATGCCGCGTAGAAACCAATTAGGAGTATGGGTTTACCATACCCCTAACAGGTTAGCCCGCTACCATCTTAGACTGCATCAACACTTACCATCAGGATTGCCGTCAATTGCTAACTTGTAGTGGATAAACACCCTAAGTGTTAGTGCGAGTTAAAATGAAACAGCGCCATCTATCGCAGAACGAAAGTACTAGACACATTTAGGGAATGATCCAATGAATGAAATGCCCGCAGAGTACACGGGCTCGAGTCCGCGCGGCCTGACCAACATGGCGCTGGGCGGCGCGGCCGGCGCGTTGGCGCAGACGGCGTCCTACCCGCTGGACATCGTGCGGCGCCGCATGCAGACGGCGCGGCGCCGCAGCGACCGCACCTACCCCTACCCCACCATCGCGGAGACGCTGCGCGCCGTGTACAGGTAACGGTCAACCCATTGCCGGCGGGTCATTGACGGGTCCCCTGGCCATGTGCGGATTGGCAGACTTCTCACGCCCTTGTGAATGTTAGGAAGAACTCTCAGGCGTGCACTTCCAGCACGCGCACTACGAGGCCTGAGCAGACACACACACACACCACCCTTCAAGACCTTCTACCCTTAGATTAAAAACAAATATATATACATCATGAACAACCCAATGCCGGCTTATTACAGAACACGTCACCTCTCAATATGAGAAGAGTTCGGCCATAGTCCACCACGCTGGCCGTGTGCGGATTGGCAGACTTCACACGCCTTTGAGAACGTTACGAAGAACTCTCAGGCGTGCAGGTTGCCTGGCGATGTTTTCCTTCACCGTTGAAGCGAGTGATATTTTAATTGCTTAAAAACTCACATAATTCGAAAAGTTAGAGGTGCGTGCCCGGGTTTTCCCAACGTAGACAAATAATTTCAAAGTAAGAAACATCTTAAGTCAATAGGTCGATAATAAATCAGAAACTAATCTCTCTAAAGAATGTGTATATATAACAAATATTTTATACTGAACATTGTTTTGGTCGGTGGTCGAGTCGCGGTAGTGCATAGTCGTACTTGGTGGAGCGTATAGTCTGCTCATTATAAATTACCAAACTTATAATTGTAATTCTGTTGTACCAAGAGAATCCGGTCTCTTTGCCCGAAACTACCCACGTCTACCCAGATGAACGACGAAGAAGTCGTGTTTTTAAAAACACGTCGTTGAAATTTTTGCAGTAAGCGGAATAGTAGAGAGTGACTAGTATATTAAGAATTCGACTTCTATATTACAGGTCAGAGGGTTGGCGAGGGTTCTTCAAAGGGCTCAGCATGAATTGGGTGAAGGGCCCCATCGCGGTCGGCATCTCCTTCGCGTCCTATGATGCGATCAAGGCCGCGCTCCGGGACGTCTCGCTCAGCCTGAGCACGTGAGACAGCTAACACTGGTAATAATGATTCCCGTGTTTACCTGTTAGTGTAATTGCTTGAATATCGTATGCAGTGTGTATACTTTATACTGGGACATTATATGAAAATCTGAAACCACATGATATACAGGTAAACTTTTTTTAAATACCAAATTTCACAATTTTATGCTGAGAAGATTGGTACTAAAAAATTGTTTTAGTTTGTTTGTCACATTGCATATTTTTGTTAAATATAGTATTTTTATTGTTTATTTAAAATCAACTTGAGATAAACTACATAGAGAATTATATGCTATATACATCGTCAAATGCTTGAAATTGTCGACGATAAATTCAGACCGCGCTGGGGGAAACACAATCATGTACCGAAACCTGAAAGCGTTTTCAGGTTTTCTAGCATACCCGATTATTATATCAAATTACAGTTTCGTCTGTGGTTTCAGACTTTCCTGTACAGGCCTAGGTTAAAAAAAAACTAAAACTTAGCTGATTACAAGTTAAGAAGATATTATGTCGTTCAAAAAAATAATTGTTTTGAATATTTGGATTAGTTTGAACGAACTTCAATGGAAGTATGTAAATACGCGATGATCTGGCATTGTAGTCAAATCTGATGATATATTGTATTGGTAATCGTTGATTACCGAGCTTACCTGTCATTTTTTATTTGTTTTTATGAAATGTTTACGATATAGATATAAGTTTACGTTGAATATATAATGTTTTAGTTAGGTTTTGTTGTGACTTTGTCAAACATTGTCAGTTGTTAGGTTTCGACTAAGTTAGTTAGGTTTGCAACATATCGAAAAAAGCTTATTATTAAAAATGGCGTCAGTATTGAATCGTCGCTTATTTATAATATATAATTAATAGTTAAAATATGCTACACATTTAATTTGTGTAACACTAGTAATAAATACAAATGCACTTGAGAATCTAACGCTAAAATGAGTAATAATATATTACGCAAACAATTATTTCATTACTAAGGTAATATTACTGTAGTGATACGCTTACTTAAATATTACTTAAGTTATATTACGTAAGTATTCTCCGACAGATTTCAATTTTTGTACAGTTAGGTATATTTTTCCGTATCCTGTTCTTTTCAATTTAATATTTTTTTTTTCTGACAATTTTTTACTGTAATAAAAATTGATTTTATAAAAGCTTATATAATAATAATATTGTTTAGAATTCGGTCGGACTAGAACTGCTTTAATATGTGTAAACAGTGAGTAATAAAATTCTATTACCTAAGTGATATTACCTCAGATAAATATTACCTAAGTTATATTACCTAATATATTACTCATGAAGCGTCAAATGTTATATAATAACATAGATTAATAATTATTTAACGTTTAGAATTTAGGACGTGAATAGGGCTTTGTGCAATTGAATAATAACAGCCTAACTTATAGAATAATTGGTCAAGTGAAATATGACACGCATTTGATAGGTTCCGTACTAAATTGCCAAAGCCAAATCATAACCACGACCACTCTGCCAAGAGTGAACGAATAAGAAGAAGAAGAAGAAGAAGTACTAAATTGCTGCGTGATTTGGTGGCTCAAATCTGGTCTAGTGGAAGGCTTCGGTCGTGGCTTATCACCACCCTACTGACAAAAGTATACTACCAAGTGATTTAGGCTGTGGAAAACGATTAGCAGGATGGGTTCAGTTGCCAACGCATCGGTGGTTCTTCTGGTGCTTCAGATGTTCATAGGCGACGTGGGTCACCTGATGTTAATTGATCAACACTTAACATTAGGGGACCCGTACGGTTTCGTTTTCCCGTGATATAGATAATTTTTATAAAAGAAAAGGGGAGGTGGGAGCGGGTTAAATAGTTTTTTTTGTTGTGTTTTTGTCAGGCACGGAACCCTTCGTGCTTGGATCGGATCGCGCTGAACTCTGTTAGGAGTTTCTGGTAACTTTAAACCACACATTGAAATTTAGTTATGAATTAATGATTTTTTTTTATACACTACAAGTTGGCCCATGGGTATGGTGAAACCACACTCCAAATTAGTTTCTACGCGACATCGTGCCGGAACGCTAAATCGCTTAGCGGTTTTTTGCTAACGTCTTTGTACCGACAAATGTTTGTGTGTTTATAATTCGACAGCGCAGTGGTCGGCCGGTGGGAGTCTTCGGTCGTGGCTAGTTACCACCCTACCGACAAGGGTGGGTCGCCAAGCGATTTAGCGTTTCGGCACGATGTCGCGTAGAAACCAATTAGGAGTGTGGGATTACCGTACCAATAACAGGTTAGCCCGCTACCATCTTAGACCGCATCATCACTTACCATCAGGTGAGATTGCCGTCAAGGGCAAACTTGTAGTGTGTAAAAAATAATGCTCGTTCTACTCAATTACTAATCAATTACCTCATTCAAGTAAGGTTTGTAAGTCAGGCTGTTATTTAGCGAAATTATTTATGACGAATTGTGTTAAATTTTGAACAAAAAAATAAATAAAACAACCAATTATAAAAGATATTATTCTTTGTTACAATTTCATAATTTTCTACAATTTGCATTGTTTTAAATTTATACTTATACTATTTAGTTGAATATTGTTTAATTTTTGTTATTTTTATTTGAATTCATCGAATATTGTATTCTCAAATGTGAATTGTTATTTATAGGCATTAAGTTTTAATACTCTATTGAATATATAAATCCTAAACTAAACTAAACTTATAACTAACTGACTATGTGATCCTAATCAACGTAGAAAAGAAAGTATGACAGTACCTACTTTTAAACCGGTTCTCCTTACCAATTTGATAAATGATAAACTAGAATACTTACAAGTGTTATTTTAAACTGTTGAGGGTGTTACCTTACCAATAGGGTAAAATATAAATAATAAAAAATATATTTTCGTTTTTTTTTCTGAGCTTAAATATTTGAGTAACTGTAAAAAGCTTTCATATTCATAATTATGTATACGCGGTGACAAACATGGGTTGTATTGCATGGGTAGCTGATACTGTAACATTCTAACAGAAAACACACTAAAGTTCCTTGACAATTTAAAAAACACACTTTCATACGAACTCACGTGTAAAATGAGATTGTCATTTTACCGTCCGACCCCCCGTTATCCCAAACGTCGGGTAATCCGAGGTTCGGCCTCACAGGAGGCGCCCTTAGGCAGACGTTCCCTTAGTTTCTTCGAGCCCTAGGGCTCAAAATTTCTTCTGGCAGAGCTTCTCTCCGAAGCTCGCCAAACAGCCCGGTTACGCTGTGGCAGCCAATAGCACAGCTAATAGACAGTCCGAAAAAAAATTACATTTTGTCATTTCCCAAATTTTTGATTTGGAAAAATTTTATATGAATGAGTTGTTTCAAATTATAATCTTAATAATGATCTAATATATCTTAATAATGAAATTATTGGTTTGGATTCCGCCTCCTAATCAGTGGTCGGGGGTTCGATCCCGGGCACGCACCTATAACTTTTCGGAGTTATGTGCGTTTTTAAGCAATTAAAATATCACTTGCTTCAACGGTGAAGGAAAACATCGTGAGGAAACCTGCACGCCTGAGAGTTCTCCGTAATGTTCTCAAAGGCGTGTGAAGTCTGCCAATCCGCACACGGCCAGCGTGGTGTACTATGGCCAAACCCTTCTCATATTGAGAGGAGACCCGTGCTCTGTAGTGAGCCGGTAATGGGTTGATCCTGACTGAGCTTAAATATTTGAGAAACTTTAAAAGCTTTCATAAGAAATACGCGGTGACAACCATGCTGACGTCACTCTTACTAAAAACAACTCGGACGGCTTTGATTCGACAAGTATATTTCAATTTCATTTCATTTGGGTATTCAGTAAACTTTGTGCCATAATAATTTGAAAAATACATAGCGAAAAACTTGTATACATTCAGTTTAGTTTAGGATTTACACTTCTGATTCAGTTATTATAGTAATTAATACATATGTTTTTATTTCCTGCAATTGAATCATCAATATGTATTTCTTGTAATCAAACTATGCATTCTGATACATAATATATAATGGACTGAACGTAATAAATGACAATAAATACATAATAATATTATACCGAAATATATTGAAAAAAAAAACGTAAATATTAAAAAGATGTGGTGTCGTGGGACACCAGGTAGGAACGAAGTTCCTTCGGCTAATGTAGAACCGACACAATTTGCAAAAAAAAATCGTGCTCAATTTTATGTAGGTTTTCTAGATTTTTCTCTTAAATTTTGCTGATTAGTTTTTACTTAAGTACAGGAAAGTATTTAGGAAATAATAAATTACGTAAAACAAAAAAAAAATGGTAATTTAAATTATCAACTAAAATAATAAAATATGTCTCTTTATTTTTGTTTGACAACATAAAATTACATAGAAATAGAAATAATTAAAGAAAGAGAAAGGTATTATACACTACTCGCTTGTGTACACGACTGTCGCGCCTGCGCACGTCTCATTTAACGGTTTTATTCCACGGACTTTCTTACGGTTTTACATTATCACATTTTTTTCAGTTCGGTCGCGCAGCATAATCCCTATCTCCTCCAAGCCTGCCGTAAGGAACTTCGTTCCAAAAAAACAGAATTACGCTAGATTCCAATCTACAATTGTATTTTTTATATTATTGTTTTTTGTAAAGGCCGGTTTTATGCACAAGTGCACTTCAATGTGGACAACATTGAAGTGAGTGAGCTCACTCACTTGTCACGTGCATGATCCAGTGAGTTGATTCCAGATTAGAATTGATTTATGTTGTGAACATTACTACAAGTAAAGAAGATAATGTCAATTTGTTCCGGTGATTAGAAAGTTCAACTGCCGATTTCGAAGTCTTGCGTTCGATTCCCGGGTCGTGTTCATGATGTTTGGTATTGGGATTTCATTTTAAAGAGCCGGATTGTTTTGTTTGACGACCTCCGTGGTGCATTATAAAGAGTTCCAGGGTTCGATTCCCGGCTCGAATCTTGCCTGCTGGGAGGCTTCGGCCATATCACCCTACCGGTAAAGACGTGTAACGATTTCGCGTATAGTTAGTAAGGTTTACCACACACCTAACGGGGTAGCCCGCTACCATCTTACTCTGCACCATCACTTACCACCAGGTGAGATTGCCGTCACGGGCTAGCTATAAAAAATGAAATCCCATGGAAAATTCAGCCCCCAACATTGGCCAGTGCAACAATGTGTATGTCTGTTTAAATAAGATTCACGAGAAACTTCTCTATCTACCGTATAAACATGTGCTGAATACTGTACTCGTTCGCGTGACCGTGAGAAGTGTATAACGCAATAAATTGGTCAGCATCTACGTTTTTTGTACATATGTGTTAATACTTATCAGATATTAATAAAACATTTGAGGTGATTTTAAATGTGTTTTATTTATTCACCACAATAATCAAATCAAATCAAATAATAGCTTTATTCACATAAACCTATTACAGGCATCTATGAAACCTTCATTTCATTATTTATATAATAAGACTAGCTGTTGCCCGCGACATCGTCTGCGTAGAATTGCTGATTTCCCGTGAGATTGAGGTTACCCGTGCGGCCAATGCCCTGCTTCAGAAAGTAAGCTACAGGCGAATGTCAAATTGCCGATTTTCGTGTTTCTAAATTAAAAAACATAGGACTTTCATACAAACTTCCAACCCTTATTTACCCCCTTAAGGGTGGAATTTCCAAATATCCTTTTATAGCTGACATCTCATAAATATCAACTACCTACTTGCTAAATTATAGCTTTATACGTACAATAGTTTTTGTGATCTCGTGTTTATTCAGTAAGTATGTAACTACCTTTTGTTTTAGATATTCGATTTGGAGAGCTTTGGGGGGGCGGTAAGTAGCTATTTGTATATTTTGAACGATTTTAAGATATACATCATTACGTAAGGAAACAAAAGCGTTATCCCGAGTTAAGAAAATAACGTAATAGACGAAGAAAAATAGTGTCATGAATGACTTGAATCCAGGTCCGTCTGTAAAAATAAAAATTAACCCGTGCCATAGACGCCTTGACTCCAGGGCTGTAAAATAAAAAAAAAAAACCATGCCACAAACGACGACTCCAGGGCCATACAAAAAAATAAACAATGCCATAAGTGACTTGACTCCAGGGCCGTAAAATAAAAAAAAATCCATACCATGGACGACTTGACTCCATGGCCATAAAATAAAAAAAATAACCCATGCCAATTTTTTATTATAAATTCTGGGAAATGCGTTTACCGCTTGATTCTTCGTTAGAGGCGTTTACCCATTGAATCCGGAAGCGACGCAGGCAGACTGCGCCGTTTCCGACGGGGTATGTGGGACTCGACACTCGCCACTGGTCGGAGTGGCGACCAGTGGGGTGAAAGAGTCATACAAATCCCGTCTAGCAAATTTTCAAATAAACGAACGACCTCTTGTGTCCGTGGTGGAATAACTTTTTAGCAATTGTGTTAAAATACTACACTAGATGGCGAGCTTTTTTTTTTCTCTTCCGTTTTATGGCTGTAATTAGATTAGCCAATGTCAAGTTTGTTATTTTATTGGTTCTCTCTTTTTATGGCTTTGCACAGATTAGCCAATGTCAAGTTTATAGCAATGTAGAAGTTAGGAAGAAATGGCGGGAAACTTCGCACTCTGCGGACGCGGCTCCCTCAAACCATTCCCAAATCAATACCTGTTAACCATTCAGAAAACTAGCCACTACACAAACGACACCAAAACTGTCCACGACACAACCAACACCAGTCCTTTTCAAAATTAGCCAACAAACATCGATTCGAGAAAAGCGTGAAAAAACCGCGCCCGCCATATACGAAGTCTTCTGCGTTTCTCCCGATGGCGAGCTTATACTTATCAAACGTCAATTGTGGGTTGGGTATAGATATCCGGTACTCGATTTTACTTATGTTTATAGCTTAGGAGCCTTGTCTGGGTTAAACTTGAACCTTATACACTGTTTTTAGATAGCGGAAATTCATTTTGAATTAATTACGATAAAAATAAATTTCACTAAAAATTGCGTATAACGAAATGCAGCTATTTGTTTTTGAAGTGAAACTTCTTTATCGGCGTTGGAAAAAAATTGCCGTCACATTTTTCGGTTACGCGTCACATTTTTCCGTTACGCGCCATCTTTTTTTCAATTGTCAAAGTCTTAGAGCTCATATAGATGACCTGGATGATTCAATTGTGAAAAATTCAAATGTTTTAGTTCTATCTGGAACATGGCTGAAAAATGACAGTCAAGTAAACATCACTAATTTCAAATGCATTGCAAAATTTAAACGGCTGAGCACGAGAGCAGGAGGTTTAGGAATATATCATAATTCTAATGCTGTTGTTAATGTTGTGACTCCATCGATAGATTTTTCTGTTTTTTCTCCTGACTTTCATGGGTCACTAGCATCAGCAGTTGGTGATTTATGTATGGCTCAATGCCAAATGGAAAATGGGATGAAAATTTTGATTGTTGCACTGTATATATCTCCTAATCAGAAGTTGGACGATATTATTAATTTTCTTCACCATTCATTGTTGCCGTACACAAGTGAAGGTGCCTCTTTACTCGGTAACAATAATTATAAAATACCGATGATTTTAAGTGGAGATTTTAATGTCAATTTTGCATCGGAAAAAATCTTTGAAGCTAGTTGAATTTCTGAAAGATAAATTGAATTTATCCATGAAAAACAGTCCTCAAACGTCAACAACAAGATCTTGCACTACAATTGATGGAGTTTTTACTCGGTCACTAAATTTCGTGAAATGTAAACTATATATTTCATATTTCAGTTACCATAAGCCATTAATTACAAAAATATATAATGACGATGACAATGATAGTAATAATTCTATTACAATTAATGAAATGCTGTAATAATCTTAGTAGCAAAAAGGTAAAGTGAAATAATTGTATTATTTGTATTCATGTCTATGATAATAAAATCCTTTTGTTTAAACTTTATCTAATTTAACTTTATTTAACCAATTTCTAGAAAGTTGCATGTAGATCATTTTTCGAAAAATAAGGCCATAAAGAAGTTTCACTTCTTACGTGTGTACACTAGTACACGCACACATTTTTTTTGTATAGTTTGTGAATTAGTTACAAAAAAAAGGAACGTTGCAACGGTCATTTTGTTAACGTCCGTCAATGTCAATCGTCATTCTGTTTCTTATAGTGGTCACGTGAATGTTATTTGTTGTGTTAAGTGTTGTGTTTTCACTGTTTTTTCGACGACTTCTGCTCTGTTCTTGGATTTTTTTGATCGCTTTTACGTTTGACCTTGGCTTTAGCTTGCAGATGTAGTAGTTGAATACTTGTGGAGGCGAAATTTATTTATTTATTTATTAGGAAGCCAACAGTATACAAAGAAATATTTACATATATTCTAAGACAAATTATGTATACTTAGGACTATCAATGTATACGCACTTACAGGCTAACTCGACATGCATAATATAAAACTAAAATAATAATCATAAACTAAAACATTTTTTTCCAAAAAGAAAAAAAAAAAATAAACTATAATAATCTATAACTATAAAATTATATTATTAAAAAGCCAAAATACTAATTTTATGTTAACTAACAATTTAGTAACAATTTGAAAACAAGCCATATACTTATATACATTTTTTTTACTGATTCATAAGGTATTTTTTAATTTTGCTTTTAAATTTCGCAGCAGAATATTTAAATATGTCTAGGTTAGCTTTTCTGAACATATTATTATAGCATATGACAATTCTATTAAGAGGAGCCGCCCTACCAAGGTTACTTTTCGATACTCTTGCCCTAAATGTTTGCTTGTTTTTTATAAACGATCTTGCGTTTTGCTTTGGTATTGCTAGCCGTACTCTATTTAATAAATTTGGACAATCAATATCCCCATTTATAATTTTGTGTAAAAAACAAAGATCCATCAGATCCCTGCGACTGGATAGTGCAAGTGTTTTGTAGCGTTTTAAGAGAAAATTATAGTTATTACTTTCTTTCAATATATTATCCTTATAAGCTACATGCCGCAAAAATTTCTTTTGCACCCTTTCTATCCTATCCTTATGAACCTGGTAGTACGGATTCCATGCAACAGAGCAATACTCGAGTCTACTTCGTATGAATGAGTTAAAAAGCGTAAGTGTCGTTGATGACTTTTTAAATTCTTTGGTACTTCGAATAATAAAACCTAATAATTGAAGCGCCTTTTTTATAACACAATCAATATGTGGTATGAAACTAAGTTTATGATCGATTATGATTCCCAGGTCATTTATTTGATAAAAGTTTTCTAAAATTTTGCCGTCTATGCTGTAATCAAATTTTATATTCATTATTTTCCTGCTAAATTTAATACTATAACACTTAAAGCAATTCAATTTTAAATTATTACTATTACACCATCCTGAAAGCCTATTAATATCTTCTTGCATATTTATGGCATCATTTATATTATTAATTGTATTATACAATTTAAGGTCGTCGGCATAAAGATGGAATTGACTAAACAAAAAGCATTCGGCAATGTCATTAATGAATATACCAAATAGCAGAGGACCAAAAATGGATCCCTGCGGTACTCCTGAAGTCGCAACAAACGAATTGGATTGATATCCTCCTATGACCACATTCAATTTGCGGTTTACTAAATATGACTCTAACCAATGAATAAGACTTCCACAAATACCGTATGTTGCAAGCTTTGCCAACAGGATGTTGTGATCGACTACATCAAAGGCTTTGACTAGATCAGTATAAACACAGTCTACTTGTTTAGATTGGTCGAGGGCATTTGATAAATCATCAACGAAAAGTGCTAAATTGGACACAGTGGATCTTTTTTTAATGAACCCATGTTGGTTCTCCATTATTGCTGATTTCATATACCATGTTAATATCGGACAGATTAATGATTCAAACACTTTTGAAAACACAGATAGAATACATATAGGTCTATATTTCGTTATGTCCTTTCTGTCCCCACTTTTAAAAACCGGCACCACCCTAGCTCTTTTCCACATCCATGGAAATTCACCCTCAGATAGTGATCTGCTATATATCAGCAATAGAGGCTTTACCAATAATGTAGCGCAGTTTTTAACGAAAAAAGCAGGAATATCATCTGGGCCAGGACCTTTATTCACATCAAGGCCTTTTAATTGCTTTACTACATCTTTCTCAGTTAACGTTATATTACTTAATTGTGAACTGTGGTTCGTATTGCTATACATTGTGTATTGTGAAGTTGTTGGTGGTTGATACATTTTTGAAAAGTGAATGGAGAACTGGTTACAAATATCAGAGCCATCGGTGAATGAACGACCATTAAATGTCATTAGGCTAGGGTAATCGCATTTATTACTGCGCATCTTTTTTAAGTTAGAGTAGAAAAATTTTGGATTTACTTTTATATTGCACTCCACCTTTTCTAAATAATTATTATAGTCCATGTTAATAATAGTTGCACATCTATCTCTAAGTAATTTAAATTCTATTTCATCTAGCGGATTACGATATTTTTTGTACTTTACTCTGTATTTATTTTTGTCTGACAATCTTTAAATCAGATTTTTGGAATACCTTTTTCTTTTGTATACATTTTTCAATGATTTTACGTAATTCAGTATAAAATATTTCTGTCATTTTATTTACATTATGACAATTACTAAACATCAACAACAGAATAACAGAAATGGTGAAAAATATAAAAAGGATCCGTTCCTTGAATAATGCAAGCTATAAAACATGTTTAAATAATTAATTAAGTAATTCGAATAAAACTTCATTGTTTCATTTACCACTATCACAGCAAAAAGGTATATTTAACATAGGATACTTAGCATATTATAGGTCAAAAATATTTTAAAAGGTTAGAACATAAACTATTAGAGGTGAGCGGAGCGAGGCAGGATATTTAATACATATGTCAAAATGTGTTTTAAGAAGCTAGGATAGGTTAGAACATAAAAGACCACCAATAAGGTATATTTAAACAGGATAATTATTAAATAGGTCAATATTCCTGTGTAAAAGTTGTAAGGTTATGAATTAAAAAAAAAAATCATTACTCAAAAACTATACATTTCCGCCAAAGGGGAGTGGTGGGGGGGACTTACCCTACCTCCCCCCTCCGATCCTCCCACTCCCACCCCCGTACGCGAGTACCGGATATCTATACTTTACCTTCAATTCAAACAAACGGGACATTCTTTATGGGTGTTATGCGTTTCGGTTACATTTTCAGTAAAAGTAAAACTTTTATTACTGGTTTCTGTTTAAAACGAAGACTGGGACTGCTTATGGATATTTCTTCTCCAAACGATTTGACACAGGAAACACCTGGTATCCGTTTTTCTGGTTTCTGTTCCTGCTTTACGATATACCTGGCATCCTATTTCGGCTTCTTAAAATGCCTAAAAAATCGCAATTAAAATGTTATCTGGGGTGTACTGTTGATGGTAGGTTTGTTTCTGTAATGTTTTTTCAGCTATTGCATAGTTTCTATCGAGGGCCTTGAGCGCGGGGACCGAATCCAGAAATTCGTAACGAAAAATAACCTTACGCTCCCCACTCCGACGGGCACAGCGGTGATACTTTTTACTATATAGATATTTCGCCAAGGCCATTACAGTTGCCGTGGAACAGATGTTATCACGTATGCTTTTGTGCAGAAAGTCGTAGGTTCGAGCCTGGGGTACGTCGTACGTAACGTTTATTTTTTTACCACGTTTTTTTAATTTTTATTATTATGACAAGCATTTTTATTTAGTTTCACCTGTCCCGTTGTCTGTCTGTTAAGTTAAATTTTACTCATTTCCCTTTTGCTTTTTTTAAAATTAATTTTATCAAAAATAACCTCAATATTTTTAATATTTTTATTTTCATTGCTGTTTTTGAAATATTAATAATTTAGTTGATAAAAAATGCTATGCAATAGCTTTACCGCGGCAGTCACCGAGTGCCACACGTCTTTTATTTATACATTATGTAAATCCCACATGTGGACATTTAGATTATAACTGATTTCTCATTATTTCAGGTCAATTGCATAGATTTCCAAAATCGCAGTATCCCCATGAAGAAAAGTTTAATTCTTGGAAAGCTGTATTAAGTAACAGCTCAAGGATATAACAATGAATATTGTTAAGTAAGTTAAACCCAGCTCAAAGCTCATTACAATTTATACATATGTTGGTCACTAAATAAGTTTAGTTCCGTCACTCTCGAAGCCCAGCAGAGAAGTCCCCGCGTCGTGCGCGGGGCGACCGCCGCACCGAGGCCGAGCCGCCATTTCTTATCTTCCGGTAATGTCCCGGCCACAGACATCCACCAAGTTGGCGCTGCGTCGCTCGTTGTGCACCAAACACGCGGTGCTGCCAACAATATATTTATATAATTATATAAAAGCGAAAGGTCACTTACATACTTACATACTGACTTACTGACGTACTGATTAAACACGAGATCTCAAAAACTATTGTACGTATAAAGCTATAATTTAGCAAGTAGGTAGTTGATAGTTAAGAGATGTCAGCTAAGAAAGGATATTTGGAAATTCCACCCCTAAGAGGGTAAAAGGGGGGTTGGAAGTTTGTATGAAATTTCTTTGTTTTTAGAGTTAGAGACACAAAAATTTGCATTAAGATTAATAATAATAAATAAAAAACATGTACATCAATTTTTTTTTAAATATTACCTGTAAAGGGTGGTAAAATAGGGGATGATAGTTTTTGGTTATTTTTTTATTATGAAGTCTACAAGCTTGAAATTTTGAAAATAGATTTCTTTTAGGACGTAAGTATAAGGTTAGAATTTTATTTCATCCAAATCTACCCCGAAGGGGGTAAAATAGGGCTTGGAAGTTTGTATGAAATTTCTTTGTTTTTAGAGTTAGAGACACAAAAATTTGCATTAAGATTAATAATAATAAATAGAAAACATGTACATATTTTTTTTTTAAATATTACCTGTTAAGGGTGGTAAAATGTTGTAAAAAAATTGTAAAATGGTATGTCTGTAACATACCACATATAATATCATTGTATTTATCATAGTACACACCTACCCATTGCTATGCATTATTTATTATGTTGTTAATCCACAAAATAAGCATAAATTAAACATGTGTAACTTCCAGTGCTATATTTAATTGGTACTATAGAGAAGTGAGCCTTGATAGCCTAGTTCATGGTGCACGTGCATTTTAAGTAATTGAATAAAACCTGCTTAGACAGTGTAGGAAAACATTGTAAGGAAACCTACATGCCTGAGAGTTCAACATGATGTTCTCAGAGCCTTGTAAATTCTGCCAATCCATAATTGGCCAGCGTGGTGGACTACGGCTAAACCCTTCTCATACTGAGAGGAGACCCATGCTCTGTAGTGAGCCGGCGATGGGTTGATCATGATAGAGGAGTAGTAATATTAATATCAGTCTTTCTGTTCACAGGATATGAAATTCTTCCCAAAAAATTGATACTCAGATTTGATACTCTTAATTGATCAGTTGTTTGATTCTTTTAATGGGCACAGTTATAAAAAAGGAACCAAAAATTTCTAATTCAAAAACACAAGAATCCTCAAGTTATATACATGAAAGAGATTGGGTAAAGTATAGATATCCGGTACTCGCATAGGGGGGTGATAGGGGAAGGAGGAGGGGGGAGGTAGGGTAAGCCCCCCCTCCACCTTTCCCCTTTGGCGGAAAATTATAGTTTTTGAGTAATGATTTTTTTTCTAAAACAACCTTACTACACAGGAATATTGACCTATTTAATACTTATCCAGTGTTAAATATACCTTTTTAGTGGTGTTCTAACCTAACCTAACCTAGCTTCTTAATATAGATTTTGACCTATATATTAAATATCCTATATTAAATATACCTTTTTCGTGCCAGATTATAGGGGACGCCTCGCTACGCTACGCTTCGCTCGGCTCTCAATGGTTTTTTATGTTCCAAGCTAACCTAACCTAGCTTCTTAAAATAGATTTTGACCTATATATTAAATATCCCATGTTAAATATACCTTTTTCATGTCAGATTATAGGGAACGCCTCGCTCCGCTCCGCTTCGCTCGGCTATCAATGGTTCTTTATGTTTTAACCTAACCTAACCTAGCTTCTTAAAACATTTAAACAGATTTTGACCTTTGTATTAAATATCCTATGTTAAATATACTTTTTTCATGTCAGATTATAGGAGAGGCCTCGCTCTGCTCGGCTACAAGGTACGTACAAGTACCTGTCTACCAGAGCTGAACAAAGATATTACCATCAAAACAAGTAATTTATACTTGTGGAGCAACCTGTTGTTGACAAAAAATATAATGAAAATATGAGAGGAGTCTGTTGATCCGACCAAAATATCTGTACAGAATCGGACTTCAATCTAGATGAGACCATATTTTTCGGTACCGAGATAACCAACTGAGATATTCCGTGTATCACAAAAATGCCAAACATTACTGTGTAAAGTGTCACATAACTCTGCTTTAAAAAAAACTGCTTTGAAATTTTCATATGCTCAAATAAATTTACGTTAAACTTAAACGTGTTTTGATTTCCCGTCCCTACTTCATAGTAGTACGTTATACTATCGTTCCTTTAAAGGAACACCATTTTCCGAGCTTTCCATATAATGTAAATTTTTTTTCGTATTTTTTATGTTAAATCTAGCATATTATTAGCCTATAGTGTGAATTTCAAAAGAATCGGAGAAAAAAAGTTGGTTCAGGAACAGTGGGTTAATTAATTATTTAAACATGTTTTATAGCTTGCATTATTCAAGGAACGGATCCTTTTTATATTTTTCAACATTTCGCCTCCACAAGTATTCAACTACTACATCTGCAAGCTAAAGCCAAGGTCAAACGTAAAAGCGATCAAAAAAGTCCAAAACAGAGCAGAAGTCGTCGAAAAAAACAGTGAAAACACAACACTTAACACAACAAATAACATTCACGTGACCACTATAAGAAACGGAATGACGATTGACCTTGACGGCCGTTAACAAAATGATCGTTGCAACTTCCGTTACACACTTTTTTTTGTAACTAATTCACAAACCATACCAAAGTATATAGCTGCATTTCGTTATACACAATTTTTTGTGAAATTTATTTTTATCGTAATTAATTTAAAATGAATTTCCGCTATCTAAAAACAGTGTATAAGGTTCAAGTTTAACCCAGACAAGGCTCCTAAGCTATAAACATAAGTACAATCGAGTACCGGATATCTATACCCAACCCAAGAGATTATACAAAAATGTCACATATGCTATTGATGAATTTTCTTTAATGATAAAAAATGATATTTTTCGTTCAATTGCTATGTGGTAATTGTCTACAGGAATCACCGGAGTCCCAAATCTTATCTCATGCCATTCACTTTCATATTGACGTGTATTGTGATTTTAATACTTTAGCAAAGTGTAAAGCCCACTTTTTTTGAAATTGACATTATATTTACAATTATAAATTTGTTGAAATTGACAATTAAACTTATTCTCAACATTTGGTGTATGGGGGTCAACAAAATATTAATATGTAAAATAATCAAATTTAATACAAATGATCCTGTAAAAGAACATGCCCGTAAATATTAATTACGTCATAATAAAAATAAATTGATATAATACTTTGTTTTATTTCTTCTCTCAAAATTCGAAAACTGTTTAAATAATCCGATTTATAATTCATAGTGATTTTCCAAATTAAATAGCTAGGAAAATCGATCTGAATCATAAAAGTGATTATTTAATTATAATTTTATCCATTGAATTGATTTATCAAGGTACCTATGCGCGGGTCGATATGTCTGAAAAGCGCCATCTATTGGTCATCGGGTGGGGACTGCATAATAGTTTCATTACTAACGCCATCTTTAGGCGATGGGATCTCTTCTTTTAAATATTTTTTTTTTGTTTTATAGCTTTACACAATTAGCCAATGTCAAGTTTATTATTTTATTGGTTCTCTCTTTTTATGGCTTTGCACAGATTAGCCAATGTCAAGTTTATAGCAATGTAGGAGTTAGGGAGAAATGGCGGGAAACTTCGCACTCCGCGGACGCGGCTCCCTCAAACCTATCCCAAATCAATACCTGTTAACCATTCAGAAAACTAGCCACTACACAAACGACACCAAAACTGTCCACGACACAACCAACACCAGTCCATTTCAAAATTAGCCAACAAACATTAATTCAAGAAAAGCGTGAAAAAACCGCGCCCGCCATATACGAAAGTATCCCGCCTTTCTCCTTAAATAAAATTCAGCGTTGCTCATCTATAACAGTTAATAGTATTATCTATGGTCGGAGTGGCGACCAGAATACCCACTATAATTGGGCGTGCTCCTTCGCGTCGTCTGGGGGCTTGATGGGTGGAGGAATAGGGGTTTTCAGCACAAACATCGATCAAGCTTACGCTCTGTACTGCTAGAAGATTTAGTATTCTTGTGCGTTGCTGCGTAAAAAAAGTTGGGCAGGAAAAAGAAATAGTCCGTTTAGATATCAATATTTTGATATGATTGGAAGAAACGTTTTATTATTCACAGAATATTTCGTCTTAACATCGAACTTAAAAACTAATATTGCACAGTTGTTTAATTATAATTTAATAGTACGTTATATTACAAGTCAGTGGAGTTAAAGATAAATAATAAATACTCTTTATTACGCACACAGGCAATCGCTCTGAAGAAGGAAACGTTTTAGGTACAATATTATGGTTGGTGATCAAATAACAGTAAAATAAATCAAAAACTAAGATGTGGTGTCGTGGGACACCAGGTAGGAACGAAGTTCCCTCGGCTAATGTGGAATCGACACAATTTGCAAAAAAAAAATCATGCTCAATTTTATTTAGGTTTTCTTGATTTTTCTCTTAAATTTTACTGATTAGTTTTTATTTATGTACAGGAAATTATTAAGGAAATAATAAATTACGTAAAATAAAAAAAAAATCGTAATTCAAGTTATCAACTAAAATAACAAAATATGTCTCTTTATTTTTGATTGATAACATAAAATTACATAGAATGAGAAATAGTTACAAAAGAGAAAGAGCCAGGTATTATACACTACTCGCTTGTGTATACGACTGTCGCGCCTGCGCACGTCTCATTTAACGGTTTTATTCCACGGACTTTTTCTTACGGTTTTACTATCACATTTTTTTCAGTTCGTTTGCGCAGCAAAATCCCTATCTCCTCCAAGCCTCCAAATGGTATAAAACCGCCTCGATCTCGGCGTGCGCTCGGCATGCAGACAGTCGCGACTCTGCCGCAGTGACGAAAGGACGGTGTTTTGTTCATTTAAACCATAACCGCGCGATTTTTTCACTCAAAAATAAGTTCAAGTACATATTTATTATGACGAGTAGGATATATTGTGCTGTCTTTAGTTGCATTAGTAATAGTTGTTTATTGTACTGTTTGTATGAATAATACTAGAAAAAATAAATTTGACCATCTGTCTGTCACTAGTAACTTCAACTATCTTACTAGTAGTAAGATAGTTGAAGGCAAATGTAATTAAAATTCTGGAGGCAGCCCTATCGCATGTTTAGGTGTCGCGCGGCTATAGTTATTTATTTCACAGACAAGGCGGAGTTAAAATACTGTATACATAATATTACCGTGGTGTCAATCTGTGTGGTAATATGTTTATCAACATATCATTATAACATAGTATCACTTTTTTGTTTTAGTTTTTGGACTTTTTGATAGCTTTTACGTTTGACCTTGGTTTAGCTTGCAGATGTAGTAGTTGAATACTTGTGGAGTCGAAATGTTGAAAAATATAAAAAGGATCCGTTCCTTGAATAATGCAAGCTATAAAACATGTTTAAATAATTAATTAAGTAATTCGAATAAAACTTCATTGTTTCATTTACCACTATCACAGCAAAAAGGTATATTTAACATAGGATACTTAGCATATTATAGGTCAAAAATATTTTAAAAGGTTAGAACATAAACTATTAGAGGTGAGCGGAGCGAGGCAGGATATTTAATACATATGTCAAAATGTGTTTTAAGAAGCTAGGATAGGTTAGAACATAAAAGACCACCAATAAGGTATATTTAAACAGGATAATTATTAAATAGGTCAATATTCCTGTGTAAAAGTTGTAAGGTTATAAATTTAAAAAAAAAACATTACTCAAAAACTATACATTTCCGCCAAAGGGGAATGGTGGGGGGGACTTACCCTACCTCCCCCCTCCGATCCTCCCACTCCCACCCCCGTACGCGAGTACCGGATATCTATACTTTACCCTCAATTGTCACTTGTCAGTCAAGTTTAAAATTCAAACTTAAGCGGTGCATTTTTTTGCGGGTGTTATGCGTTTCGGTTACATTTTCAGTACAAGTAAAACTTTTATTACTGGTTTCTGTTTAAAACGAAGACTGGGACTGCGTATGGATATTTCTTCTCCAAACGATTTGACCTGCTACACAGGAAACACCTGGTATCCGTTTTTCTGGTCCATCCTATTTCGGCTTCTTAAAATGCCTAAAAAATCGCAATTAAAATGTTATCTGGGGTGTACTGTTGATGGTAAGTTTGTTTCTGTAATGTTTTTAAGCTATTGCATAGCTTCTATCGAGGGCCTTGAGCGCAGGGACCGAATCCAGAAATTCGTAACGAAAAAAAAACCTCACGCTCCCCACTCCGACGGGCACAGCGGTGATACTTTTTACTATATAGATATTTCGCCACGGCCATTACAGTTGTCGTGGAACAGATGTTATCACGTATGCTTTTTGTGCAGAAAGTCGTAGGTTCGAGCCTGGGGTACGTCTTTATTTTTTTATCACGATTTTTTTAATTTTTATTATTATGACAAGCATTTTTATTTAGTTTCACCTGTCCCGTTGTCTGTCTGTTAAGTTAAATTTTACTCATTTCCCTTTTGCTTTTTTTAAAATTAATTTTTTTAAAAATAACCTCAATATTGTTAATATTTTTATTTTCATTGTTGTTTTTGAAATGTTAATAATTTAGTTGATAAAAAATGCTATGCAATAGCTTTACCGCGGCAGTCACCGAGTGCCACACGTCTTTTATTTATACATTATGTAAATCCCACATGTGGACATTTAGATTATAACCGATTTCTCATTATTTCAGTTCAATTCCATAGATTTCCAAAATAGCAGTATCCCCATGAAGAAAAGTTTAATTCTTGGAAAGCTGTATTAAGTAACAGCTCAAGGATATAACAATGAATATTGTTAAGTAAATTAAACCCAGCTCAATGCTCATTACAATTTATACATAATTATATTGGTCACTCAAATAAGTTTACAAGCTCAAAGTTCCGTCACTCTCGAAGCCCAGCTGAGAAGTCCCCGCGTCGTGCGCGGGGCGACCGCCGCACCGAGGCCGAGCCGCCATTTCTTATCTTCCGGTAATGTCCCGGCCACAGACATCCACCAAGTTGGCGCTGCGTCGCTCGTTGTGCACCAAACACGCGGTGTTGCCAACAATAGTAATAAAAGGTCTGTAGCAGAGTTGGATATTATATTAATAAGTATACTATAATATCCAACTCTGCTACAGTCCTTTTGAAAAATGTTATCAATTATCAAGTCACCAGCTCACAGAAATGCAGTGCCTACATTGTATTTAAGTAAGTAAATGAATGTTATATATAAGGTTGTACGGTACTGCTGGGTGTGATGTTACCACACATTTCCTTGGTACTGTTCCAAGGTGTCAAACAGTATGCCAATGACATTCAGTATGGATGAACATACCTGTGTTTCTTTAGTACAATTAATATTTTCTTTAGCACTATAGTATTGAACCGTTGTAAAGTGTATGAAAGTTGTAAAAGGTATGTATGTAACATGCCACATATAATATCATTGTATTTATCATAGTACACACCTACCCATTACTATGCATTATTTATTATGTTGTTAATCCACAAATCTGCATGTATTTTCACTTCTGTACTGTGTGCTATTCGATCCAAAAACTCCTGCCTAATCGATCCAAAAACTCCTTAAGGAGAAGTTTATATTTCTTGGTGAGCAGTCAGACCAGAGATCATGTCGTGCGCTGACTTTGAGCATGCCGTTTCATAGAACGAAATTTTATAAGCATTCATTTACAGTGCAGGCAATCGTATTGTGGAACGCGCTCCCTTTGAGCATAAGACAGTCAAAGTCTCTCACTGTTTTTAAAAATGTCGTCAAGTTTCATTATATTTCTCAAAAATGACGACTTTTATTTTTATATCATTTCATGTTTTTTTTTTTTTTATATATTTTATAAGGTATATATTAGTATATTTATTAAATATTTATTACTATTTGTGTTATTTATGTAATCTGGTTTATGTATTAGTATTTAGTTATTTGTATGTAGGTTTTTTGTTTATATTACGCCACCTACTTTCTTCTTCTTTATCTTTTCCTAATCCTAGGGTTGTCTGGCAGAGATCGCTACTAAGCGATAAGGCCGCCTTTTGTATCCTGCTTCTTCTTTATTTTGTTTTCTTGTTATTTCTATTTTTGTTGTGGTGTACAAATAAAGAATAAATAAATAAATAAAATAAGCATAAATTAAACATGTGTAACTTCCAGTGTTATATTTCATTGGTACTATAGAGAAGTGAGCCTTGATAGCCTAGTTCATGGTTACGTGCATTTTAAGTAATTGAATAAAACCTGCTTAGACAGTGTAGGAAACACTGTAAGGAAACCTACATGCCTGAGAGTTCAACATGATGTTCTCAGAGCCTTGTAAATTCTGCCAATCCATAATTGGCCAGCGTGGTGGACTACGGCTAAACCCTTCTCATACTGAGAGGAGACCCATGCTCTGTAGTGAGCCGGCGATGGGTTGATCATGATAGAGGAGTAGTAAAATTTATATCAGTCTTTCTGTTCACAGGATATGAAATTCTTCCCAAAAAATGTTTTAATCCTGCAGATTTGATATATATAATATATATCAAATCTGCATAATATATAACCTTACTACTTTTACACAGGAATATTGACCTATTTAATACTTATGCAGTGTTAAATATACCTTTTTGGTGGTGTTCTAACCTAACCTAACCTAGCTTCTTAATATAGATTTTGACCTATATATTAAATATCCTATATTAAATATACCTTTTTCGTGCCAGATTATAGGGGACACCTCGCTACGCTACGCTTCGCTCGGTTCTCAATGGTTTTTTATGTTCTAACCTAACCTAACCTAGCTTCTTAAAATAGATTTTGACCTATGTATTAAATATCCTGCCTCGCTCCGCTCAGCTAAAATGGTTTATGTTCTAACCTTTTAAAATATTTTTTGACCAATAATATGTTAATAATCCTATGCTAAATATACCTTTTTGCTGTGATAGTGGTAAATGAAACAATGAAGTTTTATTCGAATTACTTCATTAATTATTTAAACATGTTTTATAGCTTGCATTATTCAAGGAACGGATTCTTTTTATATTTTTCAACATTTCGCCTCCACAAGTATTCAACTACTACATCTGCAAGCTAAAGCAAAGGTCAAACATAAAAGCGGTCAAAAAAGTCCAAGAACAGAGCAGAAGTCGTCGAAAAAACAGTGAAAACACAACACTTAACACAACAAATAACATTCACGTGACCACTATAAGAAACAGAATGACGATTGACATTGACGGACGTTAACAAAATGACCGTTGCAACGTTCCGTTACACACTTTTTTTTGTAACTAATTCACAAACTATACCAAAAGCATATAGCTGCATTTCGTTATACGCAATTTTTATTTTATTTATTTTATCGTAATTAATTTAAAATGAATTTCCGCTATCTAAAAACAGTGTATAAGGTTCAAGTTTAACCCAGACAAGGCTCCTAAGCTATAAACATAAGTAAAATCGAGTACCGGATATCTATACCCAACCCAAGAGATTATACAAAAATGTCACTTACATATGCTATTGATGAATTTTCTTTAATGATAAAAAATGATATTTTTCGTTCAATTGCTAGGTGGTAATTGTCTACAGGAATCACCGGAGTCCCAAATCTTATCTCATGCCATTCACTTTCATATTGACGTGTATTGTGATTTTAATACTTTAGCAAAGTGTAAAGCCCATTTTTTTTAATTATAAATTTGTTGAAATTGACAATTAAACTTATTCTTAACAGTTGGTGTATGGGGGTCAACAAAATATTAAAATGTAAAATAATCAAATTTAATACAAATGATCCTGTAAAAGAACATGCCCGTAAATATTACTTACGTCATAATAAAAATAAATTGATACAATACTTTGTTTTATTTCTTCTCTCAAAATTCGAAAACTGTTTAAATAATCCGATTTATAATTCATAGTAATTTTCCAAATTAAATAGCTAGGAAAATCTATCTAAATCATAAAACTGATTATTTAATTATAATTTTATCCATTGAATTAATTATCAAGGTACCTATGCACGGGTCGATATGTCTGAAAAGCGCCATCTATTGGTCATCGGGTGGGGACTGCATAATAGTTTCATTACTAACGCCATCTTTAGGCGATGGGATCTCTTCTTTTAATTTTTTTTTTTATAGCTTTACACAGTTAGCCAATGTAAAGTTTATTATTTTATTAGTTCTCTCTTTTTATGGCTTTGCACAGATTAGCCAATGTCAAGTTTACAGCAATGTAGAAGTTAGGGAGAAATGGCGGGAAACTTCGCACTCCGCGGACGCGGCTCCCTCAAACCTATCCCAAATTAATACCTGTTAACCATTCAGAAAACTAGCCACTACACAAACGACACCAAAACTGTCCACGACACAACCAACACCAGTCCTTTTCAAAATTAGCCAACAAACATTAATTCAAGAAAAGCGTGAAAAAAACCGCGCCCGCCATGTACGAAGTCTCCCGCCTTTCTCCTTAAATAAAATTCAGCGTTGCTCATCTATAACAGTAAATAGTGTATTATCTATGGTCGGAGTGGCGACCAGAATACCCACTATAATTTGGCGTGCTCCTTTGCATCGTCTGGGGGCTTGATGGGTGGAGGAATAGGGGTTTTCAGCACAAACATCGAGCACAGCTTACGCTCTGTACTGCTAGAAGATTTAGTATTCTCGTTGCTGCGTAAAAAAAGTTGGGCAGGAAAAAGAAATAGTCCGTTTAGATATCAATATTTTGATATGATTGGAAGAAACGTTTTATTATTCACAGAATATTTCGTCTTAACATCGAACTTAAAAACTAATATTGCACAGTTGTTTAATTATAATTTAATAGTACGTTATATTACAAGTCAGTGGAGTTCATGATAAATAATAAATACTCTTTATTACGCACACAGGCAATCGCTCAGAAGAAGGAAATATTTTACTTACAATATTATGGTTGGTGATCAAATAACAGTAAAATAAATCAAAAACTAAGATGTGGTGTCGCGGGTCACCAGGTAGGAACGAAGTTCCCTCGGCTAATGTAGAATCGACACAATTTGCAAAAAAAAATCATGCTCAATTTTATTTAGGTTTTCTTGATTTTTCTCTTAAATTTTGCTGATTAGTTTTTATTTAAGTACAGGAAAGTATTAAGGAAATAATAAACTACGTAAAATAAAAAAAAATCGTAATTCAAGTTATCAACTAAAATAACAAAATATGTCTCTTTATTTTTGATTGATAACATAAAATTACATAGAATGAGAAATAGTTACAAAAGAGAAAGAGACAGGTGTTATACACTACTCGCTTGTGTATACGACTGTCGCGCCTGCGCACGTCTCATTTAACCGTTTTATTCCACGGACTTTTTCTTACGGTTTTACCATCACATTTTTTTCAGTTCGTTCACACAGCAAAATCCCTATCTCCTCCAAGCCTCCAAATGGTATAAAACCGCCTCGATCTCGGCGTGCGCTCGGCATGCAGACAGTCGCGACTCTGCCGCAGTGACGAAAAGACGGTGTTTTGTTTATTTAAACCATAACCGCGCGATTTTTTCACTCAAAAATAAGTTCAAGTACATATTTATTATGACGAGTAGGATATATTGTGCTGTCTTTAGTTGCATTAATAATAGTTGTTTATTGTACTGTTTGTATGAATAATACTAGAAAAATAAATTTGACCATCTGTCTGTCACTAGATACTTGAAATTTGAACACAAAGCAGCCAAATGTGATTAAAATGCTGGAGGCAGCCCTATCGCATGTTTAGGTGCCACGCGGCTATAGTAATTTATTTCATAGATAAGGCCGAGTTACAATACTGTATACATAATATTACCGTGGTGTCAATCTGTGTGGTAATATGTTTATCAACATATCATTATAACATAGTATCACTAAAAAACTATATATATATATATATATATGTCGGCGCGAAGAAGTCATTAACTTTATTAAGCGGCGCCAAAAACCTCAAGAATTCAATAATTACCCACATTTTAACTATTGATGATTTTGCTAATACAATTTAGCCAGTAACAATCAATTTTGTACAAGCATGCTTTGTGCTATAAATACGGGCGGTCAATGCCTTTCAGGGATTCTCTCGCTCGAAATGTCGGACTGTTCGGACCTCTTAGTTATTATCGCAATAAAAGTGTAAACCGGCAAGTTGTGGTTTTAATTACTATGAGTGAAAGTAAACAACATCGTGACGTCAGCAATGCTGATGTCACCCTTACAAAAAACAACTCGGACGCACTTGACATATATGATAACAAAAAATTCTTATTTATAAAAGAGCTTTACAATATTATTCCTAAAAATTATGCCACAAAATAACCACTGTTTATGTTCTGTTCAAATGGGATGACAGAAAGGTAAAGATGGTTTTTTTAAAGTAGGAATTAAGACTAAAAGATGGTTTTCTAAGTAGGAATTAAGGCTAGAAAATTATAATTTCTAACGCGTATTAATATATCTTATGTTAATATTAAAAGTTAACTATAGATATCTACTTAAACGATTTAGGCGTTTGGCCTGTATTTGGATTTGTTTCAGTATTAACTATTCACGGTTCTCGACTCCACTGCTGGGGGTTTCCACAGGAATTATGGAAGGGGATGACGTATAAAGATAGGAAGAGAGTAGATGAGGTGGTTTGTGAAGAAACATTTGTTGGATGTGAGGAAGGTGTTTTGTTGAGTTTAGATGAGGAAGTTAAGAGACGATAGGAGGTTGATGGTTTTGGTGATAGAGGAGGTTGTTGATGGTTTTGGTGATAGAGGAGGTTGTTGATGGTTTTGGTGATAGAGGAGGTTGTTGATGGTTTTGGTGATAGAGGAGGTTGTTGATGGTTTTGGTGATAGAGGAGTTTATTGTTGTTTTTGATGATAGAGGAGTTTATTGTTGATTTTGATGATGGAGGAGATTATTGTTGTTTTTGATGATAGAGGAGTTTATTGTTGTTTTTGATGATAGAGGAGTTTATTGTTGATTTTGATGATAGAGGAGATTATTGTTGTTTTTGATGATAGAGGAGTTTATTGTTGTTTTTGATGATAGAGGAGTTTATTGTTGATTTTGATGATGGAGGAGATTATTGTTGTTTTTGATGATAGAGGAGTTTATTGTTGTTTTTGATGATAGAGGAGTTTATTGTTGTTTTTGATGATGGAGGAGATTGTTGTTGTTTTTGATGATAGAGGAGTTTATTGTTGTTTTTGATGATAGAGGAGTTTATTGTTGATTTTGATGATGGAGGAGATTATTGTTGTTTTTGATGATAGAGGAGTTTATTGTTGTTTTTGATGATAGAGGAGTTTATTGTTGTTTTTGATGATGGAGGAGATTGTTGTTGTAATGATTACGTGACAAACCACTCGGTTGAGATACACTTTGCGGTCCGCTGGGCTGCAAAACTTGCTTTGTACGTATAAGCTTATGATAGATCTATACAAAACGACATATCCAGTAAATTATGAAGAAACCCTCACGTATAGGCCAAGCAAGCTATCTGGAGAATTATTATCAGATTGATTATTAACATGGAAGCTGTGATAGCCTGGTGGTTAATACGTCCGCCTCCTTATCAGAGATCCGGGGACGCCACTCTTACTTTTCGGAGTTATGTGTGTTTTTAAACAATTAAAAAATCACTTGCTTCAACGGTGAAGGAGAACATCGTGAGGAAACCTGCACGCCTGAGAGTTTCTTTTTTTTATATCCACTACAAGTTTTTACAAGAGCCGGGAATTGAACCCGGGACCTTTTTTTTTATTATAAATTACAAGGTAGCCCTTGACCGCAATCTCACCTGATGGTAAGTGATGATGCAGTCTCAGATGGTAGTAGGGTAACATGTGGTGTGTGGTAAACCCACACTCCTAATTGGTTTCTACACGACATCGTGCCGGAACACTAAATCGCTTGGCGACACGTATATATCGGTAGGGTGGTAACTAGCCACGGCCGCGGCCTCATCAGACCTGACTCGAGCCGGGAATCGAACCCAGTGCGCCACGGAGGTCGTCAAAGAGTTCTCCGTACTATTCTCAAAGGCGTGTGAAGTCTGCCAATCCGCACATGGCCAGCGTGGTGGACTATGGCCGAACCCTTCTCATATTGAGAGCAGACGTCTGTAGCGAGCCGGCAATGGGTTGTTCATATTTGTATTTAATCTAAGGATAGAAGGTGTTGAAGGGTGGTGTGTGTGTGTCTGCTCAGGCCTCGTAGTGCTGGTAGTAGCGGCGGTAGTCGGCGGGGGCGGGCGGCGCGGCGGGGGCGGGGGCGGCGTATGGCGGGCAGTACAGCTGCGCGATGACGTCGTAGGGCGCGGGCGGTGAGACGCGGCTCATGCTGAACAGCGCCTCGGGGTCGCACACGAACTTGTACACGTAGCGCTCACCTGCGGACAGAACAAGCGATTCTTATTCTATATAATATATGTCGGCGCGAAGAATTACATAATTACCCACATTTGAACTTTTTAAATCACTAATTATCATTTCTTTGTTAATCAGTGTATTTAGACGGTAGTAATCAATTTTGTACAAGCATGCTTTGCTATAAATACGGGCGGTTGAGGCTTTCGTGGCATTCTCGCTCGAGACGACGGACCGTTCGGACCTCATAATTATGTCGCAATAAAAGTGTAATCCCGCAAGTTGTGATTTTTAATTACTATGAGCGCGTAAAGTAAACAAAAGCGTGACGTCAGCAATGCTGGATATATCACATGGATACTTTTGTTTTGCTTTTCTTTTTGGTTGCACATTTTTATTTTATTGTTTTTTTGTTAGAACTATTTCGGCCAAGCTTTATTAAGTCTAATTAAATTACACCCAGGGGAATCGGCACTGAAGCTGAAGCACAGTTTACACCTAGTTTGGCTTTAGAAGCCAAATATTATATACCAACTGTACATTTTGAATTTTGTAGTGTACCCTAAACAATATTCATGGTCGGTCGACTGGTTGGTCGACTGGTTGGTCGACAGGTTGGTCGACTGGTCGGTCAACTGGTTGGTCGACTGGTTGGTTAACTGGTTGGTTGGTTGGATGTTTGGTTGTATGGTTGGTTGGTTGGTTGTTTTTTGTACGTATAAAGCTATAATTTAGAAAGTAGGTAGTTGATAGTTAAGAGATGTCGGTCGACTGGTTTGTCGACTGGTTGGTCGACTGGTTGGTCGACTGGTTGGTTAACTGGTTGGTTGGTTGTTTGTTTGGTTGGTTGGTTGGTTGTTTGGTTGGTTCGTTGGTTGGTTGGTTGTTTTTTGTACGTATAAAGCTATAATTTAGCAAGTAGGTAGTTGATAGTTAAGAGATGTCAGCTAAGAAAGGATATTTGGAAATTCCACGCCTAAGAGGGTAAAAGGGGGTTGGAAGTTTGTATGAGTTTTCTTTGTTTTTAGAGTTAGAGACACAAAAATTTGTATTAAGATTAATAATACTAAATAAAAAACATGTACATAAATTTTTTTTTTAAATATTACCTGTTAATTGTGGTAAAATAGGGGATTATAGTTTTTGCTAATTTTTTTATTATGAAGTCTACAAGCTTGAAATTTTGAGAGGTTTCTTTTGGGGCGTAAGTATAAGGTTAGAATTTGTTTTCATTTCAAGGGGGTAAGAAGAAGTAGAAGGGTTTGAGGTTTGTATGAAAGTCCTATCTTTTTTAATTTAGAGACACGAAACCGGCAATTTGACATTTGCCTGTAGCTTACTTCCTGAAGCAAGGCATTGGCCGCACGGGAAACCCCAATATCAAGGGTAATCAGCAATTCTACGCAGACGAAATCACGGACAACAGCTAGTATAATAAATTCAAATTCAAATAATCTTTATTCAAATAGTCCTTTAAAAGGCACTTTTGACGCGTCAATAATTTACATAGTAGTGATTTGATGGTGATAACTACATTCGTAAACTTAAAACTAAAGCTATGAGGGCGCCCCGCTCTAAGAAGAAACCCACAACAAACTTAGCCGAGTAATTAGTAAGTATATTTTTCATCATGTTAATTCGCGAGATGATATCTACACTCTCCAACTTAAAATTAAAAAAGAAGGGTTTCAATCGAGCCCAGCTCTAAGAAGAAGCCCATAACAAGCGGGGTTTTTTTTATATCACCATCTCACACAGTCAATAATGTATAATTAGCTATAGAGCAATTCACACCTAAGCTTTTTTATCGTTTATGTAATCCTTAATATCGTAATATGAGTATTCTATAAGCTTTCGCTTTACAAAAACTTTGATTTTATTGATAGAAATCAATAGGTAATTTCTGAACATTACAAGTAAAAGTAAACTTGTAGTACCGTTTAGTAGGCTGCAAAAAATTAGTAACTCATTCAAAGGAAATTGTATTTTATTTTATAACAAATTACGTATTGATATCTTGGAAATGTCTATCAATAAGTTCATAGTTTTTATAATAAGAAAGCTTGTAGAAAAATCATATCACAATATTAAGGATTATATAAACGAAAAATAGCTTGGCTGTGAATCCCCATAGGTACTAATTCAAATTCAAATTCAAAATAATCTTTATTCAAATAGTCCTTTAAAAGGCGCTTTTGACGCGTCAATAATTTACATAGTAGTGATTTGATGGTGATAACTAGATTCGTAAACTTAAAACTAAAGCTATGAGGGTTCCAAACGCGCCCCGGTCTAAGAAGAAGCCCACAACAAACTTAGCCAGGTAAATTTTATTTTTGTTATCACCATCTCACATGCCACTTAAAATTATATTAAGAGCTGTCTTATTAGAGCAATATTTCACACCCATGCTTGTTTATCATTTATGTAATCCTTTACACTATAGTAGGACTTTTCTACAAGCTTAGGTTTTATATAAACTTTGAACTTATTGAGAGTCATCCCAGAAATTTCATTTGGCAATTTGTTATAAAATTGTATACATGAAATTTGAAAATGAATTTCTAATTTTTTGTAGCCTAGTAGCGTGCAACACAAGTTTATTTTTTCTTCTGATGTTAAGATTGTTGCAATCGCATTTTATTATTGAATTTTGTAATATTTCTATGGACATACATTAAATTTTCAAATATGTATTGGCCAAGCAATTTCATTATTTTGACTTCCTTAAATTTTTATCTTAATGACTCTCTTGGAGCCATATTATAAATTGCACGAACAGCCCTCTTCTGCAGCACGAATATAGTATCAATATCGGCAGCATTACCCCATAATAAAATACCATATGACATAATACTATGAAAATAACTAAAATATACAAGCCTAGCTGTTTCTATATTTGTCATATGGCGTAACTTTTTAACCGCGTATGCAGCAGAACTAAGTCTGTTAGATAAATTATCTATATGAGGGCCCCATTGAAGCTTTGAATCTAAAGTTATTCCAAGAAAAACCGCAGTATTTACCAGATCTAATTCCTCATTTTTAAGCAGTACAGTGGTATTTACAAGTTTAACGTTTGGTAATGTAAATATAGTGCACTTAGTTTTTTTTCATTTAGTGCCAAATTATTGACTTCAAACCATTCTACTACTTTAGCGAGATAGTTGTTTACATCGTCAAAAGCTCTCTCATGACGCTTAATTTTAAACATGAGTGATGTATCATCCGCAAACAATACTATCCCATGACTGTCCTTAGTAAGGTAAGGAAGGTCATTGATGTAAACGAGGAACAGAAAAGGTCCTAAAATAGATCCCTGAGGGACTCCAATTTTTACAAATGAACCATTAGACCGCTTTCCATTAATTTAGACCTGACTGTAGCCCTCTTAAACAAATTGGAGCGCTTACAAAATTTATGCATTAGATTCATATTTGGCCTTAGAAAATATGATCATATTTCGGAATATCGTAAGAAACTTAATTGGCTACCCATAAGGCATCGGCGTAATCTTCATATCCTTTCTTTACTCTACTGTATCCTTTTTCATCCTTGGTCTCCCCCCTACCTTAAGGAACGTTTTAGCTTTCTTGGACCGTGTTCATCTCTCACCTCCCAGCGCTTCTCAAGGGAATATAAACTTCGGATGTGCAAATCGAACTTCCCAAGCTATTTGGCTTCTTCTACTTTAAGAGCAGCGACGCTCTGGAACGCTCTTTCAGATCATGTTCGGCGCTCGCAATCATTGGCTACAGTTAAAGCCCGTGTGAGACAACATTTTCTATCTCTGTAAATATTTATTAACGTATTTGTATATTTATTTCATGTATATATTATACTTTAGATATGTATTATTTTGTATTGTTATTATTTTATATATGTAGTAGCATGTAGTTATTAGTGTGTATGTATATATAGCTTTTTCTAGCTTTTCTTATTTTTTTTTTTTTGCAACTTCCGTGTAATTTTCAATACATCGGCTTCAACGAAATGGTTACCTGGAAGAGATCACTATTAGTGATAAGGTCGCCAGTTGCTAATTGTTTTTGTCTTTATCTATGTTATGTCCTTGTATATATAGATTGCAATAAAGTTATATAAATAAATAAATAAATAAATTTTGATAAGATATCATTAAATCTAGAGCTATACCCTTAATTCCATAGTGGTGTAATTTTCTGACCAATGTTTCATGTTGAACACAATCGAACGCCTTGGACAAATCACAGAAGACACCAAGTGCGTCACGTGACTCCTCCCAGGCTTCATATATTATAGTGTGTACTAACTCAACACCAGCGTCGGTCGTTGAGCGACCCCTTGTTTAGCCATATTGCTTACTGTGTAATAAATTATTATTATTAAAATGTTTAAGTAATTGATTTAATAAAAGTTTTTCAAAGATTTTACTGAAAGTGGGTAGTACAGAAATTGGTCTAAAATTACTGGGGTCTGTTGTACTTCCCGATTTAAGCAGTGGAACTACTTTACTATGTTTCATTAAGTCAGGAAACACACCACAATCTATACAATAATTAAATATGACTGCCAAGTTAGTTGCAACAATATCAATTAATGATGTAACAATGTTAACGGAAATGCCCCACAAGTCATTAGTTTTCTTGTTATTTATTAATTTAAAGGCCTTAATAACGTCAGAACTGTTAACATGACTGAATGTAAAGATGTTATTACATTCAGGCACATTATCATTTAATAAAGAGAGAGCAGAATCTGGTGAAGAGTTCGGTTGTTTAGTTGTGGCGACAGGAATATCGGTAAAGAAGGTTTCAAATGCATTACCAACCTCTTCATCCGATGTTTTACATTCAGTTGAAAGTCCCTGTTTTGCTGTGTAACTTTTCCTGTCTCCTCATTAATTATGTTCCAAGTGGTTTTTATTATATTAGAGCTATTTTTTTTATCTTATTTTGTATATATTGTGACTTAGCCAAGATGCAATCACGTTTAAAATTCTTGGAAAATAATTTAACATGTTCTTTGAACTCAACACTAGTATTGTATTGTCGTTCTGCATACAGTTCATATAATTTTTGCCTTTTTGTATGCAGTTCAACTGATGCCCACTCACTAAAAACTAATGCATTACTTATTAGAACAGACTTACTCGTAAATATAGAATTAAATACATTAAAGAATGAGTTGTACATTTCATTAGGACCAACGGTGGAATGTAAGAATGGAAGGTCCTTTACTAGGCTTGTCCTAAGTTTTTCTATTATATTTGAGGTGACAGGCACAAAAGTTATTTTTCGTTTAGATTCTGGTTTCTTGTAACTTTTAAACTGAATTAGTTGGCCAAGATTATCAGAATCTAAATTACTTATTATATTTTTATCAATTGGTACTATATTAGTAAAGATATTATCTAAACATGTGGCACTGCTAGAGGTTATTCTTGTAGGCTCCATAAACATATTTGATAAATTGTATGTATTGAATAGACTTAAAAGCTTTACTGTCAAAGAGTTGCATTGTAAAATATTAACATTAAAGTCACCACAGACAATTAGCCTTTTATTTGATTTTGATATCTTAAATAATACATCATCCATTACCTTTTCAAAAAGTTCAAAGTTTGATAAGGGTGGTCTATATACAACAACAACAACAATAAATTGCTCTAACTCGACAGAGGCTAGCTCTATTGTTCGTTCAACAGACAGGCTCACAATGTCTTTTCTATTCTTAAATTTTAAGTTTTTATTTAGCAAGATTAAAGAGCCACCATGAATTGCGTTAAGTCTGGTGAACGAACTACCAACCTGGTGATTACCAAAATTAAATATGTATTCATGGTTTTTCAACCAATGTTCAGTAATACATAAAATATTAATATTGAATTTGTTTAAAAACAATTCAATTTCCAATTTTTTTCCTTTTATACATTGGATATTTTGGTGAACCAAGTTGATATAATTTACAGTGGATTTATTAGTATAAATATTTTTCTCTAATCTTAATAATTGTTGTTTATTATTAATATTTGTTTTATTTAAGCTAGAGTAGACCTCTGTTGTCTTCTTATCTAGTTTAAAATAATATTGCTTGGAATGGTTTCCAAGGTCTCAATGTCAATATTAAGCAGCATTTTTAGCCAAGTTCTTGGCTACTGTAATAAAAATATAAGATAGCGAAATAGCTACCTGTCTCTTAAAATAATTTGATAGGTAATACCTATCTTTGTCCAAATTATAGTAAATATTAGCACACTTGCTAATGTCAATAATATGAAATTTTTTATTATATGTACATAAGTTGTACAAAGTCAAATTCAAATTATATCTAATTAAATTTTCTTGATGTGGCAAGCTTGTACAATACGGAAATGTATACATTACAATATTGTTTACATTTAATGAATCTAAAGATTCATAAATTTTTACTAATTCTATTTTGCTAACATTTCCTCTATTTGCAATCATAATAATAATATTTGTTTTACAGTCATAACAATGTTTATTTTTAATAATTTTGGTAATAAGTTTTAAAATCTGTGTTAGGAAAACAGTAATTCAAAACAGTATGTCCATTTAAATGTGTAGTAAGTAAGGAGGACATTTTGCACCCAATTTCATCGCTATACATGTATGTGTTGTTTGATACTATGGAACTATTGAGGTTTTGCTTAAAATTAGTGAACTTGTCACACACCTTCCTCAATTTTGAGATATTGTAACTGCTTGATACATTCCAATCTTTTCCAACAACAATAAACGTTCCTTTTTTGGTTTTACAGTTTTAAATGAAAGACTAGGGATTTTTATTAACTTTTGAGTTTTTTTGATATATCGATTGATCTTAACATATTTTTTGAGTTTTTTACCACTACAAGGATATATCACTGAAGGTGCTGAATGACTAATTTCTGATATTACAGGTTTTGAATTTAGACTGGTCTGTTGCCACAGTAGCAACCAGCTTAGGGGCTCTATCAATTAACGGGTAAAGTATAGATATCCGGTACTCGCGGAGGGGGGTGATAGGGGTAGGGGTAGGTGGGGGAGGTAGGGTAAGCCCCCCTCCACCTTTCCCCTTTGGCGGAAAACTATAGTTTTTGAGTAATGATTTTTTTTATAAATCATAACCTTACTATTTTTACACAGGAACATTGACCTATAATACTTTTCCAGTGTTAATAATACCTTTTTGGTGGTCTTTTATGTTCTAACCTAACCTAGCTTCTTAATATAGATTTTGACCTTTTGTTTTTTTTTTTTTCGTTTTATGGCTTTACACAGATTAGCCAATGTCAAGTTTATAGCGATGTAGAAGTTAGGGAGAAATGGCGAGAAACCTCGCACTCCGCGGACGCGACTCCCTCCAACCTTTCCCAAATCAACACCTGTTAACCATTCAGAAAACCAGCCACTACACAAACGACACCAAAACTGTCCACGACACAACCAACACCAGTCCTTTTCAAAATTAGCCAACAAACATTAATTCAAGAAAAGCGTGAAAAAACCGCGACCGCCATATACGAAGTCTCCCGCCTTTTTCTGTAGAATGTTGAATATACCAGATTTTGACCTATATATTAAATATACCTTTTTCGTGCCAGATTATAGGGGACGCCTCGCTACGCTACGCTTCGCTCGGTTCTCAATGGTTTTTTATGTTCTAACCTAACCTAGCTTCTTAAAACAGATTTTGACCTATATATTAAATATCCTATAATAAATCAAATCAAATTCAAAGTTTATATAAAACGTAAGCTTGTAGAAAAGTCCTACTATAGTGTAAAGGATTACGTAAATTTGAAATTTAATTTAATTTGATATCTTGGAGATTTTTATACAAGTTAGCTCTTGACCACAATCTCACCTGATGGTAAGTGATGATGCAGTCTAGGATGGTAATGGGCTAACCTGTTAGGGGTCTGGTAAAATCACACTCCTTATTAGTTTCTATGCGACATCGTGCCGGAACGCTAGATCGCTTGGCGACACGTCTTTGTCGGTAGGGTAACTAGCCACGGTCGAAGCCTCCCAGACCAGACTCGAGCCGGGAATCGAACCAGGACCTTCAACTTTATAATGCAACCGCGCACGCGCTGCGCCACGGAGGTCGTCAAATTTGGTGGTAAACCCAAAACAATGGCCTCTGCGTATGGCGTTGATTGTCACTGCGCATTTTTTTAAAAAGAAAACTGCAGTTTCTTCTAAGAGTAGTCCTAGGTAGGTAATACACCTATAACGCTGACGATCAGATGACTACTGACAACACACTCGTACCACCTACCACACAATCATACGCTACACACCGTCTTCACGGCGAAGACGAGCTCCCCGCTATCTTACGTCATCCGGACGTGGGCTCCATCCACGGCCTCGGAGACGTACGGACCACTCACCGTCCGACCCCCCTCGTTATCCCAAACGTCGCCTAAGCCGAGGTCCGGCCTCAAAGGAGGCGCCCTCAGGCAGTCGTTCCCATAATTTCTTCGAGCCCTAGGGCTCAAAATTTCTTCTGGCAGAGCTTCTTTCCAAAGCTCGCCAAACAGCCCGGTTACGCTGTGGCAACCAGTAGGGTTTGTACAGCTAATAGACAGTCCGAAAAAAAAAAAAAAATATAACGAAAGTTTTACCTATAACGAAAAGCCGGAACACCAAATCGCTTGGCGATACGTCTTTGTCGGTAGGGTGGTAACTAGCCATGGCCGACGCCATCACGCCACCTCAATCATCTCTACATGTATGAGGAGGATGCTCTCACCTGCGACCTTCTGCATTATCCCCTTCTCGTAGTAGTAGCGCAGCGAGCGTGACAGCTTGTCGTAGTTCATGGCGGGCCGGTTCTTCTGCGCCCCCCAGCGCCGCGCCACCTGCGCAACGATCATGCGGCCCTGGTAACTACAGTTAGGAAATTGTAATTCTCTATACTGTTGCTACTGTCTGTCTGTCCGTCCGAACCTCGTGTTACTTCTGGATTGTTTTTATGGCTGTCTAAAAACATAGATGGTTGAACTTTATTTTTTATACAGCACAAGTTAGCCCTTGACGGCATCTCACCTGATGGTAAGTGATGATGCGGTCTAGGATGGTAACGGGCTACGGGAGTATGGTAAACCCAAACTCCTAACTGGTTTCTACGCGACATCGTGCCGGAACGCCGAATCGCTTGGCGACAAATCTTTGTTGGTAGGGTGGTAACTAGCCACGGCCGAAGCCTCCCACCAGACCATACTTGAGCCGGGAATTGGAGATCCTCTCCAACTTTTTAAAAAGAGGTCGTCAACTTTGATGTTGACAAGTTCAGTCCATTCCAGAAGCTTCGAACTCAGTGGCGAATCGCTTCAGATAGTCTTGTTCCGACTGACGTGAGGATATCTTCACAAATTCCACTGGCAAGAGCCTCAGCAGTTGCTGTTATTGGCGGGCTTCACGGGAAATACCTATACCACCTTCAAGTCTAGAAGTCAAAGTCCCTTTTGTCAGCAGAGACAACTGTTAACTGATCTACCCATTCTCGGCTCACTACAGAGTACGGGTCTCCTCTCAATATGAGAAGGGTTCGGCCATAGTCCGCCACGCTGGCCATGTGCGGATTGGCAGACTTCACAAGCCTTTTAGAACATTATGTAGAACTCTCAGGCGTGCAGGTTTCCTCACGATGTTTTCCTTCACCGTTGAAGCATGTGATATTTTAATTGCTTAAAAACGCACATGACTCCGAAAAGTTAGAGGTTTCGGATTCGTACGCCATATATAACTTTTCGGAGTTATGTGCGTCTTTTAAAAACAATTAAAATATCACTCGCTTCAACGGTGAAGGAAAAAGCCGTGAGGAAACCTGCACGCCTGAGAGTTCTCCGTAATGTTCTCAAAGGCGTGTGAAGTCTGCCAATCCGCACACGGCCAGCGTGGTGGACTATGGCCGAACCCTTCTCATATTGAGAGGAGACCCGCGCTCTGTAGTGAGCCGGTAATGTTTTGATCATGATTTAACTTTCAGTTTAGGTATCAATGTCTTAAACAAACATAGATATAGATTAAGCAATAATTTATATACCCATTGATCGTTACTGATAATAAATGTTTTTTTTTTAATTGGTTTCTACACGACATCGCTAAATCGCTTGGCGACACGTCTTTGTCGGTAGGGTGGTAACTAGCCACGGCCGAAGCCTCCCACCAGACCAGACGTTTTTGATATTTTAGTGTTTTATATATATTAAATTCCATTACAGTTAAACTCCTCCTGAACGCCTGGACCGATTTCGATGATTTTTTTTGTGTGTTTTCAGATGGATTCGGTCTGTAGTGAGTCGGTAATGGGTTGATCATGATGATGATGATAAACTAAAGTGTCACCTCTTCAGGCTCGTGTAGTTTGAACTCCAGCCCCCGGCCGGTCCACGCCACGCAGCGCGCGCCCTCCGCAAGCAGAGATACCAGGAACTGCCACAGCTGGAGGGCACCACGGCGCCCGTTCCCGCCTGTCCCTGCAACACCAATGAAAACTCCTCTGAGGCGAAGACGACAGAAGCTTGGTCTGACACGTACTGCTGCCCTCATAATCCAATACAAATATGAAAATTTAATGTCATCATCATCACTACAACCGATAGACGTCCACTGCTGGACATAGGTCTTTTGTAAAGAGTTCCAATGGCCGCGGTCTTGGGCCGCTTGTATCCAGCGGCTAACTGCGACTCGTCTGATGTCGTCTGTCCACCTCGTTGGGGGTCGACCAACGCTATGTTTACCGGTGCGAGGTCGCCATTCTAGCACCTTGGGACCCCAACGTCCATCGGTTCTCCGAGCTATGTGCCCCGCCCATTGCCACTTCAACTTCGCAACTCGCGATTCAATTGTCCATAGAAATATTGCAAAATTCAAGAAAAAAATGGACTGTAACGCACTGAACATCAGAAGTAAAAGTAAACTTGTAGTACCGTTTAGTAGGCTGCACTAAATTAGTGACTCATTCAAAGGAAATTGTATTTCATTTTATAATAAATTACTTATTGATATCTTGGAGATGTCTTTCAATGAGTTCAAAGTTTTTATAAAACGAAAGCTTACAGAAAAGTCATATTACGATATTAAGGATTATATAAACGATAAAAAAGCTTGGGTGTGAATTGCTTTATCTCTATAGGTACTATAGTTTATTATTGACTATGTGAGATGGTGATTATAAAAAACCCTGTTAATTGCGGGCTTTACAACCCCCTGAGCTCTAATTTTAAGTTGGCGAGTGTAGTTATCCCATCACCTCACGAATAGAAACAATAAAAATTATATTATATATGAACCCGTTGGAGCAAGTGATATTTTAATTGCTTAAAAACGCACATAACTACGAAAAGATTACGACCGATACCACCTCTGATTAGGAGGCAGACGACCTAACCACTAGGCTATCACAGCTTATCAATTTCTAACTTGATTTTAGGAAATTTTCCTAGGAGGTAGCAGGGTTTGCTCATACGATTAGGGTTTTTAGTCGAAGCTGCTAGTTACCAGCGTGCGTGGTGGTGACGTGGTGGTGGGGCGAGGCGGCGTCCGCTCGCGGCGACGCGGGGCTGCAGTGGCTGCTGCTCACTGCACCAACAAAACAATCCAGACTGATTTATAACAATAAATAAATATAATACCGGAAACACGAAATACCCGGAATATTTAAATTTAGGAAATTATATATATACTTTTATATAAGGCTACTCTAGCAAATTAGGTTTTTATCCTGTTAAGCTAGAATAAGAGGAGATAAATAAATAAATAAACAATAATACATACACTGACAAGACCACTTAATACATTCAATTTTACTTATTTGACGGTTGACAGACAGAACAACGCCATCTAGTTTTAAAATCATGTACGACAGACAAAAGGCCCCCTCTCTTTACGCAACACTAAGTGGGGTATGCAGGTTCTTAAAGACGCACCGGCGCGGGACGGCGCATTGCATTCATTGTATTGATCGGTGGTCGAGTCGCGGTAGTGCATAGTCGTACTTGGTGGAGCGTATAGTCTGCTCCTTATAATTTACCATACTTATAATTATAATTCTGTTTTACCAAGTATCTGGTTTCTTTGCCCGGACCTACCCACGTCTAGCCAAATTACTAACGGGCACGCCCCAGAAAAAAATAATAAAATAACACATATTTATATATATGATATACATTGACTTAAACAGAAATAAAAAGGCAATGGGCAGTAAATAGAGTCAATATTTTACCAATAGTCATTTCTTCCACAGGTGTCGTACCAAAATCGCTGCAAACCAACCTTGATCAGTTAAAAATACCAAAATTCACTGGCACACTCATTCAAAAAGCATTAAATTCTCAACACAATATGTCAACTCTCTCAACAATTTTTTACTTCACCGTTATCTCCGTAGCACTCATAAAAAAGACGGGTTGCACTCCGGGAGTGCCGGCAGAAGTGAAAACTTGATTATTAACGTTGAGCATGTTTGATATTTTGGAATGGTTAGGGAATAATTTTGCACCAATTGCTTTATCAGTATAAAAGTACTATCATTTATGTGGTAGAATACAATATTCATTTATTGCGCTATCGTACACAAACATGACAATTTATATTACATTAAAAATTTAACACTTTAAAACTATTACAATTATTTTACATTAAAAAGTTTATCTATATCAATTTCCATATTTTAAGCACTTTACATTCACGAATTTTACGAATACACAACAATGTGATCACTACACAGACGGTCGAGCCATCAGCTGTCACCATCCATGGATGCGCGTGGCACGCTGTAACATACACGAACATTCCTGCGCTGCCTAAACGAAACAGTAGGCCCAGGCATACATTTTCGCCGCGCCGTAGAGAGGGGATAGCTGTCTACTCTCCATCCGTCTTACGCTTTTTCGATCAGGTCACGTGTCCTGACGCGAGTTTAAGATTTTATACCCATTACAGAAAAAGTGCTCAACGCCGCTAAAGAAGTTTTCACTTCAAAAATATTTCGACTATTTAATGTTTTTTAATATTCATTTTAGTAATTTAATCATTTGTCATCCCGCTTGATAACTGAACAATTATCGTCTTTATTGTGAATGCCTTTCACTCTTATTCGACAAAAAAAAATCCCTGAGCTTATTGTAAAGCTAACATTTTTTTGAAGTGAAAACTTCTTTAGCGGCGTTGAGCACTTTTTCTGTAATGGGTATAAAATCTTAAACTCGCGTCAGGACACGTGACCTGATCGAAAAAGCGTAAGACGGATGGAGAGTAGACAGCTATCCCCTCTCTACGGCGCGGCGAAAATGTATGCCTGGGCCTACTGTTTCGTTTAGGTAGCGCAGGGCGCTTGCGCGAATGTTCGTGTATGTTACAGCGTGCCACGCGCATCCATGGATGGTGACAGCTGATGGCTCGACCGTCTGTGTAGTGATCACATTGTTGTGTATTCGTAAAATTCGTGAATGTAAAGTGCTTAAAATATGGAAATTGATATAGATAAACTTTTTAATGTAAAATAATTGTAATAGTTTTAAAGTGTTAAATTTTTAATGTAATATAAATTGTCATGTTTGTGTACGATAGCGCAATAAATGAATATTGTATTCTACCACATAAATGATAGTACTTTTATACTGATAAAGCAATTGGTGCAAAATTATTCCCTAACCATTCCAAAATATCAAACATGCTCAACGTTAATAATCAAGTTTTCACTTCTGCCGTCACTCCCGGAGTGCAACCCGTCTTTTTTATACACTACAAGTCAGCCCTTGACGGCTATCTTACCTGGTGGTAAGTGATGATGCTGTCTAGGATGGTAGCGGGCTAACCTGTTAGAAGTATGGTAAACCCACGCTCCTAGTTGGTTTCTACGCGACATCGTGCCGGAACGCTAAATCGCTTGGCGACACGTCTTTGTCGGTAGGGTGGTAACTAGCCACGGCCGAAGCCTCCCACCAGACCAGACTCGAGCCGGGAATCGAACCTAGGACCTCCAATTTTTTTGAAGTGAAAACTTCTTTAGCGGCGTTGAGCACTTTTTCTGTAATGGGTATAAAATCTTAAACTCGCGTCAGGACACGTGACCTGATCGAAAAAGCGTAAGACGGATGGAGAGTAGACAGCTATCCCCTCTCTACGGCGCGGCGAAAATGTATGCCTGGGCCTACTGTTTCGTTTAGGCAGCGCAGGGCGCTTGCGCGAATGTTCGTGTATGTTACAGCGTGCCACGCGCATCCATGGATGGTGACAGCTGATGGCTCGACCGTCTGTGTAGTGATCACATTGTTGTGTATTCGTAAAATTCGTGAATGTAAAGTGCTTAAAATATGGAAATTGATATAGATAAACTTTTTAATGTAAAATAATTGTAATAGTTTTAAAGTGTTAAATTTTTAATGTAATATAAATTGTCATGTTTGTGTACGATAGCGCAATAAATGAATATTGTATTCTACCACATAAATGATAGTACTTTTATACTGATAAAGCAATTGGTGCAAAATTATTCCCTAACCATTCCAAAATATCAAACATGCTCAACGTTAATAATCAAGTTTTCACTTCTGCCGGCACTCCCGGAGTGCAACCCGTCTTTTTTTTTTAAATGCGTCAGCGCATGCACTGTGCCACGGAGGTCGTCAAAATCATACATCATTTTTGAGTCATAAACAATATTTATGTTATTTTGATATTCCGTCATCGTTCACAGCGCTCCATGCCTCTTTCACTCATATACCACATCCTTACACACAATAAGTTAGTTATTTTTTTTCTACACTAGAAATTCTCTAGAAGTTATTTATATGGCAAAACAATGTTTGCCGGGTCAGCTAGTAAACATGTACCATAACCGGGAGATTTGTATAATATACCACCACACAAAATCTTCCACTAGAACCTCTACACACGTTTCGACCCGACACCGGATCATCCTCAGGAGATGTTGACTTCACAAGCGAGAAAAGTAAGGATGATCCGGTGTCGGGTCGAAACGTGCGTAGAGGTTCTAGTGGAAGATTTTGTGTGGTGTTATATTATACTAATCTCCCGGTTGTCGGCGGAATATAGCAAATTATACTTTCTGTTTATTGTTTAAAATCTTAAGTGATTTCAGGGCAGCTGTAAAAGATTGCAGTTTACTGAAGTTGGGGTGGCAGCGGTGTCGGTTCTCTTACCGAGGCGCTCGCCCCAGGGCTCCGCGCTGCTGGAGACAGGCTCGTCCCGCGGCTCGCTGCCCTCCGCCTGCTCCGAGCACTTCGCGAAGCCACTGCATCTGCCAGCCGAGAGAACTGATGTATCTCCTATATGTTGTCTATCTTTATAATACAAAGACGGGTACAATCTACCTAGATTGCTGTTAGCTAGATTTAATTGAGTTTTCATAATGTTTCTATCGTTCTATTACATCAAATTCAAATTCAAATAATATTTATTCAAATAGTCCTTTAAAAGGCACTTTTGACGCGTCAATAATTTACATAGTAGTGAGTTGTTGGTGATAACTACATTCGTGAACTTAAAACTAAAGCTACGAGGGTTCCAAACGCGCCCCGGTCTAAGAAGAAGCCCACAACAAACTTAGCCGGGTAAATTTTCTTTTTGTTATCGCCATCTCACATGCCACTTTAAATTGTATTAAGAGCTATCATATTAGAGCAATATTTCACACCCATGCTTGTTTATCATTTACATAATCCTTTACACTATAGTAGGACTTTTCTCCTGAACACAAATTCCCAAAAGACCATTTATTGGTCCGTGTCGAGAAAAAGTAAAGTTTAACACTTTTGTTTAAGTAATTAATTCGAAGTCTAATAATGAATAATTGGAGAACATTTATAAAACCATAAACGATTTCTAGTGCTTGTGTTGATTTATTATATCCAAGTGCCATATATATCATAAATATTACGATATAAATCATATTACGATACTAAGGATTATATAGACTATAAAAAAGCTTGAGTGTGAATTGCTCTATCTCCATAGGTACTATAATTTATTATTCATTATGTAACATGGTGATAACAAAAAAAAAACCCGGCTAAGTTTATTGTGGGCTTCATAGACCGGGGCGCGTTTGGAACCCTCATACCTTTAGTTTTAAGTTTACGAATCTAGTTATCACCATCAAATCACTGCTACGTAAAGTATTGACGCGTCAAAAGTGCCTTTAAAAGGACTATTTGAATTTGAATTTATGCTAATTTTTATATACATTGTTTAAATTTTAATAATTAACTATCACAAAATTTCTCCATAATGTCCATAAACGCGTTGGTTAAATCTATCTATGATACACAGATAATGTGGTAACCTTCGTGGTGGACACCGGAGCATCCCTCACCTTCTCTGGAGATGTCTTCAACAAATCCCATGGTACGGTAGTCTTTGTAAACAAAGTCAATTCAGGCTTATCTTGCAAAAACACGCTCTCAAGCTCGTAGCTCGTATTGATTGACCGTGATAGATAAATACCTGTGCAGATAATGATCCCGGTATTCACTCCTCGATTCCTCCACTTCACCTTTACATCTGCGAAATATATATGCAGCCTTAGATACGGTACACTCCTATATACCAGCGTGCGTCGCGATGCTAAGCAACTACCAAGTGAAAAAAAATGATCGGGTACTGGACTGTGAAGCGGTGATAGCCTAGTGGTTAGGGCGACCGCCTTATAATCAGAGGTCGATGGTTCGAATCCGGGCACGCACCTCTAACTTTTTGGAGTTATGTGCGTTTAAAAAAAATATCACTTGCTTCAACGGTGAAGGAAAACATCGCGAGGAAACCTGCACTGAGAGTTCTTCGTAACGTTCTCAAAGGCGTGTGAAGTCTGCCAATCCGCACACGGCCAGCGTGGTGAACTATTGCCGAACCCTTCTCATATTGAGAGGAGACCCGTGCTCTGTAGTGAGCCGGTAATGGGTTGATCATGATGACTGGACTGTAGCTGGTCAAAGTTTCACTAAAAGCCATCTTTTGTATGTGGTGATCTTCTTTCCAATGACGTGGTAGCCCTAGGAAGATCGCCGCCGCTACCCTACCACCGTTGGAAACTGTTTACTAGGGTCAAGAACTTAAGATCCAGAATAAATCATTCTTAGGCTAAAATCGGTTGGAGTCAATTATTGTCTAGTAATTTAACTAGAAGCTGTGATAGCCCAGTGGTTAGGACGTCCGCCTCTTAATCAGCGGTCGGGGGTTCGAACCCGGGCAAGCACCTCTAACTTTAAATAAAAATATCACTCGCTTTAACGGTGAAGGAAAACATCGTGAGGAAACCTGCACGCCTGAGAGTTCTTCGTAATGTTCTCAAAGGCGTGTGATGTCTGCCAATCCGCACATGGCCAGCGTGGTGGACTATGGCCGAACCCTTCTCATATTGAGAGGAGACCCGTGCTCTGTAGTGAGCCGGATATTGGTTGATCATGATGATGATGATGATGATGAATATAACTCTAGTTAAAATTATTACAATGAAATTTGAACTATAGTTAAATTGTTAGGGAATAAATCCTATTTTTTTAATCTGCAGGATTTTGCCAAATACGAAATTTGCAAACTACCATATTTTTAAATTTGAAATTTTTGAAATTATACTCTTTTCTTGATAAGGAATTGGGATTGCCAATTATGGTTTTTTTATTTATTTATAACAAAACCTAAAACTAAAAATCTTAAAAAATATAATATCATTACTAAAATATATTATTAAAAGGAGTCCCTTTAGGCAAGGTTCCGAAGATACTGGCAGCGTTCCCCCTTTGAATAGCTACACTAATTCGTTGTCCGAGGTAGCTTGTCTCGTTGGTATGTGTTCGCCAGTATGTTGGTAACTAGCCGCAGCCGAAGCCACCATGCCAGGAATCGAACCCGACAACATAATACGTTCACGCGCTGCGCCCAGCAGGTCTTCGTTTTGTCACAGTATTTATGGTATTATTGGAAAGAAAGAGTTTTATTAAAGGGTTTTCTCACTGCGTCTGTTGCGTGTCCACGTGCGTGTGTCCCAGCGCGTGCGTGTACAGCGGTGCGTGTGCGTGTGCGTGCGGCTGGAGGGGCTCGTAGGGATCGCGGCGGGGCGCGGGCTCCCTGGGCGGTGGGGGGGACACATTATTATTTTTTTTAATTAGTTCGCAAAACTGTCAACAATTGCATAGTCATAGTTCATTAGAATACAAAACTACAAGATGGGGTACAAACCGTTAAAAATGTAAATATTTTTTAATTTAATTTACCCAATTTTAACTCTATTTAGTTTGTAACCATTTTTCACCTGACATTTTAAATATTTAATAACAATCCAATCTAATTATTAATTAAAAAAAAAATGACGAGAAATTCGGACCGTTCGGACATCTCAGTTATTGTCGCAATAAAAGTGTAATCCCTCAAGTTGTGGTTTTAATTACTATGAGCGAAATTAAACAAAAGCGTGACGTCAGCAATTCAGACGTCACTCTTACTAAAAAACAACTCTGACGCCCTTAACTCGTCATATATAAGTCGTCATTATTTTCTTTACGGTGGTGGTGGAAATTCGTTTGGTTATCATAGGCAGCTCACTTTATGATCTATGAAATGTTTTATTAAGCTATTGCATAGCTTCTATCGAGAGCCTAGAGCGCGGGGACCGAATCCAGAAATTCCGTAACGAAAAAAAAACCTCACGCTCCCCACTCCGAGGGGCAGAGCGGTGATATTTTTTACCATATAGATATTTCGCCACGGCCATTACAGTTGCCGTGGAACAGCGGTTATCACGTATGCTATTTGTGCAGAAAGTCGTAGGTTCGAGTCTGGGGTACGTCTTTATTTTTTTATCACGTTTTGTTAATTTTTATTATTATGACAAGCATTTTTATTTAGTTTCACCTGTCCCGTTGTCTGTCTGTAATCAAATCTAGAGTTAAATTTTACTCATTTCCCTTTTGCTTTTTTTAAATTAATTTTATCAAAAATAACCTCAATATTTTTATTTCCATTGTTGTTTTTGAAATATTAATAATTTAGTTGATAAAAAATGCTATAGCTTTACCGCGGCAGTCACCGAGTGCCACACGTGTTTTTTTTTTAATTTACTACAAGTTAGCCCTTGAAGGCAATCTCGCCTGGTGGTAAGTGTTGATGCAGTCTAGGATGGTAGCGCGCTAACCTGTTGAGTATGGTAAACCCACACTCCTAATTGGTTTCTACGCGACGTCGTGCCGGAACTGTAAATCGCTTGGCGACAAGTCTTTGTCGGTAGGGTGGTAACTAGACACGGTAAAGCCTCCCACCAGACCAGACTAGAGCCGGGAATCGAACCCGAGACCTCCAACTTTATAATGTGACAGCGCGCGCACTTCGCCACGGAGGACGTCAAAATGTTTATGAAATAAGGCGCCGGGAATAAAAAAAACTTTTTCTTTTTTTTTTCTGGTTGTCTGGGTTAATTGCTTGATCAATTCTGATGGAACTTTCACAGGCAGAATGAGTTCTTTAGAAGCGTTCAGTGTGAGTTAACACGCCTTGGGGTGGTAAGTGGTAGTCACCTGTGCTGGTAGGGCGGGCCCCAAGGGAGGAAGGGCGGCTGCGACATCTCGCCCCTACGGCACCGCGTCCAGCATCCCGCCTTCAGCACATCTCTGCAACAACAGCCATACTGTCACAATTTATCACAACTGTCAAAGGAAGTTACGTCCAACATCTAGATTTATAAAAAAAAAAGACGGGTTGCACTCCGGGAGTGCCGGCAGAAGTGAAAACTTGATTATTAACGTTGAGCATGTTTGATATTTTGGAATGGTTAGGGAATAATTTTGCACCAATTGCTTTATCAGTATAAAAGTACTATCATTTATGTGGTAGAATACAATATTCATTTATTGCGCTTTCGTACACAAACATGACAATTTATATTACATTAAAAATTTAACACTTTAAAACTATTACAATTATTTTACATTAAAAAGTTTATCTCTCCGAAAAATCAACTTTCATCCATAATTTCAACGACTTTTTCATAACGCGCAAGCGCCCTGCGCTGCCTAAACGAAACAGTAGGCCCAGGCATACATTTTCGCTGCGCCGTAGAGAGGGGATAGCTGTCTACTCTCCATCCGTCTTACGCTTTTTCGATCACGTCACGTGTCCTGACGCGAGTTTAAGATTTTATACCCATTACAGAAAAAGTGCTCAACGCCGCTAAAGAAGTTTTCACTTCAAAAAGACGGGTTGCACTCCGGGAGTGCCGGCAGAAGTGAAAACTTGATTATTAACGTTGAGCATGTTTGATATTTTGGAATGGTTAGGGAATAATTTTGCACCAATTGCTTTATCAGTATAAAAGTACTATCATTTATGTGGTAGAATACAATATTCATTTATTGCGCTATCGTACACAAACATGACAATTTATATTACATTAAAAATTTAACACTTTAAAACTATTACAATTATTTTACATTAAAAACTTTATCTCTCCGAAAAATCAACTTTCATCCATAATTTCAACGACTTTTTCACCATCATCATTACCAGAACTATCCATGGATGCGCGTGGCACGCTGTAACATACACGAACATTCCTGCGCTGCCTAAACGAAACAGTAGGCCCAGGCATACATTTTCGCCGCGCCGTAGAGAGGGGATAGCTGTCTACTCTCCATCCGTCTTACGCTTTTTCGATCAGGTCACGTGTCCTGACGCGAGTTTAAGATTTTATACCCATTACAGAAAAAGTGCTCAACGCCGCTAAAGAAGTTTTCACTTCAAAAAATAATTACATATTTTTGTGAAAATATTTATATGCTAATTTCCAAATCATTGCGGAGAACTCTCAGGCGTGCGATGTTTTCCTTCACCGTTGAAGCGAGTGACGTTTTAATTGCCTAAAAACGCACATAACTCTCGAAAATTAGTGCTAACGTGTGCTGGGATCGAACCCCCGACCTCTGATCAAGACGCGGTCGTCCTAACCACTAGTCTATCACAGTTTTTTGAGTATTTTTACTTAATTAATTATAAATATACTCTAATTCATTTAGCGTCGACTAGTATTATTATGCACTAGCCGCCCGCTCCGGCTTCACACGGGTATGAAATATATAAATAATCATATAGCCTATGTCATTCTCTGAAAAATGATTAAAATCGATCCCGTAGTTTTGATTTATTCATTACTACCCACGGCCCGCACGTGTTACATTTAGAGTAAAACAATTCACGCTACCTGCCGCAATATTTAAATCTGTAATATCTCCGAAAATATTCATTTAAATCATATGCTGTAAAGAGCCATATAGAACTATATTAAACCAACAATGTATTTAAGGTATTTAACTAGATAAGGCTTAAAGCTGTGTTGGTTAAAATCGCTTCGAAAATTAGCCATTATTTGTCGTAAAAAGTAAATGACCAAAAAATATTATTGTGGGACATTCATAAGAGATACACATATACCGTAGCGGAGTTTTGTGTAGACCTTTTCAATGTGTACAATACTTAGTACATTATTTTGATAAATCTCGTAGGGTTCAGCCTGCGTTGGCAATGTAAGCGGAAAAATTTAATTATTTACGACATCACATTAGAAACCTCAAAAATAACAGTATTTATCCATTATTTGATGGATGTTATCTATACAAATAAATAAAATTGGAGTGTCTGTTTGTAATATTGAAATAACCGTTTTTTACTGCATGTATATGAATATGTATACGGTACATACACCAAAATATTTGAAGTGAAAACTTCTTTAGCGGCGTTGAGCACTTTTTCTGTAATGGGTATAAAATCTTAAACTCGCGTCAGGACACGTGACCTGATCGAAAAAGCGTAAGACGGATGGAGAGTAGACAGCTATCCCCTCTCTACGGCGCGGCGAAAATGTATGCCTGGGCCTACTGTTTCGTTTAGGCAGCGCAGGGCGCTTGCGCGAATGTTCGTGTATGTTACAGCGTGCCACGCGCATCCATGGATAGTTCTGGTAATGATGATGGTGAAAAAGTCGTTGAAATTATGGATGAAAGTTGATTTTTCGGAGAGATAAACTTTTTAATGTAAAATAATTGTAATAGTTTTAAAGTGTTAAATTTTTAATGTAATATAAATTGTCATGTTTGTGTACGATAGCGCAATAAATGAATATTGTATTCTACCACATAAATGATAGTACTTTTATACTGATAAAGCAATTGGTGCAAAATTATTCCCTAACCATTCCAAAATATCAAACATGCTCAACGTTAATAATCAAGTTTTCACTTCTGCCGGCACTCCCGGAGTGCAACCCGTCTTTTTTTTTTTTTTACAATTTTTGTCTGTCTGTTTGTCTGTTTGTTCCGGCTAATCTCTGAAATGGCTGGACCGATTTTTACGGGACTTTTATTGACTGGTAGCTGATGTAATAAGGAGTAACTTAGGCTACTTTTATTTTAGAAAAATAAAAGTAATGTTGCAATGTCCACGTACTGTCCAGTACCACGCGCAGCTCACGCGCATGCCACCGCCTGTGCCATCACGTCTCGGACGCCTACCACAACTTAAATATAAGATTTCACTCCTTCTTTTTTTTTTAGAAAGGAGATACTTTAATGTTTATTCTGTAATTATTTCAAGTAATTCGATTTAGTAATCTATTGCTTCGTGATTAAAAGACAAACAAACACACTAACTCAACGCAGACGAAGTCGCGGGCGTCAGCTAGTTATACATATAAACCTTCCTCTTCAATCACTCTATCTATTAAAAAAAAAATACGGGTTGCACTCCGGGAGTGCCGGCAGAAGTGAAAACTTGATTATTAACGTTGAGCATGTTTGATATTTTGGAATGGTTAGAGAATAATTTTGCACCAATTACTTTATCAGTATAAAAGTACTATCATTTATGTGGTAGAATACAATATTCATTTATTGCGCTATCGTACACAAACATGACAATTTATATTACATTAAAAATGTAACACTTTAAAACTATTTCAATTATTTTACATTAAAAAGTTTATCTATATCAATTTCCATATTTTAAGATTCGTAGAATTCACGAATTCTACGAATACACAACAATGTGATCACTACACAGACGGTCGAGACATCAGCTGTCACCATCCATGGATGCGCGTGGCACGCTGTGACATACACGAACATTCGCGCAAGCGCCCTGCGCTGCCTAAACGAAACAGTAGGCCCAGGCATACATTTTCGCCGCGCCGTAGAGAGGGGATAGCTGTCTACGCTCCATCCGTCTTACGCTTTTTCGATCAGGTCACGTGTCCTGACGCGAGTTTAAGATTTTATACCCATTACAGAAAAAGTGCTCAACGCCGCTAAAGAAGTTTTCACTTCAAAAACCGCATCAAAATCCGTTGCGCAGTTTTAAAGTTTTAAGCATACTTAGGGATATAGGGACAGAGAAAGCGACTTTGTTTTATACTATGTAGTGATTCTGTAGGCGGCCCAAAGTTGAATTATATGTACATTTTGTACACATTATTACATATGAATCTGTTGGTTGCGCTTCGAATAAATAAATCGGTACTATAGATTCGATTTTTATCGCATACAAGTAAATAAACAAACAAAAACACAAATATATCTTAGTATAGATACATTTTATTTGGATTCCCCTCGTGCCGACAAAGAATCTAATTATCGTACCAAAGATACGAAAAGGAGCGAAGATATTTAAGAAGGTGTACAAATAAAAGAGTACAGTTTGTTTTTTTTTTATATACACTTCAAGTTTTTCATTTGATGAACTGATTAAATTATTTTATTTTATATATTGGAACGAAGTTCCTTATCGCGCGTTGTGAAAGGGGGCTAGACGGAAAAAATTCTTACGAAAAGTTGTCACGACACTTTTTGTTATTGTAAGCTGTGCGGCGTCGCATGTTTCTCTGTCTGTCTCTCTCTCTCTTATAGAAAGCAAGCCAGATATTTTCATTTCTATTTCGCATTGAACAGTGTGGTGTCGCGACGATTATTTTTGTTGAGTGTATACAGGTTTTATGTAAATAATAAAAAAAAAAAATAATAATAATGAATCCTGACAGTGTTTCTGCACAATTTCCGGATATTGCTGATGGAGTACAAAATTGAGCCTACTGATTAAGTTTATATAACATTATATTTGTTAATAATAAAAAAAATATTTTTATAACTTAAATAAAATAAAATTTTATTACAATTCCTTCACTAATTAATCGAAAGGAACTTCGTTCCATCCGGGTGTCCCTTGACACCTCTCAAGCTTTTTTACTACAAGTTAGCCCTTGACGGCATCTCACCTGATGGTAAGTGATGATGCGGTCTAATATGGTAGCGGGCTAACCTGTTAGGGATATGGAAAACCCATACTCCTAATTGGTTTCTACATGATATCGTGCCGGAACGCTAGATCGCTTGGCTTGCTCGCTTTACGTCTTTTGCCTCAAGACAAAATTTTGACGAGAGGTAACCGAATGCCCAGCCGGAAACAAATTACCGTCGATTACGACAAATTAAAAATCGTTCCAGCCATTTCAGAGATTAACCGGAACAAACAAACAGACAGACAAACATTGTAAAAAATGTTATTTTGGTGTCTGTACCGTATACATATTTATATGCATGTAGTAAAAAACGGTTATTTCAATATTACAAACAGACACTCAAATTTTATTTATTTGTATATGTGTAGAGATCTTTATTATTTATAATTAACAACTTAGTTACCAACTTTCATGTCTCTAACATCAAAAATATAGGACTTTCACACAAACTTCCAACCCCTGTTCTACCCCTTAGGGGTGGTTTTTTGTAATATTGCGTATACAGGTTTTTATTTTTTAAAACAAATTACCTAAATGCGAATTTTCATGTCCCGTACTTCGAAAACATAGAATTCTCATGAAAACTTTCAACCCCCATCTTACCCCCCTTGGTGTAGATTTTCATAACATTGATTATACAGATCATTATCATTTATAATTAAAAACTTAAATGCCAATTTTCATGTCACTAACTTCAAAAATATAGGACTTTCATACAAACTTCCAACCCCCATTTCTACCCCTTAGGGGTATATTTTTGTAATATTGCGTATACAGGTTTTTATTATTTAAAACAAATTACCTAAATGCCAATTTTCATGTCCCTAACTTCGAAAACTTAGAATCCTCATGAAAACTTCCAACCCTCATTTTACCCTCTTTGGGGTAGATTTTCGTAACATTGATTGAAAGAGATCTTTATTATTTATAATTAACAACTTAGTTGCCAACTTTCATGTCTCTAACTTCAAAAATATAGGACTTTCATACAAACTTCCAACCCCCATTTCTACCCCTTAGGGGTAGATTTTTGTAATATTGCGTGTAAAGGTTTTTATTATTTAAAACAAATTACCTAAATGCCCATTTTCATGTCCCTAACTTCGAAAACATAGAATCCTCATGAAAACTTCCAACCCCCATTTCACCCCCCTTGGGGTAGATTTTGGTAACATTGATTATACTGATCTTTATTATTTGTAATTAAAAATTTAGTTGCCAAATTTAATGTCTCTAACTTCAAAAATAAAGGACTTTCATACAAACTTCCAACCCCCATTTCTACCCCTTAGGGGTAGATTTTCTCAAAACTGCTTTTTAGCTGACCTCTACTTCATAAAAGAAATCTACCTTCCAAATTTCAAGTTCGTATGTTTTATAGTTCGTGCTCATATGTCAGTCAGTCAGTCAGTCAGTGAGTGGTATTTCGCTTTTATATATATAGATTGTTGCAAGAACAAGATGTACTGTGTGTAACACCATATGAGAATCAATATATTTTCTTTCTTTCCTTTTCTTTACAAGGGAGTTGAGCGGCCACGTAGTAAAAGAGCGTTATGCCGTTTGCCGTGACGGCAAACGTGATATACTTCGCCGCGCCTATATAATATTTAACCGGTATAAAATCGGCAGTCCGCCAGTCGACGCCGACAAGCTGTTAGAAAATTGGTTTCAGTCGCGAAGAAATCCACTTAGAATGCCGCAATCCGCAATTTCCCGCCGCAGGAAGACGGTGCGGCTCAGTGGGGGGTAGGGGGTCAGGGAGGGGGGGACAGACAATGTCGTTAGCACTAGTTATCGAGGAAAGCATTTACACCGGCAATAATGCGAAGTGAGACTGAACTTTGTCATAAGCATTTTTTTTTTGCGTTAAATCCCTTACCCATCATGAACAACCCATTACGGGCTCACTACAGAGCACGGGTCTCCTCTCAATATGAGAAGGGTTCGGCCATAGTCCACCACGCTGGCCGTGTGCGGATTGGCAGACTTCACACGCCTTTGAGAACATTACGGAGAACTCTCGGGCGTGCAGGTTTCCTCGCGATGTTTTCCTTCACCGTTGAAGCGAGTGATATTTTAATTTTTTAAAACGCACATAACTCCGAATAGTGAGAGGTGCGTGCCCGGAACCGCCGACCTCTGATTAGGAGGCTGACGCCCTAACCACTAGGCTATCACCGCTTCAATAGTTTACCCGTTAGAGGCAAATTCAAATAATCTTTATTCAAATAGCCCTTTAAAAGGCACTTTTGACGCGTCAATAATTTACATAGTAGGTATTTGATGGTGATAACTACATTCGTAAACTTAAAACTAAAGCTATGAGGGTTCCAAACGCGCCCCGCTCTAAGAAGCCCACAACAAAGACTTGGACAATCTTTATTTACATGCTAATATGATTTTTCTATAAACTTACGTTTTATAATAACATTGAACTTATTGAGAGACATGTCCAAGATATCAACAGGTAATGCTATAAAATAAAATACAATTTCCTTTGAAAGAGTCACTAATTTAGTGCAGCCTACTAAACGGTACTACAAGTTTACTTTTACTTCTGATGTAAAGTGCATTACTGTCCATTTCTTTCTGATATCAAACCTATACCCCTAATGAGTTACGCGGCGTGGTACCGGAACGCTAAATCGCCTTTGAATGTATTAATAAATTAAATGTGGGGTGTAGTCCTTTGTAATGCCGATAAATGGATAAACGGAAATTTTTTACTCATTCTAAGTAAGGGAATTGTATTTTATTTTATAGCAAATTACCTAGTGATATCTTGGAGATGTCTATCAATAAGTTCAAAGTTTTTATAAAACGAAAGCTTGGAGAAAAATCATATTACGATATTAAGGATTATATAAACGATAAAAAAGATTGGGTGTGAAATGCTCTAACTTGCAGCAGTGATAGCTCAGTGGTTAGGACGTCCGCCTTCTAATAAGAGGTCGGGGGTTCGAATCCGTGCACGCACCTCTAACCTTATCGAAGTTATGTGCGTTTTTAAGCAATTAAAATATCACTCGCTTTAACAGTGAAGGAAAACATCGTGAGGAAACCTGCACGCCTGAGAGTTCTCCATAATGTTCTCAAAGGCGTATGAAGTCTGCCAATCCGCACATGGCCAGAATAATAAATTTTCAAGTCGCAATTCAAATACTTTTTTTTGAATTATGTATTCAACATGTCCGGTATACTACTACTTTTAATTTTAAGCTAAAATGCTATTTGCATAAATTTCTAGTTCAAGTTTTTTTCAATCTCATCGTTGACTAATTATAATTCGTTAATCGTTGATTCGATAAGTAATACTTTTATAAGATCTTATAGTCGTAATAGTTATGTAGATATTCTATGATGCTAATGGGTCAATACTTTTTGTAATGGTTCCATTCCTTAAAAATAACGGACTCATCCGACATGTGGGTCGGAGAGAGGAGACCTTAAGAATCGCTTAAAGTCAGCCAAACCGATCTCAAATTGAGAGGAGACCAGTGCTCTGTAGTGAGCCGGCAATGGGTTGATCATGATGTGGCGTTAATCGCAGGAATAAATTCTGTAGTCGGCTGTCAGCAGCCAGGCTCTTCGTTTACCGGAGGGGGGAAGGGACCCGCCCGCCAGACGCCTGGGAAGGCGTGACAGATGCTGAAGGGATATCTGCGAAGTGGTTTCAGTTTTATTTCCGTTGTACAAATCCTAATCTAATCGAGATTATGTCGCAGTCTCGACCGGTCGAAGAGAGCTTCACAGAAATATATTGTTTTTCAAATCTCGTTGTGCTGAAACCAGACATTTAGGTTGAAATTCTTAAGCGTTTCAAATTTCTATTATTCACCCAATACGCAAAAAGGTGTTGCTATGAATTTTACTGCTGTACGTGCCTAAACGTTTGTTGTATACACTACAAGTTACGGACCCGTAGACCCGTACGGTTTCGTTTTCCCGAGATGTATAAATTCAAATAAACTTTATTCGAATAATCCTTTAAAAACTCTGTTATGAGTTTCTGGTAACTTTAAACCACACATTGAAATTAAGTTATGATTTATTTTTTTATACACTACAAGTTAGCCCTTAACGGCTATCTCACCTGGTGGTAAGTGATGATGCTGTCTGAGATGCTAGCAAGCTTACCTGCTAGGGATATGGTTAGCCCATACTCCTAATTGGTTTTGGATTTGACATCGTGCCGGAAAGCTAAATCGCTTGGCGGCTCCTTTGTAGGTAGGTTGGTAACTAGCCACAGCCGGGAATCGAACCCAGGACCTCTAAATTTTATAATGCGACAGCGCACGCGCTGCGCCACGGAAGTTATTTATAATTTATATATCTATATGGGGATGAAAGTGGGTATGAATAATCGAATATATTCATATATTGGGTATATTTAAAATATTTGATTATTAGTGAGGTATCAATCAATGCAAGTTTGTTACTTTTTCAAGTAAAAACTACTGAATGGATTTTAATGAAACTTCACAACAATATAGCTTATACATCAGAATAACACATAGGCCACAAATTATATAGATATTGTGTGAATTGTCCAAAATATGACGATAAATGTAAGTACCTAAGTAGGAAATAATCTACCATCTGCGTGATAATTTTAATGTCATAATGTTAGGTCTTTTCTTCGCCACGCTAATATAAGCTACTTGGAATACTAATCCTGCGCGGACGAAGTCACGGGCACCAGCTAATCTATAAAAATAAATAAAATTGGAGTGTCTGTTTGTAATATTGAAATAACCGTTTATTACTACATGCATATGAATATGTATACGGTACATACACCTAAATAACATTTTTTCCAATTTTTGTCTGTCTGTCTGTTTGTTCCGGCTAATCTCTGAAATGGCTGGACCGATTTTTACGGGACTTTTATTGGCAGGTAGCTGATGTAATAAGGAGTAACTTAGGCTACTTTTATTCTACAAAAAGTCTTTTATTTTAGAAAAATAAAGTAATGTTGCAATGTCCAAGTACTGTTCAGTGACGTGATGGCACAGGCGGTGCCATCACGTCACTCGGGCGCCTCCCACAACTTCTCCCACCAACGAATAGATATCCGATTTCACTCATTCTTTTTTTTTTAGAAAGGAGATACTTTAATGTTCATCCTGTAATTATTTCAAGTAATTCGAGTTAGTAATCTTTTGCTTCGTGATTGAAAGACAAACAAACACACTAACTCAACGCAGACAAAGTCGCGGGCACCAATCAGCTAGTATTCCATATTTTTTTAAGTAATGGAAGCGATCTACCTGCCGGTTAAAGATGGTTTTCGATAAATCGATGGTTTTTTATCATCATCATCATGATCAACCCATTACCGGCTCACTACAGAGCACGGGTCTCCTCTTAATATGAGAAGAGTTCAGCCATAGTCCACCACGCTGGCCGTGTGCGGATTGGCAGACTTCACACGCCTTTGAGAACATTATGCAGAACTCTCAGGTGTGCAGGTTTCCTCACGATGTTTTCCTTCACCGTTGAAGCAAGAAGGAGGCGTCCTTAGGCAGTCGTTCCCATAGTTTCTTCGAGCCCGAGGGCTCAAAATTTCTTGTGGCAGAGCTTCTTTCCAAAGCTCGCCAAACAGCCCGGTTACGCTGTGGCAACCAATAGGGTTTGTACAGCTAATAGACAGTCCGAAAAAAAAAAAATGATATTTTAATTTTTTAAAAACGCACATAACACCGAATAGTCAGAAGTACGTGCCCGGATTCGAACCGCCGCCCTCTGATTAGGAAGCTGACGCCCTAACCACTAGGCTATCACCGCTTTTATCAGAAAGCAATAAGTTGATATCGGGGGTACCGCGTTAGGGCAGCGCCGCGGGGCGCGCCCGCCCGCCCGGTGATGGACAGGTGGGCGGGCGGGACGTCATCCTGCCCTGCCAAAGATTACCGAGTCACTGGTGTCCGGCCGAGGTCGATCGCATCAACAGGCATATCAAAAATTGTCTCCGAGATCGCATCTCGCGCCCCCGGAAACGTCCTAACAACATTCCGCGCCGGAAATTGCGTGCACGCGGCGAATTACTTGCGGAAACGGCGGCGTGCACTGCGTACGTGCGTAAAAGCGATGCATACCCTACCCCAGCAGCAGCCGGAGGAATGGAAAAAACTTCAGCGCTCAGTATAATACAAATTCAAATTCAAATACAAAATAATCTTTATTCAAATAGTCCTTAAAAAGGCACTTTTGACGCGTCAGTAATTTACATAGCAGTGATTCAAAGGTGATAACTATATTCGTAAACTTAAAACTAAAGCTATGAGGGTTCCAAACGCGCCTTACATATTTTATTTCCCTTTTGTACATATTATCTTAAATATATTTACTTAGTTCTACTTAATAACCTACACACTTAAAAAAAAAAAGACGGGTTGCACTCCGGGAGTGCCGGCAGAAGTGAAAACTTGATTATTAACGTTGAGCATGTTTGATATTTTGGAATGGTTAGGGAATAATTTTGCACCAATTGCTTTATCACTATAAAAGTACTATAATTTATGTGGTAGAATACAATATTCATTTATTGCGCTATCGTACACAAACATGACAATTTATATTACATTAAAAATTTAACACTTTAAAACTATTACAATTATTTTACATTAAAAAGTTTATCTATATCAATTTCCATATTTTAAGCACTTTACATTCACGAATTTTACGAATACACAACAATGTGATCACTACACAGACGGTCGAGCCATCAGCTGTCACCATCCATGGATGCGCGTGGCACGCTGTAACATACACGAACATTCCTGCGCTGCCTAAACGAAACAGTAGGCCCAGGCATACATTTTCGCCGCGCCGTAGAGAGGGGATAGCTGTCTACTCTCCATCCGTCTTACGCTTTTTCGATCAGGTCACGTGTCCTGACGCGAGTTTAAGATTTTATACCCATTACAGAAAAAGTGCTCAACGCCGCTAAAGAAGTTTTCACTTCAAAAATTATGACAGTTATACATTTCAATACGCATGTATTGTAATATGTAAATAATAATATGTTATGTTTTGGGAAACGCACTTTTTTTTTATACACTACAAGTTAGCCCTTGACGGCTATCTCACCTGGTGGTAAGTGATGATGCAGGCTACGATGGTAGGGGACTGACTTGTTAGGGGTATGGTAAACCCCTAACAACGTTCGTAATTGGTGTCTACGCGACATTGTGCCGGAACGCTAGATCGCTTAGCGACACGTCTTTGTCAATAATAGTGTCAGTACAAGTGTATAGTTTTATTTTCAACCGCAAGTGCCCGACGTCCGAGCTCGCGAGTCAAGTACAGAACTGCATGGTGGGTTCTGTACTCTCTGGCAACATATAGTTGAGAGCCCGTTAAAGAACCACAGGCTCGCCATGATGTACAAAACTATTTGGCATTACATAAATCTATTGAAGTGAAAACTTCTTTAGCGGCGTTGAGCACTTTTTCTGTAATGGGTATAAAATCTTAAACTCGCGTCAGGACACGTGACCTGATCGAAAAAGCGTAAGACGATGACGTAGACAGCTATCCCCTCTCTACGGCGCGGCGAAAATGTATGCCTGGGCCTACTGTTTCGTTTAGGCAGCGCAGGGCGCTTGCGCGAATGTTCGTGTATGTTTATTTCCATGGCAACGAACGTCAACCTACACGCTACTAACGCGCTACGCTTTATAATTCAAAAAGTATCGTTTTTACCTGCAGTACTGTTACAGAGTCATAGTTTTTGTATTATTAAGTGATAGGAGAATCGTGTAATGTGATATTTCAAGAGATCATTATGGTTTTCTTCTATTAAAACTTGTTTAACTTGAGCATCGGAGTGGTGTCAAAACGAAAAAGTCAAAACGGTTGTCATAAATATCCACATAATATAAATATGAATTGCGGTGCCTGTAACTCCAGCATTTCTGTCACTCAAAAACGCGTGAAGTGCTCAAGCATCGATTGTTTACTCGTATATCATTCAGATTGTGTTAATTATGGTGAGACTTCAACCCATCGGTCTAAGTGGATATGCCCAACGTGTATTGCCAAGCGTCCTAAGGCAGATAATATTAATACTCCAATATCCAATAAAAGGAAAAATGTGCAGCGTGCGGACGTTAATAGCTCACCTACATCAGTAGACATGTCCCTTGATTGTCTTTTGAGCGAAATACGTAGTTTTCGAACGGAGATAAATCAAAAGCTTGAAAACCAGCAATCTACCTTGGGTAATTTTAACATAGCCATAATGAAATTACAACAAGAAGTTACCGGAGTTATAAAAAAATTTACTACTATACAGGATGAGCTAAATGAGGCTAGCAAATCTCTTAAATTTTTGTCTGACTGTCACGACGAACAGAATACTTTAAATAAGGACTTGTCTGCCAGAATATCTAAACTGGAAATTGAGAACTTGGAACTACGATCTCGGTCGACTGAATTTGAATTTAAAATATCTCAGATGGAGCAACAGTCTCGTGACAGCAACTTAGAAATTCAATGTGTTCCCGAGCATCGATCAGAAAATCTGCTAACATTGATTTCTCAATTGGCCAAGGTGGTTAATTTTCAGCTTGGACCCACTGATATAGTAAACTTTCATAGAGTTGCAAAAATGAATACCGAATCCAAACGCCCACGCAGTATCATTTTTAAACTATCTAGCCCACTTAAGCGAGATAACTTTTTAGCGGCTGTGAGAATCTTTAATAAAAAACATGCAGCTGACAAACTCAACACTTCTCACCTAGGGATTGCCGGTACTAAGCAGCAGGTTTATGTCGCAGAGCACTTGTTCCCAACTAACAAACGTCTGCATGCATCAACTAGGCTTGCCGCACAGGAAAAACACTATAGATACGTATGGGTTCGAGGAGGCCGTATTTTTGTGCGCAAGAACGATGAGTCACCGTCAGTTCAGATTAAGTGACTTGGTCTCGTATGATTCTCGGTTACTATCCTATAATCTTATGTCACTAAAGAACAGACGTAAAATGTTAGACATGGTTTTTTTCTACAAAATCATTAATGGATACACTGATTCACCGGAAATCCTGGAGCGTCTGAGGTTTAGTGTGCCGCGTAAGGGTAGTCGCCTCCGGAATCGAAAACCGTTTCATTTACCGTTTTGTCGAACCAAGGCAGGTCAGCATGCGCCTATCTATAGAATATGCTCAATGCTGAATGATCACAGGAATATCTGCGACATCTCCTGCAGTTCTGTAGCCTCTTTTACAGCAGCATTTTAATGCTGTAATAGTCTTACTTGCTTTAGGTATAAATTGAATTATTTAGTTGTAAGGTTAATTTTAAGATTGTGCATGCTGTGGTCATTTCTAGAAGGCCACTATCTGGTGTCTGTTCTTCTGAAATGTTTTTTGTTGTTTTTAGATAGTGACTAGTTTAATGATCCAATAAAAATAAAAATAAAAATAAAATAAAAATAAAATAAATGTTATAGCGTGCCACGCGCATCCATGGATGGTGACAGCTGATGGCTCGACCGTCTGTGTAGTGATCACATTGTTGTGTATTCGTAAAATTCGTGAATGTAAAGTGCTTAAAATATGGAAATTGAACAAAGTGCATCTATTAATGATAAAAGTGATGAAGAAATAGCGAAAGAAAATGAGTGAGTACTTTATAAATATACTAGATGAAAATTTAATAAGTTTTAATTTTTAATTAATATAATTTTATAATTAAGGTTAGGTTTCGATCGAGTCTATCGTACTGCTTAACGGGTGTAAACAGACCCTTCACGAAGCCGTCAACCAAGCATTCTGTACATGAAACTAAGTAACACTGCGCAAAAATAATTGCTGGGAAACGGAATTTTTTTTTGGACTTTAAAAATAATCAGATTTTTGTAGCGGGTAATGGTTTGCGCGCAACCGGCTGTTCGAATGTGTGCGTTGTGCCTACACGAGTACACGGACACGGCACACTGCACACACACACCCGACCGGCTCGAGCCGCGCCGCGCGTTGTGTTAACGCTTAGAATTCGATTTTGCAAAAAAGTTGAAAAAAAAATGGACACCTTCAATATCTCCAGAACCTGTGGTTTCCCAGGTATTGTCTAGAAGAAAAAAATGATCCCAATGATGGGCAGAATATGTGGTTTTCGTTTTCGTTAAGGGTCTTTTTACACCCTTTAGATACATATGAACTTACATAGTATAAATGTAATATTTGTAATATGTTTATACTTTATAGCATTAACCTATATTTTTATAACATCACAATAAGCACATGTGCGGTGTAGGTTTACCAAACAAATAATTTCGAATGAAAATAAATGAAATAAAATGATAATAAATAATCTCCGTTTTTCAGAGAAAGAAAAGAAAAAAAAAAGAACGGAATCGAGAATACCAAAAGGCATGGCGTCAGCGTAAAAAAGATTTGAAGAAAATAGATTCGAAGGAGGAAATAGAAGAAAAAAAAGAAAAAGACATTGTGAGAATCAAAGAGCATATTATCAACGTACAAAAGGTTTAAAGGAAAATGACAAAAATGTAGAAGAATTGTTCCAAAAGCAATTAGATGATTTGCAAATGTAATTTGATTTAATTTGTAATAGTTTTAAAGTGTTAAATTTTTAATGTAATATAAATTGTCATGTTTGTGTACGATAGCGCAATAAATGAATATTGTATTCTACCACATAAATGATAGTACTTTTATACTGATAAAGCAATTGGTGCAAAATTATTCCCTAACCATTCCAAAATATCAAACATGCTCAACGTTAATAATCAAGTTTTCACTTCTGCCGGCACTCCCGGAGTGCAACCCGTCTTTTTTTTTTTATTTAAGTACAGTACAATCAATTTGTGTTTCGTAAATGTATTTTTAAATCTAAAATTTAATTCCAACATCCGTATCCCGGTTATCCGATAATATCATGCTTGGAATAATAAGTGGGTGGTGATCACGCGGGACAATGGAACGAAAACATCGCACCTCGCAGGTGGCGACAGGGGGGGGGGGAAGGGGGAAATCAAATTCCAATTTGCGCGTTGATTGCGCGACAAGAGATCAATCAAAACGCGCGCGGCCGCGGGGCGATTTGAATGTCGCCCGCCACGCCGCCGCGGGCGCGCGTGACGGCCATTCTAATGCTTCCTCTGAGGAAATGGTACGCGGATTTCTTCTGTGAAATACTTTGTATCTTCAAAAGAAGACGCCGGCTTAAAATGCTACCTGGACCTACCTAAATATCTTACCTGCTATAAAGCAGAATTACTGTAAAGTACTGATGACCTCTGTGGCACAGCGTGCATTATAAAGTTGGAGGTCCTGGGTTCGATTCCCGGCTCGAGTCTGCTCTGGTGGGAGGCTTTACCGTGGCTAAAAACCACCCTACCGACAAAGACGTGTCGTAAAGCGATTTAGCGTTCTACACGATGTCGCGTACAAACCAATTAGGAGTGTGGGTTTACCATACCCCTAACAGGTTAGCCCGCTACCATTTTAGATTGCATCATCACTTACCATCAGGTGGGATTGCTGTCAAGGGCTAACTTGTTATTTATAATAAAAAAAAAGACGGGTTGCACTCCGGGAGTGCCGGCAGAAGTGAAAACTTGATTATTAACGTTGAGCATGTTTGATATTTTGGAATGGTTAGGGAATAATTTTGCACCAATTGCTTTATCAGTATAAAAGTACTATCATATATGTGGTAGAATACAATATTCATTTATTGCGCTATCGTACACAAACATGACAATTTATATTACATTAAAAATTTAACACTTTAAAACTATTACAATTATTTTACATTAAAAAGTTTATCTATATCAATTTCCATATTTTAAGCACTTTACATTCACGAATTTTACGAATACACAACAATGTGATCACTACACAGACGGTCGAGCCATCAGCTGTCACCATCCATGGATGCGCGTGGCACGCTGTAACATACACGAACATTCCTGCGCTGCCTAAACGAAACAGTAGGCCCAGGCATACATTTTCGCCGCGCCGTAGAGAGGGGATAGCTGTCTACTCTCCATCCGTCTTACGCTTTTTCGATCAGGTCACGTGTCCTGACGCGAGTTTAAGATTTTATACCCATTACAGAAAAAGTGCTCAACGCCGCTAAAGAAGTTTTCACTTCAAAAAAAGGTCCCGGGTTCGATTCCCGGGTCGAGTCTGGTCTGACTTCAGCTGTGGCTAGTAACCACCGTACCGACAAAGACGTGTCGCCACGCGATCTAGTGTTCTACACGATGTCGCGTAGAATCCAATTAGAAGTGTGGGTTTACCATACCCCTAACAGGTTAGCCCGCTACCATTTTAGATTGCATCATCACTTACCATGTGAGATTGCCGTTAAGGGCTACCTTGTAATTTATAATAAAAAAAAAGGTCCCGGGTTCGATTCCCGGGTCGAGTCTGGTCTGACTTCAGCCATGGCTAGTTACCTTACCGACGAAGACGTGCCACGCGATCTAGCGTTCTACACGATGTCGCGTAGAAACCAATTAGGAGTATGGGTTGCCATACCCCTAACAGGTAACCGTGCTACCATCTTAGACCGCATCATCATACAATACGCGTTATCATAACGATACCCGGTTAACACCGTCCGACCCCCCCGCTATCCCAAACGTCGCCTAAGCCGAGGTCCGGCCTCACAGGAGGCGCTCTTAGGCAGACGTTTCCTTAGTTTCTTCGAGCTCTAGGGCTCAAAATTTCTTCTGGCAGAGCTTCTTTCCGAAGCTCGCCAAACAGCCCGGTTACGCTGTGGCAACCAATAGGGTTAGTACAGCTAATAGACAGTCCGAAAATAAAAGTTACCCGGGTTCCGAAAGTTTGTATGTACCATATTTGGTTGAAGTTTTGTACGCAGATAGGTTTGATCAATCGATCAAACATAATCTTCATTCAAATAGTCCTTTAAAAGGCACTTTTGACGCGTCAATAATTTACATAGTAGTTATTTGATGGTGATAACTACATTCGTGAACTTAAAACTAAAGCTACGAGGGTTCCAAACGCGCCCCGGTCTAAGAAGCCCACAACAAACTAAGCAAGGTAAATTTTCTTTTTGGTATCACCATCTCACATGCCACTTAAAATTATGTTAAGAGCTATCTTTTTAGAGCAATATTTCACACCCATGCTTGTTTATCATTTACGTAATCCTTTACACTATAGTAGGACTTTTCTACAAGCTTACGTTTTATATAAACTTTGAACTTAAAGACATCCCAGAAATTTAATTTGGCAATTTGTTATAAAATTGTAAAAAATGAATTTCTAATTGTATGTAGTCTAGTAGCGTGGAATACAAATTCTTTTTTACTTCTAATGTTAAGATGGTTGCAATCGCATTTCTTATTGAATTATATTATAGTCCTATGGACATCATCATCATTGAAGCGGTGATAGCCTAGTGGTTAGGGAGTCAGCCTCCTAATCAGAAGTCGGCGGTTCGAATCCGGGCACGCACCTCTAACTTTTCGGAGTTATGTGCGTTTTTAAACAATTAAAATATTACTTGCTTCAACGGTGAAGGAAAACATCGCGAGGAAACCTGCACGCCTGAGAGTTCTCCATAATGTTCTCAAAGGCGTGTGAAGTCTGCCAATCCGCACATGGCCAGCGTGGTGGACTATGGCCGAACCCTTCTCATATTGAGAGGAGACCCGCGCTCTGTAGTGAGCCGGTAATGGGTTGATCATGCAGCATTACCCCACAACAAAATACACGTCACCTGACCTTCAGTAATGAACGTTCGTGTATTGTATTAAACTTTAGACCACGGTGCGTGCGGAATTTGTGCAAAAAATCGACCATTCAATTTTATCGCTTAACAATTTTTATGGGCACCGAACCCAGGACCTTTCGCCGTTGTGCATGCTAACTAATATACCGCCGGCGCGATCGGATTAAAGATTTAAATAAAACACATTTGCCAGCGGATTAACTCAACAACGGTCTGTTTATCCAAAAGATCAACAGACCTCGTGCAATATTAAACTCTCCCAGAGGAGGAACAGCCCCCCCCCCCTGCCCCTCACCGCGCGGGCAGAGGGGCGGGGGGCGTGGCCGGAAGCGGAAGCGCGCGTATCGACGTGTTTGCAATGTTTTGTTTGTTTTAAAAAGTTTATATTACGTTCAATACAGAGCCCTGCCATGTTTACTTAGACACTTCAAATAGATCAGTAATCAATAACCCTGCCCTTTGTCCCTACATTTTCCATAACAATAATTAAAAAGAAATAAATAAACCCAATTCAAATTGAAAAAACCTGTATACACTCAACAAAAATAATCGTCGCGACACCACACTTTTCAATGCGAAATAGAAATGAAAATATCTGGCTTGCTTTCTATAAGAGAGAGAGAGACAGACAGAGAAACATGCGACGCCGCACAGCTTACAATAACAAAAAGTGTCGTGACAACTTTTCGTAAGAACTTTTTCCGTCTAGCCCCCTTTCACAACGCGCGATAAGGAACTTCGTTCCAATAATCTTTATTCAAATAGTTCTCTAAAAGGCACTTTTGACGCGTCAATAATTTACATAGTAGTGATTTAATGGTGATAACTACATTCGTATCATCATCATCATCATCATGATCAACCCATTACCGGCTCACTACAGAGCACGGGCCTCCTCCCAATATGAGAAGGGTTTGGCCATAGTCCACCACTGGCCATGTGCGGATTGGCAGACTTCACACGCCTTTGAGAACGTTACGGAGAACTCTCAGGCGTGCAGGTTTCCTCACGATGTTTTCCTTCACCGTTGAAGCGAGTGATATTTTAATTATTTAAAAACGCACATAACTCCGAAAAGTTAGAAGTGCGTGCCCGGATTCGAACCGCCGACCTCTGATTAAGAGGCTGACACCCTAACCACTAGGCTATCACAGCTTCAAATTCAAATAATCTTTATTCAAATAGTCCTTTAAAAGGCACTTTTGACGCGTCAATAATTTACATAGCAGTGATTTGATGGTGATACCTACATTCGTGAACTTAAAACTAAAGCTATGAGGGTTCCAAACGCGCCCCGGTCTAAGAAGAAGCCCACAACAAACTTAGCCGGGGTTTTTTTGTTATTACCATTTCACATAATCTATATAATATATAAAAGCGAAATACCACTTGTGTTACCATAAATACTAAAGTGTGTTTGTGCGTTGGTTTGTGTTTCAATCACGTCGCAACAGAGCAATGGATCGACGTGATTTTTGACTGTATCGTTGAGGACCTGGAGAGTGACATAGGAGAGTTCCCGTATGAATTTTTACAACTTATTCTGACTGAATTTTAAAAACTTATTCCACGCGGACGAAGTCGCGGGCGCCAGCTAGTCAATAATAAATTAAAGTACCTATGGAGATAGAGCTATTAAATTTGAATAATACTCGTCTAAGTTGGTACGACGCTCACCTCTTCCAAGAGTTGAAAGTCGCTCAGCGAGCTTGGGTTATGATAGATAGATAGATAGTGTTTATTACACATTACAAAACTTAGATTCTAATCAAGCTTAACCCGACACCCCAACCCTCTCGTAGATGCGGCTTTACTCCGAAAGAGGAGACCTAAACACATCCTTCACGACCCTGACGATCAGATGACTACTGACAACACACTCGTACCACCTACCACACAATCATACGCTACACACCGTCTTCACGGCGAAGACGAGCTCCCCGCTATCTTACGTCATCCGGACGTGGGCTCCATCCACGGCCTCGGAGACGTACGGACCACTCACCGTCCGACCCTCGCGTTATCCCAAACGTCGCCTAAGCCGAGGTTCGGCCTCACAGGAGGCGCTCTTAGGCAGACGTTGACTTAGTTTCTTCGAGCCCTAGGGCTCAAAATTACCTTCTGGCTTCTCGCTAAACAGCTCGGTTACGCTGTCGCAACCAATAGGGTCTGACTATGGATCGGACTGATTATTAGCTAAAAAAAAATTAGATTCTAAAACAAATAGATAACAAACATAATGCGCAAAGGCGGTCTTATCGCTTAGAGCGATCTTCTCCAGACAACCTTTTGTCAAATAACCATTTACAAGGAAAGGGGTATAGTGCAATAGTTAGTAAAATTATTTGTAGTAATAAAAATAAGAAACCCTAGCCTGTTAGGGGTATGGTAAACCCACACTCCTAATTGGTTACTACGCAACATCGTGCCGGAACGCTAACTAGCTGGCGACACGTCTTTGTCGGTAGGGTGGTTACTGGCCACGGCCGAAGCCTCCCACCAGAGCAGACGACAAAGACCGACCGACAAAGACGTGTCGCCAAGCGATTTAGCGTTCCGGCACGATGTCGTGTAGAAACCAATTGGGATTATGGGTTTACCATACCCTAACAGGTTAGTCCGCTATCATCTTAGACCGCATCATCACTTACCATCAGGTGAGATGCCGTCAAGGGCTAACTAAAAAAATAAGACTCGAGCCGGGAATCGAACCCAGGACCTCCAATTTTATAACGCGACATATATGCTGCGTCATTGAGGTCTTCGACCAGGTGAAGTCAGATGACCACCAAAAACACCCTCGACTGTGCCCGGTCCACCACCACGATGTCAGGTTTATTCTCTAGAACAGTCCTGTCCGTGATGATGGACCGGTCCCAATAGAGCCTTTTGACGACCTCCGTGGCGCAGCGCGTGCGCTGTTGCATTTTAAAGTTGGAGGTCCTGGGTTCGATTCCCGGCTCGAGTCTGGACTGGTGGGAGGCTTCGGCCGTGGCTAGTTACCACCCTACCGACAAAGACGTGTCGCCAAGCGATTTAGCGTTCCGGTACGATGTCGCGTAGAAACCAATTAGGAGTGTGGGTTTACCATGCCCCTAACAGGTTAGCCCGCTACTATGTAAGATTGCATCATCACTTATCATCATTTTTTTTTTCGGACTGTCTATTAGCTGTACAAACCCTATTGGTTGCCACAGCGTAACCGGGCTGTTTGGCGAGCTTTGGAAAGAAGCTCTGCCAGAAGAAATTTTGAGCCCTAGGGCTCGAAGAAACTATGGGAACGACTGCCTAAGGGCGCCTCCTTTGAGGCCGAACCTCGGCTTAGGCGACGTTTGGGATAACGGGGGGTCGAACGGTGAGTGGTCCGTACGTCTCCGAGGCCGTGGATGGAGCCCACGTCCGGATGAGGTAAGATAGCGGGGAGCTCGTCTTCGCCGTGAAGACGGTGTGTAGCGTATGATTGTGTGGTAGGCGGTACGAGTGTGTTGTCAGTAGTCATCTGATCGTCAGGGTCATGAAGGAAAACTTATCATCAGGTGAGATTGCCGTCAAGGGCTAACTTGTAGTGGATAAAAAAAAAAAGAGCCGTACTCCGTCTCGCTCATCAGATATCGAATGTACTAACCAACTACATACTTAACCAAAGATCTATTTTGACTTAACAATCTTAAAACATGAGATTTACCCTCCGCTGGGGTCCCGGTGATCGCGCCCCGGGGGACCCCCGCTGCATTACTGAACTCCGGTCCCCCGGGGCGATGCCGGAGAGACCCGGGTTCGACTCCGGGCCGGGCTACCGCGGGCCCGTTGGTGTATGGAAACGGATTAAGTATTCATGTGAACAAAAGGTATTGATTTAATCACGCGTGTTGTATGAATCGGCGATGTCTAAACGGTTGTGATGTGTGTTCGATTTTTTTTTAATGTATTTACTAGCTGACGCCCGCCACTTCGTCTGCGTTGAGTTAGTGTGTTTGTTTGTCTTTCAATCATGAAGCAATAGATTACTAACCCGAATTACTTGAAATAATTACTAAACTAAAACAATTGGTGGGAGAAGTGGGAGACGTGATGACACAGGCGCGCGCGCGGTACTGGACAGTACTTGGACATTGCAACATTACTTTATTTTTCTAAAATAAAAGTAGTCTAAGTTACTCCTTATTACATCAGCTACCTGCCAATAAAAAACCCGTAAAAATCAGTCCAGCCATTTCAGAGATTAGCCGGAACAAACAGACAGACAGACAAACATTTTAAAAAATGTTATTATGGTGTATGTACCGTATACATATTCATATGCATGTAGTAAAAAACGGTTATTTCAATATTACAAACAGACACTCCAATTTTATTTATTTGTATAGATTATTTTGTCCAAGTTATGGTGGATATTGGTATATACTAGATTGAGTTGGGTTAGTGTGTGTGAAAGTGTGTTTGTTTGTCTTCCAATCACGAAGCAATGGATTACTAACCCGACGACCTTGAAATAATTACAAGATAAACATTAAAGTATCTCCTTTCTAACAAAACAAAAAATGAATGAGTGAAATCGGAGTACGCGTTAATGAATTACAACTAAATACACATTTTGACTTTCATGCCCTCTCCCAAGGAAACCTTGCTGAATTCAGGGATGAAAACTATCCTTTATATTGAACCAGAGTATCAGCTACTCCTATACCAAATTTCATTCAAATCCATCCAGTAGTGGCGAGATGCTCAGCCAAGATACAGACAGACAGACAAAAAAATAAATTGTTTTGGGTTCAATATCGATAGTAAAGTGTCCTCCAATTAAAGTTTTCAAAATATATTTAACAGACAGAATTCGTCTTGTTACAGTTTTATTATATTAATTTTTTTTTTCGGACTGTCTATTAGCTGTACAAACCCTATTGGTTGCCACAGCGTAACCGGGCGAGCTTTGGAAAGAAGCTCTGCCAGAAGAAATTTTGAGGGCTCGAAGAAACTAAGGGAACGACTGCCTAAGGGCGCCTCCTGTGAGGCCGAACCTCGGCTTAGGCGACGTTTGGGCGAGGCCGTGGATGGAGCCCACGTCCGGATGACGTAGGATAGCGGGGAGCTCGTCTTCGCCGTGAAGACGGTGTGTAGCGTATGATTGTGTGGTAGGTGGTACGAGTGTGTTGTCAGTGGTCATCTGATCGTCAGGGTCGTGAAGGATATGTTTAGGTCTCCTCTTTCGGAGAGGAGCGCTTAGGTCGGGGGAGTAAAAAGAAGCCGCAACTACGAGAGGTTTGGGGTGTCGGATTGATATTATATTAAAGATAGATTAGCGGCCCGCTCCGGCTTCGCACGGGTATAAAATATATAGCCTATGTCATTCACTGAAAAAATTATTAAAATCGATCCAGTAGTTTTGATTTATTCATTACTTGTTTACATTTAGAGTAAACAATTCACGCTACATCCCGCAATATTTAAATCTGTAATATCTTCGAAAATATTAATTTAAATCATATGCTGTAAAGGGCCATATAGATCTATATTAAATCAACAATGTATTTAAGGTATTTAACTAGATAAGGATTAAAGCTGTATTGGTTAAAATCGCTTCGAAAATTAGCCATTACTTGTCGTAAAAAGTAAATGACCAAAAAATGTTATTGTGGGACATCCATAAGAGATAGACATATACCATAGCGGAGTTTTCTGTAGACCTTTTCAATGTGTGCAATATTTAGTACATTATTTTGATAAATCTCGTAGGGTTCAGCCTGCGTTTGTAATGTAAGCGGGAAAAATGTAATTATTTACGACATCACATTAGAAACCTCAAAAATAACAGTATTTCTCCAATATTTAATTCATGTTATTATACATATAAACCTTCCTCTTCAATCACTCGTATCTATTAAAAAAAACCGCATCAAAATCTGTTGCGTAGTTTTAAAGATGTAAGCATACATAGGGATATAGGGACAGAGAAGGCGACTTTGTTTTATACTATGCAGTGATTGTGATACAAATACGAAAAATGAGCTTGTAAAGGAAAACAAAGTCACGACCGAACCAGCTGGTAGCTTCGTGCGGACGAGACGGGGTCGCCGCGTAGCATGACACGTATTGACGTCACAATGGACGCATTATGTGTATTGGCCGGGGCGAGACGCGGGCTGTCATTAGTTAATGACGCGACGGAATCGGGGCGCTACGTGTTACTTATAAGCGGTGATAGCCCAGTGGTTAGGGCGTCAGCCTCCTAATCAGAGGTCGGCGGTTCGAATCACGCACGCACCTCTAACTTTTCGATACTAATGTGCGTTTTTAAACAATTAAAATATCAGTCGCTTCAACGGTGAAGGAAAACATCGTGACGAAACCTGCACGCCTGAGAGTTCTCCGTAACGTTCTCAAAGGCGTGTGAAGTCTGCCAATCCGCACATGGCCAGCGTGGTGGACTATGGCCGAACCCTTCTCATATTGAGAGGAGATCCGCGCTCTGTAGTGAGCCGGTAATGGGTTTATCATGATGATGATATAACTATTGACTGTTCAAAAATTACCGCTGTATTGCTTAAAAATACATTCAAAAATAATATAAGTGTCAAAAAATATCAGCTATCTAAATATCGTTTAATATAAATAATTATTTTATGCTACAACAATATTTAAGGTACACGAATTATTTCGGTATGAAATTCTGTACTGTTATTTTATTGCGTGTTTACGTGCGGCTATAGATGTTTCACATCAAAAAAACTAATTCTACTTAAAAGTAATAAAATTTATAATGTACACACACTAACTAAATTTAAAACCAAATCACATCTAAACACACGAAATAGACATAAGTAGTTTTGTAGTCGAATTAGAGTGAAAACATAAATCGAGCGGGATGACAAATGATTAAATTACTAAAATGACTATTAAAAAATAGGGGTTGGCGATAGAAGGGTGAAAATTTAGAGTTCTATTTTTCAATGCCACATAATACAAAAATTAAAAAACTTATCCAAAAAATAAAAATAAATAATTTTGGGTGGACACACCTTATCACTTAGGGGTTTGATAAATAGATAGTAGCCGATTCTCAGACTTACTGAATATGCATAGAAAATGTCATAAGAATCGGTCGAGCCGTTCCGGTGGAGTATGGGAACGAACATTGTGACACGAAAATTTTATACCTATATAAGACTAGCTGTTGCCCGCGACTTCGTCTGCGTAGAATTGCTGATTTCCCGTGAGATTGAGGTTACCCGTGCGGCCAATGCCCTGCTTCAGAAAGTAAGCTACAGGTGAATGACAAATTGCGTTTGTCAATTTTCGTATTTCTAAATTAAAAAACATAGGACTTTCATACAAACTTCAAACCCCTCATTTACCCTCTTCGGGGTAGATTTGGATGAAAAAAAAATTCTAACCTTATACTTACGCCCTAAAAGAAACCTATTTTCAAAATTTTAAGCTTGTAGACTTCATTATAAAAAAATAAGCAAAAACTATAATCCCCTATTTAACCACCCTTAACAGGTAATATTTAAAAAAAAAATTAATGTACATGTTTTTTATTTGTTATTATTAATCTAATGCAAATTTTTGTGTCTCTAACTCTAAAAACAAAGAAAATTCATACAAACTTCCAACCTCCCTTTTACCCTCTTAGGGGTGGAATTTCCAAATATCCTTTCTTAGCTGACATCTCTTAACTATCAACTACCTACTTGCTAAATTATAGCTTTATACGTACAATAGTTTTTGAGATCTCGTGTTTAATCAGTATGTATGTAAGTCAGTATGTAAGTATGTAAGTGACCTTTCGCTTTTATATATATATAGATAGATAAATAGGTAGATTAATTAATTAGTATCGAGGCTATCACCCAGGAGGCTCCGACTCAGTCGTGGGCAGCAGCGGGAAGGTCCAGCCCTCGGTAGAAGGGTCTCGAACAATGGACAAGTTTAGTTTGGTTTGGCGCTTCTTTGAAACTTGCATCAACAAATGTCTTATACCACCCTGCTGACGTCACGGACGACTAGCGCAGACTTGCGACTGCCCCGCGCCCGAGGCGACACTTTCGACGCATTACCTGTTGTTGCATTTCTTAAATATTACCATATCGAATCAAATCAAACTCAAAAATGGCTTATTCATGTAAACCTATTACAGGCTTCTATGAATCGTTCATATTTTTCGTTATTTCAATTCGTGAAGTGATGGTGATAACTTAAAACTAAAGCTAAGAGGGTTCAAATCGCGCCCAGATCTAAGAAGAAACCCACAACAAACTTAGCCGGGTTCTTATTTGCGACATCGTGCCGGAACGCTAAATCGCTTGGCGACACGTGTTTGTCCGTAGGGTGGTACCCACGGCCGCAGTCCTCTACCAGACCAGACTCGAACAGGGAATCGAACCCAGAACCTCCAACTTTATAATGCGACAGCGTGCGCGTCAAATGTAAACAACACTCACGCCTGAACAGTGTTCGGCGCAGAATAGGTCATCATGAACAACCCATTGCCGGCTCACTACAGAGCACGGGTCTCCTCTCAGTATGAGAAGGGTTCGGCCATAGTCCACCACGCTGGCCGTGTGCGGATTGGCAGACATCACACGCCTTTGAGAACATTACGGAGAACTCTCAGGCGTGCAGGTTTCCTCACGATATTTTCCTTCACCGTTGAAGCGAGTGATATTTTATTAATTGCTTTAAAACGCACATAACTCCGTAAAGTTAGAGGTGCGTGCCCGGGTTCGAACCCCCGACCTCTGATTAGGAGGCGGACGTCCTAACCCTAGGCTATCACAGCTTCAACTGCTTTAAGAAGTCCAAAAATCATCATCATCGTTATTATAAATGACTGACTTCCACAGGACACAGGTCTGTTATAGCGAGTACGCGCCCTTGCCCCCCAACGCACGTTTTGAACTAGGCTTAACATTAGGAGGTCGACGTCGTAACCACTAGGCTATCACAGCTTTCGCACTTCATCACCGCCTACCCCCTTGAGAGTAGCACCTCCGGGCGTTGGATACGAGGATCTGTCCAACACCCAGGAGTTAGGTCCTCGAGCTAGAAGACGCACCCTGTGCTCCTGGTGCGTCTTTGGCGTTCAATTGGGGGGCATCTGATATTGCCCCCGAGTTGGCACCGTCCTAAGGACGGACTCTGCCGGCCTGGTTGCGGTTGTGTGCGCGAGCGTAACCCGTGACCCGGCCACCAGGCGGCGGGAAAGGATATGCACCGTGGGGGTTTAGTCAGTAAGAGTCTGACATAACCGCCGCGTCTCCTCGGACGCGGGGTATCCATGAGGATTAGCCACGTTAAAAAAAAAGGGCTATCACAGCTTCACTTTTTCATACCGGAGGCCTTATATGATAATCGACCCCAAAAAAGGGGGGGGCTGTGTGTCGCTCGTGTGCCGCTGGCGGTGCCTGTGACGTGTATTGTGGCGGGCAATCTCGCTAATTGCCGCGCCGGCATTGTGAGCGGACAGCGGCGTGTTGATTGGCGCCGGCTGACTCTAAACATATATATATATATATATATATATTGGTGCAATTATACATTAATATTAAAATTAAAAGTTAATTTATATTATAATTATAATTGGTAAAAATCATTAATTAGTTTCCAACTGTTTTGTAAACAAATCCCCCACTCTCAATTTTGTTATAAATACGAATATTCATTGTCTCTCGAGTCCTTTCAGACCGATAATGACCTACGCCAGCGTAGTCTTCGCCCATCATCAGCCCAGCTCTTACAAGAGCTTACAAGTCCTTCAAAATAAATTTATGCGCATAGCCACGGGTGCCCCGTGGTTCGTTCGTAACGTAGATTTACACCGCGACCTAGATTTACCGACTTTACAGCAGTATTTCAAAAAGCTCGCTATAAACTACTTCGAGACAGCAGCCCGACACCCCAACCCTCTAGTGGTTGAAACTTGCGATTACACCCCCGACCCAAACGCCCCTCTCATAAAGAGACGCCCGAAACGTCATAATCGACCCGGACGACCAACTGACGTTAGACAACGCTTCGCAGGTAGGTCACACACACACACAACATTACACAGCGTCTTCGCCGGCGAAGACAAGGTCCCCGATATCTGACGTCACCCGGACGTGGGTCTCATCCACGGTCACAGCGCTCGGACTGATCCACCAGTCCAACAAACCCAACAAGTCTCAACGTCACCCTAAGTCGAGGTCCGAGTCTCACAGGAGACGCCCTTAGGGGGACGTTCCCTCAGAAATCGTCGAACCCAGGTGCTCTTCTCACAGGCTGAGCTTCATGCTCGTCAAACCCCCCTGACGCAGATATAACCACTATGGTTATCTGTAACTGACAATTCGAAAAATGAATCTCTCGGGTCATTCTGACACTAGCAGCCGAACAGTACGGACGTCTGAGTTATTGTTGTCGCTCATCTAAATGAAATAAACGATTGTTCGGGTATCTATAGTTTAACTTCCTGTCACTATGCTAAGTAGTATTAAAAGTGAAGAGAATGGCGTCCACATTTTTAAAAACAATTTGGCGCCAGTCTCCCCGTCATATACTCGTATATTACTGCACTTCACTAACACGTAATGAGACAAAGACGTGTCCAAAAACGGCACAGCGTCCCACCGAACCAAACCTATGAACAACCAAATTAAATTATTTTGGCAGAGCTTCTTTCCGAAGCTCGCCAAACAGCCCGGTTACGCTGTGGCAACCAATAGGCTTAGCTCAGCAAAAGCTTGCTTGGCGACAGTACACGATAAGGAAGGGAGGGTAGTAGGATAATAAACGTGGGCATTGATCGAATTATTAAATCAAAACACAGCCAATAGATGGCGTTACCATCATCATCATTAGCAAACTTTAATCCACTGCTGGACATAGGCCTCTTCGAAGCAGCGCCAACTCATCCTGTCTCCGGCCTTTCGCATCCAGTCTGGACCATGATTAACTCATTATCGGCTCACTAGAGAGCAGGCGTCTCCTCTCAGTATGAGAAGGGTTCGGCCATAGTCCACCACGCTGGCCGTGTGCGGATTGGCAGACTTCACACGCCTTTGAGAACATTACGGAGAACTCTCAGGCGTGCAGGTTCCTCACGATGTTTTCCTTCACCGTTGAAGCAAATGATATTTTAATATATATATTTTTTTAGTCTGGACAAGTTAAATAACTTTAAATAAATTCAGTTAGCGAAAGTTATATTAACAAAGAATGATAATAAACATTAAACAGCAAGTATAATTAGCTATATTCCGCCGACAACCGGGAGATTTGTATAATATAACAGCACACAAAATCTTCCACTAGAACCTCTACGCACGTTTCGACCCGACACCGGATCATCCTCGGGAGATGTTGACATTACTTTTCGCGCTTGTGAAGTCAACACCTCCTGAGGATGATCCGGTGTCGCGTCAAAACGTGCATTTTTTTTTATCCACTACAAGTTAGCCCTTGACGGCAATCTCACCTGATGGTAAGTGATGATGCAGTCTAAGATGGTAGCGGGCTAATCTGTTAGGGGTATGGTAAACCCATACTCCTTTCGGTTTCTACGCGACATCGTGCCGGAACGCTAAATCGCTTGGCGACACGTCTTTGTCGGTAGGGTGGTAACTGACCGAAGCCTCCCACCAGACCAGACTCGAGCCGAGAATCGAACCCAGGACCTCCAACTTTTTTATAATCTGACAGCACGCGCGCTGCGCCACGGAGGTCGTCAAAAAGAGGTTGCGTAGAGGTTCTAGTGGAAGATTTCGTGTGGTGTTATATTATACTAATCTCCCGGTTGTCGGCGGAATATAGCAAATTATACTTGCTGTTTATTGTTTATCATAGACTTGCGCAAAGTAACGCCTGCTTCTATTCATTAAAGAATGATAATGACCCATCAAATTAAATCCCAAAGTCAACATCGCTTAACCCCTCGAGTGCGGCCGGCGTGAAATGGCCCGTCTGTATTACAAGCGAACGATTAGCTGCAAGGGATTAGCGCTCACATACAAACAGACAGGAGGGCGCGTACAGAAGGGTTAATAATTCATACCCGTTGATGTGCAGTAATGGGCGAATTAATTTACAACAAGCCAAGTAGGGGAATTCAGGGGAAGGGGATTATGTTTCAAAGTTTTTTGTTTTTTTTACACACAAGTTAGCAGCAACGGCATTTCGCCTGATGGTAAGTGGTGATGCGATTTAAGATTGTTTAGGGTATTGTAGAACCTTACTCCTAATTGGTTTTTACGCGACGTCGTGCTTGAATGCTAAATCGCTTGGTGACATTTTTTTATGGGTATTGTGGTAACTAGCCACGGCCGAAGCCTCCCATCAGACCAGACTTGAGCCGGGAATCGAACGTAGGACCTCCAACTTTATAACGCGTTTCGACCAGTTCTAAATCTGAAGACGGTAATTAAGCAAGAAAAACAAAAACACCACATTAGCCCCTAGACTATGCTCTTGTGGGACATTTTAAGATGAATTATCTTAAAGAGTAATTAAATCTAACTCTGCCTATATTCATATCAAACAAAGTCGCCTTCTCTGTCCCTATATCCCTATGTATGCTTAAATCTTTAAAACTGCGCAACGGATTTTGATGCGGTTTTTTTTAATAGATAGAGTGATTGAATAGGAAGGTTTATATGTATAATAACCTCCATTAAATAGTGGAGAAATACTGTTATTTTTGAGGTTTCTAATGTGATGTCGTAAATAATTACATTTTTTCCGCTTACATTGTAAACGCGGGCTGAACCCTACGAGATTTATCAAAATAATGTACTAAGTATTGTACACATTGAAAAGGTCTACAGAAAACTCCGCTACGGTAGATATATGTCTATCACTTTTTTTTGTCATTTACTTTTACGACAAATAATGGCTAATTTTCGAAGCGATTTTAACCAATACAGCATTAATTCTTATCTAATTAAATACCTTAAGTAAATTGTTGATTTAATATAGATCTATATGGCCCTTTACAGCATATGTTTTAAATGAATATTTTCGAAGATATTACAGATTTAAATATTGCGGCACGTAGCGTAAATTTTTTACTCTAAATGTAAGGCGTGCGGGCCGCGGGCAATAATGAATGAATCAAAACTACGGGATCGATTTTAATCAGTTTTTCAGTGGATGACTTATATTTATATATTTTATACCCGTGCGAAGCCGGAGCGGGCCGCTAGCATGTTATAAATATTTTGCGATCACACGTGGCACTCGCCAAACTTAAGTTGACTGAGTTAACTGCGGTAATGAAGCGTAAGAAATGTTATACATTTATTTATTTGTTTGTTACGGAAGCCTGATTCATTTTTTCATAACCATTTTATTATGTTGTGAGCTATAATTAATGTTTAGTTTAGTTTTCACAACTTTCACAAATAGTTACAAAATAAGATACGTTAGTCATTAGCTCGAGTCAATATATATATATATATAAATATATATAACCGCAATACAATACGGTTATATAATACTAGTGCTGTTGCCCGCGACTTCGTCTGCGTAGAATTACTGATTTCCCGTAAGATTGAGGTTTCCCGTGCGGCCAATGCCCTGCTTCAGAAAGTAAGCTACAGGCAAATGTCAAATTGCCGATTATCGTGTTTCTAAATTTAAAAACATAGGACTTTCATACAAACTTCAAATCCCTAATTTATGCCCTTCAGCGTACATTTAGATGAAAAACCTGATACTTACGCCCTAAAAGAAACCTATTTTCAAAATTTCAAGCTTGTAGACTTAATAATAACAAAAATCAGCAAAAACTATCATCGCCTATTTTACCCTTAAAAGGTAATATTTAAAAAAAATTGATGCACATGTTTTTTATTTATTATTATTTATCTTAATGCAAATTTTTGTGTCTCTAACTCTAAAAACAAAGAAACTTCACACAAACTTCCAACACCTATTTTACCCCCATAGGGGTGCAATTTTCAAATATCCTTTCTTAGCTGACATCTCTTAACTATCAACTACCTACTTGCTAAATTATAGCTTTATACGTACAATAGTTTTTGAGATCTCGTGTTTAATCAGTATGTGACCTTTCACTTTTATATTTACAGATAATAATAAATGAAAATGTGATTAAGAAACCTTATTCATACGAAATATCATTCTATTATTTTGAAATCTATTGGTATAGATATAAACCGGGTAAAGAGTATATAAAAAACGATAATAGATAGAAACAATATATGCGGGAGACTTCGTATATGGCGGGAGCGGTTTTTTCACGCTTCTCTTGAATTAATGTTTGTTGGCTAATTTTGAAAAGGACTGGTGTTGGTTGTGTCGTGGACATTATAGTTTCGTGTCGTTTGTGTAGTGGCTAGTTTTTTGAATGGTTAACATGTATTCATTTGGAAAAGGTTTTAGCGAGCTGCGTCCGCCGAGTGCGAAGTTTCCCGCCAGTTTTCCCTAACTTCAACTTTCCATTGTTATAAACTTGATATTGTCTAATCTGTGTAATGCCATAAAAAGAGAAAAAAAGACGCGTGGCACTCGGTGACTGCCGCGGTAAAGCTATTGCATAGCATTTTTTCTAACTTAATTATTAATATTTCAAAAACAACAATGAAAATAAAAAAGTTATATTGAGGTTATTTTTCATAAAATTAATTTAAAATTTAACTTGCAAGATTTGATTAAAGACAGACAACAGGACAGGTGAAACTAAACAAAAATGCTTGTTATAATAATAAAAATTAAAAAACGTGATAAAAAAATAATCATCGTGATAAAAAAATCAAGACGTACCCCAGGGTACGTCTTGATTTTTTTTTTTCGAATTCGAACTTGGGACCCTCCTGCACAAATAGCATACGTGATAACCGTCGTGGAGGGTCTGTCTCGGCGGACGCCGCTGGCTGGGCCGCGGTCGAGCGTTCCCGTGACCCAGCCACCAGGCGACGCGAAGGAGCATCGCTGGGTTTTAGTGGGTATTCTGGTCGCCAGCCTGGCCGCCGGGGAGTCCCACATACCCCGTCGGAAGCGGCGCGGTCTTGCCTGCGTCGCCTCCGGTGGGGATGCATTTCCAGAGTGAAAAAAAAAAATACGTGATAACCGTGGGTTATTTTCGTTACGGAATTTCTGGATTCGGTCTCCACGCTCAAGGCCCGCGATAGAACCTAGGCAATAGCTTAAAAATATACGCAGTTCAATATTCATTCAATAAATTAATTCATTCAACACAACTGTTGAAATTTGTAAATTATCATTATAAGTGGTATTTCGACATACGTATATATTTCAATAGATTCGTGCAGTTATCACTTTGAAGGCTTTCTCTATCATTAATACCACTTAATGAACGCGCATTACATTATCACCCTTTCCAAACAATCCTTATATATACTCAAAGATATAAAAGAGTCTGTCTGTCTGTATTACAATCATATGCAATAGTTTAACGCTATTTATTTGAATGATAGCAGAACAAACACGCGTTTTTATGTAATTACTAGCTTTTCCCGCGACTTCGTCTGCGTAGAATTACTGATTTCCCGTGAGATTGAGGTTACCCGTGCGGCAAATGCCCTGCTTCAGGAAGTAAGCTACAGGCAAATGTCAAATTGCCGAATTTCGTGTCTCTAAATTAAAAAACATAGGACTTTCATACAAACTTCCAACCCCTATTTTACCCCCTTAGGGGTGGAATTTCCAAATATCCTTTCTTCGCTGACATCTCTTAACTATCAACTACCTACTTGCTAAATTATAGCTTTATACGTACAAAAGTTTTTGAGATCTCGTGTTTGTTTGAACTTATTGATAGACGTCGATCGACGACACCGTGGCGCAGTGCGTGCGCTGTTGCATTATAAAGAGTTTGAGGTACTGGGTTCGATTCCCGGCTCGAGTCTGGTCTGATGGGAGGCTTTACCGTGGCTAGTTACCACGCTACCCTCAAAGACGAGTCGCCAAACGTTTTAGCGTTCCGGCACGATGTCGCTTAGAAACCAATTAGGAGCGTGGGCTTACCATACTTCTAACAAGCCCGCTACCATCCTAGACAGCATCATCACTAACCACCAGGTGAGATTACCGTCAAGGGCTAACTGTAGTGTATAAAAAATATCTCCAAGATTTTACGAGGTAATTTGAAAACAAAATACAATTTCCTTTGAATGATTTTTTTAAAACGAACAGTGTTAAAGCTTTTGGGGTGTTCGCATCCGCTGAGGAAATGGTTTCGAAGGCGGGCGAAGTCGCGGCCTAGTTGCTATGGCGTCGTAATTCGATCAGAGCCGGCTCCCACAAGCCGGTTACCCCTTCACTCCCGCGGAGTGTGCACAGGGCGTCTGTTTGCGCGTCACGCCGTATCCGTTACGCATGACACTCGTGCCGATTGCCCCGTCCCTAATTATTAAACGAACAACAAAACATAGAAAATAACATGGCTCGTGAGGGTCCTTGAGCTGTACAAAGTCAATGGTGCAGTTCGAGACTTCCTCGGGGAATGCATGGGAGTATGATCCTTTGTCCATGGTGAGCGGCTGGCGGCTGTCGATGATCGGATAAGGATAGGTTGGGGTATCTTTCAGGGTGTTGTCTGAGCCCACTTTGGTTTTCTCAGCACACTACTGGAGGGATCAGGGACAGGCTTTCAGTTTCGGAGAGGAGGGACTAGAGTGCCTCACCTTCTCTATATGGATGACCTCAAACTGCTGGCACCCAATGCTACCCGCCTGCAGGAGCTGCTGAAAATCACCACTGAATTCAGCAACTCCATCAGGATGGAGCTTGGGCTGGACAAGTGTGCGGTCCTGCATGTGGAGAGGGGACAGGTTAATTATTCGGCCGAGATTAATCTCGTGCCATCAAACATTAGAACCCTCTCTGAAGCTGAGTCATACCGGTATTTGGGCATGTCACAGTCATGCTTCGGTGACCTCTTTGGGGAAACCGAAGGTTCTGTCTGTGCGATACAAGATCAGGTGGTTAAGACGCGGAACTACCGAAAGTATATTCTGAAGGATGGCACTCACGACATCTGTCGAGCCTGTCGCCATCCCGGCGAGTCACTCAGACATGTGCTTTCGGGATGTTCCGCGCTTGCCAACACTGAGTATTTTCATGGACACAAACAAGCAGCCAAAATCCTTCAACAAGAGCTTGCTCTGAAGTACGGTCTCCTGGATGAGAGGTTGCCCTATTAGCCCTAGAGTCCGGCTCTATTGGGACCGGTCCATTATCACGGACAGGACTATTCTCGCGAATAAGCCTGACATCGTGGTGGTGGACCGGGCACAGTCGAGGGTGTTTTTGGTGGACATCACCATTCCATATGACGAAAACCTCGTGAGAGCTGAGACGGAGAAAAAGCGTAAGTATCTCGATCTGGCTCACGAGGTTTCCGACATGTGGCATGTGCAGTCTGCTGAAACCATCCCAATCGTCATATCCGCGAATGGGTTGATCCCAGTCAGCCTCGCTCACCATCTGAGGCGGCTGGGGTTCCGTGGCAGTTCGCTCGCAGCCAGGATGCAGAAGCGTTCTTGCTGGACTCGGCTCGGCTCGGCTCAGAGGAAAAAACAAAGCATAAAGGCATTAATTAATTTTAGGATCTTGAGAAAATTTGTCAGTTAATGTTTCATCCATGTGTAACCATTTTTGTATTATCTGTAATGGTACATGGGTTGTATGGTTTCAGTTAAGTTAAGTTTTCAACCTCCGTGGCGCTGCGCGCGCGGTCTCACATTATAAAGTTGGAGGTCCTGGGTTCGATTCCCGGCTCGAGTCTGGTCTGGTGGGAGGCTTTACCGTGGCTAGTTACCACCCTACCGACAAAGACGGGTCGTAAAGCGATTTAGCGTTCCGGCACGACGTCGCGTAAAAACCAATTAGAAGTATGGGGTTTTTTTTTTCGGACTGTCTATTAGCTGTACAAACTATTGGTTGCCACAGCGTAACCGGGCTGTTTGGCGAGCTTTGGAAAGAAACTCTGCCAGAAGAAATTTTGAGTCCTAGGGCACGAAGAAACTAAGGGAACCACTGCCTAAGGGCGCCTCCTGCGAGGCCGAACCTCGGCTTAGGCGACGTTTGGGATAACGGGGGGGTCGGACGGTGAGTGGTCCGTACGTCTCCGAGGCCGTGGATGGAGCCCACGTCCGGATGACGTCAAATAGCGGGGAGCTCGTCTTCGCCGTGAAGACAATGTGTAGCGTATGATTGCATGGTAGGTGGTACGAGTGTGTTGTCAGTAGTCATCTGATCGTCAGGGTCGTGAAGGATATGTTTAGGTCTCCTCTTTCGGAGAGGAGCGCTTAGGTCGGGGGAGGGCCACTTCCCAGAGTGGCACGACGGGTGTGAGCTCCATATTCCGAGGCCCGTGGTAGGCCGTCGCTAAGACGCGGATGGCGGCACCGAACCCGGGACCCCCCACCGGCCGTTCGCCCCAAATACCACGGTAAGAGTTAATCTCGACTTCGACGTGTGCTCGGTGACGTCATGCGGTGACGTCACAAGTGTCACCTGCAACTGTAGGGGGGGCGCGCCGCCCGCACTGCGCGGACAGGTCCCGCTCAACGCTATTTTTTTATCCACTACAAGTTAGCCCTTGACGGCAATCTCACCTGATGGTAAGTGTTGATGCGGTCTAAGATGGTAGCGTGTTAGCCTGTCAGTGATTCTTAACCTTTTTTTGTTGCGGCACATATTTAACGATTTCAAAATTTGGCGGCACACAAAGAAAAAGATAAAAATTATTCACTTACTGCATAAATAGATTTGAAAAAAAATTTAAATATACGAAATAAACTAATATATACTACAATAATAACTAAACGATTATTAAGGGATTAATTATTAATTATTTGCAAAATTTGGCGGCACACTTTTGAAATTAGGCGGCACACAAAAGCGGCACTGTGTTAGGGGTATGGTAAACACATACTCCTAATCGGTTTCTACACGACATCGTGTAGAACGCTAAATCGCTTGGCGACACGTTCTTGTCGGTAGGGTGGTGATTAGCCACAGCCGAAGCTGCGCTAGTTGGAGGGGGTAGGTTTAATTTTGCTGGACTTTGCCCGATCTTATAATGCTTTTAATGCTATAATGTAGGAAATTTAACTGAGTAGGCCGTCCTTCTCGAATGAGAAATGAAATGAACTAAAATGAAAATACACTTTCAAATTCCAATTCAAAATAATCTTTATTCAAATAGTCCTTTAAAAGGCACTTTTGACGCGTCAATAATTTAAATAGTAGTGATTTGATGGTGATAACAACATTCGTGAACTTAAAACTAAAGCTATGAGGGTTCCAAACGCGCCCCGGTTTCACTTTATTGTACAGCACACAAAAGAAGAAATACACAGAAAAGAAAACAGGTACAATAGGCGGCCTTATCGCTAATGAGCGATCTCTGCCTGGCAACGCAGACCAGGATAAGCAAGTTTAGGGTGCACAATCAGAAATAATACATATAAAGACTTAAAAATGTAAATAAATAATATAATATAAGAAAGAAGCGGTGATAGCCTAGTGGTTGGGGCGTCAGCCTCCTAATCAGAGGTCGGGGGTCGAACCTCTAACTTTTCGGAGTTATGTGCGTTATTAAGCAATTAAAATATCACTTGCTTCAACAGTGAACGGAAACCTCGTGAGGAAACCTGCACGCCTGAGAGTTCTCCGTAATGTTCTCAAAGGCGTGTGAAGTCTGCCAATCCGCACACGGCCAGCGTGGTGGACTATGGCCGAACCCTTCTCATATTGAGAGGAGACCCGTGCTCTGTAGTGATCATGATGACTGCGCCACGGACAGACACACAGCGGTCAAACTTGTTACAGCCCTTGCCAATACTGTGTCTTACGGAGGACGAAATCTTTGGTGTGAGTGTGCAAATTTCGCAAAATCTATAAAAGCTCTGTAATGAGCCGGTAATGGGCTTATCATGAATTAAGCTATTTTTGATTTGATTTGATCTGTGTGTAGGTGTTTACGCTAGAATCGACTACTTCTTAAGAAATTTGGATAAAAATAAAACGTTTAAAAGCGGGAAGGACGGTCACCGTGAAGTGGAATCTCTTGGCCACCCCACTCCGGTGTCCCGCGGTGTTAAATCAAAAATATATTATTTGCTTGTCTCTTCAGCAGCGGCGCGGTGCGTCCGCTTCACACACAATCGCACCTTATTCTATATACATAAGATCGTTTTTCCCTTACCGAGCATTTGCAAAAACGCAAAAAGGTTTGTTCGCGGTTAAATAACATGTCATATCTGAATGAATACCGCTCCGGTTTTGTTAACTTGTATCTTATTTTCTTAGTGATAAGAATCAATCTTGTTTACGAATCGTTTTATAAACCGCAAATCGATTTGTACTTAGTCGCAGAGTCGGTGGGGATTACTTTAGAGGTAATATTCCTCTCTCTACAGTATGTTTTTTTTTATGTTATTAAGTTATTTTGTTCCGATATATTTTTTTTTATCAAATCAAATCTAAAATAGCTTTATTCACATAAACCTATTACAGGCATCTATGAATCGTTCATTTCATTACATTTCTATTCGCGAAGTGATGGTGATAACCACACTCGACAACTTTAAACTAAAGCTACGAGGGTTCCAAACGCGCCCCGGTCTAAGAAGCCCACAACAAACTTAGCCAGGTAAATTTTCAATTGCTATCATCATCTCACAGGCCAGTTAAAATTATATTAAGAGCTATCTTATTAGATATTATTAGATACTATTCTTGATTGTTGAATGATATTTCGAGACGGTGTGTGCGTTTGTGTGAATTGCAAAGTAAGACTTAGGCCAAAACCTTCTCATATTTCAGGCTCTCCTCCCGCCATTCTTAACTAGAGACGTGTCCACGCGGCCTAGTTCATTCTGCCGGCAGCTCTCGGCGTATTAAACGTCAATTTGGTTGATATCTCGCGGGCGTCGCTTTGATGCGTTGTGGACTCTATGCGGAGCGGCGCAGGGGCGGGTTTCGCTCGCGGCGCCGTGACGCGTCTGTCAATAGCAAGGCACTAACTGCGGGAGTCTGAACTTGCAAAAGGAGAAGATTACGGCGGCTTCCGCTCGCGGGGAATCAGAAACGTTTTATTGCCGACGGTAGATTATAATGAAAAATGTAATTATTAAATTTTTGTACAACGTTTCATGTATGGTGTTCAACAAGGTGTGCTCTATTTATGCGCCCAATAACTACTGTCAACTGCGTCAGTGCCGGGAGCGCAAATTATTTGCAGTCCCGCCTCCACCGCCGCACAGTGGCCCGCGCTAGATCGCCCATCCCGCGCACATTGTCAGCCCTAAATACAATGTTGACGGACTCGCCTCACTGTGACATATTTGCAGGCCAATGGAATACAATCGTAAGCCAATGGTTGCAGTTTTCCGAAAAGTATAATACCACTATGACTCTGTAAATATTCGTTTTTGTCTCTTGTCTGTTTTTTGTTTTTAGTGTATATTTGTTTTGTTTAGACTTATAATGTTATTATGTGTAATCGTTTAATTAGTGTTGTTGGATGTTGTCCGTTCTAATTAAATTAAAATTAAATAAATAAATAAATGGTAACGCCATCTTTTGTTTGTAAGCATTAGTGTGGTTTAGTAGACTTTACACGCCTCCAAAACAATATAACATGCAACTTTCTTGCAGAATTTTTTTTCATCGATAAGGTGAAGCATCCTTGTGTTAGCATACACAATTATTGGGTGTGAGGTATTTGAACACTGATTGGGAGTTTCAAACCGGCAACGCGGGTAGTATAAAAACAATAAATACGACAGACGGTCTTTTTCCTTTTTCGGGTGCATTCGGCGATCCCTCGAAAACACGGTCTTGAGCTCAGTGTCTTTTTAAACTAAGGCGTGGAAAGTTAGAAGTGTTCTGCAAAGTCTATGTAGTTCTTTCAATAGTAATAATAAGTGTTCAACAAGTCTATGTAGTTCTTTCAATAGTAATAAAAAGTGTTCAGCAAGTTTATATACTTCTTTCACTTGAAATGTAATGACTCCGAATTATCAGTGTGTAATAGCTACAAACGTTATGAAAACTATGTACCTACTTTAAAGATTTTTTCTAAAATTTTTTTTTTTACATTGGTTTTTTGCACGAGTTACCCAAAATTTCTTAAATATGATACTTACTTTAACAAAACAATCTTCAAATTGTAATTTTTCTGCCTTTAAAAGTTCAAATCCAATAGTGGATTTTTACCTTTAACAGTGGATTTTCACCTTTAACAGCGGATTTTTACCTTTAACAGTGGATTTTTACCTTTAACAGTGGATTTTTACCTTTAACAGTGGATTTTTTTTACGACCTCCGTGGCGCAGCGCGCGCTCTGTTGCATTATACCAGCTAGTATTATATATTTTTTTATCCACTACAAGTTAGCCCTTGACGGCAATCTCACCTGATAGTAAGTGATGATGCAGTCTAAGATGGTAGCGGGCTAACCTGTTAGGGTGTGGTAAACCCACACTCCTAATTAGTTTCTACGCGACATCGTGCCGGAACGCTAAATCGCTTGGCGACACGTCTTTGTCGATAGGGTGGTAAATAGCCACGGCCGAAGCCTCCCACCAGACCAGACTCGAGCCGGGAATCGAACCCAGGACCTCCAACTTTAAAATGCAACAGCACACGCACTGCTCCACGGAGGTCGTCAAAATTATTTGCTAAGCGATGTCTACGCCTAAGCAGGGCCTAACTTCCAAATTCCTTTTCATTCTTAATGTTTCCAATTTCAGAGTGTTATTTTGCAAAAGAGCTTATACCGACATGTCATTATTACTGAAAAGTAATGCTCTAATTGCTGATTTCCATTTCTCTAATTCCAATAACGCAGAACTTACATGTAACCTTCCAACCCCTAACCCGTCTCACCCCTTTTGTGGTGGATTTTTGTAATATTACGTATACAGGTTATTATTATTTAAAACAAATTATCTAAATGCCAATTTTCATGTCCCTAACTTCGAAAACATAGAATCCTCATGAAATTTCCAACCCCCATTTCACCACCCTTGGGGTAGATTTTCGTAACATTGATTATACAGATCTTTATCATTTATAATTAAAAACTTAGCTACCAACTTTCATGTCTCTAACTTCAAATATATAGGACGGTCATAAAAACTTCCAACCCCCATTTCTACCCCTTAGGGGTAGTTTTATCTCAAAACCGTTTCTTAGCTGACCTCTACTTCATAAAAGGAATCTACCTTCCAAATTTAAAGATTGTATATTTTATAGTTCCTGAGATATCGTGATCATCAGTCAGTCAGTCAGTCAGTCAGTCAGTCAGTCAGTCAGTCAGTGGTATTTCGCTTTTATGTATATAGATACTAGCTGTTGCCAGCGACGTCGTTTGCGTAGAATTGCTGATTTATGTTGAGATTGAGGTTTCCCGTGCGGCCAATGCCCTGCTACAGAAAGTAAGCTATAGGCAAATGTCAAATTGCCGATTTTCGTGTTTCTAAATTAAAAAACATAGGACTTTCATACAAACTTCAAACCCCTATTTTACTCCCTTCGGGGTAGATTTGGATGGAAAAATTGATGTACATGTTTTTTATTTATTATTATTAATCTTAATGCAAAATTTAATGTCTCTAACTCTAAAAACAGAGAAAATTCATACAAACATCCAACCCCCCTTTTACCCTCTTAGGGGTGGAATTTCAAAATATCCTTTCTTAGCTGACATCTCTTAACTATCAACTACCTACTTGCTAAATTATAGCTTTATACGTGCAATAGTTTTTGAGATCTCGTGTTTAATCTGTATATCTATATATATAAAAGCGAAATACCACTGACTGACTGACTGACTGATGATCACGATATCTCAGGAACTATAAAACGAATGAAATTGAAATTTGGAAGGTAGATTTCTTTTATGAAGTAGAGGTCAGCTAAGAACCGGTTTTGAGAAAATCCACCCCTAAAGGGTTGAAATGGGGGTTGGAAGTTTGTATGAAAGTCCTTTATTTTTGAAGTAAGAGACATGAAAGTTGGCAACTAAGTTTTTAATTATTAATGATAAAGATCTGTATAATAAATGTTACGAAAATCTACCCCAAGGGGGGTGAAATGGGGGTTGTAAGTTTTCATGAGGCTTCTATGTTTTCAAAGTTAGGGACATGAAAGTGGGCATTTAGATAATTTTTTTTAAATAATAAAAACCTGTATACGCAATATTACAAAATCCACCCTTAAGGGGTAGAAATGGGGGTTGGAAGTTTGTATGAAAGTCCTATATTATTGAAGTTAGAGACATGAAAATTGGGAACTAAGTTGTTAATTATAAATAATAAAGATCTGTATAATCAATGTTACGAAAATCTACTCCAAGGGGGGTCAAATGGGGGTAGGAAGTTTTCATGAGTGATGAGAGATTATTGAAGTTAGGGACATGAAAATTGACATTTAGGTAATTTGTTTTAAATAATAAAAACCTGTATACGCAATATTACAAAAATCTACCCCTAAGGGGTAGAAATGGGGGTTGGAAGTTTGTATGAAAGTCCTATATTATTGAAGTTAGAGACATGAAAGTTGGGAACTAAGTTGTTAATTATAAATAATAAAGATCTGTTTAATCAATGTTACGAAAATTTACCCTAAGGGGGATGAAATGGGGGTTGGAAGTTTTCACGAGGATTCTATGTTTTCGAAGTTAGGGATATGAAAATTGGCATTTAGGTCATTTGTTTTAAATAATAAAAACCTATATTTGCAATTTTACAAAAATCCACCGCAAAAGGGGTGAGAGGGGTGAGGGGTTGGAAGGTTACATGTAAGTTCTGAGTTTTTGGAATTAGTGAAATGAAAATCGGCAATTAGAGCATTACTTTTCAGTAACTATGACATGTAGGTATAAGCTCTTTTGCAAAATCACACATTGAAAGTGGAAACATAAAGAATGAAAAGGAATTTGGAAGTTAGGCCATGCTTAGGCGTAGACATCCGCTAATAATTTGTGAAAATCCGCCGCAAAGAGGTTAATACCGGGGTTCATGTTGGTTGAAAATCTTATAAAGTTTTACTTCTTTGAATCCACTGAAATACTTTGTACTAAGAAATCATTACGGTCCAGCCAACATCATAGTAATATTATAAATGCGAATGTGTGTTTGTTTGTTCTTCAATCACATCGCAACAGAGCAATGGATCGACGTGATTTTTGAAAGTATAGTTGAGGACCTGGAGAGTGACATAGGAGAGTTCCCGTAGGAATTTTTACAACTTTTTCTGACTGAATTTTAAAAACTTATTCCACGCGGACGAAGTCGCGGGCGCCAGCTAGTATAAGTATATAAGTATGTAAGTGACCTTTCGCTTTTATATATATATATTTATTTATATAACTTTATTGCAATCTATAGAACATTACATACATGAAAAAGACAAAAACAATCTGCAACTATTTAATTAAAAATAAACGCTTTGTAATTTTGATATTAATCATGGCTTGTCTTATATGGCTAATTTTCGCGTAACACGGATCGTAGCTTCACGCGCAGTGATATATGCGCGTACGCATCGCCGTTTCGGCAGTTCAGTTATCACGCGAACCCCGCCCCGAGCAACCCGCTACTGCTGTTTCGAATCATCGAAATAAACTTCGTCGTAAACATAAAATCTACAAGCTGTAAGTGCAGAAAACTTGACGCCCAGGAACAATAATCCCGGACTACTTAAAGGAAGTAAGTGGCTGTTAATTTTAACTAGCGTAATTGAAATAGATCGATGCTTGGGAACCGTCTCGCTTCGTCACCTGTCCGCCATATTTGTAAACGTATAATGATATTTCACATCCCCTTTAACCCTAGAGGAGCTATCTACGCGCGCCTTCATAAAATTTGATCTGTTTCAACCCAGGCTGTTGATCCAGAATAATAATTTAACGCAAATTAACAAAATTAGGTAGATAAATAGTTTAGTTAGTCATCTCAGCGGCGCCGGTACCGCCGCCATTTTACATCCAACAAAGAAATTATAAGTATTTTTTATTTTATTTCATTTAATACGTTTACTAGTGATTTTTACATTCACTTACACTATAGTTACATAATTTACATGGTTATTGTATGTAAAAACGTCTCGAAATAAACACAACGTGCAGTTTAAATTACCTACATTGCAATATAGCGACAGTTAGAAACAAAATTTATGATGTTAATATTGTAGGTACATAATGTTAAACATTATAAAGAAGTATCCACTTAATTAAATATAGGTTAAAAATAAACATCTGTTAACAGTAATGTTTCCTACTTTTCCTAAATTCATAATGATCAATAATAGTCTTAATTTTAATAATTTTGTACGTGGTAATTGAATAGATGGCTGATTACCAACCATCGAAAACTTGTATTTATATATATATATATATATATATATATAGTATTGACTTGTTATGGATTAGTTAGGTATTTCCTCCGTATATTTGCAAATTTTACTTTAGATTAATATTCCTAAATCGTCATTTAACGAAACAATCTAACGTGCGGAGAATTAATTTTCCCGATACAAATCTACCCGCCTTCATTTAAAAACGATTTCTTTATTCTCGCATTAGATTCACTGTATGCATAGTTCTCATTATAATCCTAGTATTTATTTTAAGTCTGAATATTCCATAATTAATTAATTTCATAGTTTTTTTTTTTAATATTGTTTAACATCAATGTTCTAATAACTGTAATGTGCTGTAATGCAAATTTTAACCGGAGAAACTGTAATTTTTTTTTTTTTCGGACTGTCTATTAGCTGTACAAACCCTATTGGTTGCCACAGCGTAACCGGGCTGTTTGGCGAGCTTTGGAAAGAAGCTCTGCCAGAAGAAATTTCGAAGAAACTATGGGAACGACTGCCTAAGGGCGCCTCCTTTGAGGCCGAACCTCGGCTTAGGCGACGTTTGGGATAACGGGGAGTCGGACGGTGAGTGGTCCGTATGTCTCCGAGGCCGTGGATGGAGCCCACGTCCGGATGACGTAAGATAGCGGGGAGCTCGTCTTCGCCGTGAAGACGGTGTGTAGCGTATGATAGTGTGGTAGGTGGTACGAGTATGTTGTCAGTAGTCATCTGATCGTTAGGGTCGTGAAGGATATGTTTAGGTCTCCTCTTTCGGAGAGGAGCGCTTAGGTCGGGGGAGTAAAAAGAAGCCGCAACTACGAGAGGGTTGGGGTGTCGGATTGAAACTGTAATGCTGTATATACCTGCAACGATAACTGTACTCGGCTTAGACATACGTTATATCGTAATATTCTTAATGCTAATACAGTGTATCGATGGTGTATCATGTGAAATAAATAAATAAATAAACCTTGCTTTTTTCTCGTTAATATGGTGAAAAGCGGATTAAACTCGCAGTTGAATATATCTAGTGATATGTAAAAAAACAAAGTATCTATTTCAGCGTTTGAATCGCTTATTTGACGCGTCAAAAAATATAACGAACTTTTTGATTCAAGAAAAAACGACAATTTCAAAACATAATTTTAAAATATAATGACAATATTGCAAAATATAATTATGGTTTGATTCAAAATATAAAATTTGAAATATAATAGACGAATAAATTGATTCCATGGAAGGTGGGCCGGGTGCTGGTTTGGGATGCAACCTGTACAGACACGCTGGCACCTTCCCATCTACATGGAACCAACAATAGAGTGGGTGCGGCTTGTGAAGCGGCTGAAAAAGCTAAAGCATGCAAATACCATGCATTTTGTCCCATTCGGTGTCGAGACCCTTGGTCCGTGGGGTCCTAGCGCTCTAAGGCTTTTTAAGGAAATAGCAAAAAGGTTAGTCGACATCACAGGGGACCGAAGAGCTACCAGCTACCTCGGACAAAGAATTAGTCTAGCCATCTTGGGAACCTTGCCTAAAGGGACTCCTTTTAATAATATATATTAGTTATGATATATTAAAATATTTATTTATTTTGTAAGATTTTTAGTTTTAGGTTAATCTAAGTTTTATTTTATGTTATATATGTATTCCTAACAACTAATTGTCTAATTAATAATTAAATAAATTAATATAGACGAATATACAACATTATGTTAAAAATAGATTGCAATGCACAGTATGAATATGAAATTAATTTAATGAATTTTTCCTGAATTTAATTTTTGACGACCTCCGTGGCGCTGCGCGTGCTCTGTTGCATTTTAAAGTTGGAGGTCGTGGGTTCGATTCCCGGCACGAGTCTGGTCTGGTGGGAGGTTTTACCGTGGCTAGTTACCACCCTACCGACAAAGACGTGTCGCCAAGCGATCTAGCGTTCCGGCACGATGTCGCGTAGAAACCAATTAGGAGCGTGGGTTTATGCCCCATGCCCCTTACAGGTTAGCCCGCTACCATCCTAGATTCTTATGAATTTTTTATGTGTATTCAGTAAGTGTGAGAATCGGCTACTAACTATTTATCAAACCCCTAAGTGGCATTGAAAAGTACAAACAACCCTAAATTTTCATCCTTCTATCGCAAACCCTTATTTTTTAATAGTCATTTTAGTAATTTAATAATTTGTCGTCCCGCTCGATAACTGCACAATTATCGTCTTTATTATTATTAGAAATTCTCTAGAAATAATTTATATGGCAAAACAACGTTTGCCGGGTCAGCTAGTATTATATGGAATATAATAGGTACTAGCTATTTCTTCTCAGAGCTTGGCGCGATTTGAACCCTCTTAGCTTTAGTTTTAAGTTGGCGAGTGTAGTTATATAGCTGTGATAGCCTAGTATAGCGGTGATAGCCTAGTGGTTAGGGTGTCAGCCTCTTAATCAGAGGTCGGCGGTTCAAACCCGGGCACGCACCTCTAACTCTCTTATGTGCGTTTTTAAAAAACAATTAAAATATCACTTGCTTCAACGGTGAAGGAAAACATCGTGAGGAAACCTGCACGCCTGAGAGTTCTCCATAATGTTCTCAAAGGCGTGTGAAGTCTGCCAATCCGCACATGGTCAGCGTGGTGGACTATGGCCGAACCCTTCTCATATTGAGACGAGACCCGTGCTCTGTAGTGAGCCGGTAATGGGTTGATCGTGATGATGATGATGTTCTAAACAAACAACAGTTACAGATGGGATAAATGGTCAGTCAGTTTTTTCTTGAAAGTAATAGCCGAGTCATGAAATATGTCGATGCCAGGTATCGTTTTAGATAACTGATTATATTTTGCACACATACGTATAATTGGAGCTTGTTTCCCAAGATGTTATTTAGTGAAAGGTATATAGAAGGTTTTAGGGGATATATTATAACTTAGGCAACTTTTCCCCAATTAATAGAATAATTAGTGTATACAATAACTCCATGACATCGATATCTTTTTTTTTTTATCCACTACAAGTTAGCCCTTGACAGCAATCTCGTACGTAACGTTAGAGGTGCGTGCCCGGATTCGAACCGCCCACCTCTGATTAGGAGGCTAACGCCCTAACCACTAGGCTATCACCGCTTAGAACATTACCTTTCTTTTTTGTTTTTTATTTCTTATTTTAATTTATTTAATTATGTTTTAATTTATTTGTATTTAATTAGATTTATTGCTTTTTTTTTGTTGTTTTTAAATCTGTTGTAACGCAATGTTTGCTTGGCGATTTGTGAATGTTGCGTACACTTATTATTGATAAAATTCAAATTCAAATCCAAAATAATCTTTATTCAAATAGTCCTTTAAAAGGCGCTTTTGACGCGTCAATAATTTACATAGCAGTGATTTGATGGTGATAACTAGATTCGTAAACTTAAAACTAAAGCTGTGAGGGTTCCAAACGCGCCCCGGTCTAAGAAGAAGCCCACAACAAACTTAGCAAGGTAAATTTTTTGTTATCACCATCTCACATGCCACTTAAAATTATATTAAGAGCTATCTCATTAGAGCAATATTTCACACCCATGCTTGTTTATCATTTACGTAATCCTTTACACTATAGTAGGACTTTTCTACAAGCTTTCGTTTTATACACTGAACTCCACGGCTGGACCGATTTGGATGAGTATTTTGGCGTTTGAATGGCTCTTTGGATGGATTAGATTCATAATGTGATTTTTAGGACGTCGCTGCGTGTAGATTGGGGATTTACTTCTCTCGCTTGTGAAGTCAACATCTCCTGAGGATGATCCGGTGTCGGGTCGAAACGTGCGTAGAGGTTCTAGTGGAAGATTTTGTGTGGTGTTATATTATACAAATCTCCCGGTTGTCGGCGGAATATAGCAAATTATACTTGCTGTTTATTGTTTGATTGGGGATTTATTTTTAATTGTTATGACACTTACCTTATTCACAGACAGAGGTATTCCCAAACACTGGACACAACTAGCACGGTTTTAACACTAAAGATCACTAAAACCACTAGCCCCACTAACTAGCTCGCAAACACCACTAGCCCCGCACACGTCCGGGCCGGCACTGGCGCGGTGGGTGTTCCCTAGTGGGTGGGGCGATGCTGGGGCGTGTTACAGCCACGCCCTGGCATTAACGGCTGAAATATTTGCTGTGGAGGGTGCATTCGTGATGCGGACCGACAGACGGAGAGGTTTAACTGTAATATATATATAAAACACTAAAATATCAAAAACGTCTGGTCTGGTGGGAGGCTTTAACGTGGCTAGTTACCACCCTACCGATAAAGGTGTCGCCAAGCGATTTAGCGTTCCGGCACGATGTCGCGTAGAAACCGATTACAGAAATCATTTATTATCAGTAACGATTGATGGGTATATAAATGGGTGGGTTTACACCTTCCGACTCCCCGTTATCCCAAACGTCGCCTAAGCCGAGGTTCGGCCTCAAAGGAGGCGCCCTTAGGCAGACGTTCCCTTAGTTTCTTCGAGCCCTAGGGTTCAAAATTTCTTCTGGCAGAGCTTGTTTCCGAAGCTCGCCAAACAGCCCGGTTACGCTGTGGCAACCAATAGGGTTTGTACAGCTAATAGACAGTCCGAAAAAAAAAAGTAGAAACCAATTAGGAGTATAGGTTTACCATACCCCTAACAGGTTAGCCTGCTACCATCACTTACCATCAGGTGAGAATGCCGTCAAGAGCTAACTTGTAATGGATAAAAAAAAATGGACCAAATTGTGAATCTAAACCACTCCCGAATCCACCTGAAAACACACAAAAAAAATCATCGAAATCGGTCCAGCCGTTCAGGAGGAGTTTAACTGTAATGGAATTAAATATATATAAAACACTAAAATATCTGGTCTGGTGGGAGGCTTCGGCCGTGGCTAGTTACCACCCTACCGACAAAGGCGTATCGCCAAGCGACTTAGCGATGTCGTGTAGAAACCAATTAAAAAAAACATTTATTATCAGCAACGATCAATGGGTATATAAATTACTGCTTAATTTAAATCTATGTTTGTCTAAGATATTGATCCCTAAACTGAAAGTTAAATAAGAAAACAATATTCTAAAAATTAACAAGGTGTACTTAGCTTTAAAGTAAATCAGATCATAAATTGCAATTTTTATTTTTTTCTTCATTGAGAATATAAAAGGAAAAATAAACATTGCAAATATGTATTGGCCATGAAATGTCATTATTTTTACTTCCTTAAATTTTTATCTTAATGACTCTCTTGGAGCCATATTATAAGTTGCACGAACAGCCCTCTTCTGCAGCACGAATATAGTGTTAATATCGGCAGCCATCATCATCATCATGATCAACCCATTGCCGACTCACTACAGAGCACGGGCCTCCTCTCAATATGAGAAGGGTTCGGCCATAGTCCACCACGCTGGCCATGTGCGGATTGGCAGACTTCACACGCCTTTGCGAACATTACGGAGAACTCTCAGGCGTGCAGGTTTCCTCACGATGTTTTCCTTCACCGTTGAAGCAAGTGATATTTTATTTGTTTAAAAACGCACATAACTCCGAAAAGTTAGAGGTGCGTGCCAGGATTCGAACTGCCGACCTCTGATTAGGAGGCTGACGCCCTAACCACTGGGCTATCACCGCTACTATATCGGCAGCATTAACCCATAATAATAAAATTCGTTCGTTGGTTTGCAGATACTCTTTCTGGTTGACAACCGTCTGTCTATCTCTCAGCGAGTGAACACCTACCGCTTTACAAGGCCAGGATATGAAAATATCAACGAAGAGTTGTAAGTGATTTTACGTTTTATAAAATTTCCACGCCCGCCTAACGTTCCGCACAAATTTGTTGGTGCATGTTAAAAATAGTTCTGGAATCGTGTCTAGTAGATTTAAATAAATACTACATTTTTATGATTGAACTAGCTTCTACTGTATCTATATATATATATATATATATATATATATATATATATATATAAAAGAAATACTATTCACTGATTATCACGATATCTCATGAACTATAGAACAAACGAACTTGAAATTTTGAAGGTATTCCATTTATGAAGTCTAGGTCAGCTAAGAAACGGTTTTGAGAAAATCCACTCCCAAGGTTTTGAAATGGGGGTTGGAAATTTGTATGAAGAGTCCTATATTCTTAAAGTTAGAGACATGAAATTTGGCAACTAAGTTGTTAATTATAAATAGTAAAGATCTGTACGATCAATATGGTGAAAATCCACCTCAAAGGGGGTGAAATGGGGGTTAGAAGTTTTCATGAGGATTCTAAGTTTTGGAAGTTAGGGACATGAAAATGGGCATTTAGGTAATTTGTTTTAAATATTAAAAACCTGTACACGCAATATTACAAAAATCCACCCCTAAGGGGTAGAAATGGGGGTTGGAAGTTTGTATGAAAGTGCTATATTTTCGAAGTTAGGGACATGAAAATTGGCCTTTAGTTTATTTGTTATAAAGAATAAAAACCTGTATACGCAATATTAAAAAAATCCACCCCAAAAGGGGTGAGAGGGTAGAAAGTTCTGCGTTTTGGGAATTAGAGAAATGAAAATCGGCAATTAGAGCATTACTTTTCAGTAATAATATGTAGGTATAAACTCTTTTGAAAAATGTAAAGTGGAAACATAAAGAATGAAAAGGAATTTGAAAGATAGTACCTGCTTAGGCGTAGACATAAGATTCTAAGAAAATACCTAATAGGTAAAAATCCGCCGAAAAGAGGTTAATAGCGGGGTTCAAATGTTAGATGAAAATCTTATAGTTTTACTTCTTGTAGTCCACTCGAGGTATAATTAGTATAACACTGAAATACTTTGTACTATCCAGACAAAATCATAGTAATATTATAAATGCGATAGTGTGTTTGTATGTTGATTTGTCCTTCAATCACGTCGCAACAGAGCAATGGATCGACGTGATTTTTAACAAGTATAATTGAGAACCTGATGAGTGACATAGGAGAGTTCCTGTTCCCGTAGGAATTTTTACAACTTATTCTGACAGAATTTTAAAAACTTATTCCGCGCAGACGAAGTCGCAGGCGCCAGATAGTCTTATATATATATCATATCCCAAGCTAAGCAATAAGGTCTTAAGTTTTCTGAAAAAGCAACCAATCTTCAGAGGACCATTGTACGATTTACTAGAATGAACTCTTTCTAATTACTCTTTTACTAAATTAATATTTAATTATAGAAAATATTCTTAATATTAATAAATTAATTAATTTCTTAATATTATTTCTAATATAATAGTAAAAAGCAGTGTCGAATCGCGTTGACCCTCGGCGCGTTTGGCACCCTCCTAGCTTTAGTTTTAAGTTGTCGATTGTAGTTATCACCATCACTTCACGAATAGAAATAATGTGATATGAACGATTCATAGATGCCTGTAATAGGTTTGCATGAATGAAGCTATTTTTTGAACGCTAAATCTTGGCGGTATGTATTTGCGAGTAGAGTGCTAACTAGTTGCGAAGACTTCCACCAGACCAGACTCGATTCCTGGACATTCCACTTTCTAATAATGAATTTGACGACCTTCGTGGCGCAGCTCGCGCGCTGTCGCATTATAAAGTTGGAGGTCCTGGGTTCGATTCCCGGTTCGAGTCTGGTATGTTAGGAGTGCTCTACCGCGGCGCCGACAAAAACGTGTCAAGTGATTCAGCGTTCCGTTACGATGTCGCGTAGAAACCAATTAGGATTGTGAGTTTACCATACACCTAACAGGTTAGCCCGCTACCATTCTAGACAGCATCATCGCTTACCACCAGGTGAGATTGCCGTCAAGGGCTAACTTGTAGTGGAAAAATAAGCCCACTGCACCACGGAGGTCGTCAAAAAGGTTTTTCTGTTTTCCAGCGCAAGACAGACAGATTCATGTACTACTCTCCGCTGCGAGAACTGATCCACCTGCGAGGCCTGGATCCACTACTGCATCAGCCTGATGTGCGACGACTCCATCACGTGATGATGATCTCCATCTCATCATCTCTCGTGACGTCGTGGAGTCGAGAGACTGGACGTGGCGCACAGCGAGCTGCCTGCGCTGACTGTGAGTACGCCGCTCCCTTTCACAGATTTTTTTTTTATTGTTCAAAAAATAATTTAAAGCACATTTTAATTCAAATTCAAATTCAAAATAATCTTTATTCAATTAGTCCTTTAAAAGGCACTTTTGACGCGTCTATAATTTACATAGTAGTGATTTGATGGTGATAAACACATTCGTAAACTTAAAACTTAAGCTATGAGGGTTCCAAACGCGCCCCGGTTAACACTTAGCCAGGTAAATTTTCTTTTTGTTATCACCGTCTCACATGCCACATAAAATTATATTAAGAGCTATCTTATTAGAGCAATATTTCACACCTATGCTTGTTTATCATTTGCGTAATCCTTTACACTATAGTAGGACTTTTCTACAAGCTTACGTTTTATATAAACTTTGAACTAATTGAGAGACATCCCAGAAATTTCATTTGGTAATTTGTTATAAAATTGTATACAATTACCTTTAAATTAATAATTGTAAAGCTAACCGTCCTTTAGAAACTTTTACGTTTATGGGAGGACGGCGAGTTCACCTGAAGAATTTGCTAAACTTATGCACTATAAATAGTTAACTAAAAGAACTTAAAACGCTACGCTGCGAAGAGTATTAATGATAGGACAAAAAAATGTTCGACAATATTATAGAATATATCAATATCTACAAAAAACTTCGCGAGACCATGTGTCCAACTATTGTAGTTACGTCACTATAACTACTTTTTTACATTTAACAAATTGATAGAAATGCCGATCAAAATCAGACCGTGTTATCCATACCATTTATAAATTTTTATCCAAATAAATAATTTAATATTCAAGACTGTCTCAATACCTAATTATTACTTTTTGAATTATTGAAATCAGACATTCCATTCAAAAGATATCATGAAATTAAAATATAAATACATGCCGGCGGCGGCCACCACGCAGCGCATCGAGTAACTAACTCTTCGTGAGAGGGGCAGTGCGGGAGTGTGTTGTGTACAGGGAGGCTTTAAAATAAGCATACATTTTTGAAGTGAAAACTTCTTTAGCGGCGTTGAGCACTTTTTCTGTAATGGGTATAAAATCTTAAACTCGCGTCAGGACACGTGACCTGATCGAAAAAGCGTAAGACGGATGGAGAGTAGACAGCTATCCCCTCTCTACGGCGCGGCGAAAATGTATGCCTGGGCCTACTGTTTCGTTTAGGCAGCGCAGGAATGTTCGTGTATGTTACAGCGTGCCACGCGCATCCATGGATGGTGACAGCTGATGGCTCGACCGTCTGTGTAGTGATCACATTGTTGTGTATTCGTAAAATTCGTGAATGTAAAGTGCTTAAAATATGGAAATTGATATAGATAAACTTTTTAATGTAAAATAATTGTAATAGTTTTAAAGTGTTAAATTTTTAATGTAATATAAATTGTCATGTTTGTGTACGATAGCGCAATAAATGAATATTGTATTCTACCACATAAATGATAGTACTTTTATACTGATAAAGCAATTGGTGCAAAATTATTCCCTAACCATTCCAAAATATCAAACATGCTCAACGTTAATAATCAAGTTTTCACTTCTGCCGGCACTCCCGGAGTGCAACCCGTCTTTTTTTTATAAATATATATGCTTCCCAACCTCAGGAAATTGTAAGGAGGTAGGAAGATCCTGAAGAATTTTTGGTAGCATACATTTGTAATGTCTTTTACCGTACATATTTTTGGTTTTCGGTGTAATAAATTGTTTGAAAGTAGGCAATTTGCGCAAATTATTGCGCCGCTCTTTAATTTTTATATAATATAGATGAGACGACCTCCGTGGCGCAGTGCGCGCGCTATTGCTGTTATAAAGTTGGAGGTCCTGGGTTCGATTCCCGGCTCGAGTCTGGTCTGGTGGGAGGCTGCGGCCGTGGCTAGTTACCACCCTACCGACAAAGGCGTGTCGCCAAGCGATTTAGCGTTCCGGCACGATGTCGTGTAGAAACCAATTAGGAGTATGGCTTTACCATACCCCTAACAGGTTAGCCCGCTACCATCTTAGACTGCATTATCACTTACCATCAGGTGAGATTGCCGTCAAGGGCTAACTTGTAGTGGATAAAAAAAAAACACCAGAGCTGGAACCGTCTGCAAATACCATCATGAAATTCATCCCTAATGTACCTATTTCAATACATGCATTAAAGCATGAAACTGTGATAGCCTGGTGGTTCGGATGACCGCCTCCTTATCACAGGTCGGGGGTTCGAACACGCGCCACTAAATTTTCGGAGTTATGTGCGTTTAAGGTTTAACGGTGATGGAAAACATCGTGAGGAAACCTGCACGCCCGAGAGTTCTCCGTAACGATACAATTGTTATGGCGTTCAGGACTGACTGTTCCGTCCGCAGGTGGGGACCGGCAGTTCAGCTCCGAGAATGCCATCGTGGACCTCCGACACAACTGCACCCTCACAGCTTCACTCCCGAGACAGCCACCTTCCTCCTAGACGACAACCCCTTCATATGCGACTGTCACCTCTACCTCCTCGTCAACGCAAGAAGGAAACTTGTCATGACAATTTTTTTTTGAAGTGAAAACTTCTTTAGCGGCGTTGAGCACTTTTTCTGTAATGGGTATAAAATCTTAAACTCGCGTCAGGACACGTGACCTGATCGAAAAAGCGTAAGACGGATGGAGAGTAGACAGCTATCCCCTCTCTACGGCGCGGCGAAAATGTATGCCTGGGCCTACTGTTTCGTTTAGGCAGCGCAGGGCGCTTGCGCGAATGTTCGTGTATGTAACAGCGTGCCACGCGCATCCATGGATAGTTCTGGTAATGATGATGGTGAAAAAGTCGTTGAAATTATGGATGAAAGTTGATTTTTCGGAGAGATAAACTTTTTAATGTAAAATAATTGTAATAGTTTTAAAGTGTTAAATTTTTAATGTAATATAAATTGTCATGTTTGTGTACGATAGCGCAATAAATGAATATTGTATTCTACCACATAAATGATAGTACTTTTATACTGATAAAGCAATTGGTGCAAAATTATTCCCTAACCATTCCAAAATATCAAACATGCTCAACGTTAATAATCAAGTTTTCACTTCTGCCGGCACTCCCGGAGTGCAACCCGTCTTTTTTTTTTTTTTTAATTATTATAAATCTGCGATCAGTCTATCAGACTATAAACAGTTGAGTTGCAGTAACAGAATGTTTGGGGGAACTTAGGAACAGTGCCCTAGATCCCCTTAATAATGGAGCACATCGGCTCTTTTGAGTCTCTTCATGGAGGGAGGCTGTAGCAGCGAGTGTGATAGTGGGTTTGGATGCGATGCCAGGCGATCCCTATAGGTAGCTGTATAACGTTTTGCTTCCTCTGTGATGGTAGGAATTTCAAGATATTCGTGGATTTCTGACATGATTAATTTAAATGTCGAAAACGCCGTCTGCGACCAGCCGGTGTCACTTTACACGTTGCCCTTTTTTTTTTGTTTACGGGGGGGACATCTCCTACTGAGATACCCGACTATTGGTGGGGAAAAGCTCGGGTTATGTGGGATTTTTACCCACTAAAACCCCCTCGGTGGCCACCATCAGCATAAAACAGTGAGACGTTGCCCTAAAGGATTTGCACGTCGACCAGCTGCCGTGCAACCTTACCAACTGCCCCAGGGTTCTAGTATGCAGTGACCGTCGAATCGAAGTGCCGGCGAAGTTCCATCCGCACAGCTCCTTCACGCATCTCCCCCTGCAGCGGAGTTCCGATTTAACCCGACTACCTGCGCACGTCAAAAACGTTGATCTATCATCTGCCAACTTAATAGAAGCATCCAGCATCACGCTCAATACAAGTCGACTTGACTGATAACTATCTGACACACGTTCCCATGGACCTGTTGAGGCTCAACCGCGTAATACACTTGGCGAACAACTCGCTGGCCTGCCAGTAGTAGATAAAAAACTTGAGAGGTGTCAAGGGACACCCGGATGGAACGAAGTTCCTTTCGATTAATTAGTGAAGGAATTGTAATAAAATTTTATTTGATTTAAGTTATAATAATATTTTTTTTTATTATTAACAAATATAATGTTATATAAACTTAATCAGTAGGCTCAATTTTGTACTCCATCAGCAATATCCGGAACTTGTGCAGAAACACTGTCAGGATTCATTATTGTTATTATTTTTGAAGTGAAAACTTCTTTAGCGGCGTTGAGCACTTTTTCTGTAATGGGTATAAAATCTTAAACTCGCGTCAGGACACGTGACCTGATCGAAAAAGCGTAAGACGGATGGAGAGTAGACAGCTATCCCCTCTCTACGGCGCGGCGAAAATGTATGCCTGGGCCTACTGTTTCGTTTAGGCAGCGCAGGGCGCTTGCGCGAATGTTCGTGTATGTTACAGCGTGCCACGCGCATCCATGGATGGTGACAGAAATAATTGTAATAGTTTTAAAGTGTTAAATTTTTAATGTAATATAAATTGTCATGTTTGTGTACGATAGCGCAATAAATGAATATTGTATTCTACCACATAAATGATAGTACTTTTATACTGATAAAGCAATTGGTGCAAAATTATTCCCTAACCATTCCAAAATATCAAACATGCTCAACGTTAATAATCAAGTTTTCACTTCTGCCGGCACTCCCGGAGTGCAACCCGTCTTTTTTTTTATTTACAAAAAACCTGTATACACTCAACAAAAATAATCGTCGCGACACCACACTGTTCAATGCGAAATAGAAATGAAAATATCTGGCTTGCTTTCTATAAGAGAGAGAGAGACAGACAGAGAAACATGCGACGCCGCACAGCTTACAATAACAAAAAGTGTCGTGACAACTTTTCGTAAGAATTTTTTCCGTCTAGCCCCCTTTCACAACGCGATAAGGAACTTCGTTCCAAAAAAAAAAGACGGGTTGCACTCCGGGAGTGCCGGCAGAAGTGAAAACTTGATTATTAACGTTGAGCATGTTTGATATTTTGGAATGGTTAGGGAATAATTTTGCACCAATTGCTTTATCAGTATAAAAGTACTATCATTTATGTGGTAGAATACAATATTCATTTATTGCGCTATCGTACACAAACATGACAATTTATATTACATTAAAAATTTAACACTTTAAAACTATTACAATTATTTCTGTCACCATCCATGGATGCGCGTGGCACGCAGAATATTCTAGCAGTAGGAATGACTATGAAATCCTGCTCGGCCAAGCTAAACTGCAAGTCTCCAAAATGGAGAAAAAGATGTTGGAGACGAAGCTGATCTCGGCGGTGGAAGGCGGCAGTATGGCCACCCCCGCTTGTCATCTGTCAGGTAGTGACAGCTGTCAACTATCTTTAACCGCTGTCATACTTTTAGTTGACATTTGACAGCTCGGACACCTGTCAGAGTTGTCTCTGGGCGGTCACAACCGTCCACTCTTACTATCATAGTCTGAGTGGCGTTGTGTTGTAATTTAAAATTTTTTGGTGATCTTGGCACTTGGCCATATTGTACCGGACCAGGCTGGCTAAGCGGCCAACAAGGAGGGCAGCGTGCCGGTAAGCGGCTTACTAGGATTTTAAATAAAAAAACTAGGCTCGCTTACCAAGCATTTATTCAAATGTTGCAAATATGCCACGGCTAGGCTGGTAGGCACACAAAATTTCGTGGTAACGGGCAATATCCGCCTGAGCTTATGCTGATATCATAGTACTCCCCCGTGTGTGTGACGGCCGAAGATGTAGGGTGGCCAAGGGTCGAAGAGGAGACAGGAACGGTGGTGTGCAGCAGGTCTCGCACGCTGCGTCCAGGAGACTATGCACTAAGCGGTGCAGAGAAAACCCCAGCTATACTCCTGGAATTTGATACAACCAGCTTTTAGTGACTGGCAAACCAATTTCCGTTCTGGTGACCACCGTCGGCAACACAAAAGGTTCGTACTAACACGTAGAAGAGTTGCCGATGGTAGATACAATCAGAACGGAATTTACAATATAAAAAATTAAAAGCTGAAGGCTAAAAGAGTGATAGAAGCATTAGAATTACTGTTAAAATGCAAGCTAAAGAAAATGGAGGGTTGTCTTATAAAAAGATGATGCAATCAAACTGAGTCATTACGATGAATAAGCAATTATTAAACTAATACAAAAGAGAATTTGGAAAAGGTAAAATTAAACATTATGACTACTATAATGGAATAGATAAAAAGAACTGAAATAATAAGCTATGATTAATGATTGATGGGGGTCGATAACAATTTTATGTGCCATTCAACTTACCCTAGTACGGGAGCTTAAAACACACTGAGAATAATTAATTTGTTGTAATTTACTTGGCGTTAATGTAAATTAATAAAGAAAACAAAATACGCGTCTACTAAAACGTTAGACTTGTATTTTGCTGGTAAAGGCGACAGCCGACCCACTTCTAAAGCGAATGGGTGACGACTGAGTGTTGAAGGTGCCCCCCGCCAGCCAACGAGGAAGCGACGCTAGCGCCTAACGGCTTTTCTATTGCGGCTGCTTTTCAAATAGCAATATCACAAATAGCAATATCGGTGATATTGCTATTTTAAAATGACCGTTTAGAAATTATAAATTAATTCGTTAATAGATAATAATAGATAAGAATACTATAAATATCATACTTAAATAAGTTAAAAAGTGTAACGCTTCGTTACAATATATAGGTGTCCACGCCGGAGGACACCTATATATTGTAACGCGTAGAACTGTTAGCGATCAGTTCTTGTATTGATCGGTAACAGTTCCTGTATTGATTGTGTTTGTTCTGTTGTATAATTTTCCTCTTTTGAGACTAGACAGGGGTTCTCGCGTGGGTAATTAGAGGAGCGCAAGACAAGACGGGATGTCCTCGTCGGAGGACGAAGACCGAGATCAGCCGGGGGGGTCTGGGACCTCCCCCTTCACACCGCGGTCGGCTCTAGTGAGGACGCCGCATTCGTAGTTTGGGGCGGCTAAAAAGAAGAAGTCAGTTCTGCCAACGGCGCAGACCCCCCCCTCGGGTGTCAAGCGCCCGCTGTCGTCTCCGGAAGCTAGAGGTCTCCCTAGGGAGAAAGCGAAAATATGCCGCGCGGGTACGTCGGCCCCGCCGCGCTCTGCAGCCAAACCAGCTCCAGCAACGGAGGCTGAGTCGCCAAGGAGCGCCAAAAATGGAAGCAAGAGCCTGAACCAGGAGGAGCAAATGGAAGTTGTCGGCGAGGACAAGGAGGGGGATTTGGCGGCCGACAAAACGGAGCTCCTGGACCGGGTTCACAGGGAGCTCGGCAATGTAATGTCGGTCGTTACAGGCCAGACTTCCAAACAAGGAGGCCACTAACCTAATTGGGAGGAGCGCCCAAAACATCTTAGCGGTGGTCGCAGCCTTGAGTATAAGGCTGAGCGATTACGAAATACAGCTCGGCGAGGCCAAGCTGCAGGTCTCCAGAATGGAGAAAAAGCTCTTGGAGACCAGAATTAGTTCAGCAGTGGACGGGGGCAGTAAGGCCACCACCGCACCAGCGCCATCATATGCAACGGCGCTCAAAACATCAAAAAGAGGAGCACCAGTACCCATCCCGGCAGCCCAAGGCCCAGTGTTGGCCTTCTACCCAGCTCCGGAACATGCGGAGACATTTAAGTCCGCAGAGGACACAAAGATGGCACTGAAGAAGGCCATCAGGCCTCAGGAAATGCAGGTGCAGGTCGAGAGGTTGAGAAAGGTGGGGAATGCTGGTGTGGTCGTACAGACGACCACGACTGCAGCAGCAGAGAAGCTGCGTAAGGCCACCCCCGCCACCCTCAGGGTAACGGAGCCAAAGAGGCGAGCCCCTCTCGTCAGCCTCCGTCATATTGATGGGGAGGGTGACATCGAGGAGGTGTACATAGCGCTCTACGACCAGAATTTCAGAGACACGGAGTGGACGTTGGCGCGCCTAAAGAGCCAGAGTAAGCTGGCCTTTAAAAGGAGGGGGAGGGGCACCACCACCGTCGTGCTGGAGTGCTCGCCCCAACTGAGGGAAGCCCTGCTCGCCAAGGAGCGAGTGTTTATCGGGTGGCAGGTCATCGAGGTGACCGATTTCCTGTCGGTGACTTGCTGTCACAAATGCCACCAATATGGGCACCCTGAAAAATACTGCAGGTCCAAGGAAGCCTATTGTGGAAGATGCGGCGTAAGCGGCCACGATAAGGCCGCATGCAAGGCAGAGAAGGAATCGTGCGCGACATGTCGCCGCTTCAACAAGGTGGCCACGGACCACAGCACCGGGGCGGCGGTCTGCCCGGCGCGCCAGTACGCGGAGCAGAGGGCAGTCGCCAATACCAACTATGGCCGCTAGCCTGAAGATTGGCCAGATCAACCTCGGGGGGTCGATGCTAGCCACACGGGAGTTGCCCGCCTTGGCTGCTGAGCTGGGCCTCGGTGTGGTTCTTGCTCAGGAACCTTACATCGAGGCGCAGCGGGGGCGGCCTGCGGTCATCTCCTTTGGGCTGCATCCCAAGGCCGCAGTATTCATCTTCCGCCAGGATATGGAGGAAGTGACGTTGCACCACCTTTCAACGTCACACTGCGCGGTTGTGTCAGTCAGTGCTGGGAGCGGGGAGGTGCTGTACCTGGTGTCCTCCTACTTCCAGTACTGTGAAGAGATCGAGCCGCACCTCCAACAGCTAGACCGGGTGCTTGGAGCACTCCGAGGGAAGCGAGTCGTCATCGGGGTGGACTCCAACGCGCACTCGCCGATGTGGCACAGTGCACCTAGGCACTATATCGGCAGGGGAGCTGTAGCAGATATGAGAAGACAGCTCGCAGAGGACTTCATCAACGCACAGGGACTCACCATACTAAACAGTGAAGACCAGCCGTTCACGTTCGCGGGACCTAACGGTGAGTCAAACATAGACCTAACCCTGGCCACTAGAAGTGCACATGCCGGCGAGTGGGAAGTGCACCCGGGGGCGAGCACCAGCGACCACAGGCTCATCACATTTGTGATAAGCGGAAACCGCATGTCGAGATCTGGAGAGTGCGCTGAGGCCCTAGAAGGGGAACCTCCCAGGTTTAGGGGCACAGGGGGGGACTGGGCGCGTTTTCGCGACTCTGTGTGCGAGCAGATGGAGAACTTGAATGTGAGGACTTCACTGATAAAATAACAGGCTCGGCGCATGCGTGTCTGAGGATAGCTCGGAAGCGGAAGGACGAAGGATACGAATAGTGGTCTCCGAAACTGGACGTCATGCGCAAAAAGGTGGCTTTGCCTCCGTTGCTCATGGCAGAGTAAGACTTGATGGATTAGCGTGAGAAGGATGCGAGGGCCGCTTTCCATGCGGAACGCAGGAAACACCGAAAGCTGATGGATTCGACGCAGGATGAATACAACATACGGGAGGCAGAGACGGGTAACTCTGACCCTTGGGGTCAGGCTTACAAAGTTGCCAGTGGCAGGAATCATCCACCTGCCAATGTCATCCACGGAGTTAAATACCTCCATGCTGAGAGCGTCGAAAAGGCTGCTGACGACCTGTTGGGTGCCCTCTGTCCTGACGATGATCCGACAAGAGACCAGGCCTACCATAGGCAGGTCCGGGTCGCGGCGGCGCTCGTCCCTTCGACCGGTCCTGCGCCGCCTCCTGGACTTGGGGATCTGGGGACTTTGGTAAGGCAGTTGCCCAACACTGCTCCTGGGCTCGACGGGATTACTGCGCGATTGGTTAAGCATGTGTGGCTCGTGGTATCGGTGGAATTCCACGCGGTGTTCGCGAAGTGCGTGAATGAGGGTGTCTTTCCTGAGGTGTGGAAACAGGGCCGACTCGTTGTCCTGCCCAAATCCAACGGAAAGCCGCTAACGGACCCCAAGGCGTACAGACCGGTCACGCTGCTGCCAATACTCGGGAAACTTCTCGAACGGGTACTGTTAATGTGTGCCCCTCAAACTACCAGAGAGATCTCGCCCTGTCAGCACGGGTTCACTAGGGGTCGCTCGACCACTACTGAAAATTTTAACTCCATAAGCGAATGCTCTTTATGAAAAAACGTTTGTTTTGGTGCCCCAAACATACATTATATTTATATTTTGTACTCTTTACGCAACACTAAGTGGATATGCAGTTGTAAGCTTATTCAATACTAGCTGTTGCCCGCGACTTCGTCTGCGTAGAATTGCTGATTTCTCGTGAGATTGAGGTTACCCGTGCGGCCAATGCCCTGCTTTAGAAAGTAAGCTACAGGCAAATGTCATATTGCTGATTTTCGTGTCTCTAAATTAAAAAACATACGACTTTCATATAAATTTTAAACCCCTGTTTTATGCCCTTCAGGGTAGATTTGGATGAAAAGAAATTCTAACCTGATACTTACGCCCTAAAAGAAACCTATTTTCAAAATTTCAAGCTGGTAGACTTAATTATAAAAAAAATCAGCAAAAACTATCATCCCCTTAAAAGGTAATATTCAAAAAAAAATGATGTACATGTTTTTATTTATTATTATTAATGTTACTGCGAATTTTTGTGTCTCCAACTCCAAAAACAAAGGATTTTCATACAAACTTCCAACAATTATACCCCCTTAGAGGTGGAATTTCCAAATACCCTTTCTTGGCTGACATCTCTTAACTATCAACTACCTACTTGCTAAATTATAGCTTTATACGTACGATAGTTTTGAGATCTCGTGTTTAATCAGTAAGTATGTAAGTAAGTGATCTTTCGCTTTTATATTTATAGATTTTCTATTTGCAAGCGGTGTTTTTTTTTCAGCGGGTTGTTTTTTGTGTAATTCGTCGGAAGTAATTAATCATCAACGAAATGTTTTGGTTGTTGGTTAAATAATGAAATAAATAAAAAACACTATCTTATAACAATCAAACGTATAAATACTATGCCCATCTGATATTATGAAAGTGGCCGTGAAATAGGCACGGAGCGAAGTTGACCATAAATAAACAAACAAGACAAAGACCTTTTGGAACGAAGTTCCTTACGGCAGGCTTGGAGGAGATAGGGAATTACTGCGCGACCGAACTAAAAAAATGTGATAGTAAAACCGTAAGAAAAAGTCCGTGGAATAAAACCGTTAAATGAGAAGTACGCAGGCGCGACAGTCGTATACACAAGCGAGTAGTGTATAATACCTTTCTCTTTCTCCCTCTTTCTTTTCGTTCTCTCATCCCTTTGTCGATTCTACATTAGCCGAAGGAACTTCGTTCCTACCTGGTGTCCCGCGACACCACATCTTTGGCTCAAAAAAAAAGATTACGAAGGAACAGAGAAAATATTTCAACAGAATATCTAACTTAAGTAATTAAAAAAATAGGAAACATATTCACACATACATATACACACATACATATACACGTACCCTGAAAATCATACATACACACTCATAATTGTTTAATTTAACCTAATTTTTCTTTGTTTAATTTTGGCTGTGTAAATTGTTGTTATTTTTGTCAATCGCATATTATTGTACCAATAGATTTAGGGAAGACACTGTCTCCTGTAACACAGTTTAAACTGTCACAGGAGACGGCTTCATACTTATAAAATTTAATTATGCTTTTGATAAATAAATAAATTATTATTAAATTATTATTATTTCATAATTGCGTCAAGAAAAGCACAGTTTTTAGACCAAAAAGTAAAATTCTTGCCCTTTGTACCTTCCATTAAGTATCATAAACGCCTATCATATATTATCCCCATCTTTTTACTTACGTACAATAGAAAGGTGTACCTATGCCTATTTCAGCTCGTTTGATCATCCATTATAGAATAAGTTTTTTATTTGTTACCTGAAGCCTATAAATTAATTTTTAGATTGCTGACTCTAGGAATTACGGTTTGCCCACAAACATACATCAGTTATTTCATCCCCAAAGGTATCTTACATTCATCCCCATATAAACCATTTAGTTGCCAAATATCATGAAGATCCGTGCAGCCATTATCAACCCCTCCCAGTTTTTTTGGGACACAAGATAGTCGATGTTAGCCGTGAAAAGATTATAAACAAACAGATATATTCTTACCTTATCTATATATATAAAAATCAATCGATGTTCGTTAGTCTCGCAAAAACTCGAGAACGGCCAAACGAATTTATCTTATCTTGGTCTTGAAATGTATGTGGAGGTCTAGGGAAGGTTTAAAAAGTGAGAAAAATTCGAGTAATTGCCGGGAAAACCCTAGAAACAGCCCTTTTCTTTTTCCCATATAAACGTTTTCTAAATAAATTTAAACTTTATTGCAATTTAATAATGTTCTTATTAAATTATAATCACTCACTGTTGTCTAAGAAATGTTGGTGTGTTCCTAACTTCAAAGAGTCAATTTGCAATTTATTACCGCTGCACAAATTTCAAATTCAATCATGTCTAAATCAGTTAATTTCAATTGTTTTATCTAACGCGGTAATCTCGGGAAATACGGGTCCGATGTGAAAAACTCTTTCAACTCAAACAAACTCGATCTTCGATAGTCCATTTATTGAAGACGGCTATATATATTTACGCAATATTCTATCCCGGTATTACCACGGAAACGTGAACGGGTGAAACCGCGGGTCACAGCTAGTCTTATATATAAAATTCTCGTGTCATATCACTCACAATATTTGTTCCCATAATCCTCCAAAGCGGCTCGACCGATTCGTAACTGAACAATTATCGTCTTTATTGTGAATGTTTTTCACTCTAATTCGAAAAAAAATTCCCCTGAGCTTATTGTAAAGCTAAAAATTTTGAACATAAACAATGTTGATGTTATTTTTATATTCCGTCATCGTTCACAGCGCTCCATGCCTCTTTCACTCATATACCACATCCTTACACACAATAAGTTAGTTATTTTATTTCCTGTTACCTAATTTATTGAAATGATTTCGTTATTATTTGACAACTATGGATTGTGTTGTGCTTTGAGGTCACAGGATTAAGTATTCTATTATGTTATGTGTTAATTTATAAAAAAAATGATTTGATTTGATTTGATTTGTGTTTCTCTTTTTTGTTTACATTCGGGGACTTCTGGAAAGCGGTGATAGCCTAGTGGTTAGGGCGTCATCCTCCTGGTGTAGTCTTGAGACCTCAGTTCAAAATAAATAAATATAGAGTAAATAAATAAGCGTGTAGTAGTAAACTATTTAATTTTGAAATTACGTAAACGCAAATAAAGATTGTAAATATGGCGAGTTTTTTTTTTAATAGTGTCCGATAAATCCAATATGGCAGACACGTGCACGCGCATCTTCTATAGGTGCGAGTGCAACGGCAATACATCTGCATTTCGCTCTCGCACATCCGTATTCCATTGACAAGCATTGACCGTTTGTGTAAACACTACTGGACGTCACGCGAATTTCCAGACGATTGCCAGATTAAGAAATTTTCCCTGTTTTGTGGGGTAAATAAGGGTGTGTGGTTTTTTTAACATATTCCTGAACGAACGTTATTAATTATATTTTACAATATTTATTGAAAAGAAAACTCTTAGACGGCGGTTTCTATTTATGTTTATATTTTAGAATTCAATTTTAAAGATCGAGATTAAAGATTAAATTTTTAAGTCAAAGGTTCTTTTATTTACCAAAAAAATATAACATCTATTCATGTATACTTATGAAATCTGGAACCCTAATATGGTAAGAACCCAAAACAGTTTTTTTAATTTAATTTTTGTATGTCATCAGTCCGTCTGTTCGCACATCACGCAGAAACTACAGAACGGGCTCGAATGATATGTGCACTTACTGATAGTTGATATTTTAACTTTAATAAGTTATATTTTAACCCAAAGTGTATTTGGATTTCTTTGGGATAGGATATACCTTTTTACCGATTTTTATTCATTACTCAATTAAAACCAAATTGAATTATTATTTTTTTGCTTAATATAAGATTTTGTCAAAATTTCGTGAAGATTTGTGTTGAAGTTATTATATAGATAATATCCCTTCATAAAAATGGTTAAATTTTCTTGTTAAGTCTTCTGTATACATGTTAATTATGAATGTGATTTCCGCTGTTCTTTGTTAATACCACGCATGTCTAATGCTCCTTTATACCTCACTCAAGCATTTGCAGATTTAACGTTGCTGGTTTTACAGGATTTTTTGAATAAAACTAAATCTACGTGGCCAAGGTCGTGGGCATGGGATTTAATATGATAAATTAATATAAGCATAAATCACCAATTAACGCACCTATGCGTGACAGTAAATCTATGCTTTTATGCATTGCTTAACTTAAAATCAAATATAGCATAAATAATTTATTGTAAAAAGTCATCAAAATAATCAACGCTTTGTTAAATCAAACGTTTCAGTATAATAATCGTACTTATACAGGGATACCTGCTATTAGGTACGCGTTTTTAAAGAATCATTTTTATTTAAAAAAATAATAAACAAAAAACGAACGCAAAATTGCAACTATCGTTGTATAAGTTAATTTAATTTGCTTTCAATTTGCTCGTAAAACTTCCCATCGTTTAGGCAGACGACGGGAAATTCGCGATTTACATCTGGCAACCCAGTTGTTACTTACGTCGAAACCAGTTTAAAGTTTACCCTCAAAAGAGGAGGAAGTTGTGAGCGTGTAATTCTACATTTCGTTTCTGTTATAATCGTGTTAAGTAAACTTTCGTGTAGTGTTGAAAGTGTATTTTAGCGCGGTATAACATTATTTCGCGGCAGTTTACTGTGTTTTTATAGTTATTCATCTAAGGATGAGCAACATAAACTAATTTCGTGGAATGTACAATTCGCATCGGAGCTATGAGATTGCAATGATTTCATCTGAAGGTACGTTACCGCTCGACTTGCCTTACGACAGAAAATGTTATTTTTAACTAGTTGTTTGTCCAGAAAAAAGTAAGAAGAAAAGCTTTTAGCTTATAAAACGTACCAAATTCAAATTTAAATTCAAAATAATCGTTATTCAAATAGTCCTTAAAAAGGCGCTTTTGACGCTTCAATAATTTACATAGTAGTTATTTCATGGCGATAACTACATTCGTAAACTTAAAACTAAAGCTATGAGGGTTCCAAACGCGCCCCGGTCTAAGAAGAAGCCTACAACAAACTTAGCCGTTTTTTTTCGTTATCACCATCTCACATAATGAATAATGAATTCTATTACCTATGCAGATAGAGCAATTCACACCCAAGCTTTTTTATCGTTTATATAATCCTTAATATTGTAATATGATTTTTCTATAAGCTTTCGTTTTATAAAAACTGAACTTATTGATAGACATCTCCAAGATATCAATACGTAATTTATTATAAAATAAAATACAATTTCCTTTGAATGAGTCACTAATTTAGTGCAGCCTACTAAACGGTACTACAAGTTTACTTTTACTTCTGATGTTCAGTGCGTGACGGTACATTTTTTTCTTGAATTTACCAAAATTTTTATGAACATACATTAAATTTTCATATATATATATATATTGGCTATGCACTGTCATTATTTTATAATCTTTAAATTTATCTCTTAATGACTCTCTGGGACCTAATTTATATATCAATTTGATGTCTATTGGTAATTAATATTGTGTGTAAGTACAGGGATACGTTATTTAAACAGACTTATAGTAGACACTGTTGGTGTTTCTGGGTGGTTAAAGTTTAGAATCGTACGGCAGGAGTTTCCTTCGGGGAGAAAGATGTTTTATTCGGTAGAGGTTTGGTCCCCGATTGTAACAATAGCACTTGCATTACAAGGTAATGCACTTTTTTCGAGAAAACCAAAAAAAAACTAACATAACCTATAAATAGGTAAAACGAAACCCGAACATCCAACCCTTCTGGGTTTTTGTCAGTTGACGATGATGATTTTTAGATTTTATTTATTGATTGATTTGACTAAATAATTTTAGCTACAAAGTTAACTCCTAAGTGGCATGCTAAATACTGCTAAATGCTTATATCGGGTGCATGTTATTTTTTTTTTGTTTGGAATGAAAAACATTAAAAATATCACTTACTTCTACAGTGAAGGAAAACATTGTGAGGAAAGGTGCACACCTGAGAGTTCTCCGTAATGTTCTCAAAGGCGTGTGAAGTCTGCCAATCGGCAGATGGCCAGCGTGGTGGACTGTGGCCAAACCCTTCTCATATTAAGAAGAGACCCGTGCTCTGTAGTGAGCCGACAATGGGTTGATCATGATGATGATGATGATATACTCCCAATCAGCGTCTAATACCTTGATCCAAATTATTAAGTATGCTAACAAGTGTATTTGGTAATAGGTCTGGGGAAGGTTTAAAAGTGAGAAAAATTCAAATAATTACTGGGAAAACCCTAAAAACAGCCCTTTTCTTTTTCCCATATAAACTTTTTCTAAATAAAATGTAGAGTCAATTTGAACTTTATTGCTATTCCATAAAGTTCATATTAAATTATAATCACTCACTGTTGTCTAAGAAATGTAGGCGTGTTCCTAACTTCAAAGAGTCAATTTGCAATTTATTACCGCTACACAAATCATGTCTAAATCAGTTAATTTCAATTGTTTTATTTAACGCGGTAATCTCAGGAAATACGGGTCCGATGTGAAAAACTCTTTCAATTCAAACAAACTCGATGTTCGATGTTCAATGGTCCATTTATTGAAGACAGCTATAGATATTTAAGCAATATTTTAACCCGGTATTTCCACGGAAAATGGAACTACGCGGGTGAAACCGCGGGTCACAGCTAGTCCACTATAAAAATAATGTATGCTAATTTGTATTTAGGTATGTTGTTGACTGTATTAATAATAGTAATTAAATATAATAATTATTGTATGTAACCGACCCTTGTAAGGTTATCTCTAAAGGAATATTGAGGTACAAGAGTGAAACGAGCAGAGAATTACGGTGGAAATATATTCTTCTGTTCAAATTCAAATAGTCTCTTTATTCAAATAGTCCTTTAAAAGGCACTTTTGACGCTTCAATAATTTACATAGCAGTAGATTTGATGGTGATAAAACTAAAGCTGTCAGGGTTCCAAACACGCTCTGCTCTAAGAAGAAGCCCACAACACACTTGGCCGGGTTTTTTTTTGTTATCACCATCTCACATGATGATGAATAAATTATATTATAGTACTTATTGAGATAGAGCAATTCACAGCCAAGCTTTTTTATTGTTTAAATAATCCTTAATATCGTAATATGATTTTTCTATAAGCTTTCGTTTTATAAAAACTTTGAACTTATTGATAGACATCTCCAAGATATCAATAGGTAATTTATTATAAAATAAAATACAATTTCCTTTGAATGAGTTACTAATTTTGTACAGCCTACTAAACGGTACTACAAGTTTACTTTTACTTGTGATACTCAGTTAGTTACCGTCCATTTTTTACTTGAATATATCAATACTTTTATGAACATACATTAAATTTTCATATATATATATTGGCTAAGCAGTCATTATTTTATAATCTTTAAAGATGTCCCAGAGATCTAATTATTCATAATTATTCTATTTTGTAAAATTAGATTCCATCTTTATCTGTCTGTTTCTTTATGTGTATGTTTATTATTGTAAGGTAATCAGTTGGTGAATGTCATATAGATAGCAGGGTCAGAATTAATGCCACAACCTTCTGATACGGATACTTCTGAGTCAGTGCTTGCGTTTTGTGACCAAGTGTTTATTTATATATATAAAAATCAATTGCTGTTCGTTGGTCTCGCTAAAACTCGAGAACGGCTGAACGAATTTGTCTTATCTTGATCTTGAAATGTTCGTGGAGGTCTAGGGAAGGTTTAAAAGGTGAGAAAAAAGACGGGTTGCACTCCGGGAGTGCCGGCAGAAGTGAAAACTTGATTATTAACGTTGAGCATGTTTGATATTTTGGAATGGTTAGGGAATAATTTTGCACCAATTGCTTTATCAGTATAAAAGTAGAATACAATATTCATTTATTGCGCTATCGTACACAAACATGACAATTTATATTACATTAAAAATTTAACACTTTAAAACGATTACAATTATTTTACATTAAAAAGTTTATCTCTCCGAAAAATCAACTTTCATCCATAATTTCAACGACTTTTTCACCATCATCATTACCAGAACTATCCATGGATGCGCGTGGCACGCTGTAACATACACGAACATTCGCGCAAGCGCCCTGCGCTGCCTAAACGAAACAGTAGGCCCAGGCATACATTTTCGCCGCGCCGTAGAGAGGGGATAGCTGTCTACTCTCCATCCGTCTTACGCTTTTTCAATCAGGTCACGTGTCCTGACGCGAGTTTAAGATTTTATACCCATTACAGAAAAAGTGCTCAACGCCGCTAAAGAAGTTTTCACTTCAAAAATTCGAATAATTACCGGGTAATCTCTAAAAACAGCCCTTTTCTTTTTCCCATATAAACGTTCTCTAAATAAAATGTGAAGTCAATTTGAACTTTCATCATCATCATCATCATGAACAACCCATTACCGGCTCACTACTTGAACTTTATTTCAATTCAATAAAGTTCATATTAAATTATAATCACTCACTGTTGTCTAAGAAATGTAGGTGTGTTTGTTCCTAACTTCAAAGAGTCAATTTGCAATTTATATTTAGGCTATATTTTATCCCGGTATTTCCACGGAAAAGAAAACTTTGCTAGTACTAAATAAAGACGTGGTGTCGTGGGACACCCGGTAGGAACGAAGTTTCTTCGGCTAATGCAGAATCGACACAATTTGCAAAAAAAAAAAACGTGCTCAATTTTATGTAGGTTTTCTTGATTTTTCTCTTAAATTTTGCTGATTAATTTTTATTTAAGTACAAGAAGGAGATTGGGTTTTTTCGGAATTAATAAATTTCGTAAAATAAAAAAAAATCACAAACTTTGTCTCTTTATTTTTGTTTGATAACATACAATTACATAGAAATAGAAATAATTAAAGAGGGAGAAAGATAAATACACTACTCGCTTATATATACGACTGTCGCGCCTGCGCACGTCTCATTTAACGGTTTTATTCCACGGACTTTTTCTTACGGTTTTACTATCACATTTTTTCCAGTTCGGTCGCGCAGCAAAATCCCTATCTCCTCCCAGCCTGCCGTAAGGAACTTCGTTCCAATAACTCCTTCGCGCCGACATATACAAAGAAATAGGTGCCTGTCATGTAATGTTGAGGTCTGAAGTAGGTAAAACAGTATTATGTTGTGGTTTACAAATAGAGAATAAATAAAATTATAAAATAAAGAAACAAAAGGGAAACTTGTCCAATTTAGTGGGTGAAGTCGCGGGGATATGCTTGTATTTTGAATGCATACGTGTTCGATAGGCGTTATTGTGGGTTTTTACATTTAAATAATTTTAATCTACGCGAGTGGGGTCGAGCTTTGGCCTAGAGATAATCGTTTGCGAAACAAGTTTTACACTTAACTAGACTATGTTTTTAAAGTTATTCCCGCGCGCTTTTCTTATCATCATCATCATCATCATCATCATGATCAACCCATTACCGGCTCACTACAGAGCACGTGTCTCCTCTCAATATGAGAAGGGTTTGGCCATAGTCCACCACGCTGGCCTTGTGCGGATCGGCAGACTTCACACGCCTTTGAGAACATTGTGGAGAACTCTCAGGCGTGCAGGTTTCCTCACGATGTTTTCCTTCACCGTTGAAGCAAGTAATATTTTAATTGTTTAAAAACGCACATAACTCCGAAAAGTTAGAGGTGCGTGCCAGGATTCGAACCGCCGACCTCTGATTAGGAGGCTGACGACCTAACCACTAGGCTATCACCGCTTCGCTTTTCTTATATGCAAATATAATATCTAGGAAGTTTCGGTAGAATATCCATAGCTCTTAATCAGCCTAAGACGCCCACAGCTGGACATATGCCTTTCCAAGAGCGCGCCACCACACACGGTCCTCCGCCTTCCTCATCCACCCGCCACCAGCGACCGTTTTCAGGTCGTCTGTCTTATCGGTATGCGGTGTCCACTCCAGAACACGTCTGCCCCAACCGCCGTCGGTTCTGCGACAGATATGACCCGCCCACTGCCACTTCAGCTTGCTAATCCGTTGGGCTATGTCGGTTACTTTGGTTCTTCTACGGAAGTTCCCGTTACGGATTCTATCCCTTAGAGGAACACCCATAACCGACCTAAGCGCTCCACTCCGAAAGAGGAGACCTCAACATATCCTTCCCGACCCTGACGATCAGATGACTACTGACAACACACTCGTACCACCTACCACACAATCATACGCTACACACCGTCTTCACGGCGAAGACGAGCTTCCCGCTACCTTCCGTCATCCAGACGTGGGCTCTATCCACAGCCTCGGAGACGTACGGACCACTTACCGTCCGACCTCCCCGTTATCCCAAACGTCGCCTAAGCCGAGGTTCGGCCTCACAGGAGGCGCCCTTAGGCAGACGTTCCCGTAGCTTCTTCGAGTCCTAGGGCTCAAAATTTTGTCCGAAGCTCGCCAAACAGCCCGGTTACGCTGTCGCAACCAAAAGGGTTAGCACAGCTAATAGACAGTCCGAAAAAACAGGATGTTCCCACAGTCGTGACACGCTGAGTGTCCCGCGCCTGTTTTCCTCGGGAAACGCTGTTTTGTTTTTACGCCTTCGCTCGTTTAAATTTTTTATGGTGTTTATCAGTCGACGTTCCGCTTATCTTTGTCTGTTCGAGGTACTGTTAGAACTGGTCTGAGCTAAACATAAGCACGGTAATATTATGTATCATCATGATCAACACATTACCGGCTCACTACAGAGCACGGGTCTCCTCTCGATATGAGAAGGGTTTGGTCATAGTCCACCACGCCGGCCGTGTCAGACTTCACACGCCATTGAGAACATTATGGAGAACTCTTAGACGTGCAGGTTTCCTCACGATGTTTTCCTTCACCGTTGAAGCAATTTATATTTATTTTTTTTTAAAACGCACTTAACTCCGAAAAGTTAGAGGTGCGTGCCTGGATTCGAACCGCCGAACTCTGTTTACGAAGCTGACGCCCTAACCACAAGGCTATCACCGCTTATATTATGTATACAGTATTGTAACTCGTATCTTTGAAATAAATACCTACAGCCTCGCGGCATCTAAGCATGCGATAGGGCTGCCCGCCTTTTAATTACGTTTGCCTACTTTGTGTGCAAATTTCAACTATCTAGTGACAGACAGACGGTCCAATTTATTTTTCTAATACATTAAACAACTATTATTAATGCAACCAAAACAGCAAAATATATCCTACTCGTCATATTAAATATGTACTTGAACTTTTAAGTTAAAAAATTACGCGGTTATTGCTAAAAAAACAAAACACCGTCCGTTTGTCACAGCGGCACAGTCGCGACTGTCTGCATGCCGAGACCGAGGCGCGTAGGCATAGCTCGCGTTTCGTCCGTTTGTATACTGTATTCATAATATTACGGTTGTAATTTCTTTTTTATTATATTTTTTTTTTGTATTATTGGCATTGAAAAACAAACCTAAATTTTGACTTGTCTATCGCCAACCGCTATTTTTTAATAGTCATTTGAGTAATTTAATCATTTGTCATCCCGCTCGATAACTGAACAATTATCGTCTTATTATTATTAAAAATTCCCTGGAAATAATTTATATGGCAAAACAACGTTTGCCGGGTCAGCTAGTATTATATACTATTAAAAGGAATATCCGTTTGCAACGCCGCACGTGTTCCGCAAGTGTTAACAAAGAATTCACGCGCAATTACTAAATTCATTTATTATTGCTAATTACGGTCTCAAGTGGGAACACGAGCTGTGATAGCCTAGTGGTTAGGACGTCCGCCTCCTAATCAGAGGTTGGCGGTTCGAGTCTGGCCACGAACCTCTTACTTTTCGGAGTTATGTGCGTTTTTAAACAATTAAAATATCACTTGCTTCAACGGTGAAGGAAAACATCGCGAGGAAACCTGCACGCCTGAGAGTTCTCCGTAACGTTCTCAAAGGCGTGTGAAGTCTGCCAATCCGCACACGGCCAGCGTGGTGGACTATGGCCGAACCCTTTCATATTGGGAGGAGACCCGTAGTGAGCCGGCGATGGGTTGATCTTGTGGGAACACGCTAGGTTATATTGTATGTACTATAACAGGAGGTAGATGGGGTAACCGCCCACCACGCTATTACACGGCCAGCGTTAGGCGTTCGTTGGATAATGCGCAGGGTTACACGGGCCAATACAGTACCAATATAATACCAGCCATACATGTATAGATCTAACTTTCTATACACAATGTAGATTACATATCATTTAGTTTTTACCACGCTTTTATTAGCTTCACCTGTTTGTTTGTTTGTTTGTTTGTTTGTTTCTTTATTTGTTTGTTTGTATGTTTGTTTGTTTATATGTTTGTTTGTTTGTAACAAAAGGACGGCTCCTTTGGACTCGATTTTGACCCACCTTGAACGGTCAGATTTCATTCAAACTCGGTAGATTTATCGAGGACCGATACAATACAATAGTTTAATAATTTTATTATTCTATAATCCTAATTAGGATCTTCAGGATATTATTAACTTGTAGTGATCGTATTTCAAACAGCGCCATCTATACACTTTTCCTGGCATCACTTAGTGATGGTTCACCAGAAGTACCACTGGTATGCCGTTGCCATAAAGTAGTTTTTCAATTATATTATAGATGGCGTTTAAAACCTTTTTTTTTTTTCAATTCTTTATGACTTCAATACAAATGATTTCGGTTTTATAAGACGATTAGCTGATCGAACAGCGTAAACGCTGTTCTATATAGTTCATAAACATTTATTGAAACGCGTTAATAAATGGGGGTTTGGTGGTAGTAGGGTGAAAATTTTGGGCTGTATGTATTTTTTATGCGAAAAATAAAATGATCTATATATATAAAATACAATTGCTGTTCGTTAGTCTCGCTAAAACTCGACAACGGCCGAACGAATTTATCTTATCTTGATATTGAAATGTTCGTGGAGGTTTGGAGAAGGTTTAAGAAGTGAGATAAATTAGAGTAGTTGCCGGGAAAACCCTAAAAACAGCTGTTTTCTTTTTCCCATATAAACGTTTTCTAAATAGAAAGAAATTTTCTAAATATAGAGCCAATTTGAACTTTATTGCAATTCAATAAAGTTCATATTAAATTATAATCACTCACTGTTGTCTAAGAAATGTAGGTGTGTTCCTAACTTCAAAGAGTCAATTTGCAAATCCAATCGTGTCTAAATCAGTTAATTTCAATTGTTATATTTAATCTGATCCGATGTCAGGATCCTGATCCGATGTGAAAAACTCTTTCAACTCAAACATACTCGATGTTCGACGTCCATTTATTGAAGACGGCTATAGATATTTATGCAATATTTTATCCCGGTATCCCACGGAAACACGTGTACGCGGGTGAAACCGCGGGTCACAGCTAGTATAAATATATAAAAAAAAGACGGGTTGCACTCCGGGAGTGCCGGCAGAAGTGAAAACTTGATTATTAACGTTGAGCATGTTTGATATTTTGGAATGGTTAGGGAATAATTTTGCACCAATTGCTTTATCAGTATAAAAGTACTATCATTTATGTGGTAGAATACAATATTCATTTATTGCGCTATCGTACACAAACATGACAATTTATATTACATTAAAAATTTAACACTTTAAAACTATTACAATTATTTTACATTAAAAAGTTTATCTCTCCGAAAAATCAACTTTCATCCATAATTTCAACGACTTTTTCACCATCATCATTACCAGAACTATCATCGCCAATCTCTAAAACTGATACGATAGGTTTATGGTAGCTGAAGTAAGAAACGAACAGTTTTGATTCGAACCTATTTAAATGTCTAATAAAGACCGCATCAATAGTAGTTTTGTATTTCGTTGTGATAAGATTGCGATCATTCGACATAAACCAAATTCATTATTTAAAAATTCAATGTTATCACAATGTGATCACTACACAGACGGTCGAGCCATCAGCTGTCACCATCCATGGATGCGCGTGGCACGCTGTAACATACGCGAACATTGCTGCGCTGCCTAAACGAAACAGTAGGCCCAGGCATACATTTTCGCCGCGCCGTAGAGAGGGGATAGCTGTCTACTCTCCATCCGTCTTACGCTTTTTCGATCAGGTCACGTGTCCTGACGCGAGTTTAAGATTTTATACCCATTACAGAAAAAGTGCTCAACGCCGCTAAAGAAGTTTTCACTTCAAAAAAGTTAAATTCATATCTGCGTGCCAATAATCATAAAAATCTGTAAAGCTACCTTGTAAGAGTTACTTACAATCACTATCACCGTCCGACCCCCCCGTTATCCCAAACGTCGCCTAAGCCGAGGTTCGGCCTCAAAGGAGGCGCCCTTAGGCAGTCGTTCCCTTAGTTTCTTCGAACCCTAGGGCTCAAAATTTCTTCTGGCAGAGCTTCTTTCCGAAGCTCGCCAAACAGCCCGGTTACGCTGTGGCGACCAATAGGGTTAGCACAGCTAATAGACATTCCGAAAGAAAAAAAAAAGACGGGTTGCACTCCGGGAGTGCCGGCAGAAGTGAAAACTTGATTATTAACGTTGAGCATGTTTGATATTTTGGAATGGTTAGGGAATAATTTTGCACCAATTGCTTTATCAGTATAAAAGTACTATCATTTATGTGGTAGAATACAATATTCATTTATTGCGCTATCGTACACAAACATGACAATTTATATTACATTAAAAATTTAACACTTTAAAACTATTACAAATTAAATCAAATTACATTTGCAAATCATCTAATTGCTTTTGGAACAATTCTTCTACATTTTTGTCATTTTCCTTTAAACCTTTTGTACGTTGATAATATGCTCTTTGATTCTCACAATGTCTTTTTCTTTTTTTTCTTCTATTTCCTCCTTCGAATCTATTTTCTTCAAATCTTTTTTACGCTGACGCCATGCCTTTTGGTATTCTCGATTCCGTTCTTTTTTTTTTCTTTTCTTTCTCTGAAAAACGGAGATTATTTATTATCATTTTATTTCATTTATTTTCATTCGAAATTATTTGTTTGGTAAACCTACACCGCACATGTGCTTATTGTGATGTTATAAAAATATAGGTTAATGCTATAAAGTATAAACATATTACAAATATTACATTTATACTATGTAAGTTCATATGTATCTAAAGGGTGTAAAAAGACCCTTAACGAAAACGAAAACCACATATTCTGCCCATCATTGGGATCATTTTTTTCTTCTAGACAATACCTGGGAAACCACAGGTTCTGGAGATATTGAAGGTCAAAGTGTCCATTTTTTTTTCAACTTTTTTGCAAAATCGAATTCTAAGCGTTAACACAACGCGCGGCGCGGCTCGAGCCGGTCGGGTGTGTGTGTGCAGTGTGCCGTGTCCGTGTACTCGTGTAGGCACAACGCACACATTCGAACAGCTGGTTGCGCGCAAACCATTACCCGCTACAAAAATCTGATTATTTTTAAAGTCCAAAAAAAAATTCCGTTTCCCAGCAATTATTTTTGCGCAGTGTTACTTAGTTTCATGTACAGAATGCTTGGTTGACGGCTTCGTGAAGGGTCTGTTTACACCCGTTAAGCAGTACGATAGACTCGATCGAAACCTAACCTTAATTATAAAATTATATTAATTAAAAATTAAAACTTATTAAATTTTCATCTAGTATATTTATAAAGTACTCACTCATTTTCTTTCGCTATTTCTTCATCACTTTTATCATTAATAGATGCACTTTGTTCAATTTCCATATTTTAAGCACTTTACATTCACGAATTTTACGAATACACAACAATGTGATCACTACACAGACGGTCGAGCCATCAGCTGTCACCATCCATGGATGCGCGTGGCACGCTGTAACATTTATTTTATTTTTATTTTATTTTTATTTTTATTTTTATTGGATCATTAAACTAGTCACTATCTAAAAACAACAAAAAACATTTCAGAAGAACAGACACCAGATAGTGGCCTTCTAGAAATGACCACAGCATGCACAACCTTAAAATTAACCTTACAACTAAATAATTCAATTTATACCTAAAGCAAGTAAGACTATTACAGCATTAAAATGCTGCTGTAAAAGAGGCTACAGAACTGCAGGAGATGTCGCAGATATTCCTGTGATCATTCAGCATTGAGCATATTCTATAGATAGGCGCATGCTGACCTGCCTTGGTTCGACAAAACGGTAAATGAAACGGTTTTCGATTCCGGAGGCGACTACCCTTACGCGGCACACTAAACCTCAGACGCTCCAGGATTTCCGGTGAATCAGTGTATCCATTAATGATTTTTTAGAAAAAAACCATGTCTAACATTTTACGTCTGTTCTTTAGTGACATAAGATTATAGGATAGTAACCGAGAATCATACGAGACCAAGTCACTTAATCTGAACTGACGGTGACTCATCGTTCTTGCGCACAAAAATACGGCCTCCTCGAACCCATACGTATCTATAGTGTTTTTCCTGTGCGGCAAGCCTAGTTGATGCATGCAGACGTTTGTTAGTTGGGAACAAGTGCTCTGCGACATAAACCTGCTGCTTAGTACCGGCAATCCCTAGGTGAGAAGTGTTGAGTTTGTCAGCTGCATGTTTTTTATTAAAGATTCTCACAGCCGCTAAAAAGTTATCTCGCTTAAGTGGGCTAGATAGTTTAAAAATGATACTGCGTGGGCGTTTGGATTCGGTATTCATTTTTGCAACTCTATGAAAGTTTACTATATCAGTGGGTCCAAGCTGAAAATTAACCACCTTGGCCAATTGAGAAATCAATGTTAGCAGATTTTCTGATCGATGCTCGGGAACACATTGAATTTCTAAGTTGCTGTCACGAGACTGTTGCTCCATCTGAGATATTTTAAATTCAAATTCAGTCGACCGAGATCGTAGTTCCAAGTTCTCAATTTCCAGTTTAGATATTCTGGCAGACAAGTCCTTATTTAAAGTATTCTGTTCGTCGTGACAGTCAGACAAAAATTTAAGAGATTTGATAGCCTCATTTAGCTCATCCTGTATAGTAGTAAATTTTTTTATAACTCCGGTAACTTCTTGTTGTAATTTCATTATGGCTATGTTAAAATTACCCAAGGTAGATTGCTGGTTTTCAAGCTTTTGATTTATCTCCGTTCGAAAACTACGTATTTCGCTCAAAAGACAATCAAGGGACATGTCTACTGATGTAGGTGAGCTATTAACGTCCGCACGCTGCACATTTTTCCTTTTATTGGATATTGGAGTATTAATATTATCTGCCTTAGGACGCTTGGCAATACACGTTGGGCATATCCACTTAGACCGATGGGTTGAAGTCTCACCATAATTAACACAATCTGAATGATATACGAGTAAACAATCGATGCTTGAGCACTTCACGCGTTTTTGAGTGACAGAAATGCTGGAGTTACAGGCACCGCAATTCATATTTATATTATGTGGATATTTATGACAACCGTTTTGACTTTTTCGTTTTGACACCACTCCGATGCTCAAGTTAAACAAGTTTTAATAGAAGAAAACCATAATGATCTCTTGAAATATCACATTACACGATTCTCCTATCACTTAATAATACAAAAACTATGACTCTGTAACAGTACTGCAGGTAAAAACGATACTTTTTGAATTATAAAGCGTAGCGCGTTAGTAGCGTGTAGGTTGACGTTCGTTGCCATGGAAATAAACATACACGAACATTCGCGCAAGCGCCCTGCGCTGCCTAAACGAAACAGTAGGCCCAGGCATACATTTTCGCCGCGCCGTAGAGAGGGGATAGCTGTCTACGTCATCGTCTTACGCTTTTTCGATCAGGTCACGTGTCCTGACGCGAGTTTAAGATTTTATACCCATTACAGAAAAAGTGCTCAACGCCGCTAAAGAAGTTTTCACTTCAAAAAATACTATATAAAAAAAAAGACGGGTTGCACTCCGGGAGTGCCGGCAGAAGTGAAAACTTGATTATTAACGTTGAGCATGTTTGATATTTTGGAATGGTTAGGGAATAATTTTGCACCAATTGCTTTATCAGTATAAAAGTACTATCATTTATGTGGTAGAATACAATATTCATTTATTGCGCTATCGTACACAAACATGACAATTTATATTACATTAAAAATTTAACACTTTAAAACTATTACAATTATTTTACATTAAAAAGTTTATCTCTCCGAAAAATCTACTTTCATCCATAATTTTAACGAGTTTTTCATAACGCGAATGTTCATGTAACATACACGAACATTCGCGCAAGCGCCCTGCGCTGCCTAAACGAAACAGTAGGCCCAGGCATACATTTTCGCCGCGCCGTAGAGAGGGGATAGCTGTCTACTCTCCATCCGTCTTACGCTTTTTCGATCAGGTCACGTGTCCTGACGCGAGTTTAAGATTTTATACCCATTACAGAAAAAGTGCTCAACGCCGCTAAAGAAGTTTTCACTTCAAAAAATATATATATAAATACTCGTGGTATTTTATAAATCAAAAGAAATAGCTTTATTCGGGTAAACCTATTACAGGTGAATCGTTCTTATATATCAGATACCTATATAAGGCGATATTACTAAATAAATTTCATAGTTCTGGGTAAACGGCAGGTTATGTATTTTGTTTGTGATGGTCCCAAAATCGGATAAGGAGGTCGAAGTTGAAGGAATTTCGACAATGTAGCGTTCGAGCGGAGGTTTTCCCCGCCGTTAAAATTTATTACGCACGTTATCTTAAGCGACGCGGACACCGCGTGAGACGACGAAATATTATCAAATTGCTAAATTAATAAACGCTTGTGGAAAAGTCCTACTATAGTGTAAAGGATTACGTAAATGATAAACAAGCATGGGTATGAAATATTGCTCTAATAAGATAGCTCTTGATATAATTTTAAGTGGCATGTGAGATGGTGACAGCAAAAAGATAACTTACCCGGCTGAGTTAAGTTAATTAGGGCGCGTTTGGCACCCTCATATTTTTAGTTTTAAGTAAGTTTACCAATGTAGTTATCATCATCATGATCAACCCATTACCGGCTCACTACAGAGCACGGGTCTCCTCTCAGTATGAGAAGGGTTCGGCCATAGTCCACCACGCTGGCCATGTGCGGATTAACATACTTCACAAGCGGTGATGGCCTAGTGGTTAGGGCGTCAGCCTCCTAAACAGAGGTCGGCGGTTCGAGTCCGGGCACGCACCTCTAACTTTTCGGAGTTATGTGCGTTTTTTAAAAATTTTAAATATCACTCGCTTCAACGGTGAAGGAAAACATCGTGCAAACATTCTCAAAGGCGTGTGAAGTCTGCCAATCCGCACTTGGCCAGCGTGGTGGACTCTGGCCGAACCCTTCTCATATTGAGAGGAGACCCGTGCTCTGTAGTGATCATGACGACTGCGCCACGGACAGACACACAGCGGTCAAACTTGTTACAGCCCTTGAACTTATTGATGACCGCCGTGGCGCAGGGCGTGCGCTGTTGCATTATAAAGTTGGAGGTCCTGGGTTCGATTCCCGGCTCGAGTCTGGTCTGGTGGGAGGCTTTACCGTGGCTAGTTACCACCCTACCGACAAAGGCGTGTCGCCAAGCGATTTAGCGTTCCGGCACGATGTCGTGTAGAAACCAATTAGGAGTATTGATTTACCATACTCCTTACAGGTTAGCCCGCTAACATCTTAGACTGCATCATCACTTACCATCAGGTGAGATTGCCGTTAAGGGCTAACTTGTAGTGGGTAAAAAAAAAAATACTATGTCTTACGGAGGACGAAATCTTTGGTGTGAGTGTGCAACTTTCGCAAAACCTATAAAATAAACATAAGTTCGTCTAAAAATAAGCTGGACTCGTCCAACCGGTAATTGATTGATTGGTTTTTTTTTTTCGGACTGTCTATTAGCTGTGCTAACCCTATTGGTTGCGACAGCGTAACCGGGCTGTTTGGCGAGCTTCAGAAAGAAGCTCTGCCAGAAGAAACTTTGAGCCCTAGAGCTCGAAGAAACTAAGGGAACGTCGTGAGGCCGAACTTCGGCTTGGGCGACGTTCGGGATAACGGGGGGGGGGGGTCTTTTTTGCTAAAAGATACAGTTCTAGAGTTGTGGAACATACTACAAAGGAAAATCGATGGAAAACAGATGGCGTTAAGTGTGGAATATCTCGCGCTATTGTGACCTGTGGGCCGTGAAGACTTTGTCAAGGTCGCCGGTACTGAATGGACGGATCAACCAAATCTACACACCGTCTTCGCCTGCGAAGACGAGGTCACCGCTTTGTTAAGTGTCATCCGGACGTGGGCTCCACGGCCTCGGAGACGTACGGACCACTCACCGTCCGACTCCTCGTTATCCCAAACGTCGCCTAAGCCGAGGTTCGGCCTCACAGGCGGCCTTAGACAGACGTTCCCTTGGCTTCTTCGAGTCCTAGGGCTCAAAATTTTGTCAGAAGCTTGCCAAACAGCCCGGTTACGCTGTCGCAACCAATGGGGTTAGCACAGCTAATAGACAGACCGAAAAAAATAATGTATGATCACTGTATGTAACTGTACTGTACTGTTTGTAAGTCTGCCAATCCGCACACGGCCAGCGTGGTGGACTATGGCCGAACCCCTCTCATATTGAGAGGAGACCCGTGCTCTGTAATGAGCCGGTAATGGGTTGATCATGATGACTGTATGTAATGTGACAATGTTGCAGCGCGGACGCCGCGGCGGTGACGCGCGATGGCGTCGCGCCTGCTGCTGCTGGCCGCCGTGGCCTGTGCGCTGGCCGAGGAACCGCTGTGAGTACGCTTTTTTTTTTTTTTTCACGCTGGGAAATGCTTTTACGCATCCCCTCCGGAGGCGACGCAGGCAAGACCGCGCCGCTTCCGACGGGGTATGTGGGACTCCCCGGCGGCCAGACTGGCGACCAGAATACCCACTAAAACCCAGCGATGCTCCTACGCGTCGCCTGGTGGCTGGGTCACGGGAACACTTGTGCACTCGACCGCGCCCCAGCCATCTATTAGAGTCGCCATAGTATAGATATAATAAGTTAGTATGTGTTCGAAGTCACTGTAAATTTTATGGAAAGTCATTTACTGCCCATTGATGTTAGAAGTTCGAAATCATTAAACTTAAATTTTTAAAAGTCGACTTCAAAGTTTTATATGACTGAATGCCATAATAATTAATAGTATATGTGTATTGATATATATTTATTTATACATAAAAGTATATATTGATATATTTTTGAAGTGAAAACTTCTTTAGCGGCGTTGAGCACTTTTTCTGTAATGGGTATAAAATCTTAAACTCGCGTCAGGACACGTGACCTGATCGAAAAAGCGTAAGACGGATGGAGAGTAGACAGCTATCCCCTCTCTACGGCGCGGCGAAAATGTATGCCTGGGCCTACTGTTTCGTTTAGGCAGCGCAGGGCGCTTGCGCGAATGTTCGTATATGTTACAGCGTGCCACGCGCATCCATGGATAGTTCTGGTAATGATGATGGTGAAAAAGTCGTTGAAATTATGGATGAAAGTTGATTTTTCGGAGAGATAAACTTTTTAATGTAAAATAATTGTAATAGTTTTAAAGTGTTAAATTTTTAATGTAATATAAATTGTCATGTTTGTGTACGATAGCGCAATAAATGAATATTGTATTCTACCACATAAATGATAGTACTTTTATACTGATAAAGCAATTGGTGCAAAATTATTCCCTAACCATTCCAAAATATCAAACATGCTCAACGTTAATAATCAAGTTTTTACTTCTGCCGGCACTCCCGGAGTGCAACCCGTCTTTTTTTTTTGAAGTGAAAACTTCTTTAGCGGCGTTGAGCACTTTTTCTGTAATGGGTATAAAATCTTAAACTCGCGTCAGGACACGTGACCTGATCGAAAAAGCGTAAGACGGATGGAGAGTAGACAGCTATCCCCTCTCTACGGCGCGGCGAAAATGTATGCCTGGGCCTACTGTTTCGTTTAGGCAGCGCAGGAATGTTCGTGTATGTTACAGCGTGCCACGCGCATCCATGGATGGTGACAGCTGATGGCTCGACCGTCTGTGTAGTGATCACATTGTTGTGTATTCGTAAAATTCGTGAATGTAAAGTGCTTAAAATATGGAAATTGATATAGATAAACTTTTTAATGTAAAATAATTGTAATAGTTTTAAAGTGTTAAATTTTTAATGTAATATAAATTGTCATGTTTGTGTACGATAGCGCAATAAATGAATATTGTATTCTACCACAAAAATGATAGTACTTTTATACTGATAAAGCAATTGGTGCAAAATTATTCCCTAACCATTCCAAAATATCAAACATGCTCAACGTTAATAATCAAGTTTTCACTTCTGCCGGCACTCCCGGAGTGCAACCCGTCTTTTAATAGTTTTTTTTTTTTTTATTGATAACTTGTATTATATTTAAAAAATAGCGCCGTTACCCTCTTCTTTTATTTAATTTCTTTCCCCAAGAGTTGTCTGGAAGAGATTGCTTAAGCAATAAGACCGCCTTTGCATACTCAGGTTTTAAGTGTTCCGTGTTGGTTTTTCTTTAAAATTTGTGTGCAATAAAGAGTATTTATCTTATCTTGAAGCGGTGATAGCCTAGTGGTTAGGGCGTCAGCCTCCTAATCAGAGGTCGGCGGTTCGAATCCGAGCACGCACCTCTTTTCGGAGTTTTATGCATTTTTAAAAATTAAAATATCGCTAGATTCAACGGTGAAGGAAAACATCGCGAGGATACCTGCACGCCTGAGAGTTCTCCATAATGTTCTCAATGGCGTGTATAGTCTGTTAATCCGCACATGGCCAGCGTGGTGGACTATGGCCAAACCCTTCTCGTATTGAGAGGAGACCCGTCTGTAGTGAGCCGGTAATGGGTTGTGATGATGATGTTATCTTATCCAGCATCATTTGTGTGCAGCTACTCGCTGGAGTGGCCGGGCCCGGCGGAAGGGTGTGCGAGCGCGGCTCGCGCCGGCGGCCACTTCGGCGTGGAGTGCGCGTGGGGCGCCGACCGCGTGGTGCTGGCCGCCGACGCCAACGGCTCCTACCTGAAGATCTCCTGCCAGAACGTGAGCTCCCGTTTGTTTAACACGAACCACTGTCTTCAGCGCTCGCCCACGTCGAGATCTGCGAAACATACTTAAGCTAATAATAATATAATATAACACCACACAAAATCTTCTACTAGAACCTTTACGCACGTTTCGACCCGATACCGGATCATCCTCAGATATTGACTTCACAAGCGAGAAAAGTGAGGTTCTAGTGGAAGATTTTGTGTGGTGTTATATACAAATCTCCCGGTTGTCGGCGGAATATAGCAAATTATACTTGCTGTTTATTGTTTATCATGGACTTCCGCAAAGTAACGCCTGCTTCTGTTCATTATTTGCTCGTGCCGATGTTCCGGCGTTGGGATCTGATTCCTGCCCGTGCGCAGGACGGCGGCTCGTTCTCGTGCGCGCAGCTGCAGTCGGCGGAGCAGCTCATGCGCGCGCGCCTCGATGCCCCGCGCGCGCTCGCCAACAGGACCGTGGACCGGTTCGAGGTCCGGGGCTGCGCGCTGCCGGCCGAGCCGCTCGCCTGCGCGCTGCGGCTGGTGGGCGCGGCCGACGCCACACTGCTGCTGCTGGCCGACGTGGCGGGCGAGCTGACGCCGCGCCACGTGCGGGGCATGACGCGCGTCGAGAAGCTGCGCCTCTACTACAGGAGGGGTGAGTCTATGTCTGGTGGGAGGCTTCGGCCGTGGCTAGCTTACCACCCTACTGACAAAGACGTGTCGCCAAGCGATTTAGCGTTCCGGCACGATGTCGCGTAGAAACCAATTAGGAGTGTGGGTTTACCATACACCTAACAGGTTAGCCCGCTACCATCTTAGACTGCATCATCACTTACCATCAGGTGGGATTGCCGTCAAGGGCTAACTTGTAGTGGATAATAAAAAAAAGAGTGTGACGACCTCCGTGCCGCAGCGCATCACAAAATCAGTAATTCTACGAAGACGAAGTCGCGGGCAACAGCTAGTATTATATAATAATAGTCACGTATCGTACAGGGCACGCGCGCGCATTCACATCAGCACTTTTACATACAGCGGTACTCACCATATCAACATATATAGCATTAGTTACTTCTCGAGTCAAGGGGGTCCGAGTTGTTTTTTGTAAGGGTGACATCAGCATTTTTGTTTACTTTCGCTTATAGTAATTAAAACCACAACTTGCCGGTGTACACTTTTATTGCGATAATAACTAAGAGGTCCGAACTGTCCGACGTCTCGAGCGAGAGAATCTTTGAAAAGCATCGACCGCCCGTATTTATAGCACAAAGCATGCTTGTACAAAATTGATTGTTACTGGCTAAATTGTGTTAGCAAAATCATCAATAGTTAAAATGTGGGTAATTATTGAATTTTTGAGGTTTTTGGCGCCGCTTAATAAAGTTAATAACTTCTTCGCGCCGACATACTTGTTAGCAAAGTATATTAAACAGGTATTCTTTGACTATAAGTGATTTATTCCTATATACAATCTAAAGTTGTGTACGCCACATTCAGCAGCGCATACATCTTTATGGTCCTTCGAGCCGGATATTCCAACTTCATACGAACGGGCGACCTCCGTGCTGCAGCGCATCAGAAAATCAGTAATTCTACGCAGACGAAGTCGCGGGCAACAGCTAGTATTATATAAACAGTATTTTCTATTTACCATTGTACACCCCAACCTCGCCTTAATTTATATTTTATCCCTGATTTGTGCTAGGTTGTCTGGTAGAGATCGCCCGGTAAAGCATTTCTTTAATACTAGGTTGTACAATCAATTCTTCCAAAGCGTTTATAGGATGGACAGGGGCGGGTGCGTCGGCAATTTGGGTAGACGTGGGTAGTTTCGGGCGTGTGGCGGATATTTCTTTATTATGAAAATACAGGACACACCTTTTCCTGAATTGCAGGAGAAAACCAAACGGCAGTACCACACGACGTGCTGGCGATGCTGCCCGCGTTGACGAGCTTCTCGCTGTGGAGGGGCGAGCTGGTACTGCAGCCGGGGGGGCTGCCCGCGCTGCCCGGCCTGCGCAACCTGGAGCTAGCGGACGGAGGCCTGCGGGAACTGCCGCGCGGGCCCTTCCGTAACGCGCCCGGCCTCACCACGCTAGGGCTGTGGGGGAACCAGATCGAGTCCGTAGACGAGGACGCGTTTGAAGGTGAGTTTCATAAGAGTAGTTTCAAAAGTTTCATTTAATTTATTTAATTAGTCTTATTGGATATTGTCCGTTCTAATTAAATTAAAAATTAAATAAATAAAAAAACTTGAGAGGTGTCAAGGGACACCCGGATGGAACGAAGTTCCTTTCGATTAATTAGTGAAGTAATTGTAATAAAATTTTATTTTAGTTATAATAATATTTTTTTATTATTAACAAATATAATGTTATATAAACTTAATCTCCGGAACTTGTGCAGAAACACTGTCAGGATTCATTATTATTATTATTTTTTATTCTTTATTATTTATTATTTACAAAAAACCTGTATACACTCAACAAAAATAATCGTCGCGACACCACACTGTTCAATGCGAAATAGAAATGAAAATATCTGGCTTGCTTTCTATAAGAGAGAGAGACAGACAGAGAAACATGCGACGCCGCACAGCTTACAATAACAAAAAGTGTCGTGACAACTTTTCGTAAGATTTTTTTCCGTCTAGCCCCCTTTCACAACGCGCGATAAGGAACTTCGTTCCAATAAATAAAAAATAAGAGGCAGGCGCCCATCGAGGCCTTTCTTATTACACCTGGCGTCATGATCTGTGCTGAAGATATAAATGTGTAGGTTGTTGGTTACATCTTTCGAAGGACCTAGGATTGTTCAGATTCACCCCAGATTACACAGAATTGGCAACCGGCAATAAAAGAACCGCTCACCGTTACTGGAACGTCCAGGTCGTGCAGCAATCTTCCATCTGATTGAGCACGGCACAATGTGTGGTGATAAGGAAGTACTAGCCGGTCGCCTATACATGTATATCATATCGGCCAATCAGCGAGCGAGAACGGAACCATAGTAAACATGAGTGAACTTAGTATTCATCAATCAATCAATCAGCCTATAGACGCTCACAGCTGGACATATGCCTTTCCAAGAGCGCGCCAACACACACGGTCCTCCGCCTTCCTCATACACCCGCCACCAGCGATCCTTTTCAGGTCGTCCGTGTGGTGGAAACCTGCACGCCTGAGAGTTCTCCGTAATGTTCTCAAAGGCGTGTGAAGTCTGCCAATCCGCACACGGCCAGCGTGGTGGACTATGGCCAAACCCTTCTCATATTGAGAGGAGACCCGTGCTCTGTAGTGAGCCGATAATGGGTTGATCATGATGATGATGATGAAAGCTAAGAGGGTTCGAATCGCTGTAAAAATGTAGTGAGCCGGTAATGGGTTGATCATGATGATGATGAATGTTACCAACAAAGTGTTCTCCCTCCCCCGCAGGCCTGTCCAGGCTGGAGAACCTCAGCCTCAACTCCAACCGCCTCTCGTCGCTGCCACGCGCTGTGTTCGCGCCCACTCCGCGCCTCGCCCGCCTCGACCTCTACCACAACCGCCTCGCGGCGCTGCCGGCCGGCCTGCTCAGCGGCCTGGCGCACCTGCGAGAGGTGAGCCCCCCCTCCCGCACCACCACACCACCCCCTACCGACACCCGCACTAAATCGTAATGACGACTTGTCAATCTTTTTTTTATTTATTATTTCGCAAAACTGTCAACTATTGTATAGCCATAGTCATTAGAATACAAAAATATCTTAATTTTACAACATTGAGTTCTCGATGCGAACATAGCATGCACAAGGTGGGGTACAAGCCATTAAAAATAATAAAATAAAAAATGACAAAATTAACCTGGACGATAAATTAACAAAAGAGAAATACTACAAAAACTAATCTATATATATAAAAGCGAAATGTCACTTACTTACATACTTACTGATTAAACGCGAGATCTCAAAAACTATTGTATATACAATCGATCTCAAAAACTATAATTTAGCAAGTAGGTAGTTGATAGTTAAGAGATGTCAGCTAAGAAAGGATATTTGAAAGTTCCATCCCTAAGGGGGTAAAATGGCGGTTGGAATTTTGTATGAAAATCCTTTGTTTTTGGAGTTGAATAAATAAAAAACATGTACATCAAATTTTTATGAATATTATCTTTTAAGGGTGGTAAAATAGGGGATGATAGTTTTTGCTTAATTTTTTTATCATCAAGTCTTGAAATTTTGAAAATAGGTTTCTTTTAGGGCGCAAGTATCAGGTTAGAATTTATCAAATCTACCCTGAAGGGCATAAAATAGGGGTTTGAACTTGGTATGAAAGTCCTATGTTCTTTAATTTAGAGACACGGTAATCGGCAATTTGACATTTGCCTGTAGCTTACTTTTTGAAGCAGGGCATTCATGAGAAACCTCAGTGTCACGGGAAATCAGCAATTCTACGCAGATGAAGTCGCGGGCAACAGCCAGTGTACAAATGAAGATTATAATTTCCAGGTGTATATATTCGACAACCAGGCGACGCTCCACCTCGAGGAGCATCTGTTCGCGAACCTTCCGTCGCTGCAACACCTGGAGCTGAAAACCTCCTCCATCCAGCACGTTCCGGAACACATATTTCAGAACACCACTCACCTACACAAACTGTACATGTCAGGAAACAACCTGACAGCGGTTCCAGAAAGGATGTTCCACCACTTAGTGGAGTTGGAAATTTTGGATTTGAGCTATAACCAATTGGACAATTTACATGAGAGTTTATTTTCGAAATTGGACAAATTAGAAAGTTTGGACTTGAGTAGTAATTCACTGAAGGCTCTTCCCGAGGGTTTGTTCTCTGGACTGAAGATGTTAAAGGTGCTGAACTTGAGGAGCAACCAAATCCAAACGCTTAGCAAGTGAGTTGGGGTTTTTTTATTTAGTAGCAAATTAATCTGACTTCTGGGTTGGGTGGCCACGCTGCCCATGCTCCTCGCACGAAATGGAATCTGAATGGCATGGCCGGAATGTGTACGGAGCTGTGCCCTAATTAAAATATCCATATCCATTAATTTTATAAGGGAAGGGATATAGGGAAGCGGTGTTAGCCTAGTGGTTAGGGCGCCACCCTCGATCAGCCGGATCGGTGGTTCGAAACCTCTAACTTTTGGAGTTATGTGCGTTTAAAAAAAAATATATATATCACTTGCTTGAACAGTGAAGGAAAACATCGTGAGGAAACCTGCACGCCTGAGAGTTCTCCGTAAACAAAGGCGTGTGAAGTCTGCCAATCCGCACATGGCCAGCGTGGTGGACTATGGCCGAACCCTTCTCATATTGAGAGGAGACCCGTGTTCTGTAGTGAGCCGGTAATGGGTTGATCATGATGATCAGTACTTGGTCGCAATTTAAAATTTCACGATAGATTCAACGGATCACAGTTTATTCATAGATTGCATCAAAGAGATCAGTTTTTGATGTACAATGCTTCCATGCACTCGAGTAAAAGTTTAAGTTCCCGTTTAGAAACATTTCGTTACATGAGCGAGAGAATATAACGTGCGGAGGAGAAAGATAGCTATAGTTGCATGTCTAAAACAAATAGCGTCTGGAGTTATATATATATTTTTTATATAGAGTTCATTCAATCAGTTTCACTAATCTCCCACGTAAGAGATTTTGGAACACCTCGGGAGTAGAACCTCAACTTTTATGCCAACACGGCATATGGCATAGCGTATTATTGTGACGTCATCCGCTTACGGATGGTGGAATAATTATCATTTCCTCGTTGTCTCAGGACAGTGTTAGCCGGGCTGTCGGCGCTGCTGGAGTTGAACCTCGCCGGCAACAGAATCCGGACCCTGCACAACGAGACCTTCAGGCCTGTCACCGGGCTTCAGGTGAGCCTGCGCTAGTTTTGGTACTATCTAACAAGCAAGCTAGCTGCATACTATCTCGAGGTCGCTGCAGACTATCTCAAGAATGCAAACTATCTCGAGGGCGCTGCAAACTATCTCAAGGATGCAAACTATCTCGAGGTCGCTGCAAATTATCTCAAGGATGCAAACTATCTCGAGGTCGCTGCAGACTATCTCAAGGATGCAAACTATCTCGAGGTCGCTGGAAACTATCTCAAGGATGCAAACTATCTCGAGGTCGCTGCAAACTATCTCAAGGATGCAAACTATCTCGAGGTCGCTGCAAACTATCTCAAGGATGCAAACTATCTCGAGGTCGCTGCAAACTATCTCAAGGATGCAAACTATCTCGAGGTCGCTGCAGACTATCTCAAGAATGCAAACTATCTCGAGGTCGCTGCAGACTATCTCAAGGATGCAAACTATCTCGAGGTCGCTGCAATCTATCTCAAGGGTGCAAACTATCTCGAGATCGCTGCAGACTATCTCAAGGATGCAAACTATCTCGAGGTCGCTGCAAACTATCTCAAGGATGCAAACTATCTCGAGGTCGCTGCAAACTATCTCAAGGATGCAAACTATCTCGAGGTCGCTGCAGACTATCTCAAGGATGCAAACTATCTCGAGGTCGCTGCAAACTATCTGGAGGTCGCTGCAAACTATCTCAAGGTTGCAAACTATCTCGAGGTCGCTGCAAACTATCTCAAGGATGCAAACTATCTCGAGGTCGCTGCAAACTATCTCGAGGTCGCTGCAGACTATCTCAAGAATGCAAACTATCTCGTGGTCGCTGCAAACTATCTCAAGAATGCAAACTATCTCGAGGTCGCTGCAAACTATCTCGAGGTCGCTGCAAACTATCTCAAAAATGCAAACTATCTCGAGGTCGCTGCAAACTATCTCAAGAATGCAAACTATCTCGAGGTCGCTGCAAACTATCTGGAGGTCGCTGCAGACTATCTCAAGAATGCAAACTATCTCGAGGTCGCTGCAAACTATCTCAAGAATGCAAACTATCTCGAGGTCGCTGCAGACTATCTCAAGAATGCAAACTATCTCGAGGTCGCTGCAAACTATCTCAAGGATGCAAACTATCTCGAGGTCGCTGCAATCTATCTCAAGTTGGGGCAAGTCCTTATGTAATGTCTGTATATATATATATATATATAGCAGAACACGGAAGGGGGGGGGGGGTGTTATTCGATCAATGCAATGATTCGGTCCTTCTCTTGTCTGTCGTACATGATTCTAAAACTAGATGGCGCTGTTCTCCGACTGCCGTCAAAGAAATAATGGACTAGGCGTAATGGTCTCTCCATGCAACTCGTCACGCGTCATACTTTTTTTACGTAATGAGACTTCTTCCGTCAGTGTATATCCGTCCAAAACACATTACTCGCAAAATAACGTCTTCAATAGGGTTAATTTCTGCCTGCAGGTTCTCTCCCTGGCCAACAACAACATGTCCATCTCACGTGAGGTGAACACCGAGCACTTCATATCGGCGGACCTGTACGCCGAGTACCAAATCGACCGCGCCAGGTGACTAACACACACACACACGCACAATACGCACTGATATTTTGATGTAAACTACACAATTATGGACTTCTGCGGGAAACTCTAGATTTAATGACCTCGTATTTACGTGACAGAATTCAACAAGTTGTCGTAAACGGGAAACGGTCTAACGGGTCATTTGTGAAAATAGGGGTTCCTCAGGGATCAATATTAGGACCTTTTCTGTTCCTCATTTACATAAATGACCTTCCTTAGCAAGACAATAGCGGGATAGTATTGTTTGCTGATGACACATTACTCGTTTTTAGAATTAAACGACGTGAAACAAATGTTGACGATGGAAACAACTCTCTCGCGAAACTAGTACATTGGTTTGAGGCTAATAACTTAGCACTTAATGGGAAGAAAACAAAGTGTATTAAATTCACGTTGCCCAATGTTAAACAGGTGAAAACCAGTGTACTACTTAATAATGAGGAATTGGATCTGGTAAATACGGCTACATTCCTAGGCATAACGTTAGACGCTAAACTTCAATGGGGCCCTCATATAAATAATTTATCGCACAGACTTAGCTCTGCTGCTTACGCGGTAAAAAAGATTCGTCATTTGACGGATATAGAGACTGCCAGACTTGTGTATTTTAGCTACTTTCACAGCATTATGTCATATGGTATTTTATTATGGGGTAATGCTGCTGATATTGACACTATATTCGTTTTGCAGAAGAGGGCTGTTCGTAAGAGATAAATTTAAGTGTATAGCCAATATGTATATGAAAATTTAATGCATGTTCATAAAAATATTGATAAATTCAAGAAAAAAATGGACTGTAACGCACTGATGATTAGACATTATCTCTTAATGACTCTCTGGGACCTAATTTATATATCGCACGAACAGCCCTCTTCTGCAAAATAATAAAATACCATATGACATAATGCTGTGAAAGTAGCTAAAATACACAAGTCTGGCATCCTCTATATCCGTCAAATGACGAATCTTTTTTACCGATATAAACTAGGTAGGCTTAAAGTTTTGAGATTTTTAAAGTGGGGCTTGCAACTGTCTGTCTGTTTTAAGCCACATGTAGATCTTATGCACTTTTTTGTGCTTTTAACGCTCAACAGAATTACCTCAAAAGTTGACGCCATATCTCTAAACCGAACTTACAAAAGCATTATAAGCATCTAATAGGGTTTTTCTGGTTACAATTCTGGTCTGGTGGGAGGCTTTGGCCGTGGCTAGTTACCGCCCTACCGACAAAGTCTTGCGATTTAGCGTTCCGGCACGATGTCGCGTAGAAACCAATTTGGAGTGCGTGGTTTACCATACCCCTAACAGGTTATCCCGCTGGCATCTCAGACTGCATCATCACTTACCATCAGGTGAGATTGCAGTCAAGGGCTAACTTAAAAAAGAAGAATAAATAAAACTGCAAATAAATCCTTTTTGTGACCGTGGTGCGATGTGTAGAATTTGTTGTAAGCATTGAAGGAAACGGTCCGGCACAAGGTATGGGTTCAACTGTCGGTTGTTGACGTCATAAACTGCCAAAAAAGGTCTGCTACTTCTTGTCACCCACCTGGTGGTGAAGTAAGAATAATGAATTGAAGCAGGCGTTACTTTGCGGAAGTCCATGGTAAACAATAAACAGCAAGTATAATTTGCTAAATATCACTTGCTTCTACGGTGAAGGAAAACATCGTGAGGAAACCTGCACGCCTGAGAGTTCTCCGTAATGTTCTCAAAGGCGTGTGAAGTCTGCCAATCCGCACATGACCAGCGTGATGGACTATGGCCAAAACCCTTCTCACATTGGGAGGAGACCCGTGCTCTGTAGTGGGCCAGTAATGGGTTGATCATGATGATGATAATTTGCTATATTCCGCCGACAACCGGGAGTTTTGTATAATATAACACCACACAAAATCCTCCACTAGAACCTCTACGCACGTTTCGACCCGACACCGGATCATCCTTCAGGAGACGTTGGGTTTTATTAGTCCTAAGATCCTATATAGCTAGTGCCCTAATAAACGATTTATATGTTCACCAAGATCCAGTTTTATTTACCACCAAGATTTTTTTTTTTTTTTTTATTATCCACTACAAGTTAGCCCTTGACGGCAATCCCACCTGATGGTAAGTGATGATGCAGTCTAAGATGGTAGCGGGCTAACCTGTTAGGGGTATGGTAAACCCACACTCCTAATTGGTTTCTACGCGACATCGTGCCGGAACGCTAAATCGCTTGGCGACACGTCTTTGTCGGTAGGGTGGTGACTAGCCACGGCCGAAGCCTCCCACCAGACCAGAATTGTAAACAGAAAAACCCTATTATAAGCATATAATGCTTATGTAAGTTCGGTTTAGGGATATGGCGTCAACTTTTGAGGTAATTCTGTTGAGCGTTAAAAGCACAAAAAAGTGCCGCGAATCGAACCCAGGACCTCCAAGTTTATAATCCAACTGCGCCACGGAGGTCGTCAAACAAAGAAACATGGACGGCAACAACTTCACAAGCGAGTAAAAGTCTAAGAATAAAAAAAAAAAAAGACGGGTTGCACTCCGGGAGTGCCGGCAGAAGTGAAAACTTGATTATTAACGTTGAGCATGTTTGATATTTTGGAATGGTTAGGGAATAATTTTGCACCAATTGCTTTATCAGTATAAAAGTACTATCATTTATGTGGTAGAATACAATATTCATTTATTGCGCTATCGTACACAAACATGACAATTTATATTACATTAAAAATTTAACACTTTAAAACTATTACAATTATTTTACATTAAAAAGTTTATCTCTCCGAAAAATCAACTTTCATCCATAATTTCAACGACTTTTTCACCATCATCATTACCAGAACTATCCATGGATGCGCGTGGCACGCTGTAACATACACGAACATTGCTGCGCTGCCTAAACGAAACAGTAGGCCCAGGCATACATTTTCGCCGCGCCGTAGAGAGGGGATAGCTGTCTACTCTCCATCCGTCTTACGCTTTTTCGATCAGGTCACGTGTCCTGACGCGAGTTTAAGATTTTATACCCATTACAGAAAAAGTGCTCAACGCCGCTAAAGAAGTTTTCACTTCAATAATTCTGCTCTAGCCCACCAGCCGACGCTTTCGAGTACCGCTCCCCGCTGAGTGAACTAGAGAACCTGCGCGACCTGGACCTGAGCCGCAACCGCATCAGCGTGATGTGCGACGACTGGCGCATGTTCTGGAGCCTGCGCAGGCTGGACCTCGCGCACAACGAGCTGACCGCCTTGACTGTGAGTAATGCGGACCGGGACACTTCGCCCGACCACCAGCTCCGCTATCAGATCCTGGATACCACCGAGCCTTCAGTAGTTCGAACACTGAAGGCATTAGGCTGCAAAGTGTTTCTTCTTTTATAAATAGAGTAAAAAAGACGTGTGGCACAATTAAATTCAAGAATTCAACTTGTCAAGAATTAAACTTTTCTTCATGGGGATACTGCCATTTTGGAAATCTATGCAATTGACCTGAAATAATGAGAAATCAGTTATAATCTAAATGTCATTACATTTACATAATGTATATGAAAATAATCATAATAGTTTAAAAAAACTAAAAAAACACGCTACTGCACGCATGCGTAGTTCGCACACTAGCTCTGTCTCTCTTACTCGCATGCAAAGGATGCGGAAAGAAATTAATTAATCCTGGCGAATCTAATTAGGATAATCGGATATTTTGATCGGATTATTGCATTGTCATCGACCTTTGACAGGTGTGCAAAGTTTGAATCAAATCTGATCGTTCAAAGTAGGGCAAAATCGAGCTCAAAGGAGTCGGTTACAAACAAACAAACAAACAAACAAACAAACAAACAAACAAACAAACAAACAAACAAACAAACAAACAAACATACATACATACAGGTGAAGCTAATAAAAGCGTGTTAAAAAAGACTTGTGGCACAATTAAATTCAAGAATTCAACTTGTCAAGAATTAAACTTTTCTTCATGGGGATACTGCCATTTTGGAAATCTATGCAATTGACCTGAAATAATGAGAAATCAGTTATAATCTAAATGTCATTACATTTACATAATGTATATGAAAAAGACGCGTGGCACTCGGTGACTGCCGCGGTAAAGCTATTGCATAGCATTTTTTATCAACTAAATTAATAATATTTCAAAAACAACAATGAAAATAAAAATATTAAAAATATTGAGGTTAGTTTTGATAAAATTAATTTCAAAAAAAAAGCAAAAGGGAAATGAGTAAAATTTAACTTTAGATTTGATTACAGACAGACAACGGGACAGGTGGAACTAAATAAAAATGCTTGTCATAATAATAAAAATGAAAAAAACGTGATAAAAAAAAATATAAGACGTACCCCAGGCTCTGAACCTACGACTTTCTGCACAAAAAGCATACGTGATAACCGCTGTTCCACGGCAACTGTCCTTTTATATAAAAATCAATTGCTGTTCGTTGGTCTCGCTAAAACTCGAGAACGGCTGAACGGATTTATCTTATCTCGGTCTTGAAATGTTCGTGGAGGTCTGGGGAAGGTTTAAAAAGTGAGAAAAATTCGAATAAATGCCGAGAAAACCCTAAAACAGCCTTTTTCGTTTTCTAAAAAAATTTGTATAGTCAATTTGAACTTTACTGCTATGCAATAAAGTTCATATTAAATTATAATCACTCACCGTTGTCTAAGAAATGTAGGTATGTTCCTAACCTTTAAAGAGTCAATTTGCAATTTATTACCGCTGCACAAAGTTCACATTCAATCATGTCTATCAAAATAGTCTTCGAGTGCGCGTTGGAGGATCTACTGTCGCGTTCCGAAACTCAAAATGTGTATTTAGTTGTAATTCATTACCGCGTACTTCGATGTCATTCACTATTTTTTTGTTATTTAGTTAGTTAAAGGAGATAATTTATAGATTTATGATTTTACGCGATTGGAAGACAAACAAACTTCACACACACTAACTCAACGCAGACGAAGTCGCGGGCGTCAGCTAGTTGCAAAATAAATTCATGCGCACAGCCACGGGAGCCCCGTGTTTCGTGCGCAACGTAGATTTACCGACATTACAGCAGTATTTTAAAGAGCTCTCAATAACCTACTTGGAGAAAGCAGCCCGAAACCCCAACCCTCTAGTGGTTGAGGCGTCCAATCACACCCCTGACCCAAACGCCCCTGTCATAAGGAGACGTCCGACGTCCTTGTCGACCCTGACGACCAACTGACGTTGGACAACGTTTCCCAAGTAGGTCATACACACACCCGCAAAATTCAACACAGCATCTTCGCCGGCGAAGACGAGGTCCCCGATATCTGACGTCACTCGGACGTGGATTTTATCCACGGTCACGGGGGCGCCCGGTTTGATACACCAGTTCAATATACCCAACGAGTCCCAACGTCACCCTAAGCCGCGGTCCGAGTCTCACAGGAGGCGCCCTTAGAGGGACGTTCCCCAGATGTCGCCGTGCTCTCAGGCTGAGCTTCATGCTCGCCAAAAACCCCCCTGACGCAGTAATAACTAATATGGTTACCTGCAAACGTCCATTCGAAACTTACTGCCATACTTATATACCTTTTTCGATGGTTAGAGTTCAGTACAAAACTTTGCTGTTCTTTCTGCCGCCGGCGACTGTGTGCTGAAGTGGCATTACAACTCCAAATGTGTTCCAGGACATGGACCTGGCGTTCAGCGCGGAGGAAGTCGTCGTGGACCTGCGGCACAACCGCATCACGCGCTTTCAGCCCTACACCTACGTCGGGGACGCAGGCGCGCGGGCCAAGCCCACCGTGCTGCTCGCCGACAACCCCTTCCACTGCGACTGCCGCCTCTACCCCGCGCTCCACGCTCTGCCCCGCGCCGCGCGCTCCACCACCGTCGACATCGCCGGCGCCGCGTGCGCCGCGCCCGCCGAGCTGCGCGGCCAGCCGCTCGCCGCGCTGCGCCCCGAGCGCCTCGTGTGCGACGTGGCGGATTGCCCCGCCGGCTGCGCCTGCGCCGACGTGCCCGCGCGCCGCCGCCTCGAGCTCGACTGCCGCGCGCTGCCCGCGCGCCTGCCCGGCGCCGCGCCCACGCGCCTGCGCCTGCGCCAGCGCGCCGACCTCAGCGCGCTGCCCGCGCACGTCACCTACGTGGACCTGTCCTCCCTCAACCTCACCGAGGCCCCCAGCGTGTCGCACTCCACGGAACTCGACTTGACTGGTAACCATCTGAGACAAGTTCCCGTGGACCTGTTGAGGCTCAACTGCGTGGTGCACTTGGCGGACAACCCGCTGGCCTGCCAGTGCGGCAACAGAGCCGAGCTGGAGTTCCTGCAGCTGAAGCAGCACTTGGTGAGGGACTACAGCAACTTGACCTGCAGCAACAAGCTGCTGCTGTCCGGCGTGGACGTGGAGACGCTGTGCGCGGCGCGGGACTCCACGGTCGTCGGCTGCAGTATCGCCTTGCTCGGCCTGCTCGTCGCGCTCGTCACCGGCGCGGTGTACCGCTATCAAACGATCGTCCGCATACTGCTCAAGAAGATCGGCTTGTGGTGGGGAGAAGAGGAGGTAGACGATCGGAGGTACGACGCCTTCGTCTCCTTCTCGCATCAGGACGAGAGATACGTGATGGAGACCCTGGTTCCGAGGTTGGAGAGCGGGAAGAGGCCGCTCAGACTGTGCCTCCACTACCGGGATTGGGTGGTGGGCGATTTCATCCCGTCCCAGATCGCGCGCTCGGTGGAGGACTCGAGGAGGACGATCATAGTCCTGTCGGAACACTTCCTGAAGTCGGTCTGGGCGCAGATGGAGTTCCGAGCGGCGCACGGGCGAGAGCGGCTGCTGATTCTGATGTTGGACGACTTGGCCAAAGACAGAAACCTAGATCCGGACCTCAAGGCGTACATCGCGGTCAATACTTACGTGAAAGCGAGCGATCCTTTGGTTTTCGACAGACTCAAGGACGCCGTGCTGACCAGGCGGCGCGCGATCGTGAAGACGCCCAAACGTGGCGCCAAGGCCGTGGGCCTCGACGTCCACTTGAACGAGCAGGGGCAGCTGGTCAACGCCTACGCGCGAGCGGCGCCGTGAATACTCCTCGACATCAAACGTGCATCAAAACTTCACAAATGTTATATCTGCTACGCAGGTCGCTGGCCCGCATTAGTCATGTGTAAGATTTGCACACTCACAATCGTTGCGTCGCTATCGAGTCTCGAAACACTATGACTCCAAAGGAAAGTGAACCTTGTGACCTCAGATTAGAGGCGCAATTACCGTACAACTTATTTTTATTCTACAATATTGCTCTTTTGACGAAGTTTGGTTGGATTTCAGTTCCAAAACTAGGTAGATGCTTTCAATTTACGCTGACGTCAGTGCTTCGATATTCGGAAGCGACCTTGAGAGCACACAAACACGAACGGTACTGGTATATACATTAAACTCGTGGTACACCGCGTCGCATCGTCCGCCCGCGCTGTTGTTTCGTTTTCGTGGGTTGCCGAAGTACGGAAAAGATTTTATGTTTCAGAAATGATAGCTCTCATACAAACACTTAAGCAGCTATATATACCGATAAGATAGTTGTAAACTGTTTGTCTCTGATTTTTGTTTTTGTTTTTTTTAATTTTAAAAGTTTGTATCACCCGTAGTCCGTCGGGAATAATGATCTGACTGAGAATCTTCACGCAAGAGACTGCAATTCGAGTTTAACATTTAATCCTCCATAATCTTGCCGTAGGGCTCGATAGAACACACTCTTGCACACCAACATTCTAGTCTTGCTTTGTTCATCTCAAATACTTAACTGCACTGATCTGATTTTTTTATTATTTAGCAGTTACCATATATAAGTATAAGATTTGCGTCGGCGGGGGCCATGTGGCGAGCGATCTGCGTGAAAAGCCCTTGAGCGATAGCGCGATGTAAAACGACACAGTGCCATCTATCGGCAATCGTAGGAGGTTAACTTCAAACAAAGCTATTTGTTGCTACGGGCGTGTGACCCGCGTCACACATCGGCGTGACGCGGGTCACACGCCGCAAGGGAAACGTAAGGAAACCTGCACGCCTGAGAGTTCTCCATAATGTTCTCAAAGGCGTGTGAAGTCTGCCAATCCGCACATGGCCAGCGTGGTGGACTATGGCCGAACCCTTCTCATCTTGAGAGGCGATCCGTGACGAGTAATGGGTTGATCATGAATGTAAAAGGGGCTCTCAACACCTCAAATGTTGCGACAGTGTTTCTGTCTAAACCAATTGACGTGATATGATACTCTCTATTATTAAGCTATTGCATAGATCCTATCGAGGGCCTTGAGCGCGGGGACCGAATCCAGAAATTCCGTAACGAAAGAAAACCTCACGCTCCCCACTCCGACGGGCACAGCGGTGATACTTTTTACCATATAATTTGGTGGAACAGCGGTTGTCACGAATGCTTTTTGTGCAGAAAGTCGTAGGTTCGAGCCTGGGGTACGTCTTTATTTTTTTATCACGTTTTTTTATTTTTTATTATTATGACAAGCATTTTTATTTAGTTTCACCTGTCCCGTTGTCTGTCTGTAATCAAATCTAGAGTTTAATTTTACTCATTTCCCTTTTGCTTTTTTTTAAATAAATTTTATCAAAAATAACCTTAATATTTTTAATATTTTTATTTTCATTGTTGTTTTTAAAATATTAATAATTAAGTTGATAAAAAATGCTATGCAATAGCTTTACCGCGGCAGTCCCCGAGTGCCACACGTCTATTTTTAATATATTATATAAATTTTTAATTTACTTAAACTTTATATAGCATCTGATTTGAATAGTAATTGTTCTAGATATAAGACATTGATGTTAATAGTATAAAGAGGTGGACGCTTAGGTTGGCCAATTAGCCAACTTGTAATGTGATGTTCTTAGTGTATAGAATTGTCTGAAATAGACTCTCGTAGTCGTTTTTTGTCAAACTGACCGGCATAAAAACAAATATAAATACAATTAAACGTGTACAAATGATAGTAACAGTCTTCCCAGCAACGTCGCGTGCTCAAGTTATATAAGCCCTTCATTAGCCCTTCGAATGTGGTACTCCATTATCGACACCTTGACTCTGCTCGAGTTATAATCAAGTGATAGTAGTACTCTGAATTGATCCACCACATCGTTCGCGCTCTGGTCGCTTTCAGGGGGTTGACAGCTCGTGCATCTAGACCTGGGAGCTTCCCACCCAAGGAAAGCGATCGGCTCCCGCGTGACGCTAAAATATTATTCAAACGCCGAAAAAGGCAGCATGTTAAATATTTATTTTTTCATAATGTTTCGTCTACTGACCGAGACATTGTAAAAAAATAAATAGCTTAATACAACAAAAGTAACACTGTATGATGCTTTTATTCAATACTTTAATTTGGGTCCGGTCATGTCAAGTTGACATAGTATATGATCGTTAAAATGCACGTCACGTTAATAATTAGCGTTTCTGTCTGAACAGGTTTTGTTTTAAATTTTTTATTGCGTGTGCGCAATGAAATACCTCACTTTGAGCAATAATTACCGATAGAGAGTAAGTTAGATTAATCATATACGTTATTATATAGGGATATTCCGATCCAGGTGCTGATTTTTTTGTAAATAGCTCTCTACACTTAACCATACCGGCATCTCTAGTGCTGTCTTAAAGATCTGTGCGCGTAAATAAAGCCACTTAATTGAGATAATATTTTTTTTGTGTTTTTGTGAAAAATGTACACACAACAGAATAAGGTCTGGAGCACTTGTGCCCAGCGAACCTATCTGTGTTGCCGTCTGTACGAAATGGAATCATCAAAGGAATCTCAGATATTAATATATCGAACATTTATGTATAAAATATTGTTTACTTGAGTCAATATATTTACAGGTAAAAATAACAATGCAAGTTTATAATATCATAAAATATATTATTAAAAGGAGTCCCTTTATGCAAGGTTCCGTAGATACTGGCAGCGTTCCCTCTTTGAATGGCTAGACTTATTCTTTGTTCGAGGTAGCTGGCAGATGGTCCCCTGTGATGTCGACTAACCTTTTTGCTATTTCCTTAAAAAGCCTTAGAGCGCTAGGACCCCACGGATCAAATATTGTTTTATATTGTCGAGCGACCCCTTGTGAACCCGTGCTGGCAGGACGAGATCTCCCTGGTTATTTGAGGGGCACACATTAACAGTACCCGTTCGAGAAGTTTCCCGAGTATTGGCAGCAGCGTGACCGGTCTCTACGCCTTGGGGTCCGTTAGCGGCTTTCCATTGGACTTTGGCAGAACAACGAGTCGGCCCTGTTTCCACACCTCAGGAAAGACACCCTCATTCACGCATTTCGCGAACACCGCGTGGAATTCCACCGATGCCACGAACCACACATGCTTAAGCATTCGCGCAGTAATCCCGTCGAGCCCAGGAGCAGTGTTGGGCAACTGCCTTACGAAAGTCCTCAAGATCCTCAAGTCCAGGAGGCGGCGCAGGACCGGTCGAAGGGACGAGCGCCGCCGCGACCCGGACCTGCCTGTGATAGGCCGTGTCCCTTGACGGATCGTCGTCAGGGCAGAGGGCACCCAGCAGGCCGTCAGCAGCCTCTACGACATTTTCGGCATGTCCCTCAAGGTACTTGACCCCGTGGATGACATTGGCAGGTGGATGGTACCTGCCACTGGCAACTTTGTAAGCCTGACCCCAAGGGTCAGAGTTACCCGTCTCTGCCTCCCGAATGTTGTATTCATCCTGCGTCGACTCCATCAGCTTTCGGTATTTCCTGCGTTTCCTCCTCACGCTGATCTCCTAAGTGCCTCTTGCTCTGCCATGCGCAACGGAGGCGAGCCACCTTTTTACGCATGACATCCAATTCTGGAGACCACCATTCATATCCTACGTCCTTCCGCTTCCTAGCTATCCCCAGACATACATGCGCCGAGCGTGTGATCCTATCGCTGAAGTCCTTGGCAAGGACTGACGCCGGCTTCCTCACGTTCAGGGTTCCCATCTGCTCGTACACATAGTCGCGAAAACGCGCCCAGTCCACCCCTGTGCCCCTAAACCTGGGAGGTTCCCCTCCTAGGGCCTCAGCGCACTCTCCAGGTCTCGACACGCGATCCCCGCTTATCACAAATGTGATGAGCCTGTGGTCGCTGGTGCTCGCCCCCGGGTGCACTTCCCACTCGCCGGCATGTGCACTTCTAGTGGCCAGGGTGAGGTCTATGTTTGACTCACCGTTAGGTCCCGCGAACGTGAACGGCTGGTCTTCACTGTTTAGTATGGTGAGTCCCTGTGCGTTGATGAAGTCCTCTGCGAGCTGTCTTCTCATATCTGCTACAGCTCCCCTGCCGATATAGTGCCTAGGTGCACTGTGCCACATCGGCGAGTGCGCGTTGGAGTCCACCCCGATGACGACTCGCTTCCCTCGGAGCGCTCCAAGCACCCGGTCTAACTGTTGGAGGTGCGGCTCGATCTCTTCACAGTACTGGAAGTAGGAGGACACCAGGTACAGCACCCCCCCGCTCCCAGCACTGACTGACACAACCGCGCAGTGTGACGTTGAAAGGTGGTGCAACGTCACTACCTCCACATCCTGGCGGAAGATAAATACTGCGGCCTTGGGATGCAGCCCAAAGGAGATGACCGCAGGCCGCCCCCGCTGCGCCTCGATGTAAGGTTCCTGAGCAAGAACCACACCGAGGCCCAGCTCAGCAGCCAAGGCGGGCAACTCCCGTGTGGCTAGCATCGACCCCCCGAGGTTGATCTGGCCAATCTTCAGGCTAGCGGCCATAGTTGGTATTGGCGACTGCCCTCTGCTCCGCGTACTGGCGCGCCGGGCAGACCGCCGCCCCGGTGCTGTGGTCCGTGGCCACCTTGTTGAAGCGACGACATGTCGCGCACGATTCCTTCTCTGCCTTGCATGCGGCCTTATCGTGGCCGCTTACGCCGCATCTTCCACAATAGGCCTCCTTGGACCTGCAGTAGTTTTCAGGGTGCCCATATTGGTGGCACTTGTGGCAGCAAGTCACCGACAGGAAATCGGTCACCTCGATGACCTGCCACCCGATAAATACTCGCTCCTTGGCGAGCAGGGCTTTCCTCAGTTGGGGCGAGCACTCCAGCATGACGGTGGTGGTGCCCCTCCCCCTCCTTTTAAAGGCCAGCTTACTCTGGCTCTTTAGGCGCGCCAGCGTCCACTCCGTGTCTCTGAAATTCTGGTCGTGGAGCGCTGTGTACACCTCCTCGATGTCACCCTCCCCATCAATATGACGGAGGCTGACGAGAGGGGCTCGCCTCTTTGGCTCCGTTACCCTGAGGGTGGCGGGGGTGGCCTTACGCAGCTTCTCCGCTGCTGCAGTCGTGGTCGTCTGTACGACCACACCAGCATTCCCCACCTTTCTCAACCTCTCGACCTGCACCTGCATCTCCTGTGGTCTGATGGCCTTCTTTAGTGCCATCTTTGTGTCCTCTGCGGACTTAAATGTCTCCGCATGTTCCGGAGCTGGGTAGAAGGCCAACACTGGGCCTTGGGCTGCCGGGATGGGTACTGGTGCTCCTCTTTTTGATGTTTTGAGCGCCGTTGCATATGATGGCGCTGGTGCGGTGGTGGCCTTACTGCCCCCGTCCACTGCTGAACTAATTCTGGTCTCCAAGAGCTTTTTCTCCATTCTGGAGACCTGCAGCTTGGCCTCGACGAGCTGTATTTCATAGTCGCTCAGCCTTATACTTAAGGCTGCGACCACCGCTAAGATATTCTGGGCGCTCCTCCCAATAAGGTTGGTGGCCTCCTTGTTCAGTTTGGAGGTCTGGCCTGTAACTACCGACATTACCTTGCCGAGCTCCCTGTGAACCCGGTCCAGGAGCTCCGTTTAATCGGCCGCCAAATCCCCCTCCTTGTCTTCGCCGACAACTTCCATTTGCTCCTCCTGGTTCAGGCTCTTGCTCCTAGGCGACTCAGCCTCCGTTGCTGGAGCTGGTTTGGCTGCTGACCGCGGCGGGGCCGACGTACCCGCGCGGCATATTTTCGCTTTCTCCCTAGGGAGACCTCTAGCTTCCGGCGACGACAGCGGGCGCTTGACACCCGAGGGGGGGGGCCTGCGCCGTTGGCAGCACTGACTTCTTCGGTTTCGCCGCCCCAAACTGCGAAGGCGGCGTCCTCACAAGAGCCGACCGCGGTGTGAAGGGGGAGGTCCCAGACCCCCCCGGCTGATCCCGGTCTTCGTCCTCCGACGAGGACATCCCGTCTTGTCTTGCGCTCCTCTAATTACCCACGCGAGAACCCCTGTCTAGTCTCAAAAGAGGAAAATTATACAACAGAACAAACACAATCAATACAGGAACTGTTACCGATCAATACAAGAACTGATCGCTAACAGTTCTACGCATTAGTGTCCTCCGGCGTGGACACCTATATATGGCTAAGTGCCAAGATCACCAAAAAATTTTAAATTACAACACAACGCCACTCAGACTATGATAGACAGAGTGGACGGTTGTGACCGCCCAGAGACAACTCTGACAGGTGTCCGAGCTGTCAAATGTCAACTAAAAGTATGACAGCGGTTAAAGATAGTTGACAGCCCTCAAAGCGAATGACAGCCGTCATAAGAAATGACAGCTGTCAGATAGCCGACAGGTGTCAAAGAGAGCTGTCAAAAAGTAATTGACAGCTGTCACTACCTGACAGATGACAAGCGGGGGTGGCCATACTGCCGCCTTCCACCGCCGAGATCAGCTTCGTCTCCAACATCTTTTTCTCCATTTTGGAGACTTGCAGTTTAGCTTGGCCGAGCAGGATTTCATAGTCATTCCAACTGCTAGAATGCTCTGCGCACTTCTCCCGATGTAGTTAGTGGCCTCCTTATTGAGCTTGGACGTCTGGCCTGTAACGACCGACATCACTTTATTGAGCTCTTTGTGCACCCGGTCCATGAGCTCCGTTTTGTCGGCTGCCAAGTCCTCTTCTTTAACCTCGGCGTCTTCTGATTCCTGCTCCTGGCTCTGGCTCGCGTTCTGGGGCGACTCCACTCCCGTGGTTGGAACAGGCTGGGCTCTGGCTTTCTCTGACTCCGCGAGGGACAGCGCGAAGGCAAAAGCCTAGCACGCGCCGAACAAAATTCAAAAATTCTAAATTCAAAATAATCTTTATTCAAATAGTCCTTAAAAAGGCACTTTTGACGCGTCAATAATTTACACAGTAGTTATTTCATGGTGATAACTATATTCGTAAACTTAAAACTAAAGCTATGAGGGTTCCAAACGCGCCCCGGTCTAAGAAGAAGCCCACAACAAACTTAGCCGGGGTTTTTCTTTTTTTTCGTTATCACCATCTCACATAATGAATAAAATTAATAATAAACTATAGTACCTATGGAGATAGAGCAATTCACACCCAAGCTTTTTTATCGTTTACATAATCCCTAATATCGTAATATGATATTTCTACAAGCTTTCGTTTTATAAAAACTTTGAACTTATTGATAGACATCTCCAAGATATCAATAGGTAATTTATTATAGAATGAACCTGTACTACAGCTCAAAAGATTGTCATAAATAAATTTGCAGTTAATGTCGTCCTCCGCTCTTTTGTGAGTTTGGAGAAACTGGAAAATTTTGACCTGGGCATGCAATTAAGAAAGCGTTCCTAGCTTCTTCCAAGCCAGCAATCACAAAGTTTGAAGGGGATGCCCTTAAAATTTAACTTATGAGATCTGCTGAACTATGGACAGAAGATAGGAAGGCTGGTAAAGCGACACTGGTAATTTTGCGAATCCCTAAACCACCATAGCGGATGGGTAGGGATGCTTGGGTCCAAGATTGTATTATATCATATAATGGTTGCGTTTTTCTCTCACATGACGGTGCTATGAAGAAAAAAACGACCTAACCGCGCTGTCTCCGATAGGATCAAATAATTAGTTTGTTTCTATATAGCTATAGTGACTATGTTATTTTTAGTTTTCTTTAGTCGTGCTTTAATGGCGGATTGTTGTATGATATGATTCGACGAATACACTCACCGTACACGTATATAATATCTTACAAGCTGACGCCCGCGACTTCGTCTGCGTTGAGTTAGTTAGTTAGTGTTTATTTGTCTTTCAATCACGAAGCAATAGATTACTAACTCGAATTGACTTGAAATAATTACAGGATAAACATTAAAGTACTTATCTCCTTTCTAAAAAAATAAGAATGAGGGAAATCGGATATTGATTCGTTTGTGGGAGAAGTTGTGGGAGGCGCCCGAGACGTGATGGCACAGGCGGTGGCATCACGTCACTGGACAGTACTTGGACATTGCAACATTACTTTATTTTTCTAAAATAAAAGACTTTCTAAAATAAAAGTAGCCTAAGTTACTCCTTATTACATCAGCTACCTGCCAATAAAAGTCCCGTAGAATTCGGTCCAGCCATTTCAGAGATTAGCCGAAACAAACAGACAGACAGACAGACAAAAAAATGTTATTTTGGTGTATGTACCGTATACATATTCATATGCATGTATTAAAAAACGGTTATTTCAATATTACAAACAGACACTCCAATTTTATTTATTTGTATAGATTATGGTTACTTTTTTTGGTAATGTAAGTAAAGTAATCTTTATCGGGTGTTATCCTGCCAGACAATAATGATGGAAAATAGTTTAAGCCGTTTAAGCAGAGATACTAATGTCAAATAATTCGATGAGAGAAAATTGTGTGATATAATATATAAGGTGATTATTAAAATAAAATAATTTACTGCATGATTAAGTGTGTCTTATTAATTTACCTTTTTAACGGCTATGTTTTTTACGGATAGTGATAACGTAATAAAAGGCTTCGGCCGTGACTAGTTACCACCCTACCGACAAAGACGTGGCGCCAAGCGATTTAGCGTTCCGACACGATGTCGTGTAGAAACCGATAGGAGTATGGGTTTACCATACCCCTAACAGGTCAGCTCGCTACCATCCTAGACTGCATCAACACTTACCACCAGGTGAGATAGCCGTCAAGGGCTAACTTGTAGTGTATAAAAAAAAACATGATTGGCCAAGCGGAAACTTTAACAGAAAAATCTGAAATATTAAGGGTTAAGGTATGAAATTGCCGATTTGTATTGAAAAAAAAAATTTAGTTTTTGAAGTGAAAACTTCTTTAGCGGCGTTGAGCACTTTTTCTGTAATGGGTATAAAATCTTAAACTCGCGTCAGGACACGTGACCTGATCGAAAAAGCGTAAGACGGATGGAGAGTAGACAGCTATCCCCTCTCTACGGCGCGGCGAAAATGTATGCCTGGGCCTACTGTTTCGTTTAGGCAGCGCAGGAATGTTCGTGTATGTTACAGCGTGCCACGCGCATCCATGGATGGTGACAGCTGATGGCTCGACCGTCTGTGTAGTGATCACATTGTTGTGTATTCGTAAAATTCGTGAATGTAAAGTGCTTAAAATATGGAAATTGATAAAGATAAACTTTTTAATGTAAAATAATTGTAATAGTTTTAAAGTGTTAAATTTTTAATGTAATATAAATTGTCATGTTTGTGTACGATAGCGCAATAAATGAATATTGTATTCTACCACATAAATGATAGTACTTTTATACTGATAAAGCAATTGGTGCAAAATTATTCCCTAACCATTCCAAAATATCAAACATGCTCAACGTTAATAATCAAGTTTTCACTTCTGCCGGCACTCCCGGAGTGCAACCCGTCTTTTTTTTTTAAGTTAACATATTTATTTAATCAAAATAATTACCATTATTATCTAAACTTTGCTGCCATCTAATAGGAAGCTCATTTATGCCTTTGCGATAGAACTCTGGTGATCTAGATTCGACAAACTGTGTGAAAGCATTGTGCACTGCCTCCTGAGAAGAAAACTTTTTATCACGCAGAAAATTGTCCAAATCACGGAAAAAATGGTAGTCCGTTGGAGCAAGGTCTGGCGAATACGGAGGGTGACGAATGGTTTCTAATTGCAATTACTGTAGAGTTAAAACGGTTTCTCTTGCTGTATGAGGTCTCGCGTTATCATGGAGCAATAATGGTGAAGATCGATTCATAAGTCGGGGCAGTTTCACTGCTAGTTTCGCTATCATTGTTCGGAGTTCGGCGCAGTAGACATCTGCCGTTATTGCTTGACCAGATCGGAGAAAGCTATGGTGAATAACACCACGCTGAGACCACCAAACAGTCACCATTACCTTTTTATTGGTAAGCTTTGCTTTAGGACACTGTAGCGGCGTTTGACCCCAGTCAGCCATTGCATTTTCCGCTTACGATTATCGTAAAGAATCCATTTTTCATCACATGTCACAATTCGATCCAATATTCCTTCGTTTCTGTTTCGATTCAACAAGGCAACGCAAGTTTCAACACGCGTTTCTTTCTGCAGATCAGTCAAATCATGAGGCACCCATTTTTCATATTTTTTTAGTATTAAGTATTTTATTTATTTGCTTCCATATCTAAAAGATATGAGACCCGGTCAGGGCATTGCAAACAATTGTTATACATTCATCATATTCTAAAGTTAAAACAATTCAAAAAAAATAAGAATAATAACATCTGAGGCGGCTGGGGTTCCGTGGCAGTTCGCTCGCAGCCAGGATGCAAAAAGCGGTCTTGCTGGACTCGGCTAGGATAGTCCGCCGGTTTCTCAACCTGTCGCCCTGACCCCCGGCCGTTTGGTCTCCCCTGCCGGGGTGTATTCCTCCGCCCGGTGCAAATATGTATTTATGTAATTTGTATGTAGGTTTATTTATTGAAGTGAAAACTTCTTTAGCGGCGTTGAGCACTTTTTCTGTAATGGGTATAAAATCTTAAACTCGCGTCAGGACACGTGACCTGATCGAAAAAGCGTAAGACGATGACGTAGACAGCTATCCCCTCTCTACGGCGCGGCGAAAATGTATGCCTGGGCCTACTGTTTCGTTTAGGCAGCGCAGGGCGCTTGCGCGAATGTTCGTGTATGTTTATTTCCATGGCAACGAACGTCAACCTACACGCTACTAACGCGCTACGCTTTATAATTCAAAAAGTATCGTTTTTACCTGCAGTACTGTTACAGAGTCATAGTTTTTGTATTATTAAGTGATAGGAGAATCGTGTAATGTGATATTTCAAGAGATCATTATGGTTTTCTTCTATTAAAACTTGTTTAACTTGAGCATCGGGGTGGTGTCAAAACGAAAAAGTCAAAACGGTTGTCATAAATATCCACATAATATAAATATGAATTGCGGTGCCTGTAACTCCAGCATTTCTGTCACTCAAAAACGCGTGAAGTGCTCAAGCATCGATTGTTTACTCGTATATCATTCAGATTGTGTTAATTATGGTGAGACTTCAACCCATCGGTCTAAGTGGATATGCCCAACGTGTATTGCCAAGCGTCCTAAGGCAGATAATATTAATACTCCAATATCCAATAAAAGGAAAAATGTGCAGCGTGCGGACGTTAATAGCTCACCTACATCAGTAGACATGTCCCTTGATTGTCTTTTGAGCGAAATACGTAGTTTTCGAACGGAGATAAATCAAAAGCTTGAAAACCAGCAATCTACCTTGGGTAATTTTAACATAGCCATAATGAAATTACAACAAGAAGTTACCGGAGTTATAAAAAAATTTACTACTATACAGGATGAGCTAAATGAGGCTATCAAATCTCTTAAATTTTTGTCTGACTGTCACGACGAACAGAATACTTTAAATAAGGACTTGTCTGCCAGAATATCTAAACTGGAAATTGAGAACTTGGAACTACGATCTCGGTCGACTGAATTTGAATTTAAAATATCTCAGATGGAGCAACAGTCTCGTGACAGCAACTTAGAAATTCAATGTGTTCCCGAGCATCGATCAGAAAATCTGCTAACATTGATTTCTCAATTGGCCAAGGTGGTTAATTTTCAGCTTGGACCCACTGATATAGTAAACTTTCATAGAGTTGCAAAAATGAATACCGAATCCAAACGCCCACGCAGTATCATTTTTAAACTATCTAGCCCACTTAAGCGAGATAACTTTTTAGCGGCTGTGAGAATCTTTAATAAAAAACATGCAGCTGACAAACTCAACACTTCTCACCTAGGGATTGCCGGTACTAAGCAGCAGGTTTATGTCGCAGAGCACTTGTTCCCAACTAACAAACGTCTGCATGCATCAACTAGGCTTGCCGCACAGGAAAAACACTATAGATACGTATGGGTTCGAGGAGGCCGTATTTTTGTGCGCAAGAACGATGAGTCACCGTCAGTTCAGATTAAGTGACTTGGTCTCGTATGATTCTCGGTTACTATCCTATAATCTTATGTCACTAAAGAACAGACGTAAAATGTTAGACATGGTTTTTTTCTACAAAATCATTAATGGATACACTGATTCACCGGAAATCCTGGAGCGTCTGAGGTTTAGTGTGCCGCGTAAGGGTAGTCGCCTCCGGAATCGAAAACCGTTTCATTTACCGTTTTGTCGAACCAAGGCAGGTCAGCATGCGCCTATCTATAGAATATGCTCAATGCTGAATGATCACAGGAATATCTGCGACATCTCCTGCAGTTCTGTAGCCTCTTTTACAGCAGCATTTTAATGCTGTAATAGTCTTACTTGCTTTAGGTATAAATTGAATTATTTAGTTGTAAGGTTAATTTTAAGATTGTGCATGCTGTGGTCATTTCTAGAAGGCCACTATCTGGTGTCTGTTCTTCTGAAATGTTTTTTGTTGTTTTTAGATAGTGACTAGTTTAATGATCCAATAAAAATAAAAATAAAAATAAAATAAAAATAAAATAAATGTTATAGCGTGCCACGCGCATCCATGGATGGTGACAGCTGATGGCTCGACCGTCTGTGTAGTGATCACATTGTTGTGTATTCGTAAAATTCGTGAATGTAAAGTGCTTAAAATACGGAAATTGAACAAAGTGCATCTATTAATGATAAAAGTGATGAAGAAATAGCGAAAGAAAATGAGTGAGTACTTTATAAATATACTAGATGAAAATTTAATAAGTTTTAATTTTTAATTAATATAATTTTATAATTAAGGTTAGGTTTCGATCGAGTCTATCGTACTGCTTAACGGGTGTAAACAGACCCTTCACGAAGCCGTCAACCAAGCATTCTGTACATGAAACTAAGTAACACTGCGCAAAAATAATTGCTGGGAAACGGAATTTTTTTTTGGACTTTAAAAATAATCAGATTTTTGTAGCGGGTAATGGTTTGCGCGCAACCGGCTGTTCGAATGTGTGCGTTGTGCCTACACGAGTACACGGACACGGCACACTGCACACACACACCCGACCGGCTCGAGCCGCGCCGCGCGTTGTGTTAACGCTTAGAATTCGATTTTGCAAAAAAGTTGAAAAAAAAATGGACACTTTGACCTTCAATATCTCCAGAACCTGTGGTTTCCCAGGTATTGTCTAGAAGAAAAAAATGATCCCAATGATGGGCAGAATATGTGGTTTTCGTTTTCGTTAAGGGTCTTTTTACACCCTTTAGATACATATGAACTTACATAGTATAAATGTATTATTTGTAATATGTTTATACTTTATAGCATTAACCTATATTTTTATAACATCACAATAAGCACATGTGCGGTGTAGGTTTACCAAACAAATAATTTCGAATGAAAATAAATGAAATAAAATGATAATAAATAATCTCCGTTTTTCAGAGAAAGAAAAGAAAAAAAAAGAACGGAATCGAGAATACCAAAAGGCATGGCGTCAGCGTAAAAAAGATTTGAAGAAAATAGATTCGAAGGAGGAAATAGAAGAAAAAAAAGAAAAAGACATTGTGAGAATCCAAGTATATTGTGTCCGAGCCATAAGTTTACATTTCTTTAAATCTTTAAGTAATTGTTTAATATAATTAGTTAAAGCTATTGAAGTTACATTTAACTATATTCATCTGCCTATGCATAATTATGTTTATAGTCTATGCATGTCTAATGTAATAAGTTTCATATTTATATTTGATGTGTTTACATGTATACCTTTAACTAACTGGCGGGAGGTTCTATAAAATTCTGGTACCTTTATGTGAATTGCATAGCAAACTCAAAAAATTGTAAACTAAAATCATATCATATTCAGTAATAATATCCTTATATTGATTAATCTATAAAATCAAATTTATTCAGATATATATATATATATATTATATTTATTTTATATTATAATAGAAATTCTTTAAATAGAAAAAAAGTAAATACAAGTGCCAAATGTCGGATAATGATTCGTTTTATTCTGCATATGACTCACATGACTCCTCAGATAATGGTCCTGTTTTATCTGATGATGATTCATATTTATCCTGCAATGACAGCTGTTCTCTTACTCTTAAAAAATTCTTAAGTGACACTTTGAATTGTCCTAAACACTTTAACGTTTGTCACTTGAATGCACAAAGCATTCCTAGACACTATGATGAATTACTAGATGCATTTTCTAGCACAACCGTTCACGGAATTCTGATATCTGAAAGTTGGCTTAAGCCTAATCTTCCTTCCACTGCTTATTCATTACCCGGCTTTATTCTAATCAGAAACGATCGTATTGGCAAAGGTGGTGGTGGTGTAGCGATATACCTACGCAGCAACCTTAAGTACGCCATTTTAAATGTTTCCCAGGGTAGTTATAATGCTGGACCTGAATATATTTTTCTAGAAGTTTATATTCAGGGAGCCAAAGTCGTTCTTGGAGTTGTATACTGTCCACCTTCTGTTGAATATTTTTCTCACATTGAACCTGTATTTGAGTCCTTGGCCTCAAAATACACACATCTCATAGTCATGGGGGATTTTAACACTGATTTAACAGCTTCTGATGTAACTAGATCTTCTCTCCTTAAATCTATAATTGATGCGTCCTGCCTACACATATTACCCTTAAGTGCCACTCACCATAACATTAACACTAAAGACACCTGGCTGGATCTGATCATTACAGCTTCTCTCGACTTTATTGTAAAACATGGCCAGTATCCAGCTCCAGGGTTTTCACATCATGACATGGTTTATGTATCTTATAAACTTCACCCTACTAAGCAAGCTCCAATTATTGTAGAGCGAAGAAGTTTTAAAAAAATGGATATTCAAAAAGTGCGGCTTGATGCATCAGCTATCAATTGGGAACCTCTGTTTCAGGCAGGTAGTGTTGACGAGAAAGTAAATATCTTTAATCAGAATGTTATCAACATTTTTGATACTCATGCGCCGTTACGCAAGGTAAAACTTAAACGACCTCCAGCTCCCTGGTTAAATAGAGGTATACGCATGGCTATGTCCAAACGCAACAAAGCTTATCGCAAATATATCAGAGATAGGTCCATTGATAAATGGAACCTGTACAAAACTGCAAGAAACAGGTGTAATCAGATGGTAAGAGCTGCCAAACGACGTTATTTTGATCAAAATCTATCCTCTGCGTCTTCTTCTGATATACATAAATTTTTAAGGGCACATGGTGTATGTGTAAATAAATCCCAGGACTGCCCTATTTTGCTGAACCTTAATGATATCAACAACCATTTCTGTTCTTCTACCCCTTTTGATTCTAATATGAAGTCCCACACAATCAGTCAAATAACTAACCTTCCCAAAACGGCTATTGATTCCTTCTCTTTTATAGCAGTAAATAGTGAAAGTATAACGAAAACAATAAGATCTATAAAATCGAAAGCTATTGGGTGCGATGGCATTAGTCGGTTTATGATTACATCACTGTTAGATCATCTTGTGGATCCAATTCTTCATATCATAAATTTTTCTTTATCTACTGGGAAATTTCCTCTTATATGGCGGAAAGCCTTCGTTTACCCTCTTCCCAAAGTTCCACATCCTGTTCTTCCATCTCATTTCAGACCTATATCTGTCTTGCCCTTTTTGTCAAAGATTCTTGAAGCATGTGCACATAAGCAAATTTCCAATCATCTTCTTAAGTTTAACTTACTAAGCCCTTTTCAGTCAGGCTTTCGCTCTGGCCATAGCACTACATCTGCTCTCCTAAAGGTTACCAATGACATTAGGCAAGGTGTGGATAAATCCTTGATCACTGTATTAGTTCTCATTGACTTCACTAACGCTTTTAATGCTGTTGATCATGATATCCTAATTTCTATTTTCACTCATTTGCAATTCTCCTCCCAAGCTCTGGATTGGATTTCTTCTTACCTCCGGGATCGCCAACAAAAGGTATGCTTTTCCCAATCTTCATCTGATTGGCAGAACTTGAATGCTGGAGTTCCCCAAGGAGGCATTCTTTCTCCACTTATGTTCTCGGTCTTTATAAATCTTATAACGATAAATCTTGGTTGCTCTTATCATCTTTATGCAGATGACCTGCAGTTATATGCTCAAGCTGACTTAGACAATCTCCCAACTGCTATTGGTGTTTTGAATGATGAGTTGCGCAAGATCAAACTGTGGTCTATGCACTTTGGCATAAATGTTAACCCGAGTAAGTGTCAAGCCATCGTCTTAGGAGGTGCTCGTTTGCTTAAGAAGGTTAATTTGAATAGCTTGCCCGTTATTAAATATGATTCTACCGTCGTACCGTTTAGCAGTCATGTAAAGAATCTGGGCCTTTATTTAGACAGTACTCTCTCATGGACACATCATATTACTGAAGTCAGCCGGAAAATTCATGGTATATTACGTTCATTTTACAGGTTCAAAAATTTCCTTCCAGTCAGAACTAAAGTCATGCTTATTCAATCTCTCATACTACCTCTTCTTGACTATGGGGATGTGTGTTATTTAGATTTAAACACCGCTCTTCTAGGTAAATTAGAAAGACTACACAACTGTTGTATCCGTTTCATTTTCAACCTACGTAAATTTGACCATATTTCTCACTACCGATCGCAATTAAAATGGCTAAATTTGCGTGAGCGGCGAAAATTAAGAACCTTATGTCTTCTCTTTACCATTCTTAATAATGACTCCTCTCCTTCTTACTTAAAAACTCACTTTCATTACCTTCCTTCTCTTAGTCAGCGGGATCTTCGCTCTTCTTATAATTCAAAACTAAGTTTTTGTGCACCTTCCTCAACCTGTCTGGCTAATTCGTTTTTTTTCCAAGCTATTCAACTTTGGAATTCACTTCCTGAAGACATTAGAGTGTTGCAAAGTGTTTCTTCTTTTAAAATTAGAGTAAGAAAATTGTTACTTTGTGGGTATTAACCATTTTTTTTTATTTTGGTGCTTGTACAGACAATGTAATGCTCGTATTGCATCTCTTTTTTTTCTTTGTTTTTTTTTTTATATTTATATATTTTTAATTATCTGTTTGTATTTATTTATTATTATATTATCTATTACTTTTATATATATACATTTACTGTTTTTTTTTGTTCGTGCGCCTACCATCAGTTTTCTTTATGTACCAAGGTTGACTGGTGGAGAATGCTTTTAGCATTAAGTTCGCCTTTTTGTACAGTTTTTTTTTGTGCAATAAAGTTTATAAAAAATAAAAAAAAAAAAAAAAGAATCAAAGAGCATATTATCAACGTACAAAAGGTTTAAAGGAAAATGACAAAAATGTAGAAGAATTGTTCCAAAAGCAATTAGATGATTTGCAAATGTAATTTGATTTAATTTGTAATAGTTTTAAAGTGTTAAATTTTTAATGTAATATAAATTGTCATGTTTGTGTACGATAGCGCAATAAATGAATATTGTATTCTACCACATAAATGATAGTACTTTTATACTGATAAAGCAATTGGTGCAAAATTATTCCCTAACCATTCCAAAATATCAAACATGCTCAACGTTAATAATCAAGTTTTCACTTCTGCCGGCACTCCCGGAGTGCAACCCGTCTTTTTTTATTATCTATTTAAGTTTATTATATCTCTTTTGGTTTTTATATGTATTTATTTTGCACACGGGCGTGAGAGGTAGCATATACTGAAAATAACAATAATAATTCAATGAGTCAATGTTATGATAGTCAAAAAAAAAAACTTTAATTGTTACGCATAGGCTGATGTGCAATTGAGGCCTTAGCCTTCACAGTATACTTATATTGGAATAGCTCGTCTATCTTGTAGAAGCTACTAAAAATGAGCCATCCTTTTCATTTACGCTTAAAGGTCGTCAAATTATTTTCGTCAGTTACGTTATTTGGTAATTTTTTGTATATATTGATCGATCTATATAATGGGCCGCGGGTAAAAAAAATTTATTTGCATATGGGGTATGCAAGTTTATTTTTGCGACGTGTGCTTGGTTCTTGTTTTTTTTTTGTATTCTCCGTTGTTTTGTAGAGATTAAAGTGCTTCCTCACAAATAAAGCTGTTTCCATTATTGACGGTAAAGTAAGAATTTTTTATTTAGGAAGGTCGGTTACAACTTTCGCGTGGTTTTATGTTCATTAGGATGCGGATACACTTTTTTTGGAGGATAAAGATATCCTCTGCATTGGTACTTTCACCCCAGAGGATTATCCCATATCGGATCCAAGAATATGCATATGCATAGTACGCGGAGAGTGCAGTTTCATAATTTGTATTTGCTTTCAGTATACTGAGAGCAAATACAAATCGCGATAGCTTAACACTTAGATTGTAAACATGGCTTTTCCAGTCTAGATGGGTATCAATCGTTAGGCCGAGAAGGGTGAAGTCACTGACCTCATTTATTTTTATAGTAGTTGCTAGCGATTTTAGGTTCAGTGATTGTTTTTGATGCGGTCTGAATTGTATGAACTTAGTTTTATTTAGATTTAGTTCTAGGTTTATCTATATATATAAAAGCGAAATACCACTGACTGACTGATGATCACGATATCTCAGGAACTATAAAACATACGAACTTTAAATTTGGAAGGTAGTTTCCTTTTATGAAGTAGAGGTCAGCTAAGAAACGGTTTTGAGAAAATCTACCCCTAAGGGGTAAAAATGGGGGTTGGAAGTTTGTATGAAAGTCCCATATTTTTGAAGTTAGAGACATGAAAATTGGCAACTAAGTTTTTTATTATAAATGATAAAAATCTGTATAATCAATGTTACGAAAATCTACCCCAGGGGGGGTGAAATGGGGGTGGGGTGTTTTTATGAGGATTCTATGTTTTCCAAGTTAGGGACATGAAAATTGACATTTAGGTTGTTTGTTTTAAATTATAAAAACCTGTATACGCAATATTACAAAAATCCACCCCTAAGAGGTAGAAATAGGGGTTGGAAGTTGGTATGAAAGTCTTATATTTTTGAAGTTAGAGACATGAAAGTTGGCAACTAAGTTGTTAATTATAAATAATAAAGATCTGTATGATCAATGTTGCGAAAAACCATCCCAAAGGGGGTAAAATGGGGGTTGGAAGTTTTCATCAGGATTCTAAGTTTGGGACATGCAAATTGCCATTTTGTTTATTTGTTTTAAATAATAAAAACCTGTATATGATATATTACAAAACTCCACCCCTAAAGTGTTGAAATGGGGGTTGGAAGTTTGTATGAAAGTGCTATATTTTTGAAGTTAGAGACATGAAAATTGGCAACTAAGTTGTTAATTATAAATAATAAAGATCTGAACGATCAATTTTGCGAAAATCCACCCAAAAGGGGGTAAAATGAGGGTTGGAAGATTTCATCAGGATTCTAAGTTTTCGAGGTTATGGACATGAAAATTGGCATTTAGGTTATTTGATTTAAATAATAAAAACCTGTATATACGCAATATTACAAAAATCCATCCCAAAAGGGGTGAGAGGGGTGAGGGGTTGGAAGGTTACATGTAAGTAATTGCCGATTTTCATTTCTCTAATTCCAAAAACTCAGAGTTTTTGGAATTAGAGAAATGAAAATCGGCAATTATAGCATTACTTTTCAGTAACTATGACATGTAGGTATAAGCTCTTTTGCAAAATCACACATTGAAAGTGGAAACATAAAGAATGAGAAGGAATTTAGAAGTTAGGCCCTGCTTAGGCGTAGACATCCGCTAATAATTTGTGAAAATCCGCCGCAAAGAGGTTAATACCGGGGTTCATGTTGGTTGAAAATCTTATAAAGTTTTACTTCTTTGAATCCATTGGAATACTTTGTACTCCTTACTATCCAGACAAAACCATAGTAATATTATAAATGCGAATGTGAGTTTGTATGTTGGTTTGTCCTTCAATCACGTCGCAACAGAGCAATGGATAGTCGTGATTTTTGAAATTATAGTTGAGGACCTGGAGAGTGACATAGGAGAGTTCCTGTTGGAATTTTTAAAACTTATTCTGACTGAATTTTAAAAACTTATTCCACGCGGACGAAGTCGCGGGCGCCAGCTAGTATATAATATTTTCTGCTGTTATTGTATTGTATTTTTCAGCTGTTTCTGCCCCGTTAGTTCCGCGTTGGTACTCGTATTCAAAAATCACACGAACTTTTGAAGTAATTACTCTATGGTCCAAGCTGAATAAAAAAAAAAGACGGGTTGCACTCCGGGAGTGCCGGCAGAAGTGAAAACTTGATTATTAACGTTGAGCATGTTTGATATTTTGGAATGGTTAGGGAATAATTTTGCACCAATTAATTAAAAATTAAAATTAAAAATATTTATTGCACCAAAAACACAGTTACAGTTTTACATATTCCGATGGTACCCACACTAGGTAATCCTGTCTCGTGGGTACCTTACATCGCTTTAAAAGTTAAATGATACAATACTATGTTTTGTTGCAAAAAAAAAAAAATGTTGATATATATCCCAATAACATGTATCAAAGAGAACGCCCTTATGTTAAATGTAAGAAAAGCTCCTCCGTTTCCTTGTAGTTTAAGGAAGCGAGCCATTTTCCCACAATTGATTTGGCTTGCCTTACGGAACAATGCTTAATGTTACATACGTTTACCACCCTATTGTAAATGAATAATTCCACATAAGGACTGAAACGTCTAGCAAAACAAGTTTTAATTGTTGGCAAGGGGATCTTGAAAACCCGACGATTGAGCAACCTTTTATATTCATTTGAGGATATTACTGACCGGTGAACCTTAAGGACTAATTGTAAAATATATAGTTGACGCACGGTAAGTACTTTGCTCTCCCGATAAAGCCTGTCCGTGGGATACCTGTAAGGTTTGTTTAGCATAGTTTTAAGTACTGATCTTTGGGCTCTTTCGAGCTTAACAACGTGAGTCCTCGCAGCACCACCCCAGGAACTTAAGCAATAAGTAATAATTGACTGACAGAGGGCGAAGTATACCATGCGTAAGGTTGCTATTGATGCAGACTGCCGAAGTAGTTTCATAATGTTTATAATTTTTCGTACGCGACAGGAAAGAGATTTTATGTGTGCTTTAAAGTTTAAATTTTGATCAACAAGGACTCCCAAATATTTCACTACATCAGCCCTGGCCAGCACCGTGCAGCTACAACGGCTTCGGACACAGTTAGGGGCATGCAGCTTCAATTGCAATGTTGGGCTGGGGGCAGAAGTTGCTGTTTTATGAAAGCAAATGTAGTTTGTTTTTAGCAAATTAAGCGTTAGCAGATTATGACGCAGCCAAGTGGATACTTGTATCATATCTATTTCAGCCTTACTAAACACCTCTGGCCAAGTAGCTCCATCATAAATTATTGCTGTATCATCTGCATAGCAAACTATATCGCCATTGAGATAAGCAGTTATGTCATTTATGTACACAATAAAAAGCGTAGGGCCCAGGATGCTCCCTTGTGGTACACAAAAATTGACTGATTCCTTACCACTGTCGTGACCACAGACTCTAACACACTGATTTCTATCTGTCAGATAGCTTCGAAACCAATCAAGTGCAATTCCCCTAATACCAAATTGAAACGCCTCTAAGGCCGAAGCCAGCCTAGCCGAATCCGGCAAGGATATGCTCACTGTGGAGCCCCGAGAGTCGGGAGGCTCTAAACAATGTGACTTTACTAGTTGCGCTTCACTCGTGAGGTGCGACGTCGAAGCCCATTTGGAACGCGACGATCGGTGCGAGCGGTCTTAACACGTGCATCACGGCGTCGAAGTTTCAAATTTACCTCAGTTCGATGTCGGGGCTCGGAATAGTCTGTAGACGACTTACGTTCCTGGCGGGGTGTTGTGCTCGGTAGAGCAGCGTCGTGCTGCGATCTGTTGAGACTCAGCCCTACGCCAGGTGATTCGTCCGAGGACGCATCACTTCAACTTCAACTTCAAATTATGCTATGCTTTTTTTTTTGTTACGGGTCGATACAAGAACACACAAAACTCGCTTGACGCTGAACATTTTTGTTGAAATGTTGAATTATATAAAAGTGTCGTTGTAAAACTGTGAGTAATTCAATACAAGAACTGTAACCGAACTTTTACGATTATACGAAGTCTATATCACATCACTATCACGTATGTAACACTAATCAAATGCGATGCGGCGATGCGATCTGCCGTCAGAAGGGTGAAGAAGGTCTTCTTCTACTTATTTAATAATTAAATTACATTTACATTACTAATGATATTTCATTATTTCACCGGCCGCCCGGCGGCGCGCTCTCGTACGACATGAGTGCGACCGAACAGCACACCACCACCGTCGTACACGTGCATATTAATTATATTTCATATTATGGCAACTTTTTTGTCTCACATAAAATGACGGTGCAAAAAAAAAAAAAATAACCCTAACCTAATCTAGGTTTCTAATTTCAGATTGTTACGCGTCGATACAAAAACACACAAACTCGCTCGACGCTAAACATGTAATTCAATACAAGAACTGTAACCGAACTTTTACGATTTACAAGTGTGTATATATGGATCACGTATGTAAACTAATCGAATGCGATGCGGCGATGCGATCTGCCGTTAGAAGGGTGAACACCACCACCTTCGTACACGCATATTAATTATATTTCATATTATGGCAACTTTTTTGTCTCACATAAAATGAGGGTGCAAAAAAAAAAAAAAAAATAACCCTAACCTAACCCAGGTTTTTAATTTCAGATTGTCGTACGATATGATTCGACGAAACAGCACACGGTGCACGTACCTATATTATATCATAAAGTGACGGTGCGAAGAAAAAAAAATAAAAAAAAGAAAAATTACCCTAACCTAACCGCGCTATCTCTGTTATGATCTTTCTATTAATTAGTTTGTTTCTATATATAATAGCTAAACGCATAAAATGAAGGTGCGAAAAAAAAAAAAAAAAAATAACCCTAACCTAACCTAGGGGTTTAATTTCAGATTGTCGTACGATATGATTCGACGAAACAGCACACGGTACACGTACCTATATTATATCATAAAGTGACGGTGCGAAGAAAAAAAAATAAAAAAAAAAGACGGGTTGCACTCCGGGAGTGCCGGCAGAAGTGAAAACTTGATTATTAACGTTGAGCATGTTTGATATTTTGGAATGGTTAGGGAATAATGTTGCACCAATTGCTTTATCAGTGTAAAAGTACTATCATTTATGTGGTAGAATACAATATTCATTTATTGCGCTATCGTACACAAACATGACAATTTATATTACATTAAAAATTTAACACTTTAAAACTATTACAATTATTTTACATTAAAAAGTTTATCTATATCAATTTCCATATTTTAAGCACTTTACATTCACAAATTTTACGAATACACAACAATGTGATCACTACACAGACGGTCGAGCCATCAGCTGTCACCATCCATGGATGCGCGTGGCACGCTGTAACATACACGAACATTCCTGCGCTGCCTAAACGAAACAGTAGGCCTAGGCATACATTTTCGCCGCGCCGTAGAGAGGGGATAGCTGTCTACTCTCCATTCGTCTTTTATTTTATTTTATTTTTTTATTTTTATTTTTATTTTTATTTTTATTGGATCATTAAACTAGCCACTATCTAAAAACAACAAAAAACATTTCAGAAGAACAGACACCAGATAGTGGCCTTCTAGAAATGACCACAGCATGCACAACCTTAAAATTAACCTTACTAGATATATAATAATTCAATTTATACCTAAAGCAAGTAAGACTATCTATTACAGCATTAAAATGCTGTAATAGATAGTCTTACTTGCTTTTTAAAAGAGGCCACAGAACTGCAGGAGATGTCGCAGATATTCCTGTGATCATTCAGCATTGAGCATATTCTATAGATAGGCGCATGCTGACCTGCCTTGGTTCGACAAAACGGTAAATGAAACGGTTTTCGATTCCGGAGGCGACTACCCTTACGCGGCACACTAAACCTCAGACGCTCCAGGATTTCCGGTGAATCAGTGTATCCATTAATGATTTTGTAGAAAAAAAAAATGTCTAACATTTTACGTCTGTTCTTTAGTGACATAAGATTATAGGATAGTAACCGAGAATCATACGAGACCAAGTCACGACATTTGTTATCAACGTACGCTAGGTGGTAAATGAACCGCTTTTGAACACGTTCCAATCTGTCACAGTGTACGTTATATGTAGGGCACCAGACTGGGCTGCAGTATTCCATAATACTGCGAACTAAAGAAGAATAGATAGTTATTGAAAGATTTGAATCTCGGAACAATTTCATTTGACGCAAAATGAAACCTGACAACTTTGATGCTTTTTTTACAATTGTATCAAAATGGTAACGAAAAGACAATGTGCTATCAAAAAATACACCTAAATCACGGACAACATCTACCTCTTGCAGCGGGATGTCATTGCATCCATAATAAATCCTATTAATTGTAGATTTTTTTTTTGGTAAATTAAATATGCACACATTTATCAGAGTTTAAAGCCATTAAATTGTTATCACACTAGTTTATAATCTTATTCATATCTTGTTGAAGCATTACACAATCATCTTCACTAGAAACGGTGCGATAAATTTTAAGATCAATCAGCATAAAAGCGGAAATTTGAGGAGAGAGTTTGACTAAGGTCATTAATAAAAATAAGGAAGAAAAGGGGACCCAAGTGAGACCCTTGTGGAACTCCGGATGGAATTGACTTAATTTTAGACCTGAAACCATATAGAGAAACTAGTTGAGATCGGTTTTTTAAATATGATTCACACAACCTTAACAGAGAGCCATGCATTCCCAGATGATTGAGTTTAAGTAATAATAAGTCATGATTCACTAAATCAAAGGCTTTTTTGAAATCAGTATAAACTGCGTGCACTTCTAACCTATTTTCCAAAGCTTCAGCTATGTCAGCTACATATCCAATGAGGTTAGTAGTCGTCGATTTTCGCGGCAGAAAGCCGTGTTGATTGGAATGAATATACTTTCTTAAAAGAAAAAGAATTTTTCCCTGTATGAGCGCTTCAAAAACTTTGGCACATGATGACAAAATAGATATCGGCCTATAATTGTCGACATTGTTAATAGACCCAGATTTCTGAATTGGAGTAACGTGAGCAAGTTTCCATTTAGTGGGAAATACACCAGACCTTAATGATAAGTTACATATAAATGTAAGTGGAAACACAAGATGTTTTGCACATTTTCTTAATAAAATTGCAGGGACAAGGTCGGGACCCATGCCTTTATTAACATCTATAGTTATCAAGTATTTAAGAACCTCATCCCTATTCACAAGAACATAGGACGCTGATATAGCTTCATTAGTACTCAGATTGCAATCGTACGTAGGACCGTTTTGGGAAGTCGATGGTCGCTTTTCATAAACCGATTGAAAATATTCTAAAAACAAATCGCATATTTCCTGACCTTCTTTAGCAGATGCATTTCCAAAAAACATTATATTTGGAATTGGAGTACTATTAGTCTTTTGATTATTACAAAATCGCCAGAAATATTTAGGATTTTTACGCAAATGATTGGCGGCCGAATTTTTGAATTTTGCATAACATTTCAAGAGTAAAAGATTACAACGATCTCTTATAGTATCAAATGAAAGTTTATCTCTTTCGTTTTTGTATTTTTTATATCTATTATGATATTTAGCTTTCTCTTTAAGAGCACTAATTAAACTACACGAAAACCAAATTGGATAATTATTAGCTTTCCTTTTAGACATCGGTGTGTGCATATAGATAATTGGCATCAGAGTTTCATAGAATACATCAACGGCAGTATCTATTGACTCGGCCGCCTTTAGTAAAACTTCCCAATTAACCTGAGCTAAGTCAGTATTAATGGCCTCAAAATCACACAAATTAAAATTTAAGATGTGAAGCAGAGTTACTTTTTAGCAATCTTTCAATGGAGTTACCACAGTCAATAACCAAGGCCGGGTGATGAGAATCAATGGGCAGTAATGGAGAAGAAGATTTGACTACAGTTAAAAATGGATTATTAGAAATAACTAAGTCGAGAATTCGATCGTTGTCGTTCAAAATAGAATTGAATTGGAGTAAGTTACAAAAGGACAATGTGTCCAAAAAATCATGAACGATTACATGACTAGTGGGCTGAGGGGTGAGAGAGTGACTGTTATATGTAGGAATCCAGGTTATGTGTGGCAGATTAAACTCTCCTATAAGTAAAAAATTTGATGTTAAAACTGTGTTTTGACATACATTTGTTAAGTTTTTTAGAAATACTTCAAGATATTTATAGTCAACTGGAGGAGGTAAATAAACAGTGCAAATATATAAAAATTTGTTGTTTCCAACGCTGACAGAAACCCACAGGTCTTCACAAGTAGATTCTAGCTCAAAATTTCTATGTACTTGGAATTTCTTGTGAATTGCTAATAGTACTCCGCCACCATCCTGTTTATTTAAATACGAAGAAGTTGACGCACGATCACGCCGAAAAACTATATATCTGTCATCAATAAATTCATAGTCAAAAACCGTTTCATTTAGCCAAGTTTCTGTAAAAATAATTATGTCATATTCAGTTTGTAGAATAGATTTATATAACTCATCAGTTTTCGTTCTAAGACCTCTTACATTTTGATAAAATATGTTAAAATAACCTTTAAATTTTTTATACCTAAAGAACGTGGTAACAAAATATGGAAGAAAAAGAAAAATTTACAAAGAATGTAGAGCATCTACATTCTTAATCTGAACTGACGGTGACTCATCGTTCTTGCGCACAAAAATACGGCCTCCTCGAACCCATACGTATCTATAGTGTTTTTCCTGTGCGGCAAGCCTAGTTGATGCATGCAGACGTTTGTAAGTTGGGGACAAGTGCTCTGCGACATAAACCTGCTGCTTAGTACCGGCAATCCCTAGGTGAGAAGTGTTGAGTTTGTCAGCTGCATGTTTTTTATTAAAGATTCTCACAGCCGCTAAAAAGTTATCTCGCTTAAGTGGGCTAGATAGTTTAAAAATGATACTGCGTGGGCGTTTGGATTCGTTATTCATTTTTGCAACTCTATGAAAGTTTACTATATCAGTGGGTCCAAGCTGAAAATTAACCACCTTGGCCAATTGAGAAATCAATGTTAGCAGATTTTCTGATCGATGCTCGGGAACACATCGAATTTCTAAGTTGCTGTCACGAGACTGTTGCTCCATCTGAGATATTTTAAATTCAAATTCAGTCGACCGAGATCGTAGTTCCAAGTTCTCAATTTCCAGTTTAGATATTCTGGCAGACAAGTCCTTATTTAAAGTATTCTGTTCGTCGTGACAGTCAGACAAAAATTTAAGAGATTTGATAGCCTCATTTAGCTCATCCTGTATAGTAGTAAATTTTTTTATAACTCCGGTAACTTCTTGTTGTAATTTCATTATGGCTATGTTAAAATTACCCAAGGTAGATTGCTGGTTTTCAAGCTTTTGATTTATCTCCGTTCGAAAACTACGTATTTCGCTCAAAAGACAATCAAGGGACATGTCTACTGATGTAGGTGAGCTATTAACGTCCGCACGCTGCACATTTTTCCTTTTATTGGATATTGGAGTATTAATATTATCTGCCTTAGGACGCTTGACAATACACGTTGGGCATATCCACTTAGACCGATGGGTTGAAGTCTCATCATAATTAACACAATCTGAATGATATACGAGTAAACAATCGATGCTTGAGCACTTCACGCGTTTTTGAGTGACAGAAATGCTGGAGTTACAGGCACCGCAATTCATATTTATATTATGTGGATATTTATGACAACCGTTTTGACTTTTTCGTTTTGACACCACTCCGATGCTCAAGTTAAACAAGTTTTAATAGAAGAAAACCATAATGATCTCTTGAAATATCACATTACACGATTCTCCTATCACTTAATAATACAAAAACTATGATTCTGTAACAGTACTGCAGGTAAAAACGATACTTTTTGAATTATAAAGCGTAGCGCGTTAGTAGCGTGTAGGTTGACATTCGTTGCCATGGAAATGATGTCTTACGCTTTTTCGATCAGGCCACGTGTCCTGACGCGAGTTTAAGATTTTATACCCATTACAGAAAAAGTGCTCAACGCCGCTAAAGAAGTTTTCACTTCAAAAAAAAAAATTACCCTAACCTAACCGCGCTATTTCTGTTATGATCTTTATATTAATTAGTTTGTTTCTATATATAATAGCTAAACGCATAAAATGACGGTGCGAAAAAAAAAAAAAAAAAAATAACCCTAACCTAACCTAGGTTTTTAATTTCAGATTGTCGTACGATATGATTCGACGAAACAGCACACGGTGCACGTACCTCTATTATATCATAATGTGACGGTGCGAAGAAAAAAAAAAAATTAAAAAAAAATTACCCTAACCTAACCGCGCTATTTCTGTTATGATCTTTCTATTAATTAGTTTGTTTCTATATATAATAGCTAAACGCATAAAATGAAGGTGCGAAAAAAAAAAAAAAAAAAATAACCCTAACCTAACCTAGGTTTTTAATTTCAGATTGTCGTACGATATGATTCGACGAAACAGCACACGGTACACGTACCTATATTATATCATAATGTGACGGTGCGAAGAAAAAAAAAATAAAAAAAAAAATTACCCTAAGCTAGCCGCGCTATCTCACAATTGCTGATTTCCCGTGAGATTGGGGTTTTAAGCTACAGCCAAATGTCAAATTGCCTATTTTCGTGTTTCTAAATTAAAAAACATAGGAACTTTCATACAAACTTCAAACTTTTATTTTACCCCCTTCGGAATAGATTTGGATGAAAAAATATTCTAACCTTATAATTACGCCCTAAGAGAAAACTATTTTCAAAATTGTTGTATATGGCCGTTATTACTGAATAATGTCAAAAACAAAATTAAAAATAAAACTGTCACTATACGCAGCTCGTCGTTTCATTACATGGTGACAGCGGTGCGAAAATCTTAAAAACACACTTTAAAAAGTATTGCCCAGTAAAATTTAACAAGAAAGTGTATGAAGTAAGAAAAAAAAAAATCTATGTGTCTACTTTGGGCAATGGCAAACAATTTAAAGACAGTAAGTGGTTTGAAACTTTATTAATGTGTGAAAATGGTATGACAGAAAAATTTAAATTAGATTCTTGTTCAGAGGTTACTCTCTAAATGATTTAAAACCATGTGAAGTAAGAGCTCAATCGTTTTGTGGAAATTATTTACCAATATTAGGGTCATTCGAAATGTCTTGGTCGTATAACTAAAATATATACGTAATTAAATAGGCATAAGGCAAAGATTGAAAAGTGAACTCAAAAATATGGAGCAGATGGGTATAATTAGAAAATGGCAGTATTATTCACGTAGGTATGGTATATATTATCTATCTATCATATTATGGCTAGGTTTTTCGTTAGTTAGGTTAGGTTTTTTTTTTTTTTTTGGTTTTTTGGCAGGGTGTCCTCTTTCGAGAAAAAGAGACCTTTTCGTGCTTTATTTTCAGATAAGTCAATACAGTATGATACAATCAGTTAACAGTTAAAACAAATAAAGACTATTATAAATAAATTACAATTAAAAACAGTTAAAAATCAATTAAAAACAATTAAATTAATTTAAAAAACTACAATGATTCACAATAATAAAGCATATTTTAAAAAGGTCAATAAATAATTTAAAAACATTAATGTTAGGTTAGGTTAGGTTAGGTTAGGTTAGGTTAGGTTAGGTTAGGTTAGGTTAGGTTAGGTTAGGTTAGGTTAGGTTCCCGTGTGGGGTTGCTAGTCCCCCATCGTGGCGCGTCTCCCTGGGTGGTGGATAGGGGCACGCCTTCCAGATATGGAAGGTACCGGTTTATCCGGCGTGAACCAAAACTAGCACTGGGGTGGGGCGAGCGCTTCTTAGCGCTGCTCCTGGGGTTGCCGTCCTGCCTTAGCGACAGGACAGCGACTCCAGGGCGGGTAGGCGTGGCTTTCGAGCCTAGAGGAAGAAAACCTCGTTAAAAAATTACGTGAGCGCGGCGGGCTCGCCGGCTTCACGGCCGGTGGGCGCTGGTTTCGGCCACCGTCGGGCAACCCGTAGTCCGCACTGAGCGGGATCGGGGGCTCCTCTCACTGAGCGGGGAGTCGCGAGGAAGACAACCTCTCTAAAAAATAACTCCAATCCCAAGGTCTGGCACCTGCCGATGGGATGTATGGCTGGTGGGGATCCAGTCCCGAGGGTGCCCAACCATGGGGCCGTTACCCCTAAAAAATAACAACAAAATGACAGGTCGGATTATTAATATATCTACCCGGGCGGGTCCCCGAGAGGGGGAATCCCGTGGTGCGCCGGAGACGGCGCATCGGCCCCAAGTATACGGGGGGGCCATAATCCGCGATGAGGGAGAGGAGATAGTAGTTGAGGAAGTAGAGGAGGAGAACATGAAGCTGCTGCAGAGCAGGGCCGTTGTCGTGCTGGAGAGGTGCGACACGGCGGTGGCCGGAAGACGGAGCCGTGCTTCGTCTCTCAAGCGAGAGACGTCGGATGGCTCTGCTTCCGACTGCAGTGGGGTGGTGCCCATGGAGAGCTGCAGATCCAGGTCAGGGTCTGAGTCCTCCGTGGCCGCAAGCGTCGCAGGGCGCTTGTGGAGGGGGGCGAAGAGGCCGCGTCTCACGGAGGGCAATACGTTGTCCTCCGATGAAGAGATGCCGGCCTTATCTTCGCCCATTATCCTCGGCAGCGTCAAGCCGTCGAGGAAGGACATTGCGGCCGATAAAAAGGCCAGGAAGGAGGAGCTCCGCACCCAGGCGGAGCAAGACCTTGTAAGGTCCTCCTTAGCGGCGGTATATCGCCGCGAAGCCCACCTCGCCGCTGAACGGGAGCTTGGGTCGTCGACAAACGAGATGTCGGCGGCCCAACTTCAGAGGCGAGTGTTCGACGAAGTGGCGACAATTAAAACTGTCGCCACGAAATCGTCGAACCTGAAGGGTACGCTGGTGCGCACTCTCAAGGACTCTGCGGCGTCTATTATAGATGCCGTGGAGACCTTGGGCTCACGCACAGTCTCGGACGAGACTAAAAAGCTTCAGGCGGTTATTAACCGCCTTGAGGCTGAGAACGCACGGCAGCAGGCCGAAACGGCCAGTCTCCGCAAGGAGCTGGCCTCGCTGAGAGCCGTCGTGGAGCGATCCGCTCCCGCGACGACGAAGGAGGCCGACAACCAGGCAGTGTTGCGGCAAGTCAGGGAAATCCTGAATGCCCACCTCGCTGGCCTGGAGGATAGGCTCCTCCCGGCGAAGAGCCTCAGGCCCCCACTGGCGGCCGACAAGAAGGGGCAGCCCGGGCAGCCGGCATCGTATGCCGATGCTGCTCGCGCCGCTGGCCCTCGGCGAAGCCAAGGGAAGGGAAAATCCACCCAACGGACGCCCGCTGCTGAGCCTGCAAAAAAGGCTGCGGCGGGGAAGCGTCCAGCTGAGCCTAAGGGGAAGGCTCCAGTGGTGGAGAATCCTGCCAGCCCTGCTGCACCCAAAGAGGGGCAGTGGCAGACGGTCGGCAGGAAGAAGAGGGGGAAGAAGGGCAGGAAGGCGGCCGGTCCGCGGCCCCAGCCGCAGCCGAAGAAATCGGCAGCGGCAGGGTCTGCGAAGCCGCCCCTTCCTAAGCTCCGTCCTCCGCGGTCTTCGGCTGTAGTATTAACCCTACGGCCGGAGGCTGAGGAGGGGGGGGCTACCTATGCCCGTGTAATAGCCGAGGCCAGGCAGAAAATAAGTCTGACTGACCTCGGCATAGCGGGCCTGCGGGTCAGAAATGCGGCCACGGGAGGCCGCATCTTTGAACTGCCAGGCGCCGCAAGCGCCGAAAAGGCGGACGCTCTCGCCAATCGGCTGAGAGAAGTTGTAGGGGAGAAGGTGGCCCGAGTCTCCAGGCCCGTAAAGTGCGCGGATATGCGCATAACGGGCCTGGACGATTCCGTCACAAAAGAGGACGTCGCGGCTGCCGTCGCAAAGGTCGGCGGCTGTGACGTCGACCAGGTGCGGGCCGGAGATATCCGGCGCAACGCAGGAGGCCCCGGAACGGTCTGGCTGCGCTGCCCCGTCTCAGCCGCCAAGAAGGTGGTGGACGGTGGCAGATTGTTGGTGGGGTGGGTGTCGGCCCAGGTCAAGGCACTGGGTGAGCGTCCTCAGAGATGCTACCGGTGCCTGGGCTTCGGGCACATGAAGGCCCTCTGCTCGGCGGAGATCGACCGCAGCGACACGTGCTATCGCTGCGGTAAATCTGGCCACAAAGCCCGGGGGTGCTCTGCCGCGCCACACTGCAGCCTCTGTGCTGCAGCGGGTAGACCGGCGGATCACCGCGGGGGTAGCGGCGCGTGCAAGACGCGCAGCGCCTCCAAAAACAAAGGGAAGAAGGGTAGGACTGGCGATGGCCCCCGGGTCTCCTCGCAGTCTGCCCGGCCATCCACGAGCTCCGAGGCTCGTGGGGGGTCCAAGGAGGTTCCCATGGAAGTGGGGTAGTTTTATGGCTCTCCACTTTCTGCAGGCGAACCTCGGCCACTGCGCTGGGGCTCAGGACCTATTGGTCCAGAGCATGGCGGAGTGGTCGATCAACGTCGGCGTGGTGGCTGAGCCATACTACGTCCCCTCGGGGGGCGAATGGGTCGGGGATAGGGACGGCCTGGTGGCCATCACGTCCCGATCCGCGACGAGTTCCCCGCCATTCCAGCGTGTCGTGAAGGGCAGGGGATTCGTTGCGGCTTGGGTGGGGGACGTCCTGGTCATCGGGACGTATTTCTCGCCGAACAGGCCCCTCATCGAGTTCGAGCAGTTCCTGCTCGAGGTCGGGGCCCTGATCGGTCGCAGTCGCCCGTGTAGGGTGCTGGTCGCCGGAGATCTCAATGCAAAGTCCACTGCGTGGGGATCCCCGGCGACCGACGCCCGCGGCGCGGCGCTCGAGGATTGGGTGGTCTCGACCGGCCTACAGGTGATGAACCGTGGGTCGGTTCAGACTTGCGTGCGGTGGCAGGGGGGATCGATCGTGGACGTCACGTTCGCCGATCCCACCCTGGCGTGCCGCGTTCGGGGATGGGAGGTTCTGCAGGATGAGGAGACGCTCTCGGATCACCGGTATATCCGGTTCGAGGTCTCCTCCCTCCCGGCCACGATCCGCAGATCGAGCGGGGCCACGTGGGGGTGTGGCCCTCGCTGGGCCCTCAAGAGCCTGGACCGCGAGGCCCTGTTGGAGGCAGCGGAAGTCCAGGCGTGGTTGCCGGCGCCAGCCGGCAACTCGGTAGAGGAGGAAGCCGAGTGGCTCGGCGGGGCCATGTCGCAAGTGTGCGACGCGGCCATGCCGAGAGTCACTCGTCAACCTCTCAGGTGTGCGGTGTACTGGTGGTCTCGCGAGATTGCACTGTTGCGCAAGGCTTGCGTGGCCGCCAGACGCCGGTACGCCCGGAGTCGGAGACGGCGCCAGCGAGACAGGGACGCGGAAGCGCTCCTGTACGTCGCCTATAGGGACGCCGCGTGGGCGCTGAAGGTGGCCATCAGGGCGGCGAAGGAGCTCGCGCAGCAGGAGATGCTGGCGAGCCTCGACGCCGATCCCTGGGGGCGACCTTACAAAATGGTGAGGCGCAAGCTGCGACCGAGGGCCCCGCCGCTGACCGAGTCGCTCCAGCCGGAGCGGCTGGAGTCGGTGGTGGGAGCTCTCTTCCCGAGGAGGGCCGCGGTGGAGCCGCCGAGCATGGCGCCGCCCGCCACCGGTGCTGGGGGTGCGTCATCCGAGGACGCGCCCGCAATCACCGAGGGTGAATTGAGGGCGGCTCTGCTGCGGCTCCGGGCGAAGAACGTCGCGCCGGGTCCTGATGGAGTTCCCGGTCGGGCCTTGGTTCTGGCCCTTGGCCCGCTGGAGACTCGCGTCAGGGCGCTCTTCGACGCCTGTCTGCGGCAGGGCCGGTTTCCAGTCGCATGGAAGACTGGCAAGCTGGTCCTTCTGCAGAAGGAGGGGCGCCCGGCTGACTCACCCTCGGCCTATCGGCCTATAGTGCTTTTAGACGAGGTGAGTAAGCTGTTCGAGCGGGTCATCGCCGCTCGTATCGTAGGGCACCTCGAGCAGGTGGGGCCGGATCTCAGCGACGTACAGTTTGGGTTCCGGCGGGGCAGGTCCACAGTCGACGCGATAGCGCGGGTGAGGGACCTTGCGGAGGATGCGGTCGCCAGCGGCGGGGTGAGCTTGGCGGTGTCTCTAGACATCGCCAACGCGTTCAACACCCTGCCATGGCCGTGCATTGTGGAAGCGCTTCGCTACCACGCGATGCCCGGCTATCTGCGGCGTATCGTAGCGGCTTACCTCTCAGAGAGGGCCGTGAGCTTCCCGGCCGGCGGCCAGTTGGTCCGCTGGGAAGTGTCGTGCGGTGTCCCACAGGGATCGGTCCTCGGACCGCTCCTGTGGAACATCGGCTACGACTGGGTGCTGCGGGGCGGTAATCCGAGGGGCGTCGACGTAACTTGTTACGCAGACGACACCCTCGTTACGGCCAGGGGCCGCACGTTCAGGGAGGCGCGCGTCAGAGCCACTGCTGGGGTGGCCCAAGTAGTGGCGCGCATACGCCGGCTGGGGTTGGAGGTTGCCCTCGAAAAGTCCGAGGCCCTGTGTTTTCACGGGCCGCGGATGGCACCTGCCGCCGGAGCCGACCTAGTGGTCGGAGGGGTTTCCATCGCGGTCAAATCGTCGATGAAGTACTTGGGACTAATCCTCGACGCGCGGTGGAATTTCGAGGAGCACTTCCGGCGCCTGGCCCCCAAACTGATTGGGGCTGCCGGCGCGCTGAGTCGCTTGCTCCCGAACTCGGGTGGGCCCGGAGTGGGCTGCCGTCGACTGTACACCGGGGCGGTGAAGTCGATGGCCCTGTATGGGGCGCCCATATGGGCGGACGATCTGTCCGCTCGTAGTAGGAGACTGCTGCGGAGACCGCAGCGAGTCATGGCGGCCAGAGTGGTCAGAGCCTACCGCTCCATCTCGTGCGAGGCGGCCTGCGCTTTAGCGGGTTGTCCTCCGTGGGATCTGGAGGCGGAGGTGCTGGCTCACGTGTACTGGCAAAGGGTGGAAGTTCGGTCGCTGGGCGACCACCCTTCCCCGGATATGGTGGCTGGATGGCGGCGCTCGGCGCAGACCGAGCTCTACCGCCAGTGGCAGGTCAGACTCGAGTCACCGAGTGCCGGTCTCAGGACCATAGAGGCGATTCGCCCCGTCCTCCGTCAGTGGGCGGAGAGGCGGCACGGGCAGGTGACCTTCCGCCTTGCGCAGGTGCTTTCCGGACACGGCTGTTTCGGGAGGTTCCTGTTCAAGGTGGCAGGTAGAGAGCCCACTGAAGAATGCCATGAGTGCGGCTGCGCTATCGATACAGCGCAGCACACGCTGGCTGAGTGCCCCAGTTGGTCTCAGCAGCGTGCGGCACTCACTTCTGTAGTCGGGGGGGACCTCTCCCTGCCGATCGTGGTTTCGGCCATGGCTGGCAGTGAGAGGTCTTGGCAGGCGATGGTCTCCTTCTGCGAGGACGTGATCTCGCGGAAGGAGGCGGCGGAACGGCTGAGAGAGGACGACGTGGACTCTCAGCCGATCCGTCGCAGACGTGTCGGGCGCAGGCGGCTCGCGCTTCACCACCGCCTACCCCCTTGAGAGTAGCACCTCCGGGCGTTGGATACGAGGATCTGTCCAACACCCAGGAGTTAGGTCCTCGAGCTGGAAGACGCACCCTGTGGTCCTGGTGCGTCTTATGGCGTTCAATTGGGGGGCATCTGATATTGCCCCCGAGTTGGCACCGTCCTAAGGACGGATTCTGCCGGCCTGGTTGCGGTTGTGTGCGCGAGCGAAACCCGTGACCCGGCCACCAGGCGGCGGGAAAGGATATACACCGTGGGGGTTTAGTCAGTAAGAGTCTGACATAACTGCCGCGTCTCCTCGGACGCGGAGTATCCATGAGGATTACCCACGTTAAAAAAAAAAAAAAAAAAAAAAAAGGTTAGGTTAGGTTAGGTTAGGTTAGGTTAGGTTAGGTTAGGTTAGGTTAGGTTAGGTTAGGTTAGGTTAGGTTAGGTTAGGTTAGGTTAGGTTAGGTTAGGTTAGGTTTTTTTTTTTTTTTTTTTACACGCACCCGTCATCACAGGGCGTTAGCAGGGTGTCCTCTTTCGAGAAAAAGAGACCTTGTTTGCCTTTATTTAAGATAAAATCAATACAATAGAACAATTAACACAAAATAAACAATTAAATTAATTTAAAACTACAATAAAATTACAATTTAAAACTGGATAAAATACAATTAAAAATTTATACAAAATTACCATAACACACATAAGCAAATTTTTTACAAGGTCTAATAATTAATTAAAAACATTAAAATCACTTATGGCTAACTTATAAACTAACGAAGGTGTGGTCGATAAAGTGCTTCAGAGCTCCAAAGCTCGGAGTACGGAGTTCGCAGGACAGCGAATTTCTCCCGGCTTTTGCGAGCAACAGAACAACCTGACTTATATGATAGTGCCATCTGTATATGCTGACGATATAAGAGGCACTATGCATCTCTATCGGTTGTTCTGTTCCTCGCAATAGCAATTTTCGCTATCCTGCTCGCGTACTCTAGGAACGCATCTCTGCCAGAGGCCTCACCCAGAATTGTGGGCACGGAGCTCCTGCACAGCTTCATCCGCAGTACCTGTTGTAGGTCTTCCCGGGCCGCTTCGTGCTGGGGGCAGTCCATCAGAAGATGCAAGATCGATTCTGATGCACCGCTCCCGCACACGCAACCCGGGTTGTCACTGCGTTTGAATCTGTGCAGGTACTCCGCAAACCCACCATGACCAGTCAAGACCTGAGTGAGCACCATACTGCGGTCTATGTGCTTGACCACACGATGTGCGAACCGCACGTCCGGCAAGAAGACCTTCGTGGTGCCCGCAGTCTCTTCGGACGTATACCTCCGGTTCCATTCGTCAAGCGACCCCTCGCGGAGTAGTCGCTTGACAAACGAAACCGGGCATCGGTCATAGTCCGGTTTTCTCTTTAAGCCCAGAGCTGCCTCTTTCGCGAGCTCATCGGCTCTTTCATTTCCCTCCAACCCTGCATGCGCTTTCACCCAGAACAAGGATACTTCCTTGTTCCGGGTGCGACATATCTCCAGATTGTCGATAATGCCTGCTACCAGGGGATGGAGGGATTTGCGCCCGACCACCGACTCAAGGGATGATCTTGAGTCGGTGTATATGCCGATGGAGCTTTCGGGGCGGCTCGTCGCGAGAGAGGCAGCCCTATCTAGGGCAAGGAGCTCAGCCTGGTAGACCGAGCAGTGCGCACCCAACTTTAGCTTGACGGCTTTGGTTTCGGCCTCGTGATTCCATATGGAAAGCGAGGCCCCCACCTTGCCGTCAATTTTACTGCCATCGGTAAAGATGCGCACTGCTTGAGTGTTGTTGTTCTCAAGGTCTTCTCGGTCCACCAGGCTGGTAAACTGCAGGCACGTCCTCTCTGCCGGGTGTGGTCGCCCACAGTACGGCACCCTCACTTCCATCTCCCTGTCCCCGAGTACTCGCCGGGACACTCCCCTCTTGGCCTCGTACAATGCCGAGGCCTCTTGGATCCTAAGATCCAAGGGGAGTATCCCAGCCAGCACCATGGCCGAGTTCAGGGAGACGGTCCGGTACGACTTGGTCATTTTCTGCGCAAAGCCCCTTTGGAGAGCTCCCAAACGCTTCCGCACTCCGAGCTTTGAAGCGGCCGGCGCCCAGGCACAGGCAGCGTACAGGACTATCGGCTCCACCACTGCAGTATAAATTGTCTTTATGATTTGGGGATGGAGGCCCCAGCTTACCCTGGCGGCTCTCGACAGCTGCTTATAGAGACCTTGAACTCTCATGCAAGTATTACTTACATGAGAGTTGAAGGTTAGCTTGCTGTCGATAGTGAGCCCCAGGATCTTTATTTCGCTGGACAGACCAATGTCGATCCCCCCCATGGTCAGGAGCGGAGAGTCGTACTTTAGCTTATTGGTTAGCACCATCGCCTTGGTTTTGTGCGGTGCGAACCTCAGCTTATTACGAACTCCCCACTCCCGGACATAGGCGAGAGCGGCATTGGCCCGTCTCGAGACCTCCAACCCCGTATCGCCGTCGAAGACGAGGATAACATCGTCGGCAAAAGCCTGACAATACTCTCCCCGCCCTCCCAGGCCCTGCAGTAGTGGATCCAATAAGAGGTTCCACAGAACGGGACCCCCGATGGAGCCTTGAACACAGCCTTTGGTGGTGTTGCGCATGTGTTCGGCTCCCGCATACCTCACTGTGACCTTTCGCTCGCGAAGATAGCTGTCAATCACCCTGCGGACGTTCACGGGACACTTTTCCTCAGCCAGTCTGACTCTGATGGCCGGCCACCAGGCGCTATCGAAGGCCCCCTCTATGTCCAGCGAAACCACGGTTACAAGTCTCTTCGCTTTGAGATTCTTGTAAACGCGGTCCATCAAGGCGTAGAGGGCGTCTTCGGTGCTTCTCTGGGGCATAAAGCCGTACTGGCGAGTACTGATCCCGGGCAGGATGTGCCATTTGACGCGATTGACAACCATCTTCTCGAAGATCTTGCCCAGAACGGGCAACAAACCGATCGGACGATAGGCCTTGGGGTTGGTGTAGTCCTCCTTTGCTGGTTTTCGGAGGACTATCACAACGGCCTCCTTCCATATGATCGGAAAGTAACCCAGTTCTAGGCATTTATTGGTCAGAGCGAGGAACGCGCCGGGGTTTAGCGATATGGCACGCTGGCATATGTCGGCGGTAAGACCGTCCGACCCGGGGGCCTTCTTGGGGTTGAAGCTCGAGGCGGCATCGCTCAGTTCGACAGAGGTAAACGGTGGGTCCAAATATTCATTTGGAGTCCACACGTTTACTTGTTCAGCGACGCGCCTCGTACGCTTGTGTTCCGCGTTATCTTCCTCGGTTAGGTTAGGTTAGGTTAGGTTAGGTTAGGTTAGGTTAGGTTAGGTTAGGTTAGGTTAGGTTAGGTTAGGTTAGGTTAGGTTAGGTTAGGTTAGGTTAGGTTAGGTTAGGTTAGGTTAGATTAGATTAGATTAGGTTAGGTTAGGTTTTAGGTTAGGTTAGGTTAGGTTAGGTTAGGTTAGGTTTTTTTTGCACCCGTCATCACAGGGCGTTGGCAGGGTGTCCTCTGTCATAAAGAGAGACCTTGTTTTTTCGTTAGTTAGGTTAGGTTAGGTTAGGGTTAGTTTTTTTTTTTCTTAAGTTTTATTTTAAATAACCCCAACCTAACCGCAAATAAAACCCAAATAAACCAAAGCTCACCGCGCTGAATACGTTATTATGAGTTTGTTTGTTGTACGCCCCCCCCCCCCCCCTCCCCCCTTCCCCCTCCAAAAAGTAGAGTCAACGAATGTAGAACCCAAAGCTAACCGCATTGAATACTACGTTATTATGAGTTTTTTTTTTTTTTTTTTTTTTTTTTTTTTTTTTTTTGTTGTACGCTTTCTCCCCCCCCCCCCCCCCCCCCCCCCCCCTTTTGAGTAGAGTAGGAGGATATAATCATGATGGGTGGTGGATTGATTGTAATTTTTTCAGTTTTTATCAAATTATATTTCATCATCATATATACATTGGAGTCATCGAGCCGCGCCGCTAATATGTGGTGTGTCGGTGCGGCGGTGACACGAGAGTGAGAGGCCGTGTGCGTAGAGCGCGAGCCGCGCGCAAGTATCATCTTGCGGGCGGGGCGGCGTTCGATGCGCGCGAACTCTACATATTAAGATATGATGTCTAAGCCGAATACCGATGTGCCACGCGAGCACACGTTGTTACTCTTGACGGGGTGAGAATGTGCGCTTTTAAAGTTTGTCTGTATGTATGTTATTATATAATATATATTCATTCACAAACGGTGCCGACCGACGGAATCGCGTCTGGGAAACGTGAACACTTGTACAAGATTGGGACACTACTCTAGGTGGGCGACGACAATGTTAAAGTTATCGTCACCCGCCTAATAGTATGTAACTCTATCTTCTCGTATTTCGTATGCCCATTGCGTAGTTTCGTTATTACATTATTTGTAAAATGTAACGGTCGTTAAGAATTTTAACAGCCTATATGAATTTTGAAAGAACACAAACATTCATCACACAACACACAAACGACGAGTGTTTGCGCGTACGAACACGTGTATATATGTAATGTATTGTATTTTATTATACATTTACACATTATTATGATCGTATTCGTCGTCGTGCGAAACTTGTTGTTGTTGTTGTCGTCGATGAAAAAGTGTATTTTGGTGTATTCAGTCTCTCAAGAACCGGGCGACGATCATAGTGTCGTTGACGAATCTGTAATCTAATCATAGCGCGCTAAGCGTTTTGTGTTTTCGGTCTCGTTCAAAGAACCTTCGAACATGGGACATGAAAGAGTGTCCTTTCACGCGACGGGTCGTATGGTGAATGGAAGTGTGTCGTCGTCTTTCTGAACAGTCTTCGTGCGTCTCAACGGCGCCCTTTGACGTGTAAGGATCGCGCGCTCGCCTCCACTGTCATATCGGTCTGATCGTTAGAACGAACAGTTCCATATTATAATTATGTCGGGCACCGCGTCGCTTTCTTAATCGAATAGCGCGCGACGTGCTACGACCTCCGTTAAGATTGATCCGTGCGCGCGCGCTGCTCTACAGTTGTGCGTGCGCGCGGCTCTTTCGGCGGAGGGGCTCACTTACTACTAGCGTACACGTTCAACGAATGTGGCGTTATTAAAGTATTGATAGCTCCCTGGTTGATCCTGCCAGTAGTTATATGCTTGTCTCAAAGATTAAGCCATGCATGTCTCAGTGCAAGCCGTATTAAGGCGATACCGCGAATGGCTCAATATATCAGTTTTGGTTCCTTAGATCTTACTCAGTTACTTGGATAACTGTGGTAATTCTAGAGCTAATACATGCAATCAGAACTCTGACCAGTGATGGGACGAGCGCTTTTATTAGATCAAAACCAATCGGCGGAGGACTGCGCGTCTGAAGTCGTTAATTTTGATGAATCTGGATAACTTTTGCCGATCGCATGGTCCAGTACCGGCGACGCATCTTTCAAATGTCTGCCTTATCAACTTTCGATGGTAGTTTCTGCGACTACCATGGTTGTCACGGGTAACGGGGAATCAGGGTTCGATTCCGGAGAGGGAGCCTGAGAAACGGCTACCACATCCAAGGAAGGCAGCAGGCGCGCAAATTACCCACTCCCGGCACGGGGAGGTAGTGACGAAAAATAACGATACGGGACTCTTACGAGGCCTCGTAATCGGAATGAGTACACTTTAAATATTTTAACGAGGAACAATTGGAGGGCAAGTCTGGTGCCAGCAGCCGCGGTAATTCCAGCTCCAATAGCGTATACTAAAATTGTTGCGGTTAAAAAGCTCGTAGTTGCATTTGTGCGCCGCGCTGTCGGTGCACCGCATCCGCGGTGATACTGACACGTCTGCGGAGCATATCGTCGGTGAGCCGGCGGTAAAACGCCGGTTCAATATCAAAATCCTATCGCGGTGCTCTTCGTTGAGTGTCGAGATGGGCCGACAATTTTACTTTGAACAAATTAGAGTGCTCAAAGCGGGCTCAAAATGCCGCTTGAATATTTCGTGCATGGAATAATAGAATATGATCTCGGTTCTATTTTGTTGGTTTTCAGAACTCCGAGGTAATGATTAATAGGGATAACTGGGGGCATTCGTATTGCGACGTTAGAGGTGAAATTCTTGGATCGTCGCAAGACGAACATCAGCGAAAGCATTTGCCAAAGGTGTTTTCATCAATCAAGAACGAAAGTTAGAGGTTCGAAGGCGATTAGATACCGCCCTAGTTCTAACCGTAAATATGTCATCTAGCGATCCGCCGACGTTAATACAATGGCTCGGCGGGCAGCTTCCGGGAAACCAAAGATTTTGGACTCCGGGGGGAGTATGGTTGCAAAGCTGAAACTTAAAGGAATTGACGGAAGGGCACCACCAGGAGTGGAGCCTGCGGCTTAATTTGACTCAACACGGGAAATCTCACCAGGCCCGGACACCGGAAGGATTGACAGATTAACAGCTCTTTCTTGATTCGGTGGGTGGTGGTGCATGGCCGTTCTTAGTTGGTGGAGCGATTTGTCTGGTTAATTCCGGTAACGAACGAGACTCTAGCCTGCTAAATAGGCGTCGTCATTTAGGTGTGCGCGATTTCGGTCGCGCAACTCACTGGCGGCGTATTAAAATTCTTCTTAGAGGGACCGGCGTCTTCGAGGCGCACGAGATTGAGCAATAACAGGTCTGTGATGCCCTTAGATGTCCTGGGCCGCACGCGCGCTACACTGAAGGAATCAGCATGTTCTCCCTGGCCTAGAGGCCCGGGCAACCCGTTGAAACTCCTTCGTGCTGGGGATTGGGGTTTGCAATTATCCCCCATAAACGAGGAATTCCTAGTAAGCGCGAGTCATAAGCTCGCGTTGATTACGTCCCTGCCCTTTGTACACACCGCCCGTCGCTACTACCGATTGAATGATTTAGTGAGGTCTTCGGACCGACACGCGGTGGCTTCACGGCCGTCGGCGTTGCTGGGAAGTTGACCAAACTTGATCATTTAGAGGAAGTAAAAGTCGTAACAAGGTTTCCGTAGGGGAACCTGCGGAAGGATCATTAACGTAAACACACGTGTATGTATATACGCGCGTTATATGTTAAAGACACATTCTCAAACAAACAAACAAACAACAAATCGAACAGAACATTGTCGAGATTACGACGATCGTGTGACCCTCCACCGGACTGTCGGTTGCGTTCAGCTGTCGCCACAAATGACACTAGCCAATGATCGACGACACGGCGCGGTCAACCGCGGTTGTCTTCTCTCGACACCCCAATAATATATATATACACTGTAAATAAATATCACGTAAATACAAAAAATATTACCCTGGACGGTGGATCACTTGGCTCGCGGGTCGATGAAGAACGCAGTTAACTGCGCGTCATAGTGTGAACTGCAGGACACATTTGAACATCGACATTTCGAACGCACATTGCGGTCCGTGGAGAAACATCCAGGACCACTCCTGTCTGAGGGCCGGCTGCATAAAAACACATACCACACTGTTCACTCCACACACACACACACACACACTTGTTGTGTGTGTGTGTGCAGGAGTAGGACATATGGCGGTTCCGTGACCACACACACACGCTCACACTAATTTTTAGCGTTCATATACGTCCCTAAAAAGGAAGTGCATGTCTAAAAACGCGTAAATTTTGTGTGTGCGAGTGTGTGGATCATCGGTCCGTTTAAATATTGCAATTTTGTGCTATGTTATTAGTGTGCGTGTGTCTGTGCGAGTGTAGAGTGTTCGCGACGCGTTTGACGGTCACTCGCCGTTCGCGTTTTCGCGCGACCGTATATCGATCGTACGAGACAGACCACCGACCCTTCCGTTAACGGCAAATCGGTGTAACTGTTGTATTGTATCGATTATACGCGCAGGCGAGAGGACCAAGCGTCGCGACGGTATTCTACACTCACGCGCATACACTATGTATATGACGCATAATAATGATGATTTGTATGAAATTGAGCAAAAGTAGGCGGACTCGACGTCCGGACTCGCGCGGCGGCGCCGTGCGCGCTCACGCTGAGACACGCGTGCGTGCGAGCGGCGCCGTCGAGCTGACGGATATCGCGTCTGCCTCCATTTTTATCGTTGGCCTCAGATCAGGGAGGATCACCCGCCGAATTTAAGCATATTAGTAAGCGGAGGAAAAGAAACTAACCAGGATTTCCTTAGTAGCGGCGAGCGAACAGGAAATAGCCCAGCACTGAATCGCGCGGTTGTAACGATCGCGGGAGATGTGGTGTTCGGGAGGTTCCGCTATCTCGTCGTCGCCGCTCCTGTCCAAGTTCGTCTTGAACGGGGCCGTTTTCCCGTAGAGGGTGCCAGGCCCGTAGCGACGGAGCGAGGCGGCGAGAGGGACACTCCTCAGAGTCGGGTTGCTTGAGAGTGCAGCCCTAAGTGGGTGGTAAACTCCATCTAAGGCTAAATATTACCGCGAGACCGATAGCGAACAAGTACCGTGAGGGAAAGTTGAAAAGAACTTTGAAGAGAGAGTTCAAGAGTACGTGAAACCGTTCAGGGGTAAACCTGCGAAACTCGAATGAACGAACGGAGAGATTCATCGACATCCGGCGGCGTGCGGGCGCGCGCCTCGATGTCGCGTCTCGCCCCTCACGGGTGCCGGGACGCGGCACGGGTCGCGTCCGTCTCGGTCCGCCGGCGTCGTGCACTTCTCTCTCAGTAATGCATCGCGACCCGTTCGACGTCGGCTTAAGCGCCGTCCGATTCGCCCAGTGGTAGGAGACTACCGCTGGACCGCGACGGTGGCCGGCCGGCTGTCGGACGGTATCAGTACGAATCGCGCACGCGCCTCGCGCGCGTCCGGCCCGACGCAAGCTCGCACCGTACAATGTCGCTGTCCTGCCTCCGCGCGGACAGCGACGCGGCGCAACTGTCGTCGCAGCCGTGATGTCTCGGACCGTGCGCGTCTCAGTCTGCGATGAGTCATTTTCGGGCACTCGCAGGACCCGTCTTGAAACACGGACCAAGGAGTCTAGCATGTGTGCGAGTCATTGAGTTGTCATTGTCACAAAACTGAAAGGCGCAACGAAAGTGAACGTAGGGAGGATGGAGCGTCGGTCCCGATCGACCTCTCGCACTCCCGAGGCGTCTCGTTTCCAATCCGTGAATGCAGGCGCGCTCCGAGCACAGATGCTGGGACCCGAAAGATGGTGAACTATGCCTGGTCAGGTCGAAGTCAGGGGAAACCCTGATGGAGGACCGTAGCGATTCTGACGTGCAAATCGATCGTCGGAACTGGGTATAGGGGCGAAAGACTAATCGAACCATCTAGTAGCTGGTTCCGTCCGAAGTTTCCCTCAGGATAGCTGGCGTCGACTATAACAGTCCCATCCGGTAAAGCGAATGATTAGAGGCATTGGGGCCGAAACGACCTCAACCTATTCTCAAACTTTAAATGGGTGAGAACTCCGGCTTACTCGAACGATGAAGCCGGAGATCTGATGACGGTGCCAAGTGGGCCAATTTTGGTAAGCAGAACTGGCGCTGTGGGATGAACCAAACGTAGTGTTAAGGCGCCTAAAAAACGCTCATGGGACACCATGAAAGGCGTTGGTCGCTCATGACAGCAGGACGGTGGCCATGGAAGTCGGAATCCGCTAAGGAGTGTGCAACGACTCACCTGCCGAAGCAACCAGCCCTGAAAATGGATGGCGCTGAAGCGTTTTGCCTATACAATACCGTTACGGGCACGTGCGACGCGCATCGACGCGTCATTATGCCGTAACGAGTAGGACGTGCGCGGCGGAGAGCGCAGAAGGGTCTGGGCGTGAGCCCGCCTGGAGCCTCCGTCGGTGCAGATCTTGGTGGTAGTAGCAAATACTCCAGCGAGGCCCTGGAGGACTGACGTGGAGAAGGGTTTCGCGTGAACAGTAGTTGCTCGCGAGTCAGTCGATCCTAAGCTCA